>JAKSZT010053883.1:22561812-22647827 GCA_026826555.1 Tolypeutes matacus
TCTCTCTCTCTCTCTCTCTCTCTCTCTCTCTCTCTCTCTCTCTCTCTCTTTTTGTATCTCAGTGCTTCTTGAGGGGAATGGATCAGGTGGTTCCTAATCTCTTGTTGCAAAATTTAATTTAGAACTTTCCGGGGGTAAAGATCTGTAGTTTTCATCAGATTCTCAGAAGGTCCATGACATCAGAAAGATTAGACTATATGATTTTTGAGTTCTATTTGAGGTTTAACATTCTATGCTTCCTTATAACTCTGATCTGATCGGTTTACATACCCAGGGTTACATTTTACATTCAACATTGTTTTTTTGAAGTCTCAGAATGCTTCATTTAAGCTATTTTGGATATCCTGTAGATTCCTGAACATGTCTAAAAGCAGAACAATCATCTACTTTAAACCTATTTCTTCTTCTAAATTTGCACTTATCCAACTATCCCTTTAGGAAAAAACATGAGAGTCAACCCTGATTTCCTTTGTCTCATGACTTACATTCAGTCACTAAAGCCTGGTCACCTTATCTTATGAATAATAATAGCTACCATAAAATGAGTATTTACCAAGGGACAATTACTGTGATAAATGATTGACATTTTCTCAATGAATCCTTGCAAAAACCTTCAAGTGGGGAGGATTTTAAAATTGGAGAAACTGAGGCTTAGAAATTACCAAAGGTCATATTGCCAGTAAGTGGTTTTTCTGACTCTTAAAGCCACTGATGCTGTTATCTACTCTGTAACACTACCTTTATTCATTAGATTTTTAATCTATTTCCTTTTCTTCTATCTCAACAACCTGGTTCAGGCTCAAAGGATCTTTCATCAAGCCTGTTATAAGAGCTTCCTATTTGTCTCTTTGTTTCCATTTTTTTCCCATCTTCACCACTCACCAAAGAATCTTCTCTTAAAGCATCTTTTTCCGTTGTACTTTCATGTTTAAAAATCTTTTAATGGCTTCCTGTTTTACAGAGGGAAAAGTATAAATTCTTGAGCCTTGCAAAGGAAGGCTTTCTGTGTTCTACCTCTACCTATTCCCAAACCTGTCTTATCCTCCATTATTTTGTGTTGTCCTATATTTTATACTCCACCTCTAGGGAACTGCTTGTTTCATTCAGATATGCATGGTCTTTCCAGTGCTCATTCAGGTGATCATGCTCTTTTCTTATTTCTTCACTTAACTCATTTCTACTCTTTCTTTTAGAACTTAATTCAGGTTGTCTCTAAAAAGCCTTTCTTGTTGGCTAGGTTAAATGCCTTTTCTCTGTGCTCTGCTTAATTTCTGTGCATTATTACATAACTGCTTGCTCTTGCCTGGCTTTTTAAATACACTTGTACTTTTTGAGGTTAGGAGCCACATCTTATATTTTTTACAATCTTGACTCTCAGCATGGTTCCTAGAATATTAGGATATGTTCAATAAGTGTTTATTGAATTAGTACATGAGTTTGTTTGAATTAGCGAATGGGTTTGTTTATATTGTTTGTGATTATGGTAAAACTTTAATTTTCTTTTTCCTCAAAGGATAATTAAAAATATTTAGTTGTTTAATTATGAAAAAATACTTTTTTTTTGGCATTGTAATTATTACTGACCTCCTTATCATTTTATTATAAAGCCTAAATAACACAGGAAAGCACTTTATAATTTTAAAGAACTTTTTGTTTTGAAATAATTTCAATTTACAGGACAGTTACAAAAATTGTATAAACTCCATTCAGAGAACTCCAACATCTTCCCCTAGATACCCAGATCCACCAATTTTAACATTTGTCACCTTTGCCCTCTCTCTCTCTCTCTCTCTCTATCTTCTGAATATTTGCGAGCAGATTGCAGACAATCATATGCCTTGAACACATAATACATCCATGTACATTTCCTATGAACAAGGATATTTACTTATGTAATAACCTTAAGCGCAGTTATCAAGTTCAAGAAATTTAATGTTGAAATAAAACTAACATTCTGTATTCCAATTTTTTCTTATTTCCCAACAATGTGCTTTTAAGCCTTTTCTCCTCCAATCTTAGATCCCATGTATTACATTTAATTGTCATTAACTCTAGTTCCTCCTTTCCTTCCTTCCTTTTGTGGAAACATGTATACAACATAATCTTCCAATCCTAACCCCTCCCAAGAATACCATTCAGTGGACTATCACATTCACAATGTTGCATTACCTTTACCACCATCTATTACTAGAACTTTCCCTTCACTCCAAACAGAAACCCTACCTCATTTTATATTAACTCCCCATTGCCCCTGTCCCTTCCACACCCCCATAACCTGTACTCAACTTTCTGTCTCTGTGAGTTTGCATATTCTGTGATATTTTCTTTGTGGTTACCATGAGGCTTAAATTTAACATTCTAAATCTATAACAATAGCGTACATAAACTATGTTCCTATACCCTTTGTCCCCCCCGTTTTTAAAACTTTTTTGAAAGTTATTTCCTGATACAGTTTCTTATAGGGCAATATTATTTAGAGAATAAGGTGTTAGTCTGGAGACTGTATCAAAGAGGAAAAGGGTGAATGTATCAGATGTAGATAAAGAAGGAGGTAACAGGGTTTCTGGGTATTTAATTTGGTTCATGATCCTCTCGGCAACATTGAAACACCATCTTATTTCCTCAGAGCACACATAAATAAATGACCTAGAGGTTACTTGGGAATGGCTGGGTCTGCCTCTCTCTGGACTCAGACTCCTGGGAGCTGACCCAGAACTGTATACCCTTAGGGAATCTGAGGTCATTGCCTTTTGTACTGATGCTCTTCACTGATTTCCTTTCAGTGCTAACTTTGTTAGAGACTATCTAGACTACACAAGAAAATATTTGGAATAAACTTGAGCTTTTTCAAGGCCTTGTACTTCCACATGGGATGGCATATTAATTTCCTTTTGCTGTTAGGCAACATAATAATTTCATTAATTATTATTTTGTCATTAAATGACAAAGTTCTCCTTTGAGCTAATATTTTCCCTTAAAAATAATAAATATTTACAAGTAAAGGAAAGCTTTAGAAGAGGAATATAAAGTTTATGATATCAGTCATCAATTTATTCACTCAAATGTATTAATCTTATTTGAAAAAGAAGGCTATGGAAAAAAACTCAGCTGAGGAGGAAGGTTTTGCATTTGATTTTTCTTAATAATTTTAGAAAATGCATGTGTTTTGAGATAACTTGACCTTTAGAGACTGTTTAAAAAATATTTGTATAATTTTCAAATTAAAGCATTTGCCATTTTTGGGGGTAGATATTATTTATAGAAATTAGCCTTTCGTAAGGGGTAACTTTTGGACCAATGGAGTGGTCATGCAAATAAAAGCAGTCATAGTAGAAGCTTTGTAAACCAACTGGGATGTAATGGGTAGTGGCATTGAACAAGATGTGGGTAAAGCTAGTCTAGTGAGGAGGCCAGAATAAAAGATTAGGGAAGAAAAGATCTCTGCTTTAGGAATGAGGGACCTGTTGTGAAAGGTGCCCAGGAGGAGGTAAGCAGGGGAGAATTAACTCTATCCTTTTGTGGGTTTAGTAAGGTAGAATTACTCATTTTTCTCATAATACTTTACAGCTCTGTTGCAGTATATACCACATTCTGCTTGAGTTGCCTTTTTTTTTTTTTTAACCTGTTTATTGCATTATGATATATTCCTTAAGGATAGAGATATCTTGTTCATCTTTTTTTTTTTTTTTTTCAAGATTTTATTTTATTTATTCATTTATCCCCCCCTTGCTGCCTGTGCTCGCTGGGTCAGCTAACCACGCCGTGCGGGCGGGCTTGCCTTCACCAGGAGGCCCCGGGAACCAAACCCGGGGCCTCCCATATGGTAAACGGGAGCCCTATTGATTGAGCCACAGCCACTTCCCTATCTTGTTCATCTTTGAATGCCCCATTCTGCCTAGCCCTTCCTCAATGTTTTTGAAATTGAGTTGGATGAAAATCTTACTTATATGCATCTATACATTTCTTATTATTGACACAGTGAAATGTCTAAAAAGAGGACTCAGGCATGTCTATGTCTGAAGTTTCTGAGTACCTTGGCTATGTAAATAAACCTTTTGTAGTCTTCTTGGGTATGTCTGGAGTCTGTGAATTTCTTTACCCTTCATCAAATGATTCGTGTGTGCTTCCTTTGTCTTGAGGAAAGTAGTTTTTGGCTTTTGGGCTTATCAGGGTCAAATATTCTTTCATTTATTTGTTTATTCATTCAACTGATATTTAGCATACACCGACTACTTGCCAAGCAGGATCCTAGGCACTGGGGTTGCAGCAGTGAACAAAACAGGCAAAATTCTTTGCCCCAGTGGAGTTTACAGTTCAGTGTGGTAGACAGACAGTAACCTAAATAAATAAGTAAAAACTATATAGTATGTTATTAAAGAACGATAAGTCCTATAGAGAAAAATAAAGCTGGAAAGGGGTAAGTAGTATGATGTGGGTTCCAATTTTAGGTAGGGTGGCTGAGGAAGGCCTCACTGAGAAAGTAATATTTGAGTAAAGACCCAAAGGGAATAAGCATTGAGATTATCTCTGGGAAACAGCTTTCCAGGAAGAGTGAACAACAAATACAAAGGCCCTAGTCAAGAGCATGCCTAATATGTTTAAGGTTAGCAAGGAGACCAAGATTAACAAGAAAGATGTAGTTGCTGCCTTTGTAGAACATTTTAAGCAAACAATTGCAATACACTATAATATATAAAATGTAGGATCTACAGGCATACACAGAGAAAGCTTACCCCTGCTTTTATGTTTAGGCAACTATAGTTTCACCCTCAGTCTTATTACCCTCCTACAAAACAGCATCCTCACCTCTTTTCATGGATTAGCTGAGGCCCTGGTCTCTAGACTCCTCATCATTCTGGTCATTGGATATATTATTTTGTTAATGACTGGCTTAAAATGCAGTGCTCAGTATTCTGTGGCTACTGTAAAGCATAAGTGGGTCAGTTATTTCCCATGACCTGGATCCCATACTTCTATCAAGATTGCACTAATTTTTTTTTTGGAATCCACAATGCATTATTGTCTCATATGAAAATATTTTAAAAATAATATTACTAAGTTAGGTCTTTCCCGTAATGTAATTATGAATTATTTCAAAAATATATATTTAGAATATTTAAGAAATAGGAAAAGGTAAACATTATCCAACTTATAAACATTACTGATATAGTTTGAGGATCTGTAAGGTATCCCTCCCTAATCTCATTTCTCTCCCTTTCTTCTAGAGGTAACCACTGTTCTAATTTTGTAGTTGTGCTTTTTTCCCTACTTTTGCTACATTTGTATCTCTAAGCAATATATGTGTATATAAATTGTGTTTTTCAATTTTATATAAATAGTATTACATGAAATAAAATTTTCAGGGAAGCGGCTGTGGCTCAATCAGTGGGGCTCCCGTTTGCCATATGGGAGGCCCCGGGTTCGGTTCCCGGGGCCTCCTGGTGAAGGCGGGCCCGCCCGCACGGCGTGGTTGGCTGACCCAGCGAGCACAGGCAGCAAGGGGGGGATAAATGAATAAATAAATAAAAATCTTTAAAAAAAATAAATAAATAAATAAAATTTTCATTGAACATGATGAGATTCATCTATGTTAATATGTGTAGTTCTAGTTCATTTTCACTGTGGTAGGTTTCCATTCATGAATTTATTATTAATTTATTCTCTGATGGATATTTGTTTCCACTTTTTTTTTTCTTTGTAATTTTTTTTTTCAAAACTCAATATAGATACCATTTTATTTATTTATTTATTTTTATTTATTTATTTTTTTTAAGATTTTATTTATTTATTCATTTATCCCCCCCTTGCTGCTTGTGCTCACTGGGTCAGCTAACCACGCCGTGCGGGCGGGCTTGCCTTCACCAAGAGGCCCCGGGAACCGAACCCGGGGCCTCCCATATGGTAAACGGGAGCCCTACTGATTGAGCCACAGCCGCTTCCCGATACCATTTATTTTAAATTCTACTTTGTTGTTTTTGGTCCATTTTTCCAGCTTGAAATATTTTTGAACATGATTCAATCATACTAGTTGCAAATTTGATAAGGAACCATTATATTAGTTAATTTTTTTTTTTTTTTTTTTTTTTTTTTTTTTGAGGTATTGGGAGCTGGAGATTAAACCTGGGACCTTGTATGTGGGAAGCCGGCGCTCAACCACTGAGCCACATCAGCTTCCCTGAGTTGCTTTTTCATTTGTTTTGCTTGTTGTTTGTTTTTGATTTTTCAGGAGACACTGGGAACCAAACCTGGGACCTCCCATGTGGGAGGTGGGTGCTCAACTGCTTGAGCCACATCCAATCCCCTGAGATCAAATTTTGCAAGTTACTTTTAAATTTTGAAATACATATTTTTTCTGAGACTGGAGAACTAAACACATTTTAAGATGTAAGGTTACTTATACTAGTCTGAACTATCTTTGGTTGTAAATCCTTCTTTATATTGACTAGTTTGAAAGAGTACAGGCAATTTTGGCCTTTCTTTCTGCTTCTTCCTGTCCTTTCTTCCTCCCTCCCTCCCTCCCTCCCTCCCTCTCTCTTCCCCTTCTTCTCTCTCTCTTTCTCACACTCTTTTTGTTTTTTGGCCATATTCAACAAGTTTTAGCTCTTATCTTTTACTGAATTTTAAACTTTTCCCATTATTTTTATAGGCATTCCTTTGCAATGCTATTTTTAAAAACATCATTCTGTACACATATCCCTATAATCTCTCTGCTGTTGAAGACTGTGTCTTTAATCATTTCCTTATGGTTTTAAAAAATTCCTTATTGTATAGGGAAAATTTCGCTGCCATATACCTAGGGCCTAGAAAAGAACCTGGCATTTAATATCTATCTGTGCAATGCTAGTTGAATAAACTTCACTTTCTACAATTGCCTATCCTTATGAGTTCTGTATTCTTGTAGAATACTTGGCTGTGCAATCATGTCTTACTTTTCTTTAAATATTTTAAAATTTCTTTATAATAAGTTTATATATTTATGACTTACCTCTTTTCTCAGTATAAAAGAATTTGTGAAATTGTTATTTACTGCCAAGGTTCCTATCATGTTCATGTCACCAACCCATTGTCTTTTATTGCTCAGAATTAAATCCACAATAGTATCTCAAAATCCAGTCCCTTCTGAGAAAGAAAATTGTCAGCAGGCTTAGTAATTTTATTGAATGCTTCTAGCAAATGGCAGGTTATTTGAAATACTCTACTGTTATGAAGTCTTATCTCTGTGCCAGTGTTAAAACTGCGTAAGAAAGCATTGTACCTTGTCTGACTGCATAGTCTATAGTATAGTATATTTTTCCCATTGAACAACAGTGGAAGGGAAGCGGCTGTGGCTCAATCAGTAGGGCTCCCATTTACCATATGGGAGGCCCCGGGTTCGGTTCCCGGGGCCTCCTGGTAAAGGCAAGCCTGCCCGCACGGCATGGTTAGCTGACCCAGCGAGCACAAGCAGCAAGGGGGGGATAAATGAATAAATAAATAAAATCTTAAAAAACAAAACAAAACAAAACAAAAACAGTGGAAGACAACCACTGCATCCATTCCAGCCTCCAGAGTATCTGTTAAAACAGGCCATGATTTATAATTATATTCAGTATAACATTTGATATTCAGTTAATTTACTATTGTTTCTTAAAGTGAAACTTACCAATATGATAAATCTTAGGGAATTTCTTGAGTTTAGAAATTGTTTAATAAACATTGTTAGGTTGAATTGGCTCTAAGATAAAAATAAGAGGTTAAGAAAAAATCCATAGTTTGAGCTATAATCCCTGTTATAGTAGAACTTTCCAGGTTTTGTTTGTATTGACGTTGAGATTTTTGATGATATTAAGCATTTTCTGTGTGGTTCTGTTCTCTTTGTTATATTTTCAGGCTAAACCAACACTTCATTTTGTGTCTTACAGAAGAGTTTATAGGGATGCAACACTGAAAAATAACAGCATTAAAAATTTTTAAATCTCTACTTGTAAAGACAGACAGTGGTCATTATATTGGTATGCTTTATCGCTTATCTAACAGCCTCAACTAGTCACAATATAACAAGAACCTCAAAGTAGGCTTATGTGGTATTTGAGGAGCTAAAATAGATTTCATTAAATCCATGTGTTAAATTTATTCTAATAATATCAAACACTACTCTTGCTCTTCCTTAGCACTTACTCTTATTTTAGACACAATTTTAATATACTTGGCTCTTTGATTCCTGTCAATGGTAGATCAGCAAATAGCAGATTAGAAGAGGAGATGTTGGAGACTACTTGTTGGCAGGCCACGTTGACATCAGCAAGAAATGAGAGTTAATTCTTCAAGTGAGGAAAAAAGGAAAGCTATTCAAGGCAGATATAAGAAATAAAAAAGCAGAGTGTTCATGTATTCTTCTGGCATCCCTACAGACCTCACTAGCCCTTGAGGACATCAACACTGCA
Organism: Tolypeutes matacus; assembly: GCA_026826555.1. Taxonomy (NCBI): domain Eukaryota; kingdom Metazoa; phylum Chordata; class Mammalia; order Cingulata; family Chlamyphoridae; genus Tolypeutes; species Tolypeutes matacus. The sequence goes on from JAKSZT010053883.1 coordinate 22,570,236, forward strand.
TAGTAATTGAAGTTCATAATGATGACTAAATCAGTAAAGGTTTAATTATGTTCTATGGATTAAAAAAATGAAATAAGCATATAATCCATTTTAGAAATATTTCTTTCCAGAATGACTAAAATAACACATTTTGACACTTAGAATAAAACTCAGGTCTATGGAAAAAAATTTGGTTTCATATCTTCCTCACTTATGCCTAGTGAACATGGGGGTATTGTATGCGGGGAGGGTCCATGTGGTGTACATTAGAATATTCTAGACATCTTCTAAGTATAAGTTTGAATTCTATAGAGAAATAAAGAACATTTTTTGGTCTTTTCAGAATGAGATGAGTAAGAGTTTGTTTATTTATTTATGTATTTATTTATTTTATTTTATTTATTTATTTTTTAAAGATTTTATTTATTTATTCATTTATCCCCCCCTTGCTGCTCGCGCCCGCTGGGTCAGCCAACCACGCCGCGCGGGCGGGCCCGCCCCCACCAGGAGGCCCCGGGAACCAAACCCGGGGCCTCCCATATGGTAAACGGGAGCCCTACTGATTGAGCCACAGCCGCTTCCCGAGTTTGTTTATTTAAAAGTATCTTTGAATGAGTTGATTCAGTGGTTTTAGTCACCATAGAAATGACTTAAATTAAAACCTAAGTTGTTGGAAACAGCATGTTCATGTTGAGTGACATTCCTGATTCACTCAGTATCACAAGTATTCTTTGAAAGTCTCCTTAAGAAATAATTTAAAGTCCAAATAATTTTGGGAGGATGGAGGGAAAATCACAAAGAAATTCTGTAAATTACTATTTTCATCTGAAAACCACATAGATGGTTATCATATTTTTCTAAAAGTGTTTGATTAGCATATTTAAATAAAATTATAAAGGAAGGATAATTTACTGTGGTTTCGGGGGGATTGATATTTATTGGGAAACAAACTGTCTTCTAGCATTTTTTTTTTCTTTTTTTTTTTTTAAGTGCCGGAGATTGAACCTGGGACCTTGTATATGGGAAGCTGGCACTCAACCACTGAGCCACATTGGCTCCCCTGAGTTGGTTTTTTCATTTGTTTTGCTTGTTGTTTTGTTTGTTTCTTTAGGAGGCACTGGGAACCGAACCTGGGACTTCCCATGTGAGAAGTAGATGCTCAACCGCTTGAGCCACATCCACTCCTCTAGCATGTTTTTGAAACTTCAATATTTGAGCATTTTTTCTTTCTGTCTGGAAGAATGCAACTGGATTCTATTGTCTGATTAGAGAAGTAAAACTGGCCTTTTATCCTTTATTTTTCTGTTTTTCTCCCCATCCTCTTCTAACCCAAATGGTAACTCTGACTTTATAATAGAGCCTTAAAAAAAAAAAAAAAAAAAAAAAAATCCATTGGCATCACTGTTCTAATGTCCTTTTTTTTTTTTTTTTTCCTTTCTTTCTTCCTTCTTATATGTAGAATGTCAGCATTGGATGGGACCTTAGAATTCAGCAAATGTAAGGGCCCACATAATGGAAGAATCCTTTCTCTGGTATCTATGACAGATGATTGTTCAGCTTTGAGTGAATTTTTCCAGTGATGATAAGCTTACTATTCCTAAGGCAACCCATTTAATTATTGGATAGCTATAATTATTTGAAAGTTCTTCATTTTACTTTATTTAGATGAAAGCTGTGTCTTTGTAATTTCCATGGATTAATCTGAGTTTTGCTCTTAGGAGTAACAGAATTTGGCAGCTCTGGAAGTTTGTGAGGACAAGAATCAGGGCCTGTTTTATATTCTCTTTTTCTAGGCTAAGCATACCAATATCCTCCAATTATTTATTTTATGACATGGTTTCAAATTCGATCATTATCTTCTCTCTCTTCTTTGGACAGATTCTGGTCCCTTTAAAATAAAGTTCCCAGAACTGAATGTAAGATAAATATTGAAAACTGAGTAATTGTTACTTTCCATGATCATCTGAATGGGGAGTAAAGTCCAGGAAGTCAGGGACCTATGTCTTTCTCACGGTTGTAGCCCACTACTTACCATAGTGCTTGGAACATAGTAACATCTCAGAAAATATATGTTGAAGAGTCAAATGAGTGCTCTGATCATTATAAATCTAGAAATGCAACTAAAGATGGCTAGAATTTTTATCTCTGTTGGGTCATGTTCAATCAAGACCTTTTTTTGTGAACTTTTCAAATTGGATAACCTTCATTGTACGTGTATAATTGATATTGTTAAACCTAAGTACATTCTTTTTCCTCATATTTATTCATTTATAGAACAACTATTTATTGAGTAGCTAAAATGTGTTGGGTTTTATACTAGGTGCTAGGTATGCATACTGTGGAAAGCAAAGCAGCCCTTCTGTTATAGATATTACCACGGTGGTGGTGGGTAGTGGTGGTGGTTATGGTGGACTGGGGAGGACAGCCATTAAATAAGTTAACAAGTAAGTATGTTCTTATACACTGAGAGAAATTCTATGAAGGAAATAAATAGGTTCTGGGATAGAGAAGTGGAGAAGATGCTTATCAGGGAGACATATGTATATATAAGGACAGTCAAGTAAGATCTTTTTGAGGAGGTATTATTCAAGCTGAAACTTGAAGGGTAAGAATAAACCAGGCTTGTTTGCATGTACATATGTCTTAAACCAAGGAAGTGTGACTGGAGTATAGAGGCTAGGAGGAAAATGGAACAAGATGAGGTTGGTGAGGTAGGCAAAAAAACGGATAGTTCAAGGACCTTAATTCAGGTGAGAAGTGAAAGAGGCTTGCACAAACATAGCAGCAGTAGAGATGAAGAAAAGTGAACTTAATAAAATATATATTTTGGAGGTAGACTCAGTAGGACTGTATAGGACTAATAAATGGATTTGATTGGGAAGGGAAATGGAGAGGACTGAGATAAGGATGACAGGTTTCTGGTTTGAGCTACTAGATTGGTGTGATAGGCCATTTTCTGAGATGGTGAAAACAGTGGAGGGAATAATTTTAAATTTGGACATGTTGTATTGAGATGCCTGGGAAATATCCATCTTTTTTCTCTTTCCTATTTTGATTATATTGCCATACTTCTTTTCTTACACCATTTATCAGAATGGGCCAAGGAGGTGTATTATAAAAATGCCTCCTGGCTCAAATTTGAAACTGCATGGGCAAATAAGAAGCATACTAATGAGAATAAGCTAGAGAAACTAAAGGTGGCATTAGTTCTTAAGCTTTGGTTGCAAGGCTTTTCAAGTTTCTCTGTCCGATATTGGTTTCATCTTCCCTAGGGATTCCCATTGTGAATATTCACTGATAAGCTGAATTTACCCAATCATTTGTTGAGTTTCTCTCTCCCATTAGCCACTCTCACCTCCATTTTATTTATCCACTTCCCTGTTTAAAAACCTTCAGTGACTCTCCACTGCCTTTAGGATAAAGTCCAAACTATTTACCATGATATTCAAGTCCCTTTATAATCTCTTTTGCCTATCTTTCCCCATCTCCCCATTCTAGCTTCGCATACTCTGTATGGAAAGAGAAATATGTACCTGGATGAGGAACTTGAAATTTGTGGGAAGGAAGGTGTTCTTGGCCAGATTAAATAACCTATCCATAAATTCTCAACAGATATGGTGGTTTCTTGCAGAGAACAGTGGGATTGTATTATCTGAAGTAATTACAGCACCAGTCTTTCCAAAAGCAGAGAGTAGCATAAGAATTTACAACAGAATCACCACTCTGCCATATATTAATAGTTTTTTCAAAGTATGGCTTAGCTTTATGATTGGAGGCAAGATTTTTAATCTCTCAAAGCCTATTTATTTATCTGGGAAGTGAGAATGTCTCCCTCGGCATGGTTGTGGGATAACATGGTAAAGCATATAGAATAATGTATGACATTTAGTAGGTACTTCATAAATGGTAGCTCCTATTTTATTATTTCAGTTAGAGTCTAATTTTAAATGGTATCTTTATGTTAACTTTACTCTTCCTACTTCTCTATTGTAACCCATTGTAGCTGTAGTCTCCAACCAGTTTAGACTATTTGCTAGTCCCTGAATAGCTACAATATTCTTACTAATGCCATTTCCCTTGCCTGATATTCCATTTTCCCTCTTCCCTTCAAGTTTCTTTCTATTGACATCTTATGCTCATCCATCAAAGCATAACTTAAAAACCATATTTTCCACGTGGCCTTTCTTGATCCCCTTAGTTGAAAGTTCTCACTTATACTTCCGTCATGCTTAGTTGGCACCACTCATGAGGCCTGGACAGGTACTGCCTTGTTTTTTCAGTTATTTATGTATATGTCTTATTTGCCTAAGAGCTGTGTATTTTTTATATTTTTTTATTTTTTGGCCCCTCTCAGAGAGCTAAGCCAAAGCTTTATACATGATTAGCACCCAGAAAATACTAATAGATGTTAAGTGAACTAATTTGCAGAATAATACCAATAGTTAAATCATTAAACTTCAACCCCAAATGGAAATTGTCAGTGAAATTTTCTTGGTGTGGCAAACTATAGGTACCAGGGGCCGGGGATTGAACCCGGGACCTCCCATGTGGGAGGCAGGCACTCAATTACTTGAACCACATCCACTCCCTATAGAGTTTTTAAAAAGTTTTCCACCCAAAAAGCATTAATGGAGCACTGACTCTATTAATGTTAGAGATACAAAACAGATGAGATATTTTCTGGCCCTTGCAGTCTGTTCAGTTTGAATTTTTAAATATCTGATTTGCCTGAGATCAGCAGATGCACACCGTTAAAACAAGTGTATCTTTGATACTAGGTAGGGTATAATTCTTAGGGTTTGGAGGATTCGGATTAGGATGGAATGGGAACTCATCATTCATTTGTCCTTCACAACTGGGCTAGTGTTTTTCTTGTTTTGTTTTAAATAAAAGACCTCATTCTGACATAGATACTCCTTTTGGATTTTGTATCCAGAATGAATATAGTATCATCTACACAGGAAGGGCCTGTTTGTAGAATAATTTTTTAAAAAGATTTATTTTATGTATTTATTCACCCCCCCCCATTGTTTGCGCTCGCTATCTGCTGTCTGTGTCCATTTGCTGTGTCCTCTCTGTGTCTGCTCATCTTCTCTTTAGGAGGCACCAGGAACCGAATCTGGGACCTCCCATGTAGGAGAGAGGTGCTCAATCGCTTGGGCCACCTCAGCTTGCTGCTTTGTTGTGCCTCATTGTCCTTCTCTTTGTGTCTCCTTGTTGCGTCATCTTGTTGCATCAGCTTGCTGCGCATGCCTGTTGTGCCAGCTTGCTGTCTTGCTTGTCTTCTTGAGGAGGCACCGGGAACCGAATCCTGGACCTCTCATGTGGTAGGCAGGAGCTCAATCGCTTGAGTCACATCCACTTCTCTGTTTGTAGAATATTTATCCTCTTTTTTTGCTGCTTGACTTCTTTGTATCTTTTCTTCTGGTTACCTATCCTATCATTTGTATTGTGAAGAAGTTGGCTGAATGTATATGTGACAGATTTACCAGGGCAAGTTTATTTGAGGTTTTAGTAAATGGTCCATTAGGACATTTTTTTCCTATTTGCTATTTATTTTTTGTTTGTTTAATTCTAATCAACCTCAGAGTTAACCAGAAATACCTGTCTGGTTTATCAGTTTCATTATATATTCCCCTCCACCTTTTTTTTTTTTTTTGCTTTTGTGGTTGTTATTAGCAGTATTGCTCTGTATATAAGCATGGTTGGAAAGAATGTTGCAGAAAAACTATCCTTAGTCATTTATTTTTATCTACTTTTTCCCTACATAGATTGAATTTCAAGGAATGCTGCGTTGGCTGAATTCATGTTTATTTACTTTCTAGCATTTAATATGTTATTACCTGATTTTGGTTTTAGTATGTCCCAATAGGATTCTTTTGCCCTTCTGCTTGTGTGCTCTTTTTAACTTTCTATAAACTGTTCTTTATATTCTGTTCTCATCTCTTCTTTACCTTTGACTAGCTTGTTTTTCACATATATCTAACTATGTGGCAAAATGCATTGGTTCTGCACTGATAGATTAATTATTCTATAATTATTTGGTCATATATCTTGATCATTCCTTTCTAAATGTGGCAAAGACATCATATCAATGGAGACACCCAGAACACTGAATGGCTGCAAAGCTTTCTGGTTAAAGTTTCAAGGTCTGATTAAGCACCAAAAAGAGTTCTAAAAAATGTTAATGGTTTAACTTCCATGTTTAATAATATGTTGCATTCTTTACATCAGTAATTTAGAAAACATTTATTGAACATGTAATGTGTAAAATATTTCTCACTGTTTACATTCCATTTTCTAAAAGTAGCTTTTTGCCGTCTTTCTTTCTTAGGAATTTTGAGGTGTGTTCCAAAGTGATTGTAATAGTTCTTTTCTATTCCTTGCTATTCAAAGTGTGGTTGGTGGACCAGCAGCATTGGCAACATCTGTGAGCTTGTTTAAAATGCAGAATCTCAGGTCCCATTCCAAATCTGCTGAATCAGAATCTGCATTTTAACAAGATTGTTAAGTAAGCATATAGCATGTAGATTGTTAACGTCTGTTTTTTTTTTTGTTGTTGTTGTTGTTTTTTAATAAACACCCGAAGGTAATGTACAGGAAGACCTAAAGAATTCTTTTGCAGTTGGTTTATTTGCAATTGCAGTTGGCAATGCTTATAACAATCAGGGTTCTACATTTGCTGTTTTTAATAGAGAAGTCTGCATTTTAAAAAAATATAAAGAAAAGAGAATAATAAAGAGTTGGGGATAATCTCATCATCTCATGAGGTGGAGATAATTTTGCAGAAAATAATTCCTGCAAATCCTGCACTTTCAGAATGATACCCTTGAAGGACAGTATATGAAAAAGATCTATTTTTTAGAAGGATAAAACTATTTTCTAGATATAGTTCAGAGCACTGAATTTAAAATATGATGCATTTCAACTAAGGTGGCCTCAGTGGGTACTATTTTAAGGTAAGCTCTCTGTCTATCAGGGGTTCTTAACCTTTTTTGTTCCACAGACCCCTTTGCCAGTCAGGTGAAAACCACAGACCCTTTACTAAATCCACACTATACTGTGTATTATTTATTTATTTATTTATTTAATTTTATTTTATTTTATTTTTTAAAGATTTTATTTATTTATTCATTTATCCCCCCCTTGCTGCCTGTGCTCGCCGGGTCAGCTAACCACGCCGTGCAGGCGGGCTTGCCTTCACCAGGAGGCCCCGGGAACCGAACCCGGGGCCTCCCATATGGTAAACGGGAGCCCCACTGATTGAGCCACAGCCGCTTCCCTGTATTATTTAATAAATATATCACACCCACACCAACATGTCACTACAAGAATAATATTTTTTTGAATTTCAATTCAGGCTCACGGACCCCTTGTTAAGAACCCCTGCTCTATATGCATATCTTTAGTGATTCAAGGTATTAATAATTTATTCAGGATGATATAGAGTTAAGCTATTTTTGTACTTTAATGGAAAAGTCTTATTTTTAATGAAGTTAGAGTACTGTTTGTAGGTGATTACCTAAGTTTATTAATTTTGGCACACTTGATCTGATTTAGGGTTTGGCCTACAGTTATTTGTATTGCTTATGAGAGTTCCCTTTCTTTTTAATAGCAACATCATGACAACAGAGAAGAGTTTAGTGGCTGACACTGAAAATTCACACCAGCAACAGAAGGAAGAGGGTGAGGTAGCCACAAATGTAGATCAAGAAACTCAGCTGGCAGAGGTTTCTCAAACGGCAGCTGAGGGAGATAGTCAGTGTGAGCAGAAGCTGAAAACATCTAATGGCGACACTCCTACACACGAAGACTTGACGAAGAACAAGGAGCGGACGTCAGAAAGCAGGGGCCTGTCACGACTGTTCTCCTCATTTCTCAAAAGGCCCAAGTCTCAGGTCTCTGAGGAAGAAGGCAAAGAAGTAGAGTCAACTAAAGAGAAAGTTGAAGGAGGTCAGAAAGAAATAGAATTTGGAACCAGTCTTGATGAAGAGATCAATTTAAAGGCCCCAATTGCAGCTCCTGAACCTGAACTCAAAACAGACCCATCCCTGGATCTTCATTCATTAAGCAGTGCAGAAACACAGGTAAGGATGTATGAATTTAAAAACATTTGGTTTTGGGGAGTGGATATGGCTCAAGCAATTGGGTGCCTGCTTCCCACATGGAGGTCCTGGGGTCAGTTCCCTATGCCTCCTAAAGAAGACAACGAGCAGAGACCATGAGCAGACACAGCAAGCAGACAACGAGCAGACAGACAAGGGAGCCATCTCAGTGGGGAAGGGGAGGAACATTTGGTTTTATTTCTTATTGACTTAGATATTGATAGTAATTATTAAGTAATATGAAGTTTTGGAGTTTCTGCTCTAATGAAATTAATGTGGTCAATGGAAATGTGAGTTTTTAAAAGATGCTTATGCTCTATAAATCAAAGAAAATGGAAGAAAATAAATATTGAATTATTTTATTCAGCCCATACATAATTTTTCTGTAATAATGGAATAAGTCCAAGATTTATAATGAGAGGGGGGGAAATGGAGTAAGGTGGTTGAGAGTTAATTGTGATGTAATAATTACGAAAGGGAGTTTATCAGCAAATATGGTCCTTTTCTTAGAAATCTTAAAAACTATGTGATAGATTCAAGCCATGCCTGCTTTATTTTTGTCTTCTCCAACTAAATCAAATTACCACAGTTTAAGGTATAGGTAAGGGAGTCTAGCTCTTTCTATCACCTTTATAATATATTGTGGTTTAGGGCCTTAATTGTGTCACAGTGTAGTTAAATTAAACATAAGTTGTGAATTTGTTCATTTGTCCAGAAAACATGAGAAAACATTAATATTGTAAATAAAATGGTTTTCTGGGAGTTCTATTTGTTTTCAGCCTTAGTATCTACAAATTATGTTATCATCAAAGTCTCCATTTCTGAAGCATGTGAACATTATCTGCATTGTTAAAAGTATAAATCCTATATGTTTCTATTATAGGTCCAAGGTTTGACCTATACAGTTTTTTTTAAGGATTTTCTAAAACTAGAACATGTATTTCTAGGTAGGCATGTTGTATATTAAGAGTGATAAGAGTAAAATTTAGGATAATGTTGTAATTATGCATTTGCTCTTAGTGAAACAATGTTGAAAACAAGATTTGGTGTAGTATAGTAGTTAAGAATGCAAACTATGGAATCAGACTCTCTGGGTTCAAATTATAGGTTCAAAAAAAGTGCTTTTTTTTTTTTTTTTTTTTTTAAACAAATCAATTGTATTGATACATATTAGTAAAGCATACAGTTCATCCAAAGTGTACAATCAGTGGTATTTGGTATAATCACATAGTTGTGCATTCATCAAGAAGTGATACTTTTTATCAGTTTCCTCCTCTATACAGTGGGGATAATATTATCTACCTCATTTAGTCAAATGAGGATCCTTTTGAGGATTTTAATCCTTTTGAGGATTAAAAGAGATAAACATTTAACGCCTTTAAGACGTGTGGCATATAGTAAGCACTCAGTATGTTAGCTATTATTACTCAGTTAATAAACATTAACAGTTTCACAGTAAAGGCAAAGAACCTTACATATCTTAATATTGTTAATTTAATTTTATATCAGGAATACCGAAAGTGTTAAATTATATCATCTTTTTTTTTGATATACATATATATTTGACTTTATTTTGTATATTTAATAATTGTAAGTATAAATAATTAACAACTAAAAAGTAAACACAGATGAATAAATATATACATTTCTCAATTAAAGGTACTGGATACATATAAAAATTTTTTTGAATCACACAATATGTTACACAATATATTTGGTTCATAGTAACGCATTTATACAGTATTTGTCCTTTTTATATCATCTTTAAGGAAGCCTGCTTTTAAGATGTTAATAAACTAGACAAACTTAATTTTAGATTTAATTAAAATCTCATTCATTGAGGCTTCATTAATTCAGAATTGAGACAAATTGTATTGAGGCATTTGTCTACGTATGAAGAAAAAAATGAGTATTTTTAATGAAATTTCAAGTAGACATTATGTAGAGAAGCAAACTATTTTAGGTCTTTTTGGAAACTGGTGTTTATTTACAAACAATTCATATGGTTATTATAAATCAATACAAATCCCATCAGAACCTTGGGGATCCAAGTTTATTTGCCTAACCATATTTCTATATATGTAGTAGAATTTCATTTAAGTAGTCCTTTCCTATCTACATCTCCAGTTTATAGGATTTTTAAAAAGTGAGTGCATTATAGGACTGCACCAGTCTTCATCCAGGGTAACTTGGATATTTTTTGGATGCCATAAAATGTTTATTTATTCATTCAGATATTTATTGATTATCCACCATTTGTGCCAGGCCTTAGGCTACAAAATGAAATAGAGGTTTTCTTTTGTTTATTTGTTTTTAATAATATACTTAAAAATTTTTTTTAAAGATACTTAGATTACATAAATGTTAATAAAAATATGGGGGATTCTCATATGTCCTGCTCCCTACCTCTTGCACATTTCTCTACATTAACAACATCCTTCATTAGTGTGGTACATTTGTTATAATTGATGAACACATTTTGGAGCATTGCTACTAAACGTGGATTATAGTTTACATTGTAGTTTATACTCTCTCCTGCACAATTTTGTAGTTTATGACAAGATATATAATGGCCTATATCTAGCATTGCAGTGTCATTTAGGACAATTACCAAGTCCCGAAAATGCCCCCATATTACACCTCTTTTTCCCTCTCCCTCCCCTCACCTCAGAACCTCCAGTGACCACTGCTTCCACATCAATCATAATAGTTCTTCCATTGCTAGAATCACAATAAGTCTATGGTAGAATAACAGTAATTCTACTTTAGTCCATTGTTCATTCTCCAATCCTGAGGATTCTGGGATGGTGATGCCTATTCCACCTCTAATTGAGAGGGGGCTATAGAGTTTTAAGATCAGATTTGGGAGCCAGACTGGTATGTGACTAGTAGGCAAGATACTTTGACTTCTCTGGCCTCAGTTTCTCATCTGTCAAATGGAGATAATAATAGAATCCTCTTCACAGGGTTGTTATGAGCATTAACCAAGTTCATATAAGTAATGCTCTCAAAACAGTAACTGGCCCATTGTATAAGTGCTGTATAAATATTTGCTGCTATTATTGTTATAAAACAGACATGGTCCCTGCTCTTATGGAATTTATAATCTAATGGTAGAGACAAAAAAGTAATAAGTTCAATATTTTATTTTAGTAAGTGTTATGAAGGCAACAAACAGGGTACTGACATAAAGAATAGTACAGTGGGAATAGGGTAGATAGGATAACCAATGAGGCCTTTCTGAAGAGGTCATACTTAAGAGGGTTTTGAAGGATGGGAAGGAGGCTTTTAGACCATCTCCAGTATGTAACGTAGGAGCCAAATAATTGAATCTTTTTTTCCTAAATGTCAACCATGTATTCTTTTGAAAGAAAAAAAAAAAAGTGGGGTTTATTTAAGAATCTTTTAGGGAGCAGATGTGGCTCAAGCGATTGAGCACCTGCTTCCCACATGGGAGGTCCCAGTTTCAGTCCCTGGTGCCGCCTAAAAACAAATAAGCAAACAATGAAAAAACCAACTCGGGGGAGCCGATGTGGCTCAGAGGTTGAGAGCTGACTTTCCACATACGAGGTCTGGGGTTCAGTCCTGGGCCCTGGTACCACACCAAAAAAAAAAAAAAAAAAAAAAAAAAAAGAAAGAAAGAAAGAAAGAAAAAGAATCTTTTAGCAATTTCATTGGGTTAGAAGTAAAGTATATACCAAAATGTTGTCCCCCTACTTGTATTGCTATGGGATGACTTCTTGATTATCCAAGGAGACCCAGACTGTCTGTCCCTTGCTTCTTTGAATCTTCTTTGCATTTAGCATTAGTGATACCTGGTAGGAAGGCATTAACTGTAAGTTATAGTTTTTAACCCACTACATATATTGCTTTATGCTCTAAAGTGGTTTCCAATCACCCCCTTAGCCATTTATAAAATTTAAAATATGTGGAAAATAATATCTCATTTTGCAATTCATAAGACTACCTTACTAAAATTGAGGAGCATGGGGCAGAGATGTTAAAGTTTTGTAGATTTTAATGACATCATAAAATGGCAGTCAGGAGGAATATATAGTGCTGAGAGCAATAGGTTTTGGTGTCCTCTGGTTTACCTGAAACCTTCATTTTTAATGTGAAAGATGGGATTCTATCTGAGGAGTTTTGAGAATAGCAGAATCTGTAGATCTTTTTTGGGATTCTTTATAGAAAATAGTTAATCCTAATGTCATTTTTTAATATATATATATATATTTTTTTTACTGGGAGGTCCCGGGGATCGAACCCAGGTCCCTCCATATGGCAGACAGACGCCCAACCATTTGAGCCACATCCGCCCCCCATTTTTTAATATTTGTTTTAAATTTTTCTTCTCTAGTTGGTACTTTTATTGGTAGCATTATTACAGGTAAAAATGCATACAACATATTTTGTGAAATGTCTTTATTACTGACTCGGTGATGTTATGGATATACAGCCAGCGCAAGAAGAACACAGAGAAGATCCAGATTTTGAAACTAAGGAAGGAGGACTTGAAGAGAGCTCCAAAGTAGAAGTGAAAGAAGAAAGTCCTAAATCAAAAGCAGAAAGAGAATTAAAGGCTTCCCAGAAGTCAATCAGAAGACACAGAAACATGCACTGCAAGGTGTCTTTGCTGGATGACACAGTTTATGAATGTGTTGTGGAGGTGAGTACATTTTAATTTCCAGTAATCAGAAGTCTTACAAATTGTTTCATATGGGTTTGGGTAAGTGTTGTCATGTTCTGAGATATGGAATATATCAGTATCTATGGAATGAAATGTTAACAGTGATTTTTTGGAGATGGGAGTGGGAGGATTATGAGTGAGTCTCATTTTTCTTCTCCACTTTTTTTGGTATCAGCCAAAATCTTGTGAAGTGAGCATGTATTTCTTTCTGAACAAAAACAATTTTATTTTTTAAAAAAGGTTTGTTATTTATAGAGTGACCTTCTATGACTAGATTTTCCAGGATGGCCTCAATATCAGATATTAGGTCCAGCTATCCCCCATAATTATATTTGTCCTTTAAAAATTGCTATTTGTAACATTTCTGGTCTTCCAAATCTAAACCTTAATAAGCTTCAGTTTACATAATGTGCTTCTTTAGCCCCATGAGATAGCATATAAAAAATTAAATCAAATAATATCATTTCTTAAAATTTACTATTATTTTATGAAAGAATGAATAATTGAATTTGATTGAATAAAAATATAAGAGATATTCAGTTACCCTTTTTTGCTTCTTCAGAACAAGTTAAAAATCCTTTAAAAATCTAACTTTTATAAAAATAGAACAGTAGTTTTCAATTATGATATGCTTGATATATCAACAATCCACTGTGATTGTTATTAATAATAGCTTTTATTGCTAAAATTTTGTAATCCATCCATACTTCTATCTTGGGTGTTCAACACATTTTTTTTTTTTTTTTTTTTTTTTACTGGGAGGTTCCGGGGATCAAACCCAGGTCCCTCCATATGGGAGACAGACACCCAACCATTTGAGCCACATCCTTAATTGAATTATGTGCAAATGTAAATACATCCAAGCACAAAAGACATAGTCTAAAATAATTATACTATATTTATTCATTGGTACTCCCTCTCAAGTTTTAAAAAGGAAATCAAAAGGGAGCAGAAATGGCTCAAGCAATTGAGTGCCCACCTCCCATATGGGAGGTCCCAGGTTCAGTTCCTGATGCCTCCTGAAGAAAAAACAAACAGACAACAAGCAGACAATGAGCAAAAAACAATGAGCAAACAAATGAGGGAGCAATCTCGGGGGTGGGGGATAGGGGTTGGGAAGGAAATCAAGAAAAATGTACTATTGGTCTCTGAAAACAGTTACTACATGTGGTAGTTAGAGGTGACCTAGGGTCTGCATCCTCTGCTTCTTGTACTAGCTAGATTGGAGATGAGGAAAGCTATTCCACACTCTTCCCCTTCAGACTAAGATCCAGATCTGAGTCCCTTATATCTGAAACCCTTGTGTTTTGGAACTCAGAATATTTTGGATTTTAGAAAGGCAATAAGCACATGTTCTGCACATTTCCTAATACACCCAGCAGGGTCAATAGCAGCACCCTCATGATCAAAGACATTACTTCTGTAGCAAAATATATGAAGATTCATTCTAAGAGGAATAAGTGAAGATCATAAATAACCTCACAACAGTTCAAGTCAGAATGTGTCTTCAAATTTTTCATAATTTGGAATTAAGAATAAAGGATTAGGAACTTGTACATGAGTAATTCCCAAATCATTTTCTATCCTTTAAAGTAAAAACATAGGTGGGAAAAAATGAGGAAAATGATGTAATATAGATGGACTAAGTCTGAAAATGAATGAACATCTATTGAATTACTAATAGTCATTGTAAATAACTCATTGAGGGAAGGACATGTCGTGTGTGTGTGTCAAAAGAAGATTTCTGATTTTTTAAAGTATTTTTGTATTTATTTCTCAGTAGGTATTAGCATGACTGATTCCCACGCCCCCATCCCAATTCCATTAGGTAGGTAGGGCAAATATAAATATTCTCATCATTTTATAGATGAGAAACCTAACATTTTGAAAGGTTAATTGAATCAGCTCAGGTTGCTTGGCTAGTACTTGGAGGAGCCAGGCCTTTTTTTTTTTTTTTTTTTTTACCTCTTTAGGCATTTGTCCCCTAGAAATAGGAGTTCAAGTACACAAATTGGGTAATAGTTTGATTTTCTAGGTAAAGAAATATTAAGAAAATGATTCATAGCACCACTGAAAGAGCCACTCTAATGAGTAGGAGTAGTAGTCTGTAGGATATCTAGACCTTTATACTTTATTCATTCTTCTGAAAGAGATTGTAGGGAGTTGAGGCATAGCTCATTCTCATGGGACACTTGATCTGGGAATGGAAGGGAGTGTAATGATCTCTATAACCTCAATTAACTGACAATGTCAGCAGTTGATAATAAAATTAAATCAGGTTATCACAGTGACTGACAGCAGCCCATAGCATGCTCTAGAAAATATTGTACCAAAAATAAAAATGTGATATTTGGGATGGAGGTGGGGTATGGTGGATGGAGGGAAGGTAGA
Source organism: Tolypeutes matacus (assembly GCA_026826555.1). Taxonomy (NCBI): domain Eukaryota; kingdom Metazoa; phylum Chordata; class Mammalia; order Cingulata; family Chlamyphoridae; genus Tolypeutes; species Tolypeutes matacus. The sequence goes on from JAKSZT010053883.1 coordinate 22,585,398, forward strand.
ATTTAGCTTTGAATTGTAGCACTCCACAGCTACTGTCAGTATGTTGAATATGTAAGCTGACAAATTGAAAAACAGGATTTTTGTAACATATTGTTCTAGCCTTCTGAAAGTTTATTAGTAACCAAGTGTAAAGAGGAAGTTGGAAATTGACATTTCTTTTTTTTTTTTTTTTGGTGATGAATATGGGATAAGAGGAAATCCCAACTAAAAATGTATATTTTTGCAGAAACATGCTATAGGACAAGATTTGCTTAAACGAGTATGTGAGCACCTCAATCTTTTGGAAGAAGATTACTTTGGTTTAGCCATTTGGGATAACGCAACCTCTAAGGTGAGGAGACTGACTGTAAATTAAGAAACTGACAAAAATTTGTTTTATTTTTAGTAGTTATTGTTAAGAATGTATTTATATGCCTTCCTCTCCAAGGCATACTTAGTTATTCTCATCTATTCTTGTTTCTCAGATTTTCCTGCTATTTTCCTCTCTAGAATTAACATTTTAGAGAAAAGACCATTACAGGTGTGTTCTTTTATCATTGAAAAGAAGTATCTATTATATATTTTTAAAAGGCAGGGAAAACAAAGAGGTATGAGGTACTGATTAGATACCAGTAACTTCATATATTATGCATTTAGTATTATATCTAATACATAGAAGTCCATAATAAGTATTTGTTGAACAGATGCTATTTATTGATATTGTAATAATGTAATATTAGACATATAATTACAATGATATATTATTATAGTTTGAGGATACAGTTAACTTTTTTTTTTCAGCGGTACTGGGGATTGAACCTGGGACCTCATACATGGAAGGGAGGCACTCAACCACTGAGCTATATCCCCTCCCAGTTGTTACCTTTTGAAGGAAGTAAAAGAAAGGGTGAAAGCATGAAACAAGGCAGAAAGACTGAAAAGTCAGGTGTTTGCCTAAGAACAATTGGAATTATTTCCTGGGCTAATTAATTGAAACTTCCAAATCTCTAGCTTAAAATCTAAAGATGAAAACTTTAGTCCAGTTTAACAGATTTCTGCAGGTGCTGTGGTAGGTGATATGGATATAGCTGTGAACATTGTAGACATGATCCTTGCCTGCTTGAGTGTACAGTTTAGTGTGAAGATAACTTTAGTTACTGCTGTGATGTGTTATATAAGAGAAAGTACAGCATATCATGGGAGGGTTTGGCCAGGGAAGTATTCTCTGGGGAGGTGATTCCTAGGCCAAGTACTAAAGGATAAATGAGCAAGTAAAGTGGAGAGAGAATTATTTGTGTAAAGACCTGGAGTTGAGAGTGGCGTTTGGGAGCCATCTGACCTAGATAAAACTTAGGGAGTAAAGAATAAAGTAATATATGAATCTAGAGAGGTATAGAGGGCCCAAGTCATGGAGAGATAGCCTTGTACACTATTTAAGCCATTTTAGTTCATTCTTTCCCCAAGATTTCAAATATTAAGAAAAGTTGAGGGGCAACACCTTTTAACAATGGAAAACCCTATAGATTGGGTTATTTGAGTTAGATAAGGAAAACTAGAAGACATGAAATAACCCTTTGCCTAAACAAATCTATTTGTAGAATTTACTTAATTTAGCAGTTTACAAATTTGTTCCTTCTATATGGATCACTATTGACTTAAATAGAGGAACTAAGTCTCCCAGAAGTAGGTTAATATTTTCCTTTAAGAATTTAACCTTCACTCTTTTGCCCTAAAGGTTCGAGTCAGCTTTCTGAAACCTCTGTCTTCCATTAGTAAGGGAACGCTGAGTGTAATTAGAAAACAAAATACAATGAAAAATCTTTTGCATCTGTGAGCTAGAAAATTCTCAAGTAAAAGACTGAAACATATTTCAAGTTATACAAGCCCAGTGAGATAATTTTGATTCCCAGAAATTGAATGTTATTATATTGTTAACAACAACAACAATAACAACAACAAAAAACCAAGCAAGGGTAATTTGAGAATTGAGAATCCTTAAATTTGACAAGTAAATAAAGTCACTGAGTACCTATTTGTTTAATATAACTGGAAAGAATTTTTCTAAGAGCCAAGCATGTTTAAATTTTTAGGAGGCAGCTCAGCTACAGGAATTCAGCAGAGGAAATCCTTTCTACTTGTAGTTGAGCTCCTAGGGCCCATTGCTGGAACAAAAACTTTCAGTTGCATTGGAAACTTTTTACCAGTGTTGGTGCCATCAATATTCTTGTCCTGTCAGCAAGCTTTATTTCCTTTACAGTGGTTTTCATCATCTTATTTATTTTTTAATGAACAAATATTAAATTGCTTTATTTATATTCATTATATATTTATGTATAAAATCTTGTTAAAAGTGTCTAACATAAAAGCTGAATAAGCAAAGCACAAACTTGGCTGTATAAGAGGCATTATTGTTCCTCTTAGATAAAATATTTCAGGAAAAGGAAAACTAATGTCCCTAAATAACAATCTGGCTTCAACTTCCCTGATAGTTTATAAGAGCCCTTTCTGGGGAACTCAGTGGGCAAATGAATCCTGGGAAACACAGGACTTATATGTTGGGGGATTTGGCAGGTTGGTATTAAAGCCAGGAGCTTACAGGGTATCCAGCAAGAATATGGTCAGGGGGATTGTGCTCCTCTATATTTTCTACTTCTAACCTCATTATGGCCAATCTCTAGCTCTCGTGAATAAAGTCAAAGCAGAGTTTTTCTTTGGGTTAAAATGAGAGTCCTTAGCTGATCCAGAAAGCAGGGCGATTGGAAAGCAGGAATTTCATTAGTAGATGGCCAAGGCAAATCTTGTACAAAAATGATCTGGGCAAGACTTACCTAAGCATTGTCAAATTAAAGAGTCAATGTGTTAGCAAGAGGCATCTTGTGACAAGAGTCCTTCTTCAATATGCTGTCTTTTAAGTTCCACTGCTACAGTCTGGATGGATTGCTTGCTTTGCTTGATACACAACTGTCCCTGATATTTCCTGTCACTAGCATCCTGGGGATTTGCTTTTCCTCTCTCCTGTAATGTTTCTCTGATTTCCTTTCTCCTACCTTTTCCTCAAGTTTTGGTAAAACATACCTCCTGAGAAATAGTACATGAGATGTAATCTTTTTGCGACATTATATGTCTGAAAAATGTCTTTATTCAACCCTCACACTTTATTCTTAGTTTGGTTGGATATAGAATTTTAGGTTTGAAATTATTTGTCTTCAGAATTTTGAAGGCATTGCTCATTGTCTTCTAGATTCCAATGTTGCTATTAAGAAGGCAAAAACCATTCTCATTCTTGATCCTATGTATGAATTCCCTTCCACCCCTCTACTTCTTCTTGTAGAATTCAGTAGAATCTTTTTTTTTTCATCTTTAGGGTTCTGGGATTTCACATGGATATATCTTGGTGTGGGTTGATTTTTATCCTCTGTCTGGGCCTATGTCTGTATTCCTTACCAGACTCTGATTTCCTTGAGAATGTAACTTCTATCCTAATTTCTAGGTCTGTGTGCTTTGTTTGAAGAGGAAAAGCAGTCAGAAACAGACTTCTATAGCCCTGTGAAATATTTATTACCACTATAAATCTAAGTTATATGACTTAAACAGTTGTTTTCTTACATTTTATTCCTGCTTAGAATTCGTTATGTATGAATGAGTCAAGGTTTCTTACCTTGGGGGAAAAGTCACCCACGTTAAATGCCTCTCTTTACCAAATTCCCTCTCTAAGCAAAAAACTTTGAACTTTCTTAATATATCAAGAGAATTTTAAATTAGAAGTACATTCGATTCAACAGTATGTGGTCTTTTTCTTTCTTCTTCCATTTCCTGTATGGATAAAATTTTTCTTACCTTTGGAGCCAGATAATCAACTCTGAAAAGATAATCAGTCATATCCAAAAAATCTTTTTCACAACTTGTAAAACCAAAGAACAAACACCAGTGGAGTAAATAGTAAATTGAGTCTGAAGAATTTAGTCTGAAAGGATGGATTATTTTCCATTGATTCATGGCTGACCCTGAGGGCAAGTGCCAGTAATTGCTGTATCTTTGTTTCTGGTAAATTAGAAAGACGAAGATGAATTTTGTAAACAATACTTGTAGAATAGAGGGAAACTACATTTGGGATCTTGTCTTTTGCTAGGGAGGTTTGGATTAACATCTCTAGTGGATTTAAATATGGCTTTTTTCAAACACCTGAGGATTGAGAGCCTAGAACTAGCTGTATTACAGAGTTTCTATAAACATATCTTGGAGTAGTGATTTAAAGTCAACATCCTAATAGCAGCTTACACAATGGTTATTCTTCAAGTTAAGGAAGACAAACTTCTGGAGCTTGTAGATAAGTCTCAGAAGACAAGGATTTGCCTGTTGTATAAATCTCATGTTTATAGAATGGGGCTTTAGGACCTCCAGATGAGGGTAGCTGATGGCCAACTCAGGGCCTGTAGTTGTTTTTTAATGCCTTATGACCTAAGGTTATAATTGCTGCAAAAGATACTAACAGCTCCTATTCATCCCACCTCCTAATATACCATTGTCCTAGTTGAAACTTTACCATCTCTATTCTGGTTTATTTCAGTAGCTTTATTTGATTGTTCTTTCATTTGTTCATCAACCATTTATTGAGCAGGTAGCATCTGCCTTGTGCTGGACAGGGCTATAAAAGACATAGTCTCTTTCCTCTGAGAGATCCCAGACTGACTAGGGGATAGCAGTGAGATGGGCACCCAAATAGCCTGGAGAGTCAAATGGGCTTTCTGAACAAGGCGAAATCAGCACTGAATCATAAGAGATGGTCAGGAAGCATCCAGCTGCAGAAATGGGGACAGAGTATTCCAAATAGAAAGAACAACATGTGAGAAGGTGTTTTGAGATAGGCAAACACATGAGAGACCTGTAGTACTTCTTTTTAATAAATGAAGATTTACATCAGGATATTGCTATTCTTCATCTCTATATTATTTGGAAGCCATTTTTTTTTTTTAAGTTCTAGATGAAATATAATAAATGCCTGGACTTAAATTCTGTTGAAAATCTTAACGAATTTAACTTATAAGATATGATTGATAAAATGGACTCTTGAAAGGGAATCTTTACTACTGGCCTGTGTATTTCTAGTTCTCCATCTTCCCGGAAGATCCCTGAAAGTATTCAGACAGAGACTAGAAGATTCTCCAGAATTGCTATTTTACGGGGGGATCTTAAGATATTGCCTGGCTAACTCATATGTCCTTTAATATTCAATTTAGCTCCCCCAAACATTCGATTGAGAAACATTTCCTAACTGTCTTTTATTCCTAGTCCTTTTTGGTGCCCTTCCTCTGTGCTCTTAGAGCACTCTGTACATAGCTCTATAAGAGAACTATCACACATTTCGATCATAGCACTTATCACACTTAGAACTGATTTTTCACTATTTGACTATCCCATTAGACCGATGGCTCTTTGAAGACAAACACTATTTTTTATTCTTTTTCTGTAACCATAGTGCCTAGCACATGGCATTCCTCAAATATTTGTTGGTTAAATAAAATGCTATGAATTGAATATTTAATTTAAATTGAGTACATGAGTACCCATTCTTAGACACATTGGTTTTTATTCTTTCCAGAAAGTTTTGTTTTTGCTTTTTATTTTAATTTGGAGATCTAGGTACCAAAGAATAATAATCTCTTCTATAAGTTATCATCTATGTTGGGGTCCCCATGTGATTGACACAAATCTGGATTTGCCCTCCCTATGTCTAAATTGACAGGAATTTTAGCCCCATAGTCATAGAAAGGCTGATGGAATCCCTGGTAGGAACTTGGCAGCTTCCAGCTACCTTGGGAGATTCCCTTTAAAAATAATGGAAAATGTGGAGTTACTTCATTGTGCTAGGAGATGTCCATTCCACAGTGGAAGAAAGTAGTTTTTATGATTGCATAGCATAAACCAAAGTTCTCAGAGGTTCCAGAAAACTTATCATACACTTATGCTTTTTAACTTTTATGTAGGTATTTATACTTCACTATAACTGTTTTAAATAATTCAATTTAGAAATTTCTGCCTTTAAACATTTCCCGAGAAGTTAATGGTGAGGCACTTTTCAAGTGCCATTAATTTGCATGGTCTGGCAGGGGTTGAAAAGCCCTGTCCTAGTGGTGTGCAGACTCTTAAGTGGAGTTGAGGCTAGTGAAGGGAGAGAATAGTGTGGGCAAGAGTATAATACTCATTTTTTTTTTCAGTAAACATTAACTAAGCACAAACCGTATACCTGATGTTATACATAGAAAAAAACTTGAATGAAACAAGAGGTCATGATTTGAGGGGAAAATAAAATTGAGTGATGTCAGTTAATCCTGATTGTAGATCTTTGCGAGACTTTACAGAATAATAAAAATAGCAAGTGCTTATTTAGCAATTGTTGTTTACTAAAAGCTTTACATATAATCATTTAATCTTCACAATAACTTTATGAGATAGGCACTACTACTGATACCCATTTTATAGATGAGGAAACAGATTCAGAGAGATATATTATGTAAAGTTACTCAGTTAGGAAGTAGTGGAACTAGGATTCAAGGCTAGATGCCTGGTTCCCTGTTTCTCTCTTCAAAATCACTATGCTATGTGAAATTAGTGCAAACAATATGGAAGGACATGTTGATTGACATGGAGGCACTATTTGAATATGGCGAGTTGTCCTGCTTCTGGTATTCTGTTGTTTATATGTTTTGGAGCTCTTTGTGAATTCCTCTTCTTCTTTTTACAGACATGGCTGGATTCTGCCAAAGAAATAAAAAAGCAGGTTCATGGTAAGTGGATATAGCCCCTTTTATAGTTCTTTCTTTTATAGGTCAGAGGATTTCCGGCCATTTTCTAGCTAAGTCACTTTAGAATCCTGACTATGGCATATGGCTTTGAAATTGAGATAAAGCCTTTCCCAGCAAGTTGGAGATTCCAGAATAGAAAGATGTGGCAGAGGTAGATGCTAATGAGATGTAGGTCAGATCTTGATTTTTTTTTTTTTTTTTTTTACAGCTAGGCAAAATTAGAGAATACAGGAGCAGTTGAGAGTAATAGAGGTATAAAAGAACAAAGATGAGAAGGGAAAAAGAATACGGGAATCATTTCTCAAAATGGTTAGTGATTGAAATGGCAGTAGCCTACTATTAGGAGTTTACTGCTGGATCCTGTTTCTTTTCCATTGTTCTAGATTACTGTATTCTTTCAGCAAGTTTTCCTCTCTATAGTTCTTTTTGTCCCTTTCCAACAGACTCCTTCCAAATTGAAGAATAAGGGACTGGAAGAAAAAAAAATGAAGGAAAGAACAGGAATTCCTTGCCAATGGCCCTTCTGACATTGTGGCTTAGCCTTTACCTTAAAGCCAGGTTGAAAAAAGTATGGGTTAGAATTTGCAACCTCTAGACCTAATGGGCTATCTAAGGGGTAGAGACTTTTTTTTCCTTGTATAGGACTGTATTTCCTTTTAGTTTAGTTTATTTTTGAGGAAACTTTAAGGAAATGTAATAGTTATTATTTATCATGATTACTGAGTTTTAACTCTACTACCTGAAAATAAATTTTGTTTTTCATTTGTTTATTGAAAGAAAGCACTTTTGTTATAGTGAAATGTTTTCCTTTAATACTCAATATTTAATGTTTTTCTTTTAATATTCAGTATTACTCAGGTACATATTGTACAAGAGGACTTCTCAGAAAGAAAAGTTATGACAGAGTTTGTAATGAGTGGAGGAAAATACCTAATAGATTATCTTCTTGGCTATAAAAAAATCTCTTGCTCAGAAAGAGAATCTAAGTATTTATCCTTTAAAAATTATATATATAAAATAATAAAAACCCTTAGCTCATTATAGGGGGAAAAAAGCATGCCCCTAACACAAACTTTAATAAGGAATAAAAATGGCAACCTTTCATTAAGCCAAATAAAAGAATGTTTATTGCAAAGTTTTTTTTTTTTTTTTTTTTTTTTATTTTTTTTTTTTAATAAATTAATATATGCCTACTGTGAAAAATTTAAACATTATGGAAATGTATCATGGATGTTGGAGAAAAGGCAGTGTTCACTGGGATGAGGAGACTGATGATTGCAGGCAGAAAGTTTATTGGGAAGCTCTCCCAATGGAGGGGCTCTAAAGAATAGACTTCGGCCTGTCCTGGAAGGGGGAATATCAATTTATACAGTACCTTCCTGGGTGGGGAAATGATAGTCAGTGGGAGGGGGTCAAGGGTCCGAGCAAGGTTCAGGGGCCAATAGGAAGCCCTAGAGGTGAAAATTTTCCCGTATATGGCTAGAGGGTAGTGGGTTAGGGAGTTAAGTTTTCCTGGAATGCTGGAAGAGCAGGTGGTGCTTTGATCTGGAGGGGGTGAAGGTCTCTATCCCACTTTACTCCTGTCTCCACGTGGTTTCTTTGTTCAACCTTTGGGGGAAGTGCTGTGCTTTTAGGCACATAGGCTATGGGGCAGGGGGCTTGTCTTTCCTCAGTGCACATCAGGGGGAACTGAGTCACAGCTTGTTCATAATTGCAAACCTAGTGAGGAGGAACCTCTAACAATGGAGAATGTTTAAGTCTCCTAATCCTATCCTCAGGATATAATATACATATATATACGTTTGTTTTTTAAAAATACAATTATTCTCTGCTTAGTTTTTTGTTGTTGTTGTTAATTTAGTTTTTTTTATTTTCTACCTGGTTTTTAAAATTAATTTTAAAATAGTCAATATAAATATGTGGTACAAATTTAAAAATGCAGATGAGTATAGTACAAAATAAATCTCCCTTTTAATCTTGTCCTAGCTATGCAGTTTCCTTTCCTGGAGACAACCATGGTATCCAATTTCCTGTTTTCTGTCCAGAGATGTTTTGAGTATATATATAGACACACACACATATATGTTTTTTTTTCTTTTTTTGACTCCCTCATCTGTTTTTCTCATCGTTTGCTCATTGTCTGTTTGTTTTTTTCTTTAGGAGGCACCGGGAACTGAACCCGGGACCTCCCATGTGGAGGTGGGCGCTCAACTGCTTGAGCCACATCTGCTCCTTGCTTCTTTGTTTTTGCTTGTCGTCTGCTCATTGTTTGTTTGTTTTCTTTAGGAGACACCGGAACCCAACCTGGGACCTCCCATACGGGAGGTAGGCGCCCAACTGCTTGAGCCACATCCACTCCTATACATTTATTTTATTTTATTTATTTTATTTATTTTAAAAGATTTTATTTATTTATTCATTTATCCCCCCCTTACTGCTTGTGCTCACTGGGTCAGCTAACCACGCCATGCGGGCGGGCTTGCCTTCACTAGGAGGCCCCGGGAACCGAACCCGGGGCCTCCCATATGGTAAATGGGAGCCCTACTGATTGAGCCACAGCCGCTTCCCTATACATTTATTTTAATACAAATGTGCAACCAGTCTTTTTTTACTGAATATAAGTAGGAGTAGTCTCCATATCAAATCATATGTATTTACAAAAAACAAAAACAAACAAAAAATATATATATTTACTTCATTTTTAAAAATTTTCTTAATGATTATATAGCTTTAGCACAATATTTATAACCAGACCTATTGATGGGCATTTTGTGTTAATACCAATAGTATGCTATAACAAATAAGGTTATAAGGTTGTAGTGAACTTACTGTGCAGATATATATATCTGTGCAGTTATGTGTCTGTTAGATAAATTCCTAGAAGTAGAATTTCTAAATCCAAACCTAAGTCAATGAGCATTTAAAATTGCGATAGCTATTCAACAGCAAGGTTTTCTTTTTCCATACTTAAAAAAAAATGTAGGAATATAGGAGGTGTATGTAACAAATGCCCATGTACCTACGACCTAGAATTAACATGTGTTAACTTTTTAATTTAAAGGAATTTAAAACTGAACAGGTAAAGTTAGTCTCCTCTGTTTTTCTCCGAATCCCATCCCCTTCTCTCCTTACCCCTACAAATCTATTATGAATTTGCAGTGTTTCTTTTCAGTCAAGCTTTTATATATCTCCTCACATATCCATTCCATGTACAATATATAGTATTGCTTTGTATGGTTCTTTTTATTGTTTTGTTTTGTTTTGTTTTCCATCAGACCTACCTAGTCTTACCCGTTTGGACCCTCTTCTGAGATTTATCAATTGTTTTCCCTCTTCCCAGTTTAATTTTTTGTTTTGTTTCTTTCTTTGGTTCTAATTAAGAAAGACCTCATCTATTGAGTCAGGCCACCCACCACCCTCCATCTTTCTAGAACAGTACATAGCAAAAGCAAGAATCTTTACATCTTGTGTATACACTGTAAAATGCTGATGTATAATTAACACAAATTATGAAACTTTTCAAAATATCCTTTCATGTTTAAAAAAACTATATAATGAAATTCATGAAAGTTAGTGCCACATATTAGACCATCTTTTTCATGAAATATGTAAGCTAACCATGTTGATAAGTTATTGATGGAACTATGCTTTTCTTTAAAAATTATAGTGACATATTGTCATATAGATTAAAAAAGTATGAGTATACACACACAGATATACAAATATGCATTGTATATATACATAGTATAATTGTGTATATTAGATCATTGTGTGTGTGTTTATATACATTGTATTATATGTGTCAACAATTGTGTTCCAACTACCCAATTAAGAAATGGAACATTATCAGTACCTTAGAAGCCCAGGTATGACCTTTCTAAAATGTATCCTCCTCTCTTTTCCCCTGCAGAAGTCGCCACTGTCTGAATTTTGTATTAATGAGTCCACTGATTTAAAAAGAAAGTTTTTAATCACCTGTGTGTGTATACTAAAAATATAGTGTTAAGTTTTACCTGTTTTTGAACGTCATGTAAATTGAATTTTATATTAGGTAATAATATGTGGCTTGCTTTTCTTACTCTACATAGTTTTAAAATTTTATCCCTGTTGAAAACTTCACAAAACAATTCTTAATCTTTACTATGAGTGATCTCCTCTGCTGTGTTTTTTGTATTATATTTTATTTCATTTTTTTAAATGCTAGGATGGCCCACCAAACTGATTTCAGAATGGATTATGGTCCACAGTTTAAAAAGAAAAACAGTGACTTGGAATATAAATTCCTGGACATGGAACTGCTAGATTATAGGATATACTTAACTTTCATCTTTACCAGATATTGCCAAGTTGCTCTCCTTTAAATTGGTTGTACCATTTTATATCCCTACCAATAGTATATGAGAGTTCCTGGTTTTCTGTGTCCTCAGAAGGCAGAGAATTTGGTCAATTATTATTTCTTAAATTTTGGTGTAATTTCAGACTTACGGAAAAATTGAAAGAATAGTACAAACAATAATCTTCACTAGATTCCTCAGATGTTAATAGTTTACTACATTTGCTTTATACTCTTCTCTAAACAGACATACACACTTATATACATACATTTTTTTCTGAACCATTTACAATTAAGTTGCATTGTAGCATAACTATTGACAATAAATAGCCAAAATGTGGAAACAGCCCAAATGTCCATCAATTGATGAATGGATTTAAAAAATGTGGGCTAACAATATGATGGAATATTATTCAGACATAAAAAGAAATGAAGTTCTGACACATGCTACACAACACGGATGAACCTTGAAAATATTATGCTAAGTAAAAGATGCCAGACTCATATATCAAAACAATATTATAATCTAACCTGTAGACCAATAATGTCCTTTATAGCAAAAGAAAGTCCAAGGTGATACTTTGTATTCCATTGTCACATCTCTTTAGTTTTCTTTAACCTGCAGCAATTCCTGAATTTTTCTTTATATTTCATAACATTGATATTTCTGAAGAGTACAGACCAGTTATTTTATAGATTGTCCTTCAGTTTGGCTTTTTCTGATACCTCCTCATGATTAGATTTGGCTCTGCACTTTTGCAGGAATGCCATTGAAATGTTGCTGAGTTAGAAGGCAGAAATTTTAATGTTAAAATTTTTTAAGAGTTTTTTCAGCCACTATTTTTTCCTTCACTAAACATTCTCCATAAGGTATTATTGTTTATGTGTATCTCATTCTAGAAATGGTCACTAACTAAATCCTGAGTTTGCTTGCAGTTTGAGATACCGGGGCTGGGGATTGAACCTGGAACCTCATATATAGGAAGCCAGCGTTCAACCACTGAGCCACATCAGCTCCCTGGTTTGTTTTGTCTCTCATTGTCTTTCCTCTGTGTCTCTTTTCTTGCGTCACCTTGTTGTGTCAGCTTGCTACGCCTGCCTGCCACGCTAGCTCATCTTCTCCAGGAGGCACTGGGAACTGAACCCAGGACCGCTCATGTAGTAGATGGAAGTCCAATCACTTGAGCCACATCTGCTTCCCTGTTGTTTGTTTTTGTCTTTAAGAGGCACCAGGGACTGAACCCAGGACCTCACGTGTGGGAAGCAGGTGCTCAACCGCTTGAGCCTCATCCCCTCCCTACTTCTTTCTTTGTTTTTTTTTTTTTCCAAGATTTATTTTATTTATTTATTTATTTACTTTTACCCATTTTTACCCCCTCTCTTTCCCCCATTTTTGCCGTTTTTGTGTCCATTCACTGGGCAATTCTCTGTATCTGTTTCCTGCCCTCTCTTCTCATCCTTCTCCTCCTGTCTTGATTCGACCCTGGGAACCTCCGATGTGGGAGAGAGGCATCCTACCACCTGCGCCAACGTAGTTCCTCGTTTTTTGGCACTTCTCGTCTTGGTTCTCCCTTGTGTCACTCTCCTGTTATGTCTTCATCTTGCTCCGTAGCTCAGCAGGGCCTGATGGCACACCTGCTCGCAGGGCCTGACAGCACACTCACACGCGGGGCCTGGGGAACTCACCCACTTGCAGGGCCTGGCGGCGTATCTGTACATGGGACCTGGCAGTGCACTCGCTTGCGGGGCCTGACGGTGCACCCATGCACAGTGCCTGGCTGCCCACCGCCTTCTATATTTTTCTTTATTTTTACTGGGAGGTCCTGGGGATCGAACCCAGATCCCTCCATATGGGAGACGGACGCCCCCTACTTCTTTCTTTTTAATAGCTACCTAGTTTTCCATTGTATAGATGACTCATTTCCTATTGCTGGATATTTAGGTTGTTTCCAGACTTTTGCTATTACAGTGTCCCATTTGAGTGTATGCTTAGATACATTTATAGAAGTGGAATTTCTGGGTGAAAGGACATATACATTTTATGTTTTGATAGATATTGTCAGATTATTTTACATAGAAGTAAAAGCAATAGATGAAGGGACTTATTTTCCCTACCAGTCTTGGATATTATCAAGCTTTCTGTATCAGTTAGTTAACATAGATCTTAAAGAGATAAGGTCACACTTTGTAATCTATTGCTAATTTGATTTCCTTAATGTTATTCTTCCTATATAATTTAAATTGCCATTTATATATGTTATGAAATAACTAAATTTATGTTTAAAGTTCTTAAATACTAAATTTACATATATTAAATATTCTTTTGGCTACCTTTCCATATTCATTTGCTCTAGTCAGTGCATTTTCATTAGTAGTATAGAGATCAGTGTTTGTTTTTTAATTATATAGGGGAAGTTCTAAATTAACAATATAGCTAGATAATGTGATTTTTTTTTTTTTTTTTTTTTAGATTTATTTTATTTATTTCTCCCCACCCCCTCATTGTTTACATTTACTGTGTCTGCTTGTTGTATGCTGGTCTTCTTCTCAGGAGATACCGGGAACCAAATCTGGGATCTCTGATGTGGGAGGGAGGCACGTAATCGCCTGAGCTACCTCCACTCCCTGCTTTGTTGTATCTCTCATTGTGTTTTCCTCATCTCTCTTGTTGCGTCAGCTCACCATGCCTGCCTGTCACATCAACTCGCTGTCTTGCTCGTCTTCTTTAGGAGGCACTGGGAACCCAACCTGGGACCTCCTATGTGGTAGGCAGGAGCTCAATCACTTGAGCCACGTCTGCTTCCTAGATAATGTGATTTTATCATATCAGAAAGTGAAACAGCAGATGATATATTAATTTTAGTTTATAATACATGCTGTAAATATTGCCCTTTCCTTTTTTTTTAATTTAATTTTGAGAAAGAATTATGGGATTGTTTTTCCAATCTAAATGTCATTTTAAAATTTTGGGGATATGAAGCATTAGAAGTGGGTTGGTGATAAATATTAGTATCTGTCTGGGATTCGAAACCTCTTTGTGAAATTGTCTGAAATTTGCCCATTAGTTCAAACGTTGAAGGAAAATGTTGACTATTTCTTTTAAAAATACTTTATATGCTTAAAACTACACACCCATTAAGTCATTCAAATTACTTCAAATTATAATTTGCATATTATTTTCAACTATTAGCAGTAAAAGTGGTATTTTGGGATGAAACACTGGGCAGAAAACATAGAATGGTATTTGACACAAAGTTTAATGCCCATAGATGTTTGTAGTAGGGTAGTAATAACCAGTGATTAAAGGCATGGGCTTTGGATTAAGAGAACCCTGGGTTTACTAACTATATACTTTCCTAAGCCTTTGTTTCTTCATGTCTAAAACGAATTCTCACTTAGTGTTGCTGTGAGAATTAAATGAGTTAATGTATGTAAGAGGAATATCATAGTGCCTGGCATGCAATAAGAACTGAACTAAATGGCATCTCTTAGTATCATAACAATCATACTTGTTTCTGGCTGAAATCAGGCCTTATTCTTTGGGAACCCAGGACTCATGTTAGTTTACATGACAGTAAGACCCTGAAGGGTAGCACTCAGCTGGAAAAATTGAAGTGCATTCTCCTTCGTAATCTCTGGTTTTCATTGTAAATCAAAAATATAACTCATTTGATTGAGTCTCAAAAGTGAACTCTTGTACTTTTCATATGTAAAATATTTTTTTATTAGAGCTATAGTTTCTAATAAAGAGCCACCTATCTTACCTCTTCCTTCTTATTTCTAAAATAATTTCCAAATCTCACCCATATTAATGGAAAGAATGCTTTTGTTTATTTGAGATAATATTGAGAGTTTTCACAAATAATGCCAGAATCAAAGGAAAAGATTCATGGATCACCTGAATGACCTTTGAGGACCCAGAGTGGTATATAGATCACATTTTTAAAACTACTGCTACAAACATGTTGACTTATAGGCTGGTTTCCTTCTTGTTATATTTTATCCATATATTTTTTGTTTTTGTTTTTTGTTTTTGTTTGTTTGTTTTGAGGTACCAGGGATGGGGATTGAACCTGGGACCTTGTATGTGGGAAGCCAGCACTCAACTACTGAGCCACATGGGCTCCCCTGCGTTGTTTTTTTGTTTGTTTTGCTTGTTTTGTTTTCTTTTTTTTAGGAGGCACTGGGAACCAAACCTGGGACCTCCCATGTGGGAAGCAGGCGCTCAACTGCTTGAGCCACATCTGCTCCCCCTATGTAGTTTTAATTGACTATAGACAAAACTATTCTATTAAGTTGGGTAAAAGAATGAGATCTCTAACTCTGAAATGTTATCTAAGCAACTCTCTTCTACTTCTTTTTATTTTTTTAAATGAAATTATGCTTTACCCCCAAAGCATGAAAATATTAAAAGACTTCAGAAAAAGAAATTTTTGAATATTTTGAGGTATTTCTAACAATCAGAAATTTTGGCATAAAATGTAAAATTCTTTTGTGTTTATTTTTATAGGTGTCCCTTGGAATTTCACATTTAATGTAAAGTTTTATCCACCTGACCCAGCACAGCTAACAGAAGATATCACAAGGTAAATAATTCATTAATAGTTGAATATATAATAAATAATTCTCATCATCATAAACTCTGGGAATTTCTCTATTCAGAATGAAAAAAAATAGGATGAGCTACGAAATGGTTAACTTCAGATAGGAAATTTCTTGTCACTTTAAGGCAGGTTTGCAAATAAGTGAGCCTAAAAACCGCCAGTATCTGTGATTTGCCTGGAAGAAATTGGTAGGGGAATTAGCCCTACTTATCTTGGGTACTATGCCCAAGCATATAACCCTCCAAAGGGCAATACACTATTATAGTGGTAAAATAGCTCCAGCTGTTTCTTTCTTTTTTCTTTTAATACTCCTTTCCTATCATGTTCCTTAGGCTAGAAGCATCTAATAGTAATCAAAAAAGCTAAACTCTGAGTGTTATTGTTCTTATTTCTTCTGTCTCTTTTAAAGTGTATAATTGGTACATGATCTTCATGAGCTGACTCTTCTTCAGTAATTGAGTGCCCTTAATTTATGAAATAAATCTTTTACTCTAAAAAAAGAAGCCTACTGATTTCTTCTAAGAAAGTAGCCTTTATTGGATTCTTTAAAATTTTATAAAAATATTAACAAAAGAAGAAAATGGAAAAGCAGGATATTGGAGAGTCCTACTGTACATATTTGTATATCTGTAGCATCTTGCAAGCAACTTTACACATAATAGGTGCTTGGTAAAATGTTTGTTGAATTGAACTGTTGGTTGGCGGTAAACTCTGCTTTTCTAATTCTGCTCTTGCTATTATCTATCAAATTAAGATCAATTCACAAACTCTGGGTCTCAGTTTCCATATCTCTAAAATAAGGGAATAGACTAAGCAAATTCTTTATAAGTCTGATTGACAAGTTCTGTGAAAGGTCTATACCATTTTTTATTCATTATTAGTCCTTGTCTAGTCATCTCCCCAAATCTTTTCTAATTTACCTACATTTTAGAGGAATTTAAGATTCTTTCTGACATTTAGTTTTTAAATATGTATGGAGTGAATAATTATAACTAACAAAACTATTACTGATGCATATATTATTCAACATCTTATTATGGTCAAAGTGAGGGTATGATGTTAATTAATACAGGAATTGTTAATTTAATCACACTTCCTAGCATTGCTATTTGGTAAAACGGTCTGACTGGTCAACTCAGTCAATTAAAACAAGTGCTCAGAGTCTGAGTCATAAGTGTGAACATTATACTGATAGAAAATACCTGGCACCTGGTGGGGGAACTAATTGATGTTTGTTGAACTAAACTGTTCTAACCCAAGTTTGAATTCCCAATAATTTACCCACATAGGTGTAATTAGTCTCACAAGGTGACTGATGATAATGTGTGGAAAGCTGTGTGCAACTTAGTCCATCTTGTGGGGAAAATATCCCAAGTGTTCATATCCTAGTGAGAATGTGTCAATATGTCATCTTAGTATATGAAGGATGGTATCTGCACATTTTACAAAGTAGTTTGATAGAAAAGAAAGAACCTGGTTTTGGAGCCATAGAGCCTTTTTATTCTTTGACACTGAGAAAACTAATCCTCTGAGCTACCTCCTCATCTATAATTTGACAAAGATACCCACCTAATAAGTTTTTTAGGAAGAATAGATGAGATAATTTATGTATAGATGGTACTTAGTACACTCAAAAAATATTAATTTCTTTACCTCCTTCAGACTATTCTCCTTTTCCTCTTCTCTAAATTGCTTTCTTGATACAGAGTCCAACATGATTATAGTTTTTAGACTTGTTAAAATTTTTATATGGAAAGTTTTCAAACACACAGAAAGGAAAAAATAATGGTACAATCAACAGCTATATACCTACTACCTAAATTTAACAATTATTAATATTTTGTCATATTTACTTAGTATCTCTTTTTTCCCCCCTCTCTCCTTCTCTTCCTTCTCACGCTCCCTTCTTTGTCCTCTTCTCCCTTCTTTTTCTCTTTCTCTCTCTCTCTCTATTTTGTTGTTATTATTGTTGCTGACATGATAACATCTTTTCTCTTTTGGCTGTAGATATTATTTATGTCTTCAGCTTCGGCAGGACATAGTTGCAGGACGTCTGCCCTGTTCCTTTGCAACCTTAGCATTGTTGGGTTCTTATACCATCCAATCTGAGCTGGGAGACTACGACCCAGAACTCCATGGTGCAGATTATATTAGTGATTTTAAACTGGCCCCAAATCAGACCAAAGAACTTGAAGAGAAGGTCATGGAATTGCATAAATCACACAGGTAAATATGATTCCAATGCTTGCTCTGTTTTGGCAATAACTTTAAACTCTTGCCTGGTATTGATTCAGTACTTGCCTTCGAGGGAGCATGGTGTGGAAGAAAGAGTCAACTTGAGTTCAGTTCTCTCCATTGTTTGTCTTTGGGGAAGTCATTTAAACCCTCTGAACCAGTTTTCTCATCTGAGTAATGAGAGTTGCATTGCAGGATGAAAACTAAATGAAGTAATGTATTTAAAACACATACACAGTGCCTTGCATGTAGTAGGTGCTCAAAAATTGTAGCTAATATTATTATTGCCCTATTTATTTTTTCAGATTTTAAACACATTATGCTGTATTGGGTGCCTTGAAATCTCTTAGAGTAGGGGTTCTTAACTTGGCACCCTTGTGTTCATGAATAAATATCAAAAGGCCCATGAAACTCCTGAAGGTATATATTTTTTTAATTTATGTATGTGTGGAACTATGTACATTTTTCCTGTGAAGAATCTACAGTTTTCCTTAGATTCTGAAAGGGGTCTAGGATTCACAATGAGGTTGGAAGAGGATTTGGGGAAGATGGCAGATTAGGAAGCTCCAGGAATCAGCCCCTCCACCAAAACAACTATTGAGCAGGAACGAATTGTCTAAATCAACTATTTTGAAACTCTGGAGTCTAGTGGAACACTCACTGTGCAGACTCAGGGAAGAGCTGAAGGAAGAGGCTGATAAATTGCGATAAAAATTGGTGAATTTCACCCTCTGTGCAGTGGGTACTATCCCCCAACCACATGACAGGAAGCAGTAGGGGACTGCAGCCCAGGCTCTCAGTACAGCTTGCTGGTACCAGGGTGAGCTAAAAGGACCTAGTTCTCCAAAATCTAGGAGTATGTGGTGATTGCTAATCACTGCTTTTGATAAGCTACTTCAGATTGCTGGGGGCAGGTTCTGAGGACAGCCATTGTTCTACTCAGGTAAAAGTGACAGGTACATTTAAAGAGACAGTACATCTTTTTATTTCTTCTATTTTCTCTTTTCATTTTCCATTTGGGAGTAAAAATAGTTGGGAAAAGTCAAAAATTGATGGCTTCAGCCCTCAACAACAACAACAACAACAACAAAACCCTAGCAATTCCAGAGGAGTGGGAAAACTAGATTTTTAGAGGTAAAACAGCATAATACTCAAAATGTCCAGTTCTCAACAAAAATTACAAAAACACAAAGAAACAGGAAAGTATGGCTCATTCACAGGGAACAATTTGCAGAGTATATAATCAATAGTATTTAGTATAATCACATAGTTGTGTATTCATCATTCAATCATTTTTAGGGCTTTGGGTGAATTATATGCTTTATTAATATGTATCAATAAAATTGGTTTGTTAAAACAACAAAAAAAAATTGCCAGAAGCCATGAATGAGGAAGCTCATACACTGAAACTATTCGACTTTAAATCAACTGTCTTAAATATGTTCAGTGAGCAAAAGCAATCCGTATATAAAGAAGTATCGGAAATTAGGAAAATGTGTGAACAAAATAAATATAGAAAATATTATTTATTTTAAAAAAATTTTTTGGAGGTACAAACGCAAAACTCACTAGAGGGATTCAACAGTGGGTTTGAACAAGCATAAGAAAGAACTGGTGGGCCGAGACCAAAAAACCCTGAGAGGCTGAGGGAAAGGACCCAGGTCTGGAATCAGCAGAGCACAGAGCCATAGAGAGGCCCCTAAGAGGATGCCCAGAGAGAGGGCTTCGGAGGAGAGGGGAGAGACAAACCATATGCCTGATAGCCCACAAGTGAACTCGGGGAGAAAGCAAGCCTGCAAGAGAAGAAGAGACCGTCAAAGCCACCATCATGCCCTGCCATTTGCCTAATCACCCACAGCTAAGCTGTGAGAGAAAGCATCTTTAGATGATGCCGCCATGTACCTGATAGCTCACTCACAGCTGCAACTTGGTGAGACAGCATCTCTGATGATGCCTTGATTTGGTGGACACTTCCATGGCCTCAGAACTATAAGCTTTTAACCTAATAAATTCCTATCATAAAAGCCAAAAAAAAAGAAAGAAAGAATTGGTGAATTTGAAGACAAGACAATTGAAATTATACAGTCCAAGAAGCAGAAAGAAAATATAATGAAGAAAAATGAACAGATTCTGAGGGACCAGTGTGACACCATAAAGCACCAATATACACATCACTGGAGTCACCGAAGGACAAGAGAGAAAGAAAGATACACAAAGAGTATTTAAATTGCGAATATTCTCACTGTCCTGATTCTGTGATAATCAGGGTGGGCTAAACATTCGCTATATTAGAAACCATGCATGTGTCCCCAGACCTCGTTTTCCTCCCTAGGTTTGGTTTTTAGTATGCTGGTGATAAACTAAGCCTGATTTATTATATGACCATCCTGTATGGGAAAAGACTGTAACTCTAGGTATCTCTGGTCAACCTTAAGAGATATAGCAGGGGGCTATATCTGGTTGGCGTCCATCTCCCATATGGAGGGACCTGGGTTCGATCCCCGGGACCTCCTGGTAAAAATTTAAAAAATATATGGAAGGTGTGTGGGCCGCCAGGCCCTGTGCGCGGGCGCACCACCAGTTCCCGCGAGCCACACAGCAAGATGATGACATAATAGGAGAGTGACACAAGGGAGAGGCAAGATGAGACGCACCGAAAAACCAGCAACTAAGGTGGCGCGGGCAGGATGCCTCTCTCCTGCATCAGAGATTCCAAGGATTGAATCCCAGTGAAGACAGGAAGAGAAGGATGAGAAGAGAGGGCAGAAAATGGACACAGAGTTGCCCAGCGAATGGACACAGAAACAGCAAAAACGGGGGGGGGGGGGAAGGGGTGTAAAAATGGATAAAAGTAAATAAATAAATAAATCCTAAAAAAAAAAAAAAAAACAGAGTATTTAAAGAGGGGAGCAGATGTAGCTCAAGTGGTTGAGCACCTGCTTCCCATGAATGAGGTCTCAGATTTGTTCCCCGGTACTTCCTAAAAACAACAAACAAGTGAAATAAACAACTCTCATTGGGTTGCAGATGTAGCTCAGTAGTTGAGCACCTACTTCCCACATATGAGGTCCTGGGTTCAATACCTGGTACCGCCTAAAAACAAAAAAGCAAATGGAAAAAACAACTCTCATTAGGGAGTGGATGTAGCTTAGTAGTTGAGTATCTCCTTCCCATGTACAAGGTCCTGGGTTCAATCCCCGGTACCTGCTTAAAAAACACAAACAAACCAAAAAATCTACTCTCATTGGGAAGAAGATGTAGCTCAGTCATTGAGTGCTTGCTTCCTATGTACGAGGTGCTGGCTTCAATCTCTGGTACCTCCTAAAAAAAAAAAAAAAAAGTATTTGAAGAAATATTGGGGAAGTGGATGTGGGTCATGCAATTGAGCTCCCACATGGGAGGTCCTGGGTTTGGTTTCCAGTGCCTCCTAAAGAAGATGAGCAAGACAGTAAGCTGGTGTGACAGGCTGGCGTGGCGAGCTGACACAACAAGATCATGCAACCAGAGACACAAGGAGAAAACATGAGAGACACAGCAAAGCAGGGAATGGAAGTGGCTCAAGCGATTAGGCACCTCCTACCCAGGTGGTGGGCACCAGGTTTGGTTCCCAAGCATACAACGAACAAGCACACAACAACAGACAGCCAGCACAAACAACAATGGGGTGGGGAGAAATAAATAAATAAAAATAAATCTCAAAAAAAAAAAAAAGAAAGAATGGTTGAAAACTTCCGAAATCTAATGAAACATATGAGTATACACATCCAGGAAGCTCAACAAACTCCAAGTAGGATAGACTCTAAGAGAGCTACCCTAAGACATATTATAGCTAAATCCAAAGACAGAATTTTGAATGCAGCAAGAGAGAAATGATTTATTTATCCCCAATAAGATTGGCAGTGGATTTCTCATAAGAAACAATGGAGGCCAGAAGACAATGGGATGACATTTAAAGTCCTTAAGAAAAACCTGTCAACCAAGAATTCTATATTTGGCAAGATTATCCTTTAAAAATGAAGGAGAAATTTACCAATAAACAAAAACTGGAAGAGTTCATGACCAGAAGACTCGCCCTGAAGATATACTAAAGGGAGTCCTTCGGGCTGAAATAAAAGGACACTGTACAGTAATTCAAAGCTAAAAGAAGAAATAAAAGAGCATTGGTAACTTTAACTACATAGGTAAATATAAAACCCTGTATTATTTTGTACTTTTGGTTTGTAACTGCTTTCCCCCCTCTATGACTTTACAGGCAAACGTATAAATTAACATTTTAAATTTCTGTAAATGAACATACAATATATATAAAGATGTAATCTAAGAAGTAGCAATATAAAGGAAGAGGGACAGAGATATATAGGAGTAGAGAGATTGTACACTACTGAAGCCATGTTAGGACTTGTCAGACTAAGTTGTAATTAGGTTAAGATGATAATTGTAATTATAAGGCAACCACGAAGGAAATAACTAAAAAATGTAGAGAAAAGGAAAGAAGAAGGGAATCGAATTGGTATAATACCAAAAAGTAACTAAATACCCAAAAAAGACAGTAAAGTAGTAATTGAAGAATGAAACACATATAAGACATATACAGAAAACAAATAGCTGAATGGCAGAAGTAAATCCTTCCTTCTCAGTTATTACCTTAATGTCAATGGATTAAATTCCCATATTAAGACAAGAATTGGCAGATTGGATGAAAAAGCATACTCCATCTATATGCCATCTACAAGAGACTCACTTTAGGTAGGAATAGTTGAAAGTAAAAGGGTAGAAAAAAATATTCCATGCAAACAGTAATCAAAAGAGAGCCAGAGGGGAGCAGATGTAGCTCAAGTAGTTGAGCACCTGCTTCCCATATACGAGGTCCCGGATTTGATCCCCAGTACCTCCTAAATACAAACAAACAAAAACCAACTATCATTGGGGAGTAGATGTAGCTCAGTGATTGAGCTTCTGCTTCCCATGTATGAGGTCCTGGGTTCAATCCCTGGTACCTTCTTAAAAAAAAAAAAAAGAGCAAGCCAGAGTGGCTATATTATTGTCAGACAAAATACAGGCTTTAAATCAAAGTAGATTACAAGAGACAAAGAAGGGTATAATATATTGATAAAAAGTTCAATTCAACAAGAAAA
The DNA here is from genome assembly GCA_026826555.1 of Tolypeutes matacus. Classification (NCBI taxonomy): domain Eukaryota; kingdom Metazoa; phylum Chordata; class Mammalia; order Cingulata; family Chlamyphoridae; genus Tolypeutes; species Tolypeutes matacus. The sequence goes on from JAKSZT010053883.1 coordinate 22,608,487, forward strand.
TATAATGATTATAAACCATATGTACCTCGCAAAAAAGCCCCCAAAATATGTAGAGCAAAATTTACAGAATTGAAAGGAGAAATAGGTAGCAGTTCTACAATCATAGTTGGAGACTTAATACACCACTTTCAATAATTGATAGAACAGCTAAACAGAAAGTCAATAAGGAAACCGACGACTTGAACAACATTCTTAACCAATTAGACCTAATGGACATATACAGAACACTCTATCCAACAATAGCAGAATATACATTCTGTTCAAGTGGAACATTTTCTGGGATAGACCACATATTAAGCCACAAATCAAATCTTAATCAATTTAAAAATATTGAAGTCACAAAGTATTTTCTCAGGTCACAATGAAATAAAGCTAGGAAAGAAGAAATCACAAGAGAAATTGGAAAATATCTTGATGTGAATGAATACAAAAACACAACACACCAAAACTTTTGGGATGCAGTAAAGGTGCTGCTCAGGGGGATATTTATATTTCTAAATAACTACATTTAAAAAATAGAAAGATTTTGGTGGCAGGGAAGATTTAGCTGCCTCTTCTCAGAACCATCCCTTTGCCTCAGGACTTCTCTGGGGCCAGCAGCCACCTGACCAGGGGCCTAGGGCCGTGGGCTCAGGTGACAACTACATAGGCTCCGTGTCCAACTGGCAGTTTGCAGGTGGCTGTGCCAAGGCGGCAGAGGAGGAGCTGGAGAATGCTGCCAGGAAGGCAAATGAGCTACAGGCTGCATGGTGCAGGCATCTGTATTTGGTTCAGCATACTCATGGAGTTCGGCTTCCTGTCCATGACTGCCTGCAACGGGGTCATGCTCGACCTCCCAGTGGACATCTTTGTGCATCAGAGTAAGCTGCACATGGAGGGCTTCCGGAGCCTGAAGGAGGATGAGGCACTAGAGTTCACCTTTAAGATGTCTGCCAAGGGAAGCGGAGGTGGCTCAAGCATTTGGGCTTCTGCCTACCACATGGGAGGTCCCAGGTTCAGTTCCCAGTGCCTCCTGGAGAAGGCGAGCTGGAGCAATGGGCAGGCGTGGTGAGCTGACACAACAAGACGACGCAACGAAAGAGACACAAAGAGGACAGACAAAAGACGACGCAACGAAAGAGACACAAAGAGGACAGACAATGAGAGACACAACAAACCAGGGAGCTGAGGTGGCTCAAGCGATTGAGCGTCTCTCTTCCACATAGGAGGTCCCAGGTTCAGTTCCCGGTGCCTCCTGAAGAGAAGACGAGCAGACACAGAGAGCACACAGCAAATGGACACAGAGAGCAGACAGTGAGCGCCAACAAGGGGGCTGGGGGGGTAATAAATAAAATAAATCTTTAAAAAAAAAAAGTCTGCCAAGGGCCTGGAATTTATCTGTGTCACTGGGCCTGGTGGGGTGTTCTGTATTGGGAGTGAGAGGTGGCCAAAGGAGAAGAACATGCAGAAGCATAGATCAAAAGGAGACAGGTTGGGAAGTGGATTTGGCTCAGTGGTTGAATACTTGCTTCCCATGTGTGAGGTCCTGGGTTCAATCTCTGGTACCTCCTAAGGGGGGGTGGGGAAAGAGATAGGTACACAACTGTGGAGGTTTAGATCATTATGCCAAGGAATGCAAACTGCACCCCCAGCCTAAGAAGTGCCACTTCTGCCAGAGCATCAGCCATATGGTGGCCTTATGTCCACTGAAAGCTCAGCAGGCCTCCAGTTGCAAGGGAAATCCCTCCTACTTTTGGGAGGAAAAAGAAGAGATGCACAGCCTTGCCCTGCTCCCAGAGGCCCAGAATTGAGTCGCAGTGGGTGGGGGCATTACTTTGGCGATGAGGAAGTTCCAAGGAGCAGGCATCTCGGTTGAGTGGAGAAAGTGGGGTAGGGTGGGTAGGGGGCAGCTGGCACTGCCTTGTATCTCAGGCCGGGGTCCACAGCATCACCCCCTCTTCCATCTTGGTGAGGGGAAGGGGTGAGGCAAAGGAACTCCAACCATGTTTTATCCAAATGCAAGTGAAAGATTTCAGGAAAAATACTTTGAAAGCCTGCACGAAATACCCCTAGAATCGCCAGCTTTTTTACAGTGGCCTGGAGAGAGATGTTTTCCTTTGAAAGAAGGATTTATAAAAATATTTCTTATGCCAGAGTGAAAAGATTAAGTATGAGAGCAGATTGATGGACCCAACCTAGGAGCCACTACATTCTATCGGAGGGAATCCCAGGGTTAGGGCAAGGTTTTACCTTGTCTTGTCTCCTCATAACCCCTATTCTGGGGACAGGGTGCTGGGAACTGTCCTAAACAGTAGGTTGTGATAACAGGCAAAAGGGGTGGTTGGGACAGCTGCAGGCCTACTGCTCGCAAACTCACTCTTACCCCATTCTAGGCCAACAATTTTATTTACTTGTTCCCTTGGATAACTGCACCTTGGGTCCCAATTCCTCCAGGATGCCAACTGCACTAGCTGTCTGCGAATGATGTATCTTGTGCATTTTTGAACTTTTTTTTCTTAAATATTCTGGTTTTGTATTTTTGTATATTTTAATCTAAGGCCCCCATTCCTGCACTGTATTCTCAGGTACAAGAGCAATCTCAGGGATAAGTCAGCAGCAGCTCCAGGTCTGCACAGCAGGAATACTTCTGTTCTTGATTGTTGCTTTATCACCACAAAGAACAACTATTTGGACTACCTCATTTTTGCCAATTAGAGCTGGCTTTTCTCCCATAGTGTCCTCTTGAAATCCCTCCACCTGCGAAATGTTTCATGGGAGACTAGGTTTTTAATTGGGTCGCCCCATGACTTGACCTCCTACTGAAAGATTGGAAATTAGTCTAAATGGGAAGGTGGTGCAGAGAGGTTGGGAGAGGCTGGGCCAGGTTACAGGTCAAGAGAGGAAGCCAAAGTTAGGTGAGAGTTATCTAGATATGTAATAAGGGATTCCTGTCCCCAGCCTCTTCATCATAAGACACGGGACTTGCTGGGCACACCAGATCCATCCTTCACTGGATTAGGTTAGGCTTGCCATACACAAAGGGGGGTGTGTGTGTATATGTCTGAGGGTGGATATATGAAACAAAGACTAAAATATTTAACCCTTCCAAAAAATGTGGACTTTTCCTGCTTGGCTTGCAGAAAGACCATAAGTGGAGGCTACTTTGTGGTGCCCAGAGCCAATGTCCTACCCTGCTGCAGTAGCGATTAGTGTCGTGGTAGCTGAAGGAGGAAGGGGGTTTCATTTACATGCTGTAGGATGAGTGCCAACCTACCTGACCATGTTGAAACAGGGCAAATGCAATAGAACACTTTGGGTGATATCTGTCTGATCCTGGTTCTTGTCTCCCCCAAATGGTGCCCACCTCTATTTATTGTGTTTGTTTGGGCTTTGTAGAACTTCATGAATCTCTGGTTTGGTGATTGCTAGGTGGCCTACTTGGTGTAAATATAATGCGTTCATCTTTCTCTGTGTTCTTTTGGGGTTTTTATTGTTTGCAAACTTCTGTTTTATGTTGAAAGAAACATAGCCAAAGCATCTTTGACCAAAGTTTCTGCTCCAGGAAAAAGGATTTGAAACATATGCTTGGGGTCCCCTATTGAAGCAGGGATTGCAAACCATCCTTTTTTTGTGTGTGTTCCCCTTTCCACATTTCCTATTTTGGACTACATCTTCTGTCCTAAAAACTTATCCCATCACCTCTCTCCAGTTCCCCCTCCCCAATCTCCCATACATTAATTTTGGGGATATCTCCAAAACTCTTCAATGATTTGTACAAAAAAACTTGAAAAATCTAGGAACATTCCATCCCTCATTCCCAACTGTATTAGCTGAAGGGATGTTGATGCAAAGTACCAAAATCTGTTGGCTTTTATAAAGGGTATTTATTTGGGGTAGAAGCTTAGAGTTAGAAGGGCCTCCAACTCAAGGCTCCTTTCTCACCAAAGTCATTTGCCACATGTTAAAGCGAGATGGTCACTGACAATCTCTGCCTGGTCTCTAAGGGCTTCCTATATCAGTCTCTGGTGTGGGGCTCGTTTCTTTCCAGGCCTTCTTGGCTGCTTAGCTGCTCTGTTCTCTTCAGCTGCAAACTGTCAGGAGAATGGCTCATCTTTCCCTGGGCTTTAGCTGTTTGAGCCTTCTCCTTTCTGTCACATGACAGTTCTCTCTCTCTTCCCCTGTGTCTTCTTGAGTGAGTGTCCATTTATGTCAGCCCACCAAGGGGCAGGGACTCAACCCTGAGTCATGCCCTACTGGCATGGTTGAATCAAAGCTCTAACCTTTTTTTATATATACTTAAAATTTTTTTTTATTTTAAAGATACTTAGATTACATAAATGTTCCATAAAAATGTAGGGAATTCCCATATGCCCCACTCCCTATCCCTCCCATACTTTCCCACATTAACAACATCCTTCATTAGTGTGGTACATTTGTTACAATTGATGAACACATATTGGAGCATTACTACTAAATGTGGATTATAGTTTACATTACAGTTTAAGCTCTCTCCCGCACAATTTTGTAAGTTATGACAAGATATATAATGGCCTGTATCTGTCATTGCAACATCATTAAGGACAATTCCAATGTCCCAAAAATGTCCCCATATTACACCTATTTTTCTCTCTCCCTCCCCTCAGAACTTCCAGTGACCACTGCCTCCACATCAATGATAACAGTTCTTCCATTGCTAGAATAACAATAAATCTAAATAATAAGTCTATTCTAGTCCATCATTCATTCCCCAATCCTGAGGATTCTGGGATGGTGATGCCTACTCCGCCTCTAATTTAGAAGGGGCTCAAAGCCCTAATCTTAACAGATAATTTAATCAAGACATGTCAGCTGAATCTAATGCATTCAAAGGGTATCACGCCCAGAAAAATAGATTAGTTTACAAACATAATCTATCTTTTTGGGATTCATAAGTAATCTCAAACTGCCACACCAACCTTCTGAGTAAAGACCATTACTTGATGTGATTCAAGTAAAAAGATTAATACTGCTGTATTTTAATTGACCAAGTCTACTTAATCATCAAACCTAGGATAGAGAGAAACAATGGGGGCGGAGGTTGGTTTCTATGTAGGAAGTGGGGGTGAGAGATCAAGAATCTCTTATACATGAATGTATATCCAAATCACTCAGGAACTTTCATGCAGGTACAAGAAACTTATGCCAAAGTGGCCACAAGATTGTTTAATAAGAGACAGAAGAATATAACTCTATGTTTACTGCTAGAAACCAAAAGCTTTGTATGGAATCTTGAATTTATGGGGAGGAAAGGAAGGTAGGAAAGCATGTATCTGTATTCTTTCCCTAATTCTTTCCCCTCATTCCTGAATTGCAGGAGACTGAGCCCCTTTGGACTATGGTGACCCCATCACTGGGGTGTGTTTATTTGATGGTTGATTTTGTGCTGGGTACTTCCTTTCCCTTCTGCTATCATTTTGTAACACATGCTGACCCTTTCCCCTTCCCCTCTTTTCCTGGGGATAATACAGTGAATAAATAAAGACTTATTGGTACAAAAAAAAAAAAAAAAAAAAGTAGAAAGATTTCAAATCAATAACCTAACTTCACATCTAAAGAAACTAGAACAAGACAAGAAAACTAAACCCAAAGTTAGTAGAAGGAAGGATTAGAGCAGAGATAATGAAATAGAGAATATAAAAATAATACAATCAATAAAATCAAAAACTCTTTTTTTAGGAAGCTTAATAAAATTAACAAACCTTTAGCCAGAATGACAAAGAAAAAGGGAAGACACAAATAATTAAATCAAGAATGAAAGTAGAGACATTACTACTGACTTTACGGAAATATAAAAGATTATAACAGGGTATTATGAACAAGTATATGCCAACAAATTAGAACACCTAGATGAAATGGACAAATTCCTAGAAACATACAAATTACCTAATCTGATGCAAGCAGAAATAGAAAATCTCAACAAAACTATAGCTAATAGAGGGATTGTATTAGTAATTTAAAACTACCCCCCCCTTGGGAAACGGCTGTGGCTCAATCGGTGGGGCTCCCGTTTGCCATGTGGGGGGCCCGGGGTTCGGTTCCCGGGGCCTCCTGGTGGGGGCAGGCCCGCCCGCACGGCGTGGTTGGCTGACCCAGTGAACACAAGCAGCAGGGGGGGGATAAATGAATAAATAAATAAAAGTCTTTAAAAAAAAAAAAAAACTACTCCCCCCCAAAAAAAAAGAAGTCCAGGACTAGATGGTTTCACTGTGGAATTCTACCAAACATTTAAAGAAGATTTAATACTAATTCTTTTCTCACTCTTCCAAAAAATAAATAGAAGAGTGTACGTTACTTCCTAACTCATTCTATGTCCTGGTTTGAGTCTTTTGTGAACCCCAGAATATTATGTTCTTAAGCTAGCCCATTCTTTTTTTTTTTTTTTTTAACTTTATTTTGTATATTTAATAATTGAAAATATAAACAATAAAAAACTAAAAAGTAAACACAGATGAATAAATATATACATTTCTCGATTAAAGGTAATGGATACATATAATTTTTTTTTTTTTAGATTTTTATTTATTTATTCATTTATCCCCCCCTTGCTGCTTGTGCTCACTGGGTCAGCTAACCACGCCGTGCGGGCGGGCTTGCCTTCACCAGGAGGCCCCGGGAACTGAACCCGGGACCTCCCATATGGTAAATGGGAGCCCTACTGATTGAGCCACAGCCGCTTCCCTAAATTTTTTTTTTTTAATCAAACAATATGTTACACAATATATTTGGTTCATAGTAACGCATTCATACAGTATTTGTCCTTTTGTGTCTGAAGCTAGCCCATTCTTGTGCATGGAAGCCTATTGTGTGGGGAGCCTTTTGGTTAGACTCAGTTAAGAGGCCCTTTGGTTCCATTGAATTCAGTTAAGAGGCCTTTGATTAGATCACATGATTAGATTGCTTTAGGACTTTTTTGGGACTATGTCAGTGAGGCATGACCCTGAGAGAGAAGGGCACACAGAAAAGGGAGTGCTGCCATTTTCACCTGCCATGTGAGAGAGAGGACTCCAGGTTTGCCTACAGCAGCAGAAAGACAGAGAAGCCCCGAAAGGCTCAAGGAGATGAGGTCCAGGGAGAAATGCTTGATCGCCCACAGCTGAGCTCCAGGACAAAGTAGAGAGAGGCCAACAGACTCACCATCTTGCCTCACCATGTGACAAGACTGTAGGGTCTGCTAGCAGCTGACCTTTGGTGGGAGAGCATCTCTGATGATGCCTTGATTTAGACATTTTTGAAGCCTCAGAACTGTTAAGTTTTTACCTCAAATAAATCCCCTTGATAAAAGACAACCCATTTCTGATATTTTTATATTGGCACCCTCTGGCAAACTAAAACATTCTATTAGGCCAGCATAACCCTAATCGCAAAACCAGATAAACACAGCACAAGAAAAGAAAATTACAGACCAATATCCCTTATGAATATAGATGCAGAAATCCTCAACAAAATACTGGCAAAATGAATCCAATACTATATTAAAAGGATCGTATACCATGATCGAGTGGTATTTATTCCAGGAAAGCAAGAATGTTTCAACATAAAGAAATCAGTCAGTATAATATACCACATTAATAGAATAAAAAAAAAAAATTACCATCTCAATTAATGCAGAAAAGGCATTTGACAAAATATTACACCCTTTTGTGTTGAAAAAGACTCAGAAAACTAGTAATAGAAGGAAACTTTCTCAACATGGTAAAAGACATTTATGAAAAACCCCTAGCACCTATCATAATCAATGGTGAAAAACAGATAGCTTTCTTCCTAAGATCAGGAACAAGACAAGGATGCCCAGTGTCACCATTGTTTTTTTGTTTTTTGTTTTTAAAACCCTGTACTGGAAGTCTTAGCAAGAGCAATCAGGCAAGAGAAAGAAATAAAAGGCATCCAACTTAGAAAGGAAGAAGTAAAAACATCCCTAAAAATCCACAAGAAAGCTAATAGAACTAATAAATGAACTCAGCAAATTTGTAGGATACAAGATAAACGCAAAGTCAGTTTGATCTCTATATAATAGTAATCAACAATTTGAAAAAGAAATCAAGAAAACCATTGCATTTATAATAACATCTAAAAGGGGAAGCGGCTGTGGCTCAGTCGGTAGGGCTCCCGTTTGCCATGTGGGAGGCCCCGGGTTCGGTTCCCGGAGCCTCCTGGTGAGGGCAGGCCCGCCCGCATGGCGTAGTTGGCTGACCCAGCGGGCACAAGCAGCAAGGGGGGGATAAATGAATGAATGAATGAATGAATGAATGAATGAATGAATGAATAAATAAATAAATAAATAAAAATAACATCTAAAAGAATAAAAAGTGGGAAGCAGATGTGGCTCAAGCGATTGGGCTCCTGCCTACCACATGGGAGGTCCATGGTTCGGTTCCCGGTGCCTCCCAAAGAAGACAGCAAGCTGGCAGGACAGGCAGGCATGGCAAGTTGACACAGCAAAATGACCCAACAAGAGACAGAAGAAGAAAAACATAATGAGAGACACAACAAAGCAGGGAGCAAAGGCTCCTGGTGCCTCCTGAAGAGGATGAGCAGGATGGTGAGCTGGCATGATGGGTGGGTTCAGCGAGCTGACACAACAAAATGATGCAACAAGAGACAGGAGGAAAGACAATGATAGATACAACAAAGCAGGGAACGGAGATGGCTTAAGCGATTAGGCACCTCCCTCCCACATTGGAGGTCCTAGGCTCAGTTCCCAGTGCCTCCAAAAGAAACAAAAAAGACAAACAGACACAGCAGTGCAAACAACGAGGGGGTGGGAAGAGATAAATAAATAAAATCTTTAAAAAAAATAAAAGAATAAAAAGTTAAAGGGTAGCGGCTGTGGCTCAATCAGTAGGGCTCCCGTTTACCATATGGGAGGCCCCAGGTTCGGTTCCCGGGGCCTCCTGGTGGGGGTGGGCCCGCCCGCCCGCACGGCGTGGTTGGCTGACCCAGCGAGCGCAGGCAGCGGGGGGGGGGATGGATGAATAAATAAATTTAAAAAATAAAAATAAAAATAAATAAATAAAAAGTTAAAGAAGAGCTAAATAAATGGACAGACATCCCTGTTCATGGATTAGAAGACTTAATATTGTTAAGATGCCAATACTACCTAAAGCATTTACAAATTCAGTGCACTCTCTATCAAAATTCCAGTAGCCTTTTTTTTTTTTCCTTCAGTAATGGGATCTATATGATCTATATGATCTTCAAATTCATGTAGAATTGCAAAGGGCCCTGAATAGCCAAAACAATCTTGAAGAACAACAAAGTTTGAGAACTCACACTTCCTGACTTCAAAACTTACTACCAAGCTACAGTAATTAAAATTCAGTGTGATATTGCCATAAGGATAGACATATAGGCCAATGGAATAAAATTCAGAGTCCAGAAGTGAAACTGCATATCTATGGCCAATTGGTTTTTGACAAGGATGCCAAGTCCAGTCAATAAGGAAATAATAGTCTCTTCAACAAATGATGTTGGGATCAACAGCAAATCCACATGCAAATAAATGAATTTTGGGCCCTACCTCTCACCTTAAACAAAAATTAATTCAAAATGGATTAATGCCCTAAATATAAAAGATAATACTCTAAAACTCTTACAAGAATAGGGAATATTTTCAGAACCTTATAGTAGGCAATGGATTTTTAGATTTTTACACCAAAAGCACAAACAAGAAAAAAATAGAAAAATGGACTTCATCAAAATTATATCTTTTGTGCATCAAAGAACATTATCAAGAAAGTGAACATAACCTACAGAATGGGAGAAAATATTTTGAAACCATATGTCTGTAAGGGTTTAATATCCAGAATTTATAAAGAGCTTTTACAACTTAACAACAAAAAATAAACAATCCAATTCTGAAATGTGCCAAAGATGTGGCTAGTCATTTCTCCAAGAAAGATAATCAAATGGCCAATAAGTATATAAAAAGAGGCTCAACATCATTAGTTATTAAAGAAATGCAAATTAAAACCATTTTACACCCAGGTAGGCACCTATTAAAGAAACTGAAAATAAGAAGTATTAACAGGGATAAAGAGAAATAGGAACCCTCGTACATTGTTGGTGGGAATGTAGAATGGTGCAGCCATTGTGGAAAAACAGTTCAGTGGTACTTGAAAAGAATGTGTCTTCTGCTGTTGTTGGGTGGAGTATGCTATTTATGTCCATTAGGTCTTATTGGTTAAGAGTGTTGTTCAAGTCCTCTATTTCCTTAATGACCTTCTGTTTAGATGTTAAAAATGTTCAGAAAGTTGGGGTGGGGGGTGAAGGGAGGTAATGTTTAGGTGGCCAGAAATTCACTAGTCATTAATTCACCCAAATTATTCAATTTTTTAAATTCATGGCCTATACTGATTTTTTTCACAGAAACAATTGATAATGTTTGCAAGTATCATAACATAGTGATCAAAAGCAAGGGTTTATAATCAGACTGAGCTAGGTTGAAATTCTGGCTCTATTTTGTTCTGGCCTTGTGACCTTGGTCAATTCTCTTAACTTCTATGAGCCTCAAGTTCCTTATATGTATGATGGAGAACATTACCTCAGAGGAAATAGGATGATTGCTAGGATTAGAAACGGTAATGTGTGTGAAACAATACAGTGTCTTGCATGTCATAAAACTTCAATAAATGTTAATATTAAAGTGCAAGAATAATTTGTTTCTTCCTACCAAACATCCCATTGTTTGAGTGATGTGTTATAATTAATGGCTAAATTTTAAAGCTGTCTTAGCCTATTAATATGAACGTATGATTTGGACATGAATTAGTTTCCTGGATTATGTTAGCATGTGTTAGGTTACCATACTCCAAATGGTCATGCTGCTCAAAAAGAAATCCAAAAAGTGGTCTTGGCAGGCTTGCCATGATAGTAAGACAGAAGAATACTTATTACATCTTGAGCCATCTTGTTTTCCTTGGGATGATTTCAGTAAGATTGCATGGATTGGGCTGCTTCAAATGAGAGAGCTTTAACTCAAGGTGTCCCAATTCTGGGTGCCTTATTACCCCTATAGGTTCAGATACTTTAGTCATGAGAACCAAAATAAGGGCTGCCTTACTGTCTACAACCTACAGAGTAATAGTTTTATAAAAGTCACCTGGGGTCGGATGTAGCTCAACTGGTTGGGCATCCGTCTCCCATATGGAGGGACCTGGGTTCGATCCCCGGGACCTCCCGGTAAAAAATAATAATAATAATAATAATAATAATTAAAAGTCACCTAACTCTTATGGGTTCACGTTATTTCCAGATAGAACTGTCAAAGTTTGCTTTTCAAGTTTGGGCTTATACATTCCAATGCCCTGATGTCTGGGGTCACTGAATACACCATTTTTAGCTTGTTGATGATTGTAACTTAAGGATGCTGTATGGTCCTTGAATACTTTGTTTTTTCATACCAAATTATTTTTGTTTTTTGAAAAAAAAAAAAGGCTTTAATCAGAAAGTCTGATTAAATTCAATATTATCTCAAGCTCTTTAAAAAACCTTTTAGGAAAACCAACAGGCTCAAAGAGAAAAGCAAGCAGCTGCTGACAATACTTTGGTGGGAAAATAAGTTGTATACTTACACAAGCTGCCCTCATGATTATCAAGTCCAACTCCATATCAGTTTTTCAAAAATAGCTTTCAAGATACACCAAAGAAACCATATAGATAATCTTTAGTAGTAAAAAAATTTAACAGTGAAGTTTAAAGATTTAGCAAAAGTCAAATATGACAACACACGTGAATAATTTATAACATAAGCTTTTTCAATCCCAGAAAACTAAAATGGGGAGATCTCACCGAATGATAACATACATAAAATGAGAACTAATAACAAATAGAACCCTAAACATTTTCCCAGTGACTAAACCACAAAACGGCAGCTTACCAATACCATTAGCATGTAGTTTTTCTTCTTTCCCACCCATTTGTTTTATTTACATAAATCTGGCTATCAGTGCATACATGGATGAATCTTGGTAATTTTTTTTTCTTACTCAATTGCTATCATTTCTTCCTATATACTGTTCCTTAATTTTCTCTCAACATTTTTCCTTTGCTTTGACCAGTTGAACTCAACGGGTTTGGAACCTAAAGTGAGTATCAACTCTTACTGGAATAGCACTTGGGAAATGCAATCCTAGAAAAGGCAAATTTTAACAACTGAAGTGGCCTTCCAAAGTGAAGCATCCATTCGCAATGATACAGTGCCCCTATTAATCACTAAGAGAATAACTTCTCTTGGGTCCCATGGCCGAGCAGGATGCTGGAGTGCTCCTGGGGATGAAAGCTATCTGTGTAAACACCCACCCATTTAAACTTCCAATAAATACAAAGTACAATTTTAAACCATTTCAGAAGAATAAAAAAATACTGCATTTCTATTGGCCTGTTTTGCTTCTTGAACTGCTTGGAAGGCTATTCATAAAAGAAGATAAAACAGTTAATTGCTTGCTACTCCAAGCTCTTTAGACTTCAGTACTTCCTGCTCTTCAAGCCTCAGCAGTTTTTTTTTGCAGCAATAATGGTATTCTTCATTAGCATCACTACTGTCATCAGACCGATGCCCCCAGGGACTGGAGTGATATAGCCTGCTTTCTTCCTGACTCCTTTAAAATCCACATCTCCAATCAACTTGGGTTTAGTGGTTCGTTATGGGATCTTCAAATCTATTCCCACATCAGTAACTGCTGCTTCTTCCTTGATCGTATCTGCTGTGATCAGATTTGGAATGCCTGCAATGGATTCTACAATATCTGCAAGAATTGTTTGTTTTTTCAAACATTCTTTGGGAATATAGCGATAAGATATTGTAACAGTGGCATCACCTCCAGGACGTTTGTAGGCTCTGTCTATGTGTAGTAACATTACAGTGGGCATTCTAACATTCTTTGACCTTCTAGCCACAACCACGATCTTCTCTAGGTTGGAATTCCAGTTTGCCTAATTATTGCCCACACACCCCATGGAGTAGCAGGGAGCATGGAATATTGGTACAAACACATTAACCCTGCAAGCAAGCCAGACACAAAAGAACAAATAGTGTATAATTGCATTACTATGAACCAAATATATTGTGTAACATATTGTTTGATTCAAAAAAATTTATATATATCCAGCACATTTAATTGAGAAATGTATTTATTCATGTGTTTATTTTTCAGTTTTTAATTGTTTATATTTTCAATTAGTAAATGTACACAATAAAGTTAATTAAAAAAAAAAAATTAACCCGGTATTCATTACACAAAAGTCAACATCCTTGTCTGGAGAAACGGCATGGCAGATTTTTTTCTCATCAGTGTGATCTGGAAAAGGCATCTGAACAAGGAGGCCATCTACACTGTCATCATTATTTGGTTTATTGATCAAATTCAAAAATTCTTCCTCTGAAATCAAAGCTAGTTTCAAAATCTTTTCACTGTTGATTCCCACATCCATGGCTGCCTGGGTCTTGTTGAAGACATAGGGGTGGCTGGCGGAGTTCTCACCCACTAGAACCACCCTCAGATGCAACTGCTTGTGGCCTCATCTACTCTTCCACCTCCTGGCGCACTTCCTGCTTGATCTGCTGGGCAAGTTTCCTTCCAGAAATTACAGCAGCTTCATTTCGAACTGCCAAGAGGTGGACGGAGCGATGGCGGGAGTGGCAGCTCTGCGCAGGCCAGAGCAGCCATGTAGTCAGTGTGGACACAAGAGCATACGCAGCTATGCCAGTATTGGTGCCCATGCCGGGCCCTTGCACACTTTTTAAATACTTTAATCTATATTCTGATAATAATTTTTAAAATTTATATGTATGTATTTATGGATATATGTATACTTATACATATAAATGGAAATAGTGCAAAGAAACAATGCATTAAAATAATTTAATTTATTATAATGGCAGGATTGTAGAATAATGTTCTTTTTATTTTCTAATAATTTTTTAAATAGTTTTTATTATTAGCAGTGTAATCTTTGGGCAACCAGTAAAATAGTAAAAGAAAACTACTGCTGCCATAAAGCTTAAACAGCAGAAAATAGTTTTTAATGGAACAAGTGGTGTCAGATTATAATTTATACATTAAACCTATATCTGATGATTCATATAAAGATTATTTGATCATAATAGAATCTCAAATTTGGGAATACTTCATATAGTGTAATTCTCATCCAATGCATGATCCTTCTCTGGCATTGTTGTATACTCATCTTAATCATCATACTAATTATACTCAAAGTATGCTCCATAGACCTTTGGGGACCCTCAAGATTCTTTCTGGAGTCTACTATGTTAAAATTACTTTCATAACAATGCTAAGATGTTATTTGCCCCTTTCACTGCATTGGTATGGGTGGAGCATGAATCAGAGCAGTGGCACCAAACTCTACTAGTAGTGTAGAAGTTTGACATTATTTATGAATTCCAAAAATAGATATTGGATTATGTGTGTAAACTGGTCTTTTCCTCTGGCATATTAGATTATATTGGATTCAGAGGTTTACTTGATTAAATAATGATTAAGGCTTTAATTGGGCCACGTCAGTAGGATGTTGATCTGTCAGTAGTCAGATAAAACTACATGGCAGAAAAGAGGAGTGAGTTGGAGTTTTGATGCTGCGTTTTGAGCTGGAGCCCGGGAAGTGAACACAAAGGAGAAGAACACAGAGGAACAGAGATGGCTCCTTAGACATGGCAGAAGCCCCAGGGAGGGAGACAGAGCCCTTTGCCTGATGGTCTACAGCTGGCCTTGTGAAGAGAGCACAGCAGCTGAGCCCAGACAGAAATGGAGCCCCAGGAAGAGAGGAACCCAAGAAGGCTGAACTCTTGGCAGACGTCAGCAGCCATCTTGCCCCAACATGTGGCAACAGACTTTGGTGAGAGAAGTAACTTATCCTTTATGGCCTCGTAACTGTAAGCTTCTACCCCAAATAAATGCCCTTTATATAAGCCAACAGATTTCTGGTATTTTGTATCAGCACCTCTTTTGCTGACTAGTACAAGTAGTCATTTTATTCTTCACCAACATATGTGCAGATAAAAAAAAATTTAATCCAGTTCACTTAAGAATTTTCTTGAGTGGGATTATGGAGGATTAGAGAGGCAGAGGGATCACTTCTTTCCCAGAAAAAATAGCTAGAATCCAGGAGGAAACTTTCTGGAGGGCTGCTCTGGGGCTCATGACACCAGGGGAAGGTAAGACATCAGCTGGCTGAAACATCCCGTAAGTAGGGCTGCAAAAGCAGCAGCAGATGCCCTTCCCCCCACCTACAGAGCAAATAGCAGTCTGTGAACTGCAGTGGCTGCAGACTGAGGGGGTCACAAGGGTCCTCTTCCCCTAAGAAGAGAGAGAGAAAGGGACATAGCCTGCAGCAAATTCAGATTTTGGCCAGCAAACTTGGTCTGCTGCATTTCACACCTGGTGAGGCCATGATGTTATTTGCCCTAAGAGCCTACAGGGAGCTAAAGATAATTTGCTTTCCCAAACACCCTCCCTGAAGAGGCAGAAGGAGGGAGGGTGTGGCCAGCCAAGGGTGGAGAACAGCCTCTGAGATAGTTTGTTTGTGAGATATGGCCAGCCCTCAGGACATTGCTTCTGCACCACCTTTGCATTCCCCCTTAGCACCTGGGGTCTGAACTGAGAGGTCTGCCCAAAAGCACCATCTTCTGGCAAGATCAGAGAAGTACCTGGAAAAGAAAAATAATAATAAATAAAAGAGGCAAGCAGGTACTTTCACTGCCCACCTCTCCAAGACCCTTGGAAACTGGTCTGCACCCCATTATTGGATCCTTAGCCCTGCTTTGAGCAAACAGGGGCAATCCTAAATATCCAGAACAAGTTGAACTAAGAGTCAAAGAACAGTGGTAGCACACAGCTGCTTAACAGTAAATCCCTAGGCAAGAGAGAGAAACTGAACACCAGAGTAAACTCAGCATCAGAATCAGATACCTAGGCATCAGCAAAAAATTACAAGCCATACAAAAAAAAAGGAAGATATAACTAAGGCAAATGAACAAATCAAAGGTCCAGATGAGAAATGGGACTTGAAAGAGCTCATCAGTGAAGTTCATGCAAATCTCCTAAATCAAATCTTGGAGTTGACAGACAACATAACTAAAGAAATAAAAGACATTAAGACACTGAGTGAACACAAAGAAAACTTTGAAATCTTGCATAGAAAAATAACAGCTTATGGGAATGTAAAGACACAATAAGTGAGGTTAAAAATACAAAGGGGCACACAACAGCAGATTTGAAATCATGGAAGAAAGAATCAGTGTTGTAGAGGAAAGAAAAACTGAAATTGAAGCGAGAAAATGAATGGAAAAAATTGAGCAGGGGGTCAGGGAGTTTGAATGATAACATGAAGTGTACCAACATACATGTTATGGGAGTTCCGAAGGAGATGAGAAGGGCAAAGGAGCAGAAAGGGTATTTGAGGAAACAATGGCCAAAAATTTCCCAGTTCTCATGAAAGACTTGATTATACGTGACCAGGAAGCAAAGTGTACTCCAATTAGAATAAAGCCAAATAGACCTACCCCAAGACACATAATATGCAGAATGCCAAATGCCAAAAATGAGAAAATTCTGAAAGCAGCAAGGGAAAAGCAAAACATCACATACAAGGGACATCCTATAAGACTTAGTGCAGATTTCTCTTCAGAAACCATGGAGGCAAGAAGGCAGTGGTATGATATAATTATGGGACCGAAAGAGAAAAACTACCAGCCAAGAATTCTTTATCCAGCAAAATCGTCTTTCAAATATGATAGTGAGCTTAAAATATTCACAGATAAACAAAAACTAAGAGAGTTCATAAACAAGAATCCAACTCTGCAGAAAACATGAAAGGGAGTTCTGCAGCCAAGACAAGAGAGAGAGGCTTGAAGGAGAATATGGAAGTGAAGACTATCAGAAGGGATAATCAAAAAGGTAAAAGGATGGACAAAAATAAGATATGACATATGAAAGCCAAAGGATAAAATGGCTAAAATAAGTAATGCCTTTACAGTAATAACACAGGATGTTAATGAATTAAACTCCAGTCAAAAGACCTAGGCTGACATGATGGATAAGAAAACATGAGCCATCCATATCCTGTCTGCAGGAGACTTACCTTAGACCCAAGGATACAAATAGACTGAAAGTGAAAGGTTAGAAAAAGATATTTCACACAAATTGTAACCAAAAGAGAGCAGGGATAGCTATACTGGTATCAGACAAAACAGACTTGCAAAGTGCAAAAAAAAAAAGATTGCAGTAGGCCATTATATATCAATAAGGCACAAACCACCAGGAAGGAGTAACAGTCATAAAATATCTACGTATCTAACCAGGGTATCCCAAAATACATGAGGTGCTCTGGCAAAACTGAAAAGAGAAATAGACATCTCTACAAAAATAGTTGGAGATTTCAATGCGCCACACACATCAATAGATAGAAGAGAGAAGATCAGCAAAGAAACAGAGAACTTGAACAATATGATAAATGAGCTGGACCTGACAGACATATATAGAACATTGCACCCCAAATCAGGTTATACATTCTTCTTAAGTGCTCATGTTTCTTTCTCCAGGATAGACTGCTTTTGGGCTACAACACAGCTCTCAATAAATTCAAGAAGATTGAAAATATACAGAGTAACTTCTCTGATCATAATGGAATGAAGCTGGAAATAATAATAGGTAGGGAAGGGGGAAATTTGCAAATACATGAGGCTAAACAATACACTCAATCAATCAGTGGGTTAAAGAAGAAATTGCAAGAGAAATTAGTAGATCTCTTGAGATGAATGAAAACAAGAACACAACATATCAAAACTTATGGGATATAGTGAAAGCAGTGCTGGGAGGGAAATTTATAGCCATAAATGCCTATATTAAAAAAGAAGAAAGAGGTAAAATCAAAGAACTAACTGATCAACTGGAGAAACTAGAAAAAGAACAGCAAACCAATCCCAAAGCAAGCACAAAGAAAGAAACAATAAAGCTTAGAGCAGAAATAAATGAAATTGAGAACAAGAAAACAATAGAGAAAATCAAGAAAACCAAATGCTGGTTCTCTGAGAAAATCAACAAACCCTTAGCAAGACTAACAAAAAAAGAGAGAAGATGCAAATAAATAAAATCCAGAATGAAAGGGAATAAGTTACGACTGACCCCACAGAAATAAAAAGGATCATAAGAGGATATTATGAACAACTGTATGCCAACAAATTGGACACCCTAAGTGAAGTGGACAAATTCCTAGAAATGCACAAACAGCCCACATTGACTCTATAAGAACTACAGGAACCCAACAAATCAGTCACAAACAAAGAGATTGAATCAGTCATCAAAAATCTTCCAACAAAGAAAAATCCAAGACCAGATGACTTCATAGGTGAATTCTGCCTAAACGTTTCAAGAAGAATTAATACCAATCCTGTTTAAACTCTTCCAAAAAATTAAAAAGGAGGGAAAATTACCCAGCACATTTTATGAAGTCAACACCACCCTAATACCAAAGCCAGATAAAGATACTACACAAAAAGAAAATTACAGACCAATTTCTCTAAATGAACATAGATCTAAAAATTCTCAACAAAATACTTGCAAATAGAATCCAACAGCATATAAAAATAATTATACATCACACCAAGTAGGTTTTATTTCTGGTATGCAAGGGTGGTTCAACATAAATCAATTGAGATAATACACCACATTAACAAACTGAAGGGAAAAAAAACACATGCTCATCTTGATTGATGCAGAAAAGGAAACCCAGCATCCTTTCCTGATAAAAAATGCTTCAAAAGATAGCTATAGAAGGAAAGTTCCTCAACATAATAAAGGGCATATATTAAAATTCCACAGCCAACATCATACTCATTGGGGAGAGGTTGAAAAGTGTCCTCTACGCCCCCTCGCCCGTCACGCACCGCATGTTCGTGGGGAACCTGGTGCTAAACCACTCGTAGACGACCTGCTTCTGGGTCGGGGTTTCGTACGTAGCAGGGCAGCTCCCTCGCTGCGATCTATTGAAAGTCAGCCCTCGACACAAGGGTTTGAAAAGAAAGAAGAATAAAATAAATAAATTAAAAAAAAAAAAAAAAAAAGAAAAGTGTCCTCTAAGACTGGGAACAAGACAAGGATGTCCACTGTCACCACTTTATTCAACATTGTGCTAGAAGTTCTAGCTAGAGCAATTAGGCAAGAAAAAGAAATAAAAGGCATCCAATAGTAATACTCTCACTATTCACAAATGACATATCTATATTTAGAAAACTCCAAAATATCTACAACAAAGCTACTTGAACTATAAATGAGTTCAGCAACGTGGCAGGATACAAGATCAACATGCAAAAATCAATAGTGTTTCTATACACTAGTAATGAGCAAACTGAGGATGAAATCAAGAAAAAAATTCCATTTACAATAGCAACAAAAAGACTCAAATATCTAGGAGTTAATTTAAACAGCAATGCAAGGATCTATATTCAGAAAACTATAAAACACTCATAAAAGAAATCAAAAGAAGACCTAAGCAAGTCAAAGGACATTCTGTGTTCGTGGATTACAAAACTAAACATCGTAAAGATGTCAATTCTACCCAAATTGATTTATAGATTCAATGCAAAACCAATCAAAATTCTAACAGCCTACTTTACAGAAATAGAAATGTCAATTACCAAATTTATTTGGAACAGAAAGAGGTCCAGAATAGCCAAAAACATCCTAAAAAAGAAGAGTGAAGTTGGAGGACTCATGCTCCCTGACTTTGAATTGTGTTATAAAGCTACAGTGGTCAAAACAGCACGGTAGGGAAGTGGCTGTGGCCCAATTGGTTGGGCTTCCGTTTACCATATGGGAGCCCGGGGCCTCCTGGTGAAGGCAAGCTGGCCTGCTTGCGTGGTGAGCCGACACAGCAAGATGACTCAACAAAGGGAGACAAGCAGACACAGAAAAACGCAAAAGCAAAATGGACACAGCAAGCACAAGCAGCAAGGGGGCGATAAATAAATAAAAATAAATCTTTAAAAACAAAAAAAACAGCACGGTATTGGCATAAAGATAGACACACTGATCAATGGAATCAAATTGAGAGTTCAGAAATCGACCCTTACCTCTATGGTCAACTGATTTTTTATAAGCCTACCAAGTCCACTTTTTGGGACAGAACAGTCTCTTCGATAAATGGTGTTGGGAGACCTGGATATCCATAACCAAAAGAATGAAAGAGGACCCCTATCTCATTCCCTATACAAGAATAACTGAAATTGGATCAAAGACCTAAACATAAAAGCCAGAACTATAAATCTCCTAGAAGATAATGTGGGGAAACATCTACAAGACCTTGTAGTAGGTGGGAGTCTCTTAAATCTTACATCCAAAGCACAAGCAACAAAAGAAAAAACAGAAAAATGGGACCTCCTCAAAATTAAACACTTCTGCACCTCAAAGAAATTTGTGAAGAGGGTAAAAAGCAACCTAGTCAATGGGAGAAAATATTTGGAAATCACATATCCCACAAGGGTTTAATATTCATGATATATAAAAAGATCCTACAACTCAACAATAAAAAGACAAATGAACGGATTTAAAAATGGGCAAAAGGGGGCGGATGTGGCTCAAATGGTTGGGCGGCCATCTGCCCAATTTAAAAAAAAAAAAGAAAAAAAAAAAAAAAAACAGGCAAAAAGGAGTAGGTGTGGCTCAAGTAGTTGAGCGCCCACCTCCCACATGGGAGGTCCAGGCTTTGGTTCCTGGTGCCTCCTGAAAAAACAGAAACAAACAACAAGCAAAACAAAGGATAAAAGTAACTCGGGGGAAGCGGCTGTGGCTCAATCAGTAGGGCTCCCGTTTACCATATGGGAGGCCCCGGGTTCGGTTCCCGGGGCCTCCTGGTGAAGGCAAGCCCGCCCGCACAGCGTGGTTAGCTGACCCAGCAAGCACAAGCAGCAAGGGGGGGATAAATGAATAAATAAATAAAATCTTTAAAAAAAAAAAAAACTAAGGGAAGCCGATGTGGCTCAGTGGTTGAGCACCAGCTCCCCACATAGGTGTTCTGGGTTCAATGCCCAGCCCCCCCAGGTACCTCAAAAAAAAGGGGCGGGGGGCAAAAGACATGAATAGGCATTTTTCAAAGAAGAAATACAAATGACAAAAAAACACATGAAAAAATGCCCAGCATCACTGGTTATTAGGGAAATGCAAATCAAAGCTATAATATGTCATCATTTCACGGCCTTTAGAATGGCCACTATTAACAAAACAGAAAACTACAAGTGTTGGAGAGGATGTGGAGAGATGGGAACGCTTATTCACTGCTGGTGGGATGTAGAAAGGTACAGCCGCTATGGAAGTCTATTTGGTAGTTCCTAAGGAAGTTAGATATAGATCTACCATGTGACCTGGCAATACTGCTACTAGGTAAATGCCAAGAAGAACTGAGAGCAGTGAGATGAACAGACATCTGTATACCAATTCATAGCGACATTATTCACAATTGCCCAAAAAAGGAAACAACCTAGGTATCTTATCAACTGATGAATGGATAAACAAACTAGTATATACACACGATGGAATATTATTCAGCTATAAGAAGAAAGGAAGTCGTGAATCATATGACAGTGTGGATGAACCTGGAGGACATGTTGAGCAAAGAAAGCCAGGCACAAAAGGACAAATACTGTAGGATTGTGTTAGTATGAACAGATATATTGTGTAATGTATGAGTCAAAAAACATTTATTTGTATCCAGTACATTTACTTGAGAAATGTATGTTTTTATTCAACTGTGTTTTCTTTTTTGTTTATATTTTCAGTTATTAAATGTACAAAATTTAAAAATAAAAAAGGACAAATATTGTATGACTTCACTATTATGAACTAAATATAAAGAGCAAACTCATTTAGTTAATATCTAGAATATAAGTCACCAAGAAAAGAATGGTTAGAGAATGGAAAGCTGAGGTTTAATCTGTGCAGAATTGGTGAAAAGTTGTTTGTAAATGTTTAGAAATGATGAAAGCATATCATAGGATTTGTAATTAGCACTAATATATAGGTATGAAAGTGGTTTGTTTTTTGTGTTTTTTTGAAATAATGAAAATGCTCTAATATTGATTGAAGTGATGAATGCACAACTTGGTGCAATCAAATGCCATTGATTGTACATTTTAGATAAATTGTATGGTTTATGAACAAAAAAAAAAGGGTGGATTGGGGGGAAAATGCACCAAATATAAGATATGGACTATAGTTAGTAGTAATACCTTGACGATGCTCTTTCATAATTTGTTACAAATGTTTCACAACAATGTGAGGTTTTTGTGGTGGGGTGATGTATGGGAGTCCTGTATGATGTTATGCATGTTTGTTTTGTAAGCTCCCAACTTTTACTATATACTTATTGTTTATGTATGTTCAATAAATTGTTTTTAAAGTGAAAAAAAAAAATTTCCTTTAGGAAGCAGTAAAATTATTTTTATTAAATCTTGAATGCATTTCTATTTAATATTCTGTGTGATTAAATGGGAAATATGAATAAGACATTTTTGCTCCATACTTAAATACAATAGTAGTTGCAAGGAAAGCACTGGCACCGTTTTTTGAGTTATGATCTGAATTAGCCACATTTTTCGTGGAATATCATTTTTACTTGAAAAAAATGACTGACAAAACTATGACTATTTGGACATATTCTTCAAATGAATGAACTGAGCTGGTTCTTTAAGAAAAACAACTGACAGTATTTGTTACCAATGATAAAATTCAAACTTTTAAGTGAAAATTAGAATTTTGGAAAATTTGTATTCACTACCATGATCTTGACATCCTCCTCATATCTAAAGACTTTTCTGATGAGGTCAGTGGTGATATTAATGCATGTAATTTTTAAATATTTTATAATGAAATGTGGCAACCTTTGGAAGACTTGCACAACTCAGTGAACCAGTATTTCCAGATATGAAATGCATTTTACAAAATCATGTATGGGGAAAAGATCCATTTAAAATCCAGGACAGGGGAGCCGATGTGGCTCAGTGGTTGAGCACCGTCTTCCCACATATGAGGTCCTGGGTTCAATCTCTAGTCCCAGTACCTAAAAAAAAAAAAAAAAAAACCAAGATAAACAGATTTTACTGTTACAGTGTGCAAGAAGTTCATTGATATGTTTTCAGATTTCACATTACAACTAACCTTTTAAGAAACTGCAATTGTTGAGTTTTGGTACAGTATCAAAGAATATTTTTAAGCATTTATCCTTCCTTTTCTAACTACATACCTGTGTTTGATCAGATTTTCTTCATATACTACAACCAAATCAATATACTGTAACCAACTGAATGCAGATATGAACATCTGTGTGTCTTCTATTAGGCCAGACACGAATGAGATTTGCAAATATGGAAAACAATACCAAATTTCTCACTGCATTTTTTGGGGAAAATATTTTTATATTTCCCCAAAGAAATATGTTATTTGTGTTAAAATGTAATGGATTTATTGTTATTTTTTAAAGATTTGATATTTTTAAAATTTCTCAGTTTAAATTTCTAATATGGTAAATATTGATGGATATAACCCACACAAAGAAAAGCTCTTTGGAGTTCTCAATAATTATTATGTGAAGAAAGGTGTTCTAGGCTAAAACGTTTGAGAACCATTAAGCTGAGCAATTGGCCACAATAGTTAAAAGTATGAGCTCTGGAGTCAGCCTGCTTTACTTTGAATTCAGGCTTCACTCCTTATTAGCTGTGTGACCCTAAGCAAGTGAGTACTTTAAGTAAGTTACTTAAATCACTCTAAGCTTTGTTTTCCCATCTAAAAAATGAGGGTGATTTTGTGACTGTTAAATTAGAAAATTCAGTAACAGTAACTAGCATATAGTAAGTGTTCAAATATTTACTTGGATAATAATTCTTTATTCCCATTTTACAAATGATGAATGTGGGTTTACGTTTGGAGAACTACTCTTAGGAACTTACATCAAAATTTACATCAAATTTACATCTTAAAATTTACATCAAAGCAGGTGAGACAATCTCAAAGGGCTGATGGATGTGTTCCAGTTGATGTTTTGTTATGTAAATGGATAGAAGTAATGGATCTCCACAACTAGAAAATGTAGAGGTCTAGCATCTTAGAATTTACTTTCTCGTTTTTTAAAAGATTGGGAATCCTCACAAACAGAAACCCAAAAGAAAAATTTAATTCCATCTAACATGTCATCCTAACTAATTCTTAGAATCTTCGGCTGAGACAGAAGCATTTTACTATATATCGAAAACTACAAGCAAATACCATACTGCTTCCCAGATTAATGTTAAGATAGCCTACAAAATGAAACCCTTACTAGTGGCCCTTTGCCCAGAGGGACTTTGAAGCTATAATTAACACTTTAAAGTATTCCTAGCAAATCAAGCTTTAAAATAAATTGCCCTCCATTTATGGATAGTAGGAAGGTATTTAAACTTGTCAGTTTCCCTTTGATTATTTGAAGTCACAGTTCTTAATTAGAAAATGCAACAAACACTATTAAAGCTCTGTCACATCATAACACTGGAACTCAATGAATGGTTCTATCCTAACCCCACTTGCTCAAAATAAATATACAGGGAAACTTTGTTATAATTCTTCTTTTTAATGAGCAAGAGTAAGCCAATGTCAGAGCTCCGTGGTTAGATACTATGGGAAGCTGCAGTACTTACAAGTAATAAGTTGTAAGTAATAGGTGTTACTGAATAAACACAACACATACACTTAATGGTTTAAAGGTAATCTCTTCCCAGAGAGAAACTGGTTTATTGGTTTATTGTTGTTACTTTCAAGAGCTTGGAAATTTCAGGAAAAACCTTGATCTTTAAAATGTTATGTTGAATAGAATTCAATTTGTGATACCAAGTTTTTGAAATATATATATTGTATTTATATGCATAGATGTGTGTGGGTGGTATTACTATGGGAGATTTTCTTTTCTTTCCATGCTCTTAATATTTTCCAACTTTGATACAATGGGTATATATCATTTTCATAATCAGAAAATGCTTCCGGAAACAATTCTGTTGCAGTCATCCATGCAGAGGGGGAGTCTGGCTTGGGATATTGGTGCCTAAGCAGGATGAGAAGGGCATCCATGGGGTTAGCGGTAGCCTGGCCTGAAGAGTTAGAGCCCAAGCAGGATAAGCAGGGTGTTCGTGTGTGGGACACCTGGTGGTGGATATCAAAGGCCAAGTAGAGTGAAAAGGGCATCCATGACATAGGGGTAAGGCCTGTGTGGGGGTGAAGGGTGTCCACATAGGTGTCGCCTGATACAGGGTGTCAAAACCTGAGCAGGGTGAAGATGTCCATGGAAGGAGTGGCCTAACATGGGCAGGCTGAACCCGTTTGAGGTAAGGAGGGCATTCATACGTTAGGGAGTAGCTCAGGATGAGAATGGCATTCATGTAGAGGGGTGGCTTCACATGATGGTCAGAGCAGAAACAAGGTAAAGAGGGCATCCACATGGGGGAGGGGTTAGTGGCAGAAATTAGAGAAAGGTTATATACAGGGGAAGTCATCACATTAATCAGTATATTAAGGATAATGGGAGCCAGGTTTTTTACTGTCAGTAAAAGGAGATAAAATATGGAAAGGGAGAAACTAACATGAACCCTGTGGTATTGGATTAAAACTGTAGGTTTCAATGTGAATTCGTGGTTTTCAATAGATAAGGTAGATATAAAAAGATACGTGTAAATAGGGGTGTGTGTGTGTGTGTGTGTGTGCATGTGTTTGTGTCTCCTAACTCTATACCTGGAGAGGGACTGGGAATAACAATATCCAGTAGCAATAAGCATAGCTATAACCCATATCTTAAGTTCTAAAACTCATTCTCCACTAAAAGGAACTAGGGCTCCTTGAAGAATGTCTGATTTCAGGGCTAAAGACAGGTTTTTATGTTTGTATTGAGGTTTTATGGGAGAATGTCTTTGTAGGAAATTCACACTAAAGCAGAGGTTATCATAATTGCATCATTTAATTTTTCAAAATTTGTTTTCCAAAAATCAAGTGATTCAAGTTATTTCTCTTTATTTTATTTTATTAATTGTGTGTAGATGGACCACTGGACTATAAGAAAACCAAAGTTGCAATAAAAATAAATATTTATAATTTAAAAAGCAATTTCACAACCATTTTCTCATTTGATAATGTCACATTAATTATTTAGGAAAGGCAAAGGCAAAATATATATATATTGCCTATCCTCGTATTTGGAAGTAGATATTATGATTCTTACTTTATAATTAGGAGATTGAGGGAGATACTGGGTCACCACACTTCAAGTGCAGGAGCCAGGAATACAGCTCTATGATGTGATTTGAGTCTTGACCTAAGCCTCCTTCCTCAAACTAGGAGTCATAACCTGCCTGTGACTATGTGCTTAGGAACTCAGTTTCTTCATCAGCAAAATGAAAACTGTTGAACTCTATGATCCTTAAGTTCTATTCCATTTTCAAAATCCTAAAATTCACCCCATTGATAGCATTAGATAAAAAGCAACAACAACAAAAAAGGATAATATAACTGGGAGTAACCTCAGCTAGAAAAGTGTATAATTTATATGAAAAAAAAAGTTTCTGAGAATATTTAATGACTTGATATATACAGATTTGCATATAGGTTAATTTTCCAAGTCTCCTTTTTTTGCATCTTCAATTTCAGGTCCATTCATGAATAGAGTTCAGGTGTGATGCTTTAGAAATTGTGAAAAAAGTTTGGGTTGCATTCTCTCTACTGAGATTTTTTCTTTTTCATCTGTAGAAACCCTTTGCTCTTTTTAATGAGGGTAAAGACAGATGGGATTGGAAGAGACTTTTCCTTGTTAAATTAAGAGGCCCCTGCTGCTTCATATAACTTGAGGCAGTCCTGTGGGAAACAGGCATTTACATGGTTTTCTTTGAGGATGTGGCTGCATTATTGTTACAATGAAGTTATATTTGATCTGAATTGTGTTGCAGTATAAGTGATATCTTTTGTCTTGAAAACCCAACATAACAACTCATGAGCACTCTTCAAAAGTGAAGAGACTTATAAAGAAGGAAAGACCTTCACAGTGAGTGTTTAGACAGTGAGACTGATTGTTTTCAAACAAATCTAATTCATTATATACCTAGTAATGAACACATCTTAATAGCAGAGAAAACAGCCCCATTATCTACATATGTCTATTAACCAAATTGTTTTGTTTAAATCAGTGGGCAGGACATCATCTGTTACCAAAAATTTTCTTTTCATCAAGCTTAGCCCCATTAAGACTCCCTCATTAAGTAACATCTGCTGCCCTCTTGTTTAATTTCCATAATAATTCAATTCAGGGGGTATAGAAAGAAAAAGGCAGCTAAGAAGATATTGTAAATTGTACCATGCCCTTAGAGGATTGAATTTGGTCACCTCCTTAGCAAGAAAAATTAGTAGGAGTAGTTTATGTGTGTTGGAGAAGAAGATTGAGGAGAGGGAAGGGTAGAACTGATGGTGGATGAGGCAGCTTTAAGGAAATTGTTTAGTAGGAATTTTTAAAAATATATTTTTTAATATAGTTTTTTGATGACTTTTGTTTCCCTAAGATCTCTTTTCCTAAGGCATATTTCAATTATTTAGATGCAGGTAGTGATAAGAGTACTATTCCATAACATTTTACTTTCAAGACTATGAAATGTATCTTTGTACATATTGGTATGTATATGTTTATTTGTTTATATAAAGTTCAGTGATACACAAATGTTATTACCATAGAGCTTGTTTTTATTTTCTCAAAGGTCCATGACTCCAGCTCAGGCTGACCTGGAATTTCTTGAGAATGCCAAAAAGTTGTCTATGTATGGAGTTGACCTTCATAAAGCAAAGGTAATGGTAACTTTGGCTTTTATTAATGTACATGAGTCAGAACTGTGTTATATAATACTTCTTACCAGCCTTTATCTGGAATATTTTTAAATATTCAAAAGAAATATTTCTTATTAGAATTTTGTGTGTCATTTGAATCTGGCCCCTTAACAATTCTACCATCTGGATGACATTTCACATCCAAGCAAGAGATATAGCACCTAGAGCAAAAGAAATGATATTTTCCTAAAATGCTAGGATCTTTGACACAGTTATATTTGAAAATGTAGAGTGGCGACAAGGCATGTTGCAAAGTCACCTGCATCAGAATCACCTGTGGTGTTTATTAAATGTGCAGATTCCTGAGCACCTCCCCAGATTTACTCAATTATTTTGGAGGAGATCCTCTAGGATTTCCAGATTTAATGAGCATTCCAGATTATTCTTAATCATACTAAATTTGCAAACCTTTGGTGTAGGGTAGTGGTTCTCAAAGTGTGGTCTCTGAACCAGCAGCATCACCCAGAAACTTGCTAGAAACTCACATTTTCAGGCCCCATCCCCCACACTTACTAAATCAGAAACTCTGGGGGTGGGGCCCACAGATCTGTGTTTTAACATGCTCTCCAGCTGATTCTGATGCACACAAAGTGAACCACTGTTGCTCATTGGATAATTACTAGGTTAGAGAATTGGAAACTTGAGCTTTAATCCTAGTTCTGCCAAGTACAAATTAACAGTATAAATACTTAATGCAAGTACCTTGACTTCTCTCATCTTCAGCTATTAAAATGGCTAGAGAGGTTGAGGGGATTGTGAGGAAAAGAGTTCAAAGGGATTATCTAAGGCACATTCAAAGGAACTTAACTAGGATGCCTGATGAGGAAACTCAAAACCATACCCAATGACTAACATACAAGGAATAGAGATGCTTAGCCTAGAGAAGAGAAAGTTTAGGGAATACATAATAGTTGTCTTCATGTATTTAAAGGATTGGTGTGTGAAATAAAGATTTATGTCTCCAAGATATAAAACTAGAGCCAATAAAATGGAAACTATAGGGAAAACTGTTAAGCTCAATTTGACAAATTGTCTAACAGTCAGAGCTATTCAAAGATAGGATGCACTACCTCAGTAGGTAGTGAGCTTCCTATCACTGGAATTAATTTGAGGATAGGCTGAATAATCACTTGGTAGTAGAATTTAGAAAAGGAAATTCAAGCATCTGATGGGTGATAGAACCAAAATAACTTTTAAGGCTTCTCCCAACCCTGAATATCTGATACTAAAGTCTCTTCCTTATTCAAATTCTATTAATTCAGTGAAATTCATCACCTTTTAGTGCTTTTTCTTAAGATGCTACTCCAAATTGCTTTGGGCTGGATGCTGTAACTTCTATGAATCTGTAAAGTAGATAGTAGGAAAGTCAGTACATCAGAACAAGTGTATTTCCAGAACCAAAACTGTAAGGGTTTACTACTCAATTCCTGCTAGAGACTTGTGTTGATTCAATAATTATCAGGAACGGATGGAGTCAGGCAGCATGTTCCTTTCCCAAGTGTTATGCAGCAAATTGTTTCTCTCAAACATTTCGTTAAGAGAGATATATAGGGAAACGGATGTGGCTCAAGCAATTGGGCTCCCATCTACCATATAGGAGGTCCAGAGTTCGATTCCTGGGGCCTCCCGGTGAAAGGCAAGCTGGCCCGCACGTAGAGCTGGCCCATGCGGAGTGCTGGCCTGCACAGGAGTGCTGGCCTGTATGCTGGCCTGCGCAGGAGTGCTTGCCCGCACAGAGTGCTGGCCCACGTGGAGAGCTGGCGCAGCAAAATGATGCAACAAAAAAGAAACACAGAGGAGAGACAATAAGAGATGCAGCAGACCAGGGAGCTGAGGTGGCACAAAAGATTGAGTGCCTCTCTCTCTCACTCCGGAAGGTCCCAGGATTGGTTCCTGGTGCCACCTGAAGAGAAGACAAGCAGACACAGAAGAACACAGAGAGCAGACAGTGAGTGCAAAAATACGAGAGGGGGTGTGTAGAAATAAATGAATAAATCTTTTTTAAAAAGAGAGAGAGAGAGAGAGATACTTGTACCCACAGGCTTTAAAAGTTTAAGAGGATATCTTCTAGAAAATCCTCAGTTATATAGTCATTGAATAAGAACTATAAAATAATTTCAGCTTCTGTATTGTGCTTGTATATAACATATGTAGACATTAATATGTTTCTTCACACTCATTTTGGAAAAAGGCAAATATATATTTGCCATGATTTCTGGAGGGGAACTGTTTTATCATAAAGAAAAATAAGGATTATAATTGTGCGTATATAAATAAACATAGTATATTAGTATACATAGCCCTAAGCCCTGGCCTTTAGGAACTCATAAATTAAACACATATGGTCTATGGACTAAAACATGCATGTATAGGACATGCAGCTACCACAGCAGAATGACATGATTATACACAAGTAGGCACTGATGTATTTCCTATCCTATATCCAGTGAGTTTGCAGTCATTATTTGCAATTAAGATAGTGATTGGTTTGAGCTAAGTGTATTTTATAACTGTAAGAAAAAAATAAGAACATGAATATTTATCCTAGAATTTTATATATAGATAGTCATGATAAAAGTAAATTAGTGGGAAGCGGCTGTGGCTCAATCAGTGGGGCTCCCGTTTGCCATATGGGAGGCCCCGGGTTCGGTTCCCGGGGCCTCCTGATGAGGGCGGGCCCGCCTGCACGGCGTGGTTGGCTGACCCGGCGAGCACAAGCAGCAAGGGGGGGATAAATGAATAAATAAATAATAAAATCTTTAAAAAAAAAAAAAGGTAAATTAGTATCCCTTTTTGGATATTAAGGAAAGCCTTTTGGAAGATGTAGAGCCTCAGTTTTATAGGGTCCCATTTCCTCCAGAAGACTTGAAGCTCTGTTTATTTTCGAACTTTACTTTTCAGTTATGGAAAGAGTATTGTGAAGGTGAATGAGGTGTAAGTCTGATGACATTTCACAGTGACTTTTGGTGAGGGGTAATAGTAATAGCTTTATTGCTTCTATATCAGTTAACTTCCTTCAGTAAGATATGTACATGTCCATGTTTCTTGGACAAGAGAAAACTAGATGTTACCTTACAGTCATAATAATGAATGAAATAATTAATTGTAATGGTTTAAAATTTAAGTTTAATGTATATTGTTACTAAAATACCTCGAAATCCCTTGATTTATCCATCTACATGAATAAAGATTTATGTAAATTAGAAATAAAGAATTTACCTACTATTGGCATAATAAACTATAAATAGTAATATAAGAAGGTAACATCCAATGTAAACATTTATTGAATATGTTTGTAATAACAGACAATAAATATCTTGGGTGATGCAGAGGTGATTAAGATACAGTTTCTGCCCTCAAGGACTAGATTGTAACTTTTTTTCCTAATTGTTATTTTCCTGATTATAAAGGCTATATATATATGTACCTGTGTGTGTGTGTATTTGTATATGGGTATATTTGTATGTACCTAGAAATTGGATAATGTTGGAAATTATCAAATTATTAGTGATTACTGCTAAAGAGTATAGGAAAAAGGGTTAGAATTTTACTTTTTATTTTTGTACTTCTGTATTGTTTGAATTTTTTTACATACATATATTAGTTTTATGATATTTAAATGCTTTTTAAAGGTAATGCATGCTTATTATAATTGGAAAGTAAAGACAACTAAAATGAAAAGTTGCTTATAATCACATCACCTAAAGAATGCCATTGTTAATATTTGGTGTATTCATCTTTCTTCTGTGTGTGTGTGTATATATATATATATTTTTAGGAGGTACCGGCGATTGAACCCAGGACCTCATACATGGGAAGCAGGCACTCAACCGCTGAGCTACATTCGCTCCCCTGTGTATATTTTTTATATTGTTGAGATCAAATTATATGTATAATTTTATCCTGCTTTATTTCACTAAACATTACAATGTAATTATTTACCCATATATTTTCCAAATTCTATGTAACTATTTTAATGACTGCACTGTATTTCATTATATAGGTGGATGATAATTTTACTCTGTTACTTGTATATCGAAGTTATATCCAGTTTTCCACTCTTATAACACTCTAAATATTTTCATGTATTAATCTTTTTCTGTAATTTGAGTAATTTCCTTAGAATAGATTACAAAAATAAAATTACTGAGTCAGATTTGGACATTTTAAAGACATTTGTATTAGGTAATACCACTGATTTTTAAAATGTAGTCTAGTAATAAAATTCTTACATAGACTGAGTATTCCCATGGATTATGATTGTTAGGTTAAGCTTCATATATCAGTGTATGCTTTGTAGCTGTGTTTTGGTTGTGGATATATTCAGATGATCTCATGATAGATGCCTATGTGTTGAGGACTTTGCTGAAGACTGATATGCTAATTCTTTTCTATTTCAGGACTTGGAGGGAGTGGATATCATGCTGGGTGTCTGCTCTAGTGGCCTTCTGGTTTACAAAGATAAGCTGAGAATTAACCGCTTTCCCTGGCCTAAAGTACTGAAGATTTCCTATAAACGTAGCAGCTTTTTCATCAAGATTCGGCCTGGAGAGGTACAGGATTCTTGTTTCTCTCTCCCAAACTATATGCAGATCAGGTCTAAAATCTCTCTTCATCCGGTTTAACTTATATTATCACTAAGAGGTCTCCCTAGCCAACTTTTCATTGACTGATAATTATTTTCTAAATTAATCAATCTTCTGATGCTTCTTCTCTTTCTTACTGCTGGTCTTCTGGACACTTCTCTTCTTGTAAGTAAATATAGCATGGCCAAAGTGAAACTCAGGATTGATGAATTTGCTCCTTGTTTACCTCAGATAAAAACTTGATGGGGGAACCAGTGTGGCTCAGTGGTTGAGAGCAGGCTTCCCACATATGAGGTCCCGGGTTCAATCCCTGGCCCTGGTACATCGGAAAAAAAGAAAAAGAAAAAAAAAAAAACTTGATGGAAAAATATTTTTAAATTGACTAGCATGAAAATTTCAAATTATTTGTGGGGTTAAATTACTCATATTTTTGTACCACCCACCCCTTACCTAATATAATTAAAATTTATTTGTATATGAAGCTTCTAATAGTTACTGAGAATATGTTCTAAGGTCATTATAGATTTTTAATAAAATTGGATGTTCATCTTTGTACCACTAAATCACTTATTAGTTAATGGTCAAGTTTCAGGATGTACTAATACTGGCCAAACAACTTTTATACTAAAGCACCATCATACCATGGTGGAAAATCATTTAAAAAGGAATCCAAAAAAAAAAAAAGGAAGAAAAAGAGAGAGAGAATGAGTTCTAGCTCCTGTTCTGCCATTTACTAGCAAAAAAAGACCTTGAGCAAATCTAAGGCTCGGCTTCCTTATCATTTGAGTAGAGTAATACCTTCTCCCTAACAATTGATTTTTTTGTTGTTGTTTTAAATCAATTTTGTTGAAACATATTCATGAGCCATCTAAAGTGTGCAATCAATGGCATTTGATATAATCGCAGACTTGTGCTTTCATCAATTCAAGCAATGTTAAAGCATTTTCCTTACTTATGAAGAAAGAAAAAAAAAAACCCTACCCCTTAGTAGTCACCTCTTAATCATTCTTTCTCCTGCATAACTGCTAGACTATTTCTGTCTCTATAATTTATGTTTGTACATTTTGTATAAATGGAGTCAAACAATATATAGAACTTTTTGTTTTGTTTCTTTCACTTAGCATACTTTTTTTTTTTTTTTACCATTGATGGAAGGTTACTAATATATTATACATCACTGTCCATAATTTGCTTTAGTTGTATTTTTGCCCAAATATCACCCTGATATTAGCCTTTTGTAACATTAATATACATTTATTCTGTTTCAGAGAAAGACACTCTTATATATGCACTATTAACCATATTCATTTTTCACAAGAGGGTTCACTATGCTCTATATTCCCATGTTTCATTTTAGTGTTATACACAATCTTAGACTTTCCCTTTCAACCACTATCACACCCATATAGAAGTTCTGCTAATTATGCTAATTATAAACACTGTGATGTGCTTTCATCATTTCTGTTCATTTCCAAACAGTATTTTTACCAGTTCAGCACAGATTAAACCTTAGCTTTCCATTCTTTAACCTCACTATATTTTCTGGTACCTTATAGTCTAACTATTAACTCCATGAATTTGCTCATTTTATTCACTTCATAAAAGCCAAATCATACAATATTTGTCCTTCTGTGCCTGGCTTGCCTCACTCAACATAGTGTCCTTCAGGTTCATCCAAGTTGTCATACACTTCACAACTTCATTTCTTCTTACAGCTGAGTAATATTCCATCCTGTGTATATACTACAATTTATTTATCCATTTGTCAGTTGATGGACACCTGGGTTGTTTCCATCTTTTGGCAATTGTGAATAATGCTGCTATAAACATTGGTGTGCAGATGGCTATTCGTGTCCCTGCTCTCAGTTCTTCTGGGTATATATATCTAGCAGTGCTAATAGTTGATTTGAGGACCAAATGAAAAGACATCTGTAATAGCCCTTAAGGAAAGCACCATACTGATAAAGTTGGCTTTTTTGTGTATGTATCACCATCTGCTGGTGAATATGGCTCATTATTTGAATATGGAAACACTGGATTATTAGCCTTTTAAAAATTTTCGATAAAGATTATCATTGAAACCATCTGCTTAGTGCCATAATTATTTAATTGTGCCCAGCACAGAGTAATCGATGGCTTCCCTCAAGAAGTTTCAAATCCACGAGTCATTTATTCAAAAATATTTATTGAGAGCTTTCTTTGTGCCAGTCACTATTCTAGGCACTAGGTATAGCAGTGAATAAAGTCTCATCCCTCAACAATCTTACATTTTAATGTGGGAAGGAAGAAAATAAATATATATGTGCAAATATTAATAAGATAATGAGGCAGTCCTTGATTTCTATACATGTCAATTATATGAGGGGGGTCGGATGTGGCTCAACTGGTTGGGCATCCGTCTCCCACAGGGAGGGACCCAGGTTCGCTCCCCGGGACCTCCCGGTAACGAAACAAAACAAAAAAAATTATATAAGATATATTTAAAATTCAGAATTCTTATTTAATAAAGCAATCAGGAACAACAGTAGGATTTTGAGAAGTAGAATATTAATACAGGGAAGCAGATGTGGCTCAAGCAATTGAGCTCCCACCTACCACATGGGAGTTCCCAGGTTCAGTTCCCGGTGCTTCCTAAAAAGTAGATAAGCATACAACATACAGACACAGCAAATGCAAACAATTAGGGGATGGGGAGAAATAAATAAATAAAATAAATCTTAAAAAAAAAAAAAAGAATATTAAAACAGTAGTGCAGGAAATGATTTAGAAGTAGGTAGGTATAGTGGAAATGGTGAAATTCCAGTTTTACCACTTTAATAGCTGTGAGGCTGAGCAAAAACTTCTCTGACCTCACCTTTTTTATTTTTAAAAATATAGATGATACTACCTATTACCATAGTGTTATTGGCAATAATAGGAACTCAATAAATGTCAGTTTACTTTCCATCTTATAAACTATGTCTAAGGTAGAGTCAAAGAAACAAGACAGCAGGCAGGACAGTGTTTCTAGTAGCTTTCACAGGATATGGTTTGCAAATAGGTATCTAGGTAAGTTAGTGATCAAACCTAGGAGGAAAAGAGAACACATTTAATAATTCAAGAATCTGGTTTGAACAACCTTGTGAATGTAATTAACAGCACTGAGATACATATTTGAATGTGGTTAAAAGGGAAAGTTTTAGGTTCTATATATTTTACTAGAATAAAAAAATTTTTTTTTAAATCCATAGGACTGTACAACACTAACAGTGAACTTTAAAAGTAAACCATGGGATGGGGATGGATGTGGCTCAAATGCTTGGGCGTCCGTCTCCCATATAGAGGGACCCAGGTTCAATCCCCGGGACCTCCCGGTAAAAAAAAAAAAAAAAAAAAAAGTAAACCGTGGGGAAGCAGATGTGGCTCAAGTGATTGAGCTCCTGTCTACCACATGGGAGGTCCCTGATTCAGTTCCTGGTGCCTCCAAAAGAAGACAGTGAGTTGGTGCAACAGACAGGCCCAGCAAGCTGACACAACAAGAGACACAAGAAGAAAAACATAATGAGAGACAGAACAAAGCAGGGAACAGAAGTGGCTCAGGCAATTAAGCGCCTCCCTCCCACATGGGAGGTCCCAAGTTCGGTTCCCAGTGCCTTGTAAAGAAACAAAAGGAACAGACACAGCAAGTGCAAACAGTGAGGGGGTGGGGAGAAATAAATAAAATAAATCTTTAAAAAAAAAAAAAGTAAACCATGGACTATAAATAATAGTACAATTATAAAAATGTTCTTACATCAGTTGCAACAAACGTACCACACTAATGCAAGGGGTTAATAATAGGGTAATATATGGGAACTCTGTATTTTATGCATGATTTTTCCATAAACCCACAACTTCTCTAAAAAAATAAATAAATAGAATCTGGTTTGAGCCAAAATATTTAGTTCCTACTACTGATTACTATTGTAAAACAACATTGATTGATTGGAGGAATCATCTGCTATCCCATTCCCTAATCCTTGAGTAGCCTAGCATCCCAAATGTAGACAGTGGCTAAGGAAGAGCAGTGTTTGAACAATAAAAAGATGACTTTAATTATATCTTGGAAAAAATGTGCAGTATATGTGATTTCTGAACAAAAATAATGTAAGATGCGTTCCATGGCTTGCTTGTTTTGGAAAAAGCCATCCTCAGTGAGTAAATTTCTTTTGGTAAGTAGGAAAAAATTTCACATGGTATTTTATATTCTTAAACTGGTAGAATACTTTTTATTCACAATGGCCTCTTCTCTAGAACCATATTTCTCTGGTATTGTATCACATACTCGGCACTATTCACAAAAGGGGATTCAAATAATACCTCATGTTCTGTTTTTGTGTTTTTATAGCAAGAACAGTATGAAAGTACCATTGGATTCAAGCTTCCCAGTTATCGAGCAGCTAAGAAATTGTGGAAAGTCTGTGTAGAGCATCACACATTTTTCAGGTATTGTTCTCACTTGGGTATTTTTCAACGATAAATTATTTATGCTTGTTAAGCCTGCTATTGAAATAAACTTCTTTGTATGGCTAGCACTCTTATTTAAGCTCAGGTGAGATCATCTTAAGTAAGACTAAATGAATCCAGTTTTCCCCCCTTGGGTTGAAAAACATGCCCCAGCATTCCCAGAGCACTATTCTGGAGGAGGGAAGAAGTGATGAATCGGACTCTGTGTTTATGGGTCCTGTCATTGCCCTAACTGAAGCTAAAATCAGTCTTATAGGAGAAGGAACTCTGACTTACCTCCATGAAATTTCTCTTAAGACAGCACTTATCTAATTCCCAGTAGACTTTTATACTGGAAGGTTAAAAGTGTGAAGCTGATCATTATCTTGGCTCTAATCAATCCCAGAAAGGGAGCACAGAGACCATCTTTGAAGCCCAATTATCCAGATAATCAGAAGACTAAAGGAAATTTCATTTCCTCTGCCTTTCAGGAGGGCACATTATTAACCCCCTTGTATTCATTTGCCAAGCATTTTCTGTATACAGAAAGTGCCTTTGTGCAAGCACTGAGCTAGGCATTGGGAATATACTACAAAATAACCCTGTGCTCTCTGTTGATTGGATGTGCAATCTAGTAGAGTAGACAGACCATAGATAAGTAATAACTTACATTGAAAAGAGCCAGATAGTTTTGTCAGATTTCCTCTTTTTAAAAAAAATAATTTTATTAATGAAACTTGCAAACGTATCAAAAGTAAAGAGAAGAGTTTAATTAACTCCCCTTATACCTATCACCCAGCTTCAATAATTATCCCAAGGCCAATTCTGTTTCATTTATATCCCTACCCACTCCTTCCCCCTATTTATTTTGAAGCAAATCCCAGAACTCATGTCATTTCATACATAAATAAACTTGAGTATTTATGAATGACTCTCAAGAGACATAATCCTGATATATTCTCCTTCTATTTGTATTTTCATATCATACTAACACTATAGCATAGTGAACAGGAAGAAAAGTCAGGGGAAATAATATTTCAATTATTATTTCAAAATAAAATATGAGAGTACACTTTATTAAAGAATCTTTTAATTACTGGCATTAGTACATTTCTTTATGCTTCCATCATCTTCTTTAAAATCAAACCAAGGAAACAGAGTTTCAAAAAAGAGTCACAAAGAATGGAAAAGAGTGATATTGAATGTAAACATTCTATACTATAGATTTCAGCTGCAGCCAATGTACCACCTGTAGGATAGCATATATAAATTCATTGCATCAAAATAAGAGGATCTATTCAAGTGTAATGCTCCACTACATAAAAGAAAATATAAAAGAAGTAATATTTGCTGTATTAAAAGTAACTGTCTCAGAGGGGGAAAAAATACTCCCTTTTGGTAGTATTTGATGTAGCAGTTTATATATTTATTCAGCAAACATTTGTTGGGTGCCAAATTCTTGCCAGGCACTGTGCTGGAAGCGAAAACACGAAGAACAGGTCATGATCTTTATCTTTTGCATTTGGAGAACTTGCAGTCTTGTAGAGGGAAGAACAGCACATAAGGAGATTGTTTCCATTTAGTGTAGTAAATGCCGTGACAAAAGAATGCCCAGCATACTCCATAGAAAGATGAGTTGGTAATACACAAATAATCTATTAATAGGCTACCAATCATTAATTGAGTTTGGAGTGCATTTGACAAAATTGTTATTCTAGCAGAGTGAAAAAAAGAACTCTGAGTATAGATTCTGTTACTGCCCAACCTCTTAACAGTTGTGTAACCTTAAGCAAGTAACTTTTCTTTTTTGAGGTTTTTTTATGTATCTATAAAATGGTGAAAATATTACAGGAATGTGATGAAAATCTTACAGTACTATAAAAGTATTTTGAAAACTACAAGGCCCTATCTATAGAGATATAAGATGAAGTGATTAATATAGGTCCCATGTAAATTATACTGATTACTTTAAGAAATGGCAAAGAACTAAAACAAAAGTTGTTTGTTTAGAAATCTGTTTTGGTAATTATACGGATTTTATGAAAATCGGGAAACTTTTTTTTATTGTGGTAACATATATATATAACACAGAATTTCTCATTTTAACCACTTTCATGTGTACAATTCAGTGATGTCAGTTACATTTACAATGTTGTGCTACATCACCAGCATCCATTATCAAGACTCCTTTTTTTTTTATTCTTGTTTTTTCTTTTTCTTTTTTCTTTTTTTTTTTTTTCAAGACTCCTTCTTGACCCCAAACAGAAAATGTATCTATTAAGCAAAAACTCCCCATTTTCTGCTCCCCCTGGCCTCTGATAACCTCTAATCTACTTTATTTTTTTTGTCTTTTGGTATTTCTTTCTTTTTTTTTTCCTAATCTTTC
>JAKSZT010053883.1:22647837-22755458 GCA_026826555.1 Tolypeutes matacus
TGTGTGTGTGTGTATGTGTGTGTGTTAGACACACACACACACCACATTTTATCTATTCATCTGTTGATGGACAATTGGATTGTTTCCGTCATTTGGCAATTGTG
Organism: Tolypeutes matacus; assembly: GCA_026826555.1. NCBI lineage: Eukaryota > Metazoa > Chordata > Mammalia > Cingulata > Chlamyphoridae > Tolypeutes > Tolypeutes matacus. The sequence continues at coordinate 22,647,942 of JAKSZT010053883.1, forward strand.
AATAATACAACTATAAACACTGGTATACAATTATCTGTTTGAACTCTGGTTTCAATTCTTCAGGGTATATATAGAAGTAGAATTGCTGGGTCACATGGTCATTCTATGTATAACTTTTTTGAGGAACTGCCAAACAGTTTTCCATTTCACCTATCCACCAACAATGCACAAGGATTCTAATTTCCCTGTATCCTCACCAACATTTGTTATTTTCCATATTTTAAATAATAGTCTTCCTAGTGGATGTGAAGTAATATTTCATTGTGGTTTTGATTTGCATATATCTAATGGCTAATGAGGTTGAGCATCTTTTCATGTGCTTATTGACTATTTGTATATCTTTTTTGGAGAAATGTTTCTTCAAGTCCCTTGCCCACTTTTTAATTTGGTTGTTTGTGTTTTTGTTGTTGAGTTGTAGCACTTCTTCATATATTCTGAATATTAGACCTCTATCAGATATATGATTTCCAACTATTTTTTTCACATTCTATATTTGATTTTATTTTTAATCACATTATTTCATGGTCTCAGAATAATGAGATAATATATACATATAAAATATATGATTATTATGGGTTTATTTTTCCAGACTGACATCTACAGACACCATTCCCAAAAGTAAGTTTCTTGCTTTGGGATCCAAATTTCGGTACAGTGGTCGGACCCAGGCTCAGACCAGGCAGGCTAGTGCTCTGATTGACAGGCCTGCCCCACACTTTGAACGCACAGCAAGTAAACGAGCATCACGGAGCCTTGATGGAGGTTTGTACTGAGTATTAATGATTTTTTTTTATTTTAAAGATACTTAGGTTACATAAATGTTACATAAAAAATGTAGGGGATTCCCATATGCCCACTCCCTACCCTTCCCACACGTTCCCACATTAATAGCATCCTTAAGTGTGGTACATTTCTTACAATTGATGAACATACATTGGAGCATTGCCACCAAGTGTGGATTATAGTTTACATTATAGTTTAAACTCTTTCCACACATTTTTGTAAGTTATGACAAGATATATAATGGCCTGTATCCGTTACTAATGATTTCTTGTGATTCTAACTCATTAGGGAGAGATTTTTTTAAAAGTACAGTTATTTATCTATAAGAGAACCAAATTAAAAAATCTCAGTGGTAAAATTGAAAGGGATTTTTACTACTTGTCTAATTCAGTAGAGTCATCTTAAGAAAGGGAAAACAGGTTCACAGAGAGTAGTGACTAGATCAGGGCTCCACGGCTAGGAGTAGTGGCTTGAACACCTTTATTAATCAGAATTCAGTCTCTCCACTGCAGAGTCAAAACCTAATGCAAAAAGAAGAAAAAAATAAAACAAAGTAGGAAGAAGAAGAAGAAGAAAAAAAAAACCCTAATACAACATGCTGAACTAAAACCCTCTTGAGCATTTTCTAAGTTATTTCCTAGTAGGAAAGACGAAGAGTCTGCCCCATTACAGCAATCATTTAAAATCAAGTTTAAGCCTTTTGTCACATGGCAATTATAGATGGAGAAAAAGCAATCCCATAGAGCTGGTGTAGCTCAGTGGTTGAGTGCCTGCTTTGCACATATGAGGTCCTGGGTTCAATCCCCAGTACCTCCTAAAAAAAAAAAAAAAGCATTCTCATTATTGGAGTCCTCAAATTCTGTTTATATAAAATATTTAATGAATATTTAAATATTTATACAACACTCAACACTGTTAAATATTTTATTTAAATAAAATATTTTATTTAAATTTATTCATGAATTTTATTTATTTAAAATAGGGAGGAAATAAACTATTTTCACAATTGTATACATTGACAGTTCAAAAGATCAGAATAGATAATTATCAATTGACATTTATTAAGGACTCTTCAGTGCAAAGCCTTATCCTATCTACAATGAAAGGAAGATACGTGTTACTATGTCCTATAGAAGTTAAGGGCTGGATTCTAAAATCAGGCAGACCTGGTTTCTTAAACCCCAACACTTCTGTGTTCTTGGACAAGGTACTTAATCTCTGTGTCACAGTTTTCTCATTCATAAATTGAGGCTGATAATATACTACATCAAAGAGTTTTTGTGAGGAATAAATGAGATGATATAAGCATGGCATTTAGTGCAATGGCTGGCACTGAATAAGTGCCCTGCAAAATCTTAGCTATAATTAAGAAGGCCACAGCATTATTATTTTGTTTTGTATCATCCAGAACCATGCACCCATATTCTGGTTTGTTTATGTATCCAGACCCTCTAAGGAAATATCTGTAGCATCCTATAGCAATCATAAGAGCTATTTGGAAATTCTCTATCATTTCAGCAAGTATTTCTTTCTGTAGTATGAGGAAATTTTGTAATAGAAAGTAAGAGGTTTTTCTTGTGATGTTCCTACCTGTTTCATTGCTTAGTCATCTCTTGTACTAGATAATGCACTACATGCTGGGGGTATTATAGTTGTGAATATTATATGGTGAATAAGACACATATAGCCCCTGCTCTCATTGAACTCTCAACCTATAGTACCATAATAGGGAAAACAGGATATTATAGTACCGTAATAGGGAAAACAGGGCATTATAGGAGCATATATCATATATACTTAAGTCAGTTTAGAGGTTTCAGGAATAAGTCAGTCATGTCTGGAAAAGAAATAATCCAAGCAGTAGGATGTTTGTGCCTCCATACTGGGAGCTATACTTCTTTCTTTTGGTGTTTCTCTACTGTACTTAGTTTGAAAGGACTGTTTAATAATAACTGTACAAAGCACACTACATGCTTTATCTTATTTAATTTTCATGACAACAACATGAATTAGGCTCAGAGATCAAATAACTTGTCTTAAGATATGATACCTAGTAAGTGGAAATACTAGAACTGGATTTCATGTTGGTTTGACTTTCAGATATTTATTCATTCATTACTTTGTTCAAAAATTCATTATACACTCCCTATTTATCAGGTATTGTTTTAGATAATACAACTGTGAACACACAAACATGTATGGAATGAGTTGCTACATCGTGGGAATACAGGCTCAGTAAGCACCACAAAACTTTCAACAGATGACCTCTTTATTACTTACACAGCACAAAGGGTCCAAAAGAGCAGGGGAAGTGATTCCATCATGACCTGTCTCCTGGGGAGGCCAACTGTTTGGGTTAGGGTCAGTGGATGGTGGCTCCACACACCCTACTTCAGTCAGAGAGACCCTGTACTGTTTTGAGTGTTGAGTATTTATACACCCCAGGAGGTGGGGCCCTGCCACTATTCAGCCCTGATAAACTGGTTTCCAGTTTAAGATATGGACAAGCCATTCCATTAGACCTAATATCTCCCTCTGGGCTGCCAAATGGAAACATTGAAACATCTGCACATAATATAAAAAGGGGGAAGTATAGACCAGGGCTGGGAGATGGCAGCTAGATGTGTCTGTGACTTCCCCAGCAACATTCTCTCTCTCTTCATGGGGCTTACATTCTATGGGTGGAAATAGAAAAAAATAATAATAATAATAATAATTTCAGATAATGATAAGTGCTATGAAGAAAATGAAACAGGGTAGTGGAATAGAGAGTGTCTGAGGACAGGAGGACATTGGGGAGCTGTTTTCGTTTGGGTGGTCCAATCTAAATTTAGAGGACTCCTAGGAGACCTGAATTACGAGAAGGTGCCAGTCATCCCAAAATCTGTAGGAAGAGCATTCCAGAAGAGGGTATAGCAAGTTAAAAGGCCTAAAAATAGGAGTTTGGCATATCAGTGCTGTCCAACAGAACTTTCTGTGCTGATGGAAGTCTAATCTGCACTCTCCAGTTTGGTAGCCAATAGCCACATGTGGCTATTGAGAATTTGAAATAAGCCTATGTAACTGAGGAACTGAGTTTTCATGTAAATTTAAATACCTGTATGTGGCTAGTAGCTCCCATATATGACAGCACAGGTCTAGATCCTAGTGAATGAGGGGAGAGGAGTACAAAATGAATGTGTTCAAAGAGGTGGACAGGGGCCAGTTTGTATAGGGCCTAGTAAGCTACCGTAAGGAGTTTAGATTTTATTTTATTTGCAGTTGGAATCTATTAGAGGGAGTGATATGATTTGATTTCCATTTTTAAAAGATGGTTGTGGGAAGCGGCTGTGGCTCAATCAGTGGGGCTCCCGTTTACCATATGGGAGGCCCCGGGTTCGGTTCCCGGGGCCTCCTGGTGAAGGCAGGCCCGCCCGCACGGCGTGGTTGGCTGACCCAGCGAGCACAAGCAGCAAGGGGGGGATAAATGAATAAATAAATAAAATCTTTAAAAAAAAAAAAAAAGATGGTTGTGGGAGCAAATGTGGCTCAAGCGGTTGAGCACCCACCTTCCATATGGGAGGACCTGGGTTCAGTTCCTGGTGTTTCCTGAAAGAACAAAAACAAACAAACAAAAAACAACTCAGGGAAGCTGATGTGACTCAGTGGTTGAGCACCGGCTTCCCACATAAGAGGTCCCAGGTTCATTCCCCGGCCCCTCGTACCTCAAAAAAAAAAAAGATCATTGTGACTGCTGAGTAAATACTCCATTCTCCACTAAAGTGAGAGTAAAAGCAAAAGCATGGAAAACTCTGTTGCAGAATCTATTGAGAGATGATGACATTTAAACTTGAATATTGGTAATGGAGACAGTAAAAAGTGATCAGGGTGGGGCAGAGGTAGCTCAAATGATTAGGTGCCTCCCTCCCACATGGGAAGTCCCAAGTTCAGTTTCCGGTGCCTCCTGAAAAAAAGGAGAGGACGAACAGAGAGTAGACAGCAAGCACAAACAGCGAGGGGGTGAGAGAAATAAATAAAAAATAAATCTTTTTTTTTTTTAAGTGATCAAGGTTACATTTTGGAGGTAGGGCTAACAGAATTGCTGATAAATTAAGTGTTGGAAATGGTAAGGAAAAGAAAATCAAGATTTATTCCTAGGTTTCATCATTTAGTGCAATGGGAAAGTCTGAGAAAAGAGCAGTGTTGGAGATAAGAAAAATCAAGACTTTGGTTTTTAGGGGGTCGGATGTGGCTCAACTGGTTGGGCGTCCATCTCCCATATGGAGGGACCTGGGTTCGATCCCCAGGACCTCCCGGTAAAACTTTGGTTTTTGAGATGTTTCACCATATACATATAACACTATTGGGTATTCCTTCCTTGTCCAGTAAGTCATCCTACCTCCAGTTTACCTTAGATATTAGGAGCTATTATTTTTATCTCCATTTTTCAGGTGAGAAAACTGAGGTTAGAAAGTTTTAGTGACTTGTTCAAGATCTCACAGATACTAGCTGCAAAGGTAGGACAAAAACCCAGGTCTGTCCAATACCATATCCCTTGGTTTTTTCCACTAAGAGGAGTTTCATAGTTATGTAGATACTATGTCTGATGTATCTTTTCTTTATGATAGCAAAAATAACCAGAGTCAAGTATTAATGAGCTTTGGTACCTTGAACAGATTAGAGAACTTTACTTATAAAAATCACATCTTGACTGTCTCTATTTTTCTAGCTATAGAAATCTCATAGTTCAAGACCTTAAAAATTTTTGCTGTTGCTAACTAATACTGGCTAGTTATTAGTAAGTTTTCCCTATGCTCTTGGGGCAGGGGGTGTTAGCTCCAAAAATTTGCTTTCAAAATTCTGAAGTAATGCTTGAGATTCCCAAACCAAATTATGTAAAACAATTCATAAGTGTAGATGGTTATAGCTTTGTTGGCTTTACCATTAATATTACAAAGTTTTGGGACTTGGAAAACAATTTTTGAAATCATTTATTCCAGCCACCTAGTTTTATAGAAGTGAAGCCTGAAGCCTATCAAAGTAATTTGGCCAAAGTAACAGAATTAGTTAGTATAAACTTAGGACAGAACCTACATTTTCTGAAGTCCCAATCAATCTTTTTTTTTTCCTTGATATATATATCCCATGCTCTTCCTTCCTATCTTTACATTTTGTGAATTTTTAAAAGAAATGATTAAAGATCTTAACTGGTCCTGATAATTACCACAGTGCTTGCTACATTGTAAGTACTTGATAAATGTTGTAAATAAAATGATTGTTTTTCATATGTAGAGAACATTAAATGTGAGTAGAAATTTTAAGTTCCAGATGTCTATGTAATATTTTAAATGCATTAGAATTTCCTAATACTCTTTAACTTCTTGGGATTAAAGTTTAATTTTTTTTCCTGATTTTTCAGATCTTGGCTTAAACCTTGATGACCAATTAAGTTGAGTACTTTTTTATAGGCCATGTGCATTTCATCATTTCTGAAGTGCCTGTTCAAATAATTTGCTCATATTTCTATTGGCTTTTTGTTCTTATTAGTTTGTAGAAGTTATTTATTCTGGATATGACTCTTTTGTCAGATATGAGTATTACAATGAATTATCCCACTATATGGCTTGCATTTTCATTCTTTTAAGAGTGTTTTTTGATGAACAGAAGTTCTAAATTTTATGTCATCCAATTTACCAACTTTTTCCTTTATCGTGAGAACTTCTTGGGTCCTGTTTAATAAATCTTCACCTACTCATGGTCATAAAAATATTCTCGGGAAGCGGCTGTGGCTCAATCAGTGGGGCTCCCGTTTACCATATGGGAGGCCCCGGGTTCGGTTCCCGGGGCCTCCTGGTGAAGGCAAGCCCGCCCGCACGGCTTGGTTAGCTGACCCAGCGAGCACAAGCAGCAAGGGGGGGATAAATGAATAAATAAATAAAATCTTAAAAAAAAAAATTCTAAAACCTTTAATGTTTGCCTTTGATATTGAGATCTATAATCCACTTGGAATTTATTTTTATGTGTGAAATGAAGTAGAGATAAAAATTTAGTAGTTTTCCATATGGAAAATTCAGTTGACTCAGCACTATTTAGCCTTTATCTGGTAAGTTTTCCAAGTATGTTTTTCAAGATTGTCTTGGCTATTCCTTCTTATATAAATATTTATTTATTTATTTATTTATTTATTTATTTATTTATTTGGGAAGTTGTGAGCTTACAAAACAATCATGCATAATGTGCAGAATTCCCTTACATTCACCCCTCCACCAACACCTTGCATTGTTGTAGAACATTTGTTACAGATTATGAAAGAACATTGTCAAAATATTATTACTAGCTATGATCCATAGCTTACATTTGGTATATTTTTCCATATACCTCCCTATTATTCATATCATGTATTAGTATTGTACATTTGTTAATAGTTCATGAGAGAATGCTCTCATATTTATACTGTTAACCATAGTCCATCATGGTTCACCGTGTTATACAGTTCCATACCTTGTAAACAGTCCATCCAAAGTGTACACTCAGTGGCTCTCACTTTCATTACAGAGTTGTACAGTCATCGCCTCAGTAAACTTTTGAATGTTTTCCTTAATACAAAAGAAAAAATCCCATATCCCTCTATAATTGACCCTTAGCATTGATTTGGTTACCTTCTTTGACATAGATGCAAGAATATTACAATATTACTGTTAACTATAGTCATAAGTTAATTGTATTTTTCCCATGCAGCACCATATCCTTACCACCTTGTAATAGTGACATATATTTGTTCTCATTCATAGAAGAACATTCTTGTATTTGTACTATTTACCACAATCTTTATCTACCACCAGGTTCACTAGGTTATTCAGTCCCTAGATTATTCCCTATATCTTGGCTATTCTTGACCCTTGGCATTTTCTCATATATTTTAGAATCAGCTTATCAATTTCCACCAAAATAACACTGTTCTTATGCAAATTCTACCGAGAACAGAAAAAGAGGAAATTATTCTCAACTTTTTATATGAAGCCGGCATAAATTTGGTACTAAAGCCTGACCACAATGTTACGAGAAAGGAAAATTATAGGCCCATCTCTCTTATGAAAATAGTTGCAAAAATCCTAAAATGATATAAAAAGAAAAACATATTATGACTAAATTGGATTTACTCCAAAAATGTAAAAGTTTTAACAATTGAAACTAGATTCTATTTCTAATTCTCCTACCATGTTTGGAAGAATTCACCAATGAAACCATTTGGCCCTGGAGATTTTTTTATGGAAAGGTTTTTCTTACAGATTAAATTTCTCACTAGATATGGAACTATTAAGAAGTACTAGTTCTTGTTTCAGTTTTGGTAAGTTGTGTTTTTCTAGGAAATACCATTTTATCTAAATTTTCAAATTATTAATATAAAGTTGGCATAATATGCACTTACTATATTTTTAATATTTCTAAGATCTATAGAAATGTTTCTTTTTGCATTTCTTATATTAGTAATTTGTGCCTTTTTTTTCCTTAAAGAGTCTTGCTAGATTTAATAATTTTTCAAATAACCAACTTTCAGTTTTCTTGTTTTTTCCTATTGTATATTTTTAAATTTAATTCATGCCAGCTCATATTTTTTATATCTTTTTCTTTCTACTTTTATTGAACTATTTTTTTTTCTAATTTCTTGAAGTGGATACCCACTGATGTTTGTTATTTCTTACAATCACATAGCTATTCAGCGAGCTAGTTAGTGACAGAACTAGAGGTATAAGCTAGGACTGTTCTCCCAGACCAGTTTTGTTTACTCTCCACCGTGATGACTTCTTTGTTTTGTAGAAAAGGGAGAATAAAAGATGTTAATAGCCAACACTAGTACTTAATATGCTTTAGGCACTGTTATAGCACTTTACATATATTATCTTTTTTTTTTTTTAAAGATTTTATTTATTTATTCATTTATCCCCCTCCTGCTGCCCGTGCTCGCTGGGCCAGCCAACCACGCCGTGGGGGCGGGCCCGCCCTCACCAGGAGGCCCCGGAAACCGAACCCGGGGCCTCCCATATGGTAAACGGGAGCCCTACTGATTGAGCCACAGCCGCTTCCCAACATATATTATCTTTTAAGCAACTGAATTGCATACAAACTAAGACAAATGTTTTTTGCAGTTCTGTTTTCAAATGTCTTCTTTTTCCTTTGTGTGTTATCTTCTCAGTATAACAACTTGGGAACAGAAACATGTCTATAACTATTTTTTCTCTCCTTTTCCTAGATCTTTATCCCTCCTCCTCAAAAAAAGGTTTTTCCTTATTTGGGACCCTATTTCTTTTTTAATTAATATAATCCTCTAAACTAGAGGTGGTGTATTAGGGAAAGTTTTACAAGTATTGCTTTATAAGGGACCTCACTTTAATATTACATATGAGCATTCCTTTTTCTTCCGTTATGGCTGCTGCTCAGAGCATCTGCTTTACCAGCTGGAGAACTAAAACTGGTTAAGATCTCAGTTTATATGGTAGAGTGATAGATATAAGGATAGCTAATAATGAAGAGAAGAATTTTTCAACTTACATTTTTGTTTCACTTTTTTGCTTTTCAAACAATTCCCATATATTCCTATTTAATACCAGCAAAGAAGCACTTAGGAATTCTTGTTTGAATCATGAGGAAACCAGGGCAAAAAAAGAGTTATACACTTTACTAGGGTCATACAACCGGGTACTTTATTTACGGTGACAAGTGGCTGCAATGATTCTTCCCAGTGGAGTATATCCATATCATCTTTGGATTTTTAAAACAAAACTCATGTCCAAGCCTCACTCTTAGATATTCTAACTCATGTGTCTGAGGTGGACCTGAGCATTGACTAGAATTTTCTGTTTATTTTTCAAGATCCACAGATGGTTCATGTGGACCCTCTGGTAATAGAATCTCTGACCCATTGCATAGCAGTTGTATACCAGGAATTGCCCAATTAAGTAACATAGCTAGGCTAGAATTTAAGGCTCCCTTTAATCAGTATGATGGTTTTAAGTTTTACTCTTTACTGCTCTATTATATAACTGTGTAAGTTTCTGCTGTTGTCAACCAAGAACAATACAATAGCTATGTTTAGTGCATCCATAAGGTTATTACCACCAGCACTCTTCTTTTATTAGGCCTTCAAAAATGGGAGATCTTGAATTTTCAAACTTAAATGTCCTCTATACATGCACCAAAATTTTGTAAAAGCTAACAAATGAATTAATAAAAGTGAAAAGCCCAAAACATTTTAATCACTACCCATAATCCAGTGAGTATACAAAAAAAAAAAACATTGAATTATATACTTTAAATAGATGAATTGTGTGGTATGTGAATTATATCTCAATATAACTGTGTTTTTAAAAAGCGATATAATTACTACCATGATTCTCTGTGATCCATGTTTGCAGTTTCCTTTTTGAGAAAAGGAGAGAAATATTGCCACTTTCCAGGGCTCCCAGGTGATACCTTTTACTTGAATTGCACATCAGTGTGCATATAATTCATTTTTGCCCAACATACTCTTGAAATAATATTAACCAGAGCCAGAGAAGTATAAGAACTTCAGTGCAACATTAAAAGTTATTTATATTTAGGGTTTAAAAAGTACTTTATGCCTATTGAATATGCCTTCCTCAACTATCCTATAGAATTGATATCTTCCACATTTTATAAATGATGTAACTAATGTTTGTAAGATTAAGGCTCTTGCCCTCAGTTATCACACTGCTATGTATTACTAAAGTGTGCTCAAACCTAAGACTTGTGATTTGGCTTTTGCCTCTGTTACACACTGCCTTTCACAGACAGGGCTTTTCATTGCAATGTCATCATTTTTCCAACCTCTCAACTCTGTTTCTGCCTCTATTTCTAACTCCCAGTTTCCATACTTATACTTGCTTTTCCACATACAGTGCAGATTGCCAGGGTTAGGAATGCTGAAGACAAATATTTTGCTCTGCAATATTAGTGTTGGATTAAAGCCCAATGCAAAAAAAAAAAAAAAATTCCCAATGCAAGTGGCAAAATAACACATGGTGAAAGCATGGGCTATGTTTTTATGATGCCAGGCAGAGTTAAATTAATTCTTTGAGAGGAGGTGTGAATACACATGTATGATGATATTTTAACACAACTGTGAGCAAAATATTTTGTCACATTTTCCTGTGTTGTTAGATTTGGTCTGCCATCTGCCATTCTTGCATTGACTAGTTTTGAGAATCCATGAGTAGAAGGGACTTGGAAGAGTCCACAGATTTTTCATTGAAAGATAAAATAGATTCTTGTGCTTGTGCTAGTTTCCCTATTCCATCCTCTGAGTAATGATTCTTCTTCCTGGAGATCAACAAATGATAATGAGCGTTTCTTTCTAGACATTGTGTGTACGAAGTAGCCATGAACTTAAATTTTTTTATTTGTCCTGATTCATGGAATTCCTTTGTTTTGCCCAATCCTTACAGCTTATGAATCAAATTTAGATCAAGATAAATTATGTTCAGTATACTTAGTTTAAGAAGACAGAAAAGTATGTAATAGAAATTGTAAATATTTCCATGCAAAATGATTAAAATTTAAGTCTCAGTATGTGAAAGTATAATGATCTGTTACCAGAAAATTAAATCATGTGGAAAAACACCTTCATTCCTAGACACTGCCAGATAAGTAAGGTATTACTACAAAATGTACAGATGTTTTCTTTCAGTCCTTGAAAGAATGAAAATAGAAACCATAAAAAGAGTAAGAGTGATTGTTTTGGAGTAAGCTATCAAAACATAAATGCCAAATAGTCCAAACCAAAACAATGATTAGCTCTATGAAAAAATAAATCTTTTCTCTTAAGCCAATATTATTTATTCTTTCTCTCTAATGTTGCCTTTTCCCTAAATCAGGGTTTCTCAACCTCAGCACTTTGGGCATTTGGGGCTGGATAATTCTTCATTGTGGGAGTTGTCTTGTGCATTGTAGGATGTTTAGTAGCATCCATGCCCTCTACACACTAGATGCCAGTAGCACCACCACCACCCCCAAATGTGACAACCTAAAAGGTCTCCTAACGTAGCCAGATGTCCCCCTGGGGGACAGAAATCACACCTGGTTGAGAGCAAAAGCCCTAAATATATTAGAGAATAGAAGGTATAATAGGAATTGAGAAGACTCTTGGAGAGGGGTAGGACAGAGGCTGAAAGGTTTTGTTTTTTGCTTTTGTTTTTTGCCAAAGATTTTGAATTCATATTATTTTAATCAAATGATTTATTATTAAAAAGAAAAGTATCTGGTTTAAAGATTTGCCCTTACAAGTATTGAATAGTAGTACATTTCCTATCAGAAGTTCTATTTATCAAGCTGTTTTGTTATCATTCCAAGGAGGTTTCACAGAGGAAATCAAACTTAATCCTTTTTTCCTAGAATATATTTTAGGTCTATAAATTTATATTTAGACAATATATTTATTGTCTATAAATAAACTGGTCTTTATTTCAAAAAGGTTTCATGGAAGAAATCAGACTTAACCCCTTTTTTCCTGCATTGCCTACATTGCAGGTTCTTGAAATTTCTTTTACTTCTAGCAGATTACAAGATAAAATAATCTTGCTAACTAATAACATGGGTTTTCAATTTCTTTTCTTACGTTGATGCCTCCCCCCACATACACACCAGAATTCAGCATTTATGGAACATGATAATTAGCACATTTTACCTTTTCTATTTAGGGTGTTTTTAGCTTTCATGTTCTCATCAGTTACCTAGCAGAACACAAATCATTTATTTCTTACCTTCTGTATGATAGCCTACTGGATACTATAACACTCATATGCATCCTGGATTCACAATTAGTTTGCCTAGTGACTTTGGAAGTAGTACAGTTGACTCTTGCCTTCACTTATTCTTCCCTTTACCCTTTCCCACATGGCAGCGGCTGTCGATTCAGCAGACCAAAGTCCTCGGCCCACCTCTGCACCAGCCATTGCTCAGAGTCAGGTCACAGAACTCAGTGTCCCAGGTGCTTCTGTCAAAAAAACAGTGGTCTCTAAAACACAGAAGGGAACAGTTAAGGCTGAAGTGAAAAGGGAAGAAGTGCCTCCTGAACAAGTTGAGCCAGCATCCACAGAATTGTGGAAGGTATGTCATAAGTCCAAATATTCAACTAATTCACTTTCTGATTTAGAAATCTTAATTCCCTGACCAGGAAGGTTTTCAAAGCAATTGATTTTTTTGTTGAATACTAACAAAATTATTTCTTCCTTATTCTTTCTGAAAGAAGGCTTCTCCCATGAACCTATAAGATAATTTCATAGAATTATGCCATAAAGACAGTAAGCTATCCCAGAGGAAGTTTTCAGGTTACCCACCCCTGGACCCAACTTGGTGTCTAAAAAAATGGGTTTGTAAAACAGACCAGTATGGTGATCATCAGCTTTATAAAAAGAGTTTTTACTTATCCAAAGGAGTCTCCACATTGCTTTTTTAGAGTAAGCTCTGCTAGTGTGATTAAAATATAATTTGATTTTCTAAGATGGATGTATGCACATTTCCAGGAAACAGATATAACATAAAACACATCTATGCAGTTGTTCAAATCTTAAGCTAACTTTACAAACAGGGGAAGATCTGTCGTGTAGGAGAGGTTATGCTGTTAAATTGTTTATATTTCTGAATTGATTGTACCCACAGTTGTGCAAGAACACCAATTTAATTAGCAGATTTGCCAGGAGTAACAGTTTCTGAACTGATCTTTCATATGTTTTATAAACATTTTAAACACATTTAAGCAGTGATAAAGTTGAAGAGCTATTTCAGATCTATTGAAGCAAATATAAGCCTCACTGTTGACAACAGAAATTCGCAGATACAGTGTTTATAAGAAGAATTAAGTTTTTATATTTCTGTTAAGAAATTTAAAACTGTGTAAGACTAAGTTTAGTAAGTACTCTTACCTTTGGAGATGGATTAATCCTGTTCTTTTGGAGCCAGTTCAATATCTGGTTTATTTATGGTAGAGCAGTGGCCAATCTGGATCTCTTTTAACTGTTTTATCTGAAAAATAAACTGTTAAATATAATAACATGCAGTTTTAATTGTCCCTTGAGACTAATTTGAATCCAGAGAGAAAAAAAGATTTAGCAAATGGTGTTTGTATTTTTGTACCTAGTTAAATGTGCATGATGTTGGCCATCAGTTCAGTGCCAATAATGCCTTTTTAATGTAGAATACTTTAGTTTTTAATGTTAGAATATCTCACATGGCACTTCTGACTATACCTCCTTTTGTTGGATTACTGGAGTTGACAAGGGATCCTTCCTGAGTGGCAAAGATTTCTCTGGTCTTATGCTAATTTACTTGTTCTCCTTTTGCCTGTAAGACAGGCACAACTATCCTCAAGAATAGGTACCCTTGGCTTGAGACCTCAACAGAATGGAGAGATCACTCTCTGGTATATATCTGCCTTTCAATTACTAGTAGGGGGTCTTCCTGCCAATTAATTCTATATAAATATGTGTTTTGAGATACTCTTGTTGAAATCAGACTGAAAGCCACTTCTGATAACTTTCAGCTACTATAATAGTAGTGGCAGAATAAAGGGTGACTCTGAGCTGATTTTATTTGTAGCAATTAGAAAATAATTATGGCATTCACCTAAGTCATGTTTATTATATAAAGTGACAGTAGCATTGCTTAGGAGTACCATGTCATTGTGCTACCTCCTCTAGGACTGAATGTAACTAGGCAAATTTCAGCATTTAACACTAATTTCATGCCAGATAGAGAAAGCTTTTTGTAATCGTGAGTTATATGACAAGGCCCGAAGGTCTGGAGGTGGCACATATTCTCTTTCATGTACATCTTCATCTTATTAAAGATTGTCTGTAGGGTCATACACAGACCTACTGTTGTTACTTGGCCTTTATTTTTAGACTGAAGCAGAGGCTCTCAGTTTCCTACTATTGGGTTGCTAAAGGACCTAAAGCAAGAAGAAGTCATTATTTACTAAAACAAAGAATTTAAGCATTATAGAATGATTTAAAACTACCATTATACAGCTGTATGACCTAAGACATTATCTCTGTTTTATCAATAAGAAAACTTAAGTTCAAAGGGGTGAAATAACTTGTTAATGACTATACTGTAAGTATGCTGGAATTCACAGTAGAAATATCCCAAATTGTTAATTACCCCTGGTAGTTAAAAGTGTTCTAACTGGATGATTTGGCTTATGATTTGACAGTGTCACAAAGTTTGGTGTTATCTTATGTTCTTTACATTCAGTCCTAGAGGAAGTAGCACAATGACATGGTACTCCTAAGTAATGCTACCAAGTACGAGAAGAGTGTCAAAAACCACAGCTTGATGAGGCTCTGTAAGAACTTAATGATACAAGTGATTGATTTAACCCTTGATAAAAAATTAATTTTCTAATTTTGAAATATCCAGTGTAATAGGCTTTGTTCACTCTGCTATGCTTCTTCTTAATAGCCTACTTTAAGGAATTATTCTATCTTGTGGATATTAAATGACTATTAATAAAGGTATTTCAAAGCTAGGCAGAGAATTCAACTACTCTTTTCATACTATTGAGGGTGAACCTTGCCCTGACTCCAGCCTCTAGAGAGAAGATTGCAAGTGTTGAATGTTGTAGATGTGCCTGGAATGTGCTTATTTATAAATCAGCCCTGAGGGTAATTGTGTGTGTCGGTAACAATTTGGATTGAGTTGATTTTGATATTTTGTTATCTAACAAACTGAAGAGTTGAAATTGCCTCCTTAAATAAATTAGTCAGTTAGCAAAGTCCTTTGTATATACTTGTTTGTATATGCTTATATATGTGTGGCTTATTATATGTATGTTTTAACTGTAAAGATTTTAGTTTTTTTTATTCTGTAATGTATGTCATACATTGGTATCTTCATTTGTAAATTTGTTTTAAAATGTTATTTAAAGTACTTCCAGATCATTAAAAAACAGCAAAACAAAAGCATATGTCTGTAGCCTTAGACATACCTCAACTATTATTTTTAATAAATACTGTTTTATAAATAAATATAAAAATGTTTTCTTCATCAATGGAATAATTACCTTAATTTTATTTTTTTCATAATTTGAATATCCATATTACCTCCTCGGCCTTGAAAGTGTGATGGTGAACTTAACAGATTGCTCTTGAGAGTGATATCCTTCCTTGTAACACCCTCCATAAGACTGCATCGTGAAGATTACATGTCGGTGCATATTTCACAACCCGCTTAAAGTTTCAGCTTATTTTGAAACAACGCTATTCATAGAAACCTACTAACCTAAAATGTTTTTACCACTCTATTTCTTAAATGTAGGTGGAAAAAACCCACATCGAGGTCACAGTACCCACCTCAAATGGTGACCAAACTCAGGTTTGTGCCAACAGGTCGCTTGTTCCTCTCCCCCATCCCTTCAATTTCTCCCCCCCTCTATTCCCTGGCCTTAAAAACAAAAGTTATGAAATGAAAGTTCAAACAAACTTCAGTGAGCCAATATTTTATTATTTTTCTTTCTTCTTAAAATTATGGCAAAACAGAAGCTTGCAGAAAAAACTGAAGATCTGATAAGAATGAGGAAGGTTAGCCATATTTCACTTTTACAAAACTACATTGCCATTTCACTTATGCTGATTTACAGGGCATTAAAAAGACAGTGGTCCATTCCTTTCATTGATTTCTCTTGATCAGAAGTTACTTTGAAAGAGCAGACACACATACACACATCACCAGAGAAATTATAATCCTACATTAAGATAAACTTGCCATAGGAAAATGTATCTTTAAACAAAATAAAATAATGAGTGAAGACCAAACCTATCCTTTATACTTAACCTTTATAAGAAATATTTCAGGGGAGCAGGTGTAGTTCAGTGATTGAGCACCTGCTTTGCATGTTTGAGGTCCCAGGTTCAATTCCCCAGTACCTCCTGAAAAAAAAAAGAGAGAAAGAAATATTTTAAAATGCATTGTGTTTGTGGAATTGTTGATAATATTTTTTTACATATTTATGATAAAAACCACCATAGCAGCAACTCTCAATATTGTAAATAACTGTGGGTTTGGCTGTTCTGCACCTCACTGTTCCCAGCAATAGAGAAGGATGAATCAGTTCTTACTTAAAAGAATATTAACTGATTATGTATGAAATGCCCATAGATCTTTCTTATGACAGGTATTAGAGATATACATATTGCAGTATTATTAAATATGAAATATGTCCCAAAAGCTAAAAAATGTTTTCGGGCATTTCTTCATTCCATGGAACTTGATGTTTCAAAGCTTTTTAAAGTCATAAATTTTAAAGTAATGCTCAAAAACCCTCAAATAGTATTTGAAAAATGAACATAAAACAACTTGCTATGTAAGAAGCCAATGAAGCCAGGAGCACTGTCTATTTAAATAACATCATTCCATTATTTCATCATTCATGAACAAGGTCATCCATTTTCTAGTGGTAATTGTGTTCATTGTTTGTCCTTGTGCTTCTGTTTCCATTTCATGTTGGCATATGCTGCACTGCAAACATTTAAATTTTGGTTTGCCAGTTTGCGGTTTTTCCCTGCAAGAACAACATTTTAATTTTTTATGCTTTTCTGTTTTTTTCCCTTTCATTTTCACAGAAAAAAAGAGAGAGACTAGATGGTGAAAACATTTATATCAGACATAGCAATTTAATGTTGGAGGTTTGTATGAACTTGAAGCTTATTTCAGTTGATGGCCTGGAACTTCTGCATTCCATTTTCTTCTTTCTATGCTGCATTTGTTTTTGCATGCCATTGCATGAGAGAATTTTAGGTTTAAAATGCTTTTGCATGTTGATAAACTTAAAGATACACAACCATCTCTCCTCCTGATACTTTTTATTTTCATTTATTTCCATCTCTCATACTTGCCTAAAAAATATATGATTGGGAATACTACTTCTCATGGTTCCATTGTTTTACCCACTTTAGAAAGTTCTACATCACTGCTAAAAGTTCTTTGAATTTTCAGAGTATCTCAAGGAGCAAATTTGCATTATTTTTTTCATCATCTTAAGTAAGGCAGTGTGGAAAAGTAGGGAAAATAATAACAATTCAGAAAGGACTTAAGTTACATTCAGATGAGAGACTTTGATTTTAACAGTGAAAATTCCATTTCCGTGCTTCAAATAATAATAAAGAGTTTGTGGAAAAAAAAAAAAAAAAAGAAAGGACTTAAAATATTGGAGATACCTGAAACTGATAGGACAATTAAAAAAAAAAAAAAAAAGGCACAGGAAAGAAGAAAGGGAGCCTAGCATTTAATGAGTAACTGCTATGAGATAAGATAATTTACTTCCAAAAACAAACCTGTGAATACAGCATTATTATTTTAAAGATAAGAAAATTGAGGCTTAGAGAAATTAAGTAATTTAATTTCCCTAAGGTCACAGAGCTGGTAAATTGGTAAATTTAGGATTTGAGTGAAAGTCTATCTAATTCAACTCAACCATAGTTTTCCATTCAGGAATAGCAACATCCCATTCCCATTATATTCCACATTGATATGATTTTATCAGACCTATATTTGTGTACTTTACTTAGTTTTGGATTCCACATTAGATAGAGAAATATATAACTAATTAGAAGTTTAGAGGAAAAATTGAGGAGGTGAGAATTATTCCACATGGAAAAAACAGCAGCTAAGTTGGTTTACGAATCAGAAAAAGTCGCATATAGAACCTAATGAGCAGAATTGTATATCTTACAACTACACTTAAGACAGAACCAAAGAAATGAGTTTTAACTCTGGTATCAAAGATTTAACTTCTAAAATAATTTTTTCAACATTTAAAGAATATTTGGAAGGCAATCAGGGAAAATATCTCTGAAGAGATAACCTTTTAGTTGAAACCTGAATGATGAACATATTTTAAATGTGGTAAATACTAAACTGGTAGTTTGAGGAAACTTTTTTGGATGATCTCTGGCTTAATATATGGCCTCTAAGAATTACTTAACCTCCTCTTTTTCTTTGTCAATAAATATATATTTTTTGATTCTGCTATAAATAAGGTACTTTGGTAAAATTAATAAAAATTATACTAATGGCCAGCCTTCATTAAGCAGGTACTGCATGCTGGGCACAATACCAAGTGCTTTACATATATTTATGTCATATAACATGAGGTTTTCCAAGGCTGGAACCTAGGATACTTCAAACTTGGCAACTTCTGTCTCTTTGCTTTGCTTTAGCCCATATCTGAAACTAGATGATTCTGTCTTCAGAGATTAGGAAAGATAATAGGTGTCAGTTGATCTCCTTATACTCAGCAATATTACATCTCCCAATTCCAAACTTATGTGTGTTTTTTTTTGTTTTTTTTTTTGTGTGTTTTGACTAGTTGATCTTCAGTGCTTCCTTCTAACTGGAACCAGTAGTACCAATCATATATTTGCCATTTGTTCCGTGAGGTGTGTTATGGCTTCTAAACTTATCAAGTGCCTGTGTGTGATGTGATTTTTTCCAGCATTTCATTGGCAGTTCTGAGAGAGGATTCCTAAATAAGTGTGTGTTTGAAAATTAAAACTGCATTTTGAGAACATTTTATATTTAATGAAGTATTTGGTTTGATTGCTGCTAAAATTATAAGATGATAGGCATCAAAAAGTATCTAATCTGAAAACAGCCAAGGTAATCTGGTTAACCATCATTCTTGAGATATTGTAAAAAGAATTTTTTTTTTTCCCCAAGAAAGTTCTCCCAAGTTATCTGTCACTTAATCAGTGTTTTTTTTTTTTTTTTTTTTTTTAAAGCATCCCTCCTTCCCTTACTCCTACCCCACCCTCACTAATGCTTTGTTCTGGTACAAATAAGGTCATGTTCATTTTTAGATCTACCGCCTCCTCCTCCATCTCCCAGAGAGAACCTGTAGCATGTCTATGACAAATTTTATTTGGAACAGGTCCCTTTGAGATCTTAATTTTACTCTGTGCCCCCACAGGTTTCCAACAAAGCCAGTTAAGAAAGATGGAGAAAGCGCCCTAAGAAGCTACTGGTTTATTGAAACATTTATTTTCTCAGGTTCCAAGCTAATCAAAAACTAGGCAAGAAGAGTAACAAGTCACCATCTCTCATATTAAAAGGCTAACCCAGAGAGTTGTGATCTGATCATAGCATCTCTTGCTCATTTTTGTTTTGCTCCATTCTCACTTTTAACCCTTCTATATGTGTTAAATGTTAAGTTGTTCTTGGCCCAAGCAGATAGAAATTCTAATCAGGAACTGGGTCATAGGGCCTTATGTGCCTAGTGGGGCCTAGTGGGTCTCAGTTGATCAGCTCACCGCTTAGCCTTTGAATGAGCTTGTTTATGCTTTTCCTTAGCTAGTAAACATGCTTTTCTTGCTTTTAGCTAGACCAAAAGTGCAAACTGTTGTCTCCCCATAGCAAAACCAATATTCATGAAATATACTCACATTTCATCCCAGCAGGCATGTGGTACTCTTATGGGGGAGCTACAGGATTGTCCTTTTGGGGTTGGTTTTCCTTGACTGATCTCAAAGCAAATATACATAGTTCAGTCTTGCATAAATAAAAAGGGTAGAATAGTAACTGAATTTTCTGAATGACCACCTTCAGAATCAAAATTGTTTCCTTGTGTCTTACTGATTCTTTTTCCTATGCTGTTTCCCCTTTGACATTACTTTGAAAAAGTTTTATTTAATTGAGGCCTATATTTCACTTAGGAAAAAACCTTCAAACAAATTTTGATTTAAATTAATTCCAATTTTTATCCTCAAAAATTAGGCTTTTTCCCACAGAGCCAAAAAAGAAAGACTAATCCCAAAATATACACAACATATCAGGAGATTTATTTAGCATTATGCTTTTCTTGGATACAGAGATGCTTTGATATAATAAATACAATTTTCATCAGTCATCAAGTGACAGACTCCCACGTATTTTGATCTCACTCATAGATCTCTTGAGTTTTTTCTAAACGTGTTAGACAAAAAACATTTGAGTTTTTGTCCTCAAGTTGCATCTCTCAGACTATATTTGGTTGAGTCTCCCTTTGAAAGTTCTTGTTTTGGACCTTCTTTTTACATTCCTTTTATACTTTTATACCTAATATTTCTTAACTCCTGTTACATAAACCTAAATGTTATTTTTAGTTCATGCTTTATTAACCTTAGTTTTCATCATTTCTCTCTGGGATATTCCATTTAAGAGTTTGTCCATCCCACAAGTTGCCCAGTATTCAAATTTCTGGAACAGTCATTTATTTTAAATTGTTAAGGAGGTATACAAAGTATTTGACAAACTCTTGTTAACTCACTCCCAACCCATTGAAGGTTACTAGAAGGTCTTTGTTTTGAATTGTACTAAATAAGGGAATGTAGTGAAGCTGTTAGAAGTTTGAAAGCATACAACTTTTAGTTCATATAAATAATATTGGCAAAGAAAAACAGCCATTATATTCCATAACCTTGAGTGATTTTCCAGAGGTAGTAACAATCTGTTCTGGAGGCTTGAGTGAGAAATGTCAATCATTAAAGTCTTATATCAAGAAAGGGATGTTCCTGTTTATCTAAAAGCAACAAAAGCCACCTAGTAATAGGGAAGCAAAACTATCCCTAGGTAGAACTAGAGGAATACTGTATAGTTGCATATCACCAATGCAAGACAGCCAATAGTGGGATTTGAATCTTTCACCTTGTCCTCATTTAACTGTTTTTCCTTGTCAGTTGCGATCTCCGTCCTGCCTAAGTGGAGCCTAAATCAGTTCATACCAAGCTGAGGCTAAGTTGTGGGATTTCTTTCTTGGGATGAGGAGTTGGAGATCTAGCATAGTAGGAGAAGAGTCATAAAATTAAGGAGTAAATTCTTTATGAAAGTGAACTCTTTATAACTGCTAAGAGCTAAGGAGTTATGATGCTTTACTGCTTCCAGGAAAAGCACCTTGTTAAAATAAAAAAAAAAAAAGGCAAGCAAATATACTATGTAGTACATTTACAGTTTGTATACAGTTTGTGGATTAGTCACATTATCCTAGATATAGTATGTTTTCTGCCAGTGCCCATAGTCTCTGATGGACTGCTCTTGGTGTGTTTTTTTTCCCCCGAGTATTTATTGTTTTGCATCTTTGTCCTTTTAACTTTAGGACTTAGACAAGAGTCAAGAAGAGATTAAAAAACATCATGCCAGCATCAGTGAGCTGAAAAAGAACTTCATGGAATCTGTACCAGAACCACGGCCTAGTGAATGGGATAAACGTTTATCCACTCACTCTCCCTTCCGAACACTTAACATCAATGGACAAATCCCCACAGGAGAAGGAGTGAGTATTTTGTCCATGTGAGCAGCTGTCAGAATGAACAGAATAAATAAATATCTTTGTATATTAATATTCTATATCTGAGGGAAAGGTTTGAGTTGAAATTTAACTTTGGTACCTTACCAATTTATTGCAGTTTTAAGGCATTCATAATCAAACATTGTTTTTTTAAGTCAGTGGGCTACCCAATCCAATTATGGGAGCCATTTAGAGCCACCAGTAGATGATTAGTAGAGGGGCCTCTGAGCATTATGTCTGCAGCTGTGAGTTTACAAATTGACCATAAGTCAGTAGAGCTTTGTTTATATTCAAACTTGCCTTCAAGGACCAGAGAGTTTACTAAATTTAGTAAAGTCAAAATTGGAAAGGGGTTATCTTTTTTTTTTCTTTATTTGAGCATTTGTACAACTTAGAAATGTCTGGAATGTTTGGCCACAATTATATAATAAACCAAGGAGGCCCCTAAACCAGAGAATGCAGAACACCAAGAATTAATGATAACTTTAAAATTTTAGAAACACTATTGACAACTTATTTTATCTTTATAAAGAGTAAAACCAAACTTTCAATATGCTGTTTTATAAGATAGTCACATTTAGAGGAGGCCAGAGATAACTTTTCAGGGGCTGTTCTTCTATTGCTGTCATTACCTATTTTAGAAATCCTATATCTGAATAAATGAATCTGTATAATGAGAGTATCTTGAAAGTTACCCTGAGCATATATCCAAAGATCCTTTACTTAATCTTTAGCCCATACAGGTTAAATATTTATATAAACAGTCATTATATATATATATATATATATAAATCCCAATGACTCATAGAGTATTGCAATGATTTAAAAATTATTTGCTTGTTTTCCCCCAAAGCAATAGCAATTCTAATTGAGTTAAAATGATTTCTTAATTATTTTTTATTTTAAAAGAAGTTTTAGATTCCATAAATGATACATCAAAAATATAGGGGGATTCCCATATACTCTACTCCTCCCCCTCCTACATCATCTTAATAACTTAAAAACTGGTTTTTATATTCTGAATTTATGGGGAACTATCCAAATTATTGTTTAGTTTCTAGAACTGGAGATGATAAAACTCAGTCCACTAAGGATACTTCTTGTGTTTTTCAAAACTGTGATTAAAATTGGCTAACAATTTCTGAAGAGAGTTAAACCAGTTTATCCAAGTAAGGCTGGAGAATACTTGAATGATAAGTAGATAAATAGAATTACCAGGGATGATAAGAGACTGCTCTTCTTACTGTCTTCTCAGATTCCATTCCCTGATATAAAGGGACATTAGTTGTGCTCTGTGGCTCTAGAGAATGTACCCTGAACTGAAACAATGACCTTACCTTCTGGGTCAGACTACCACTCTCATTGTCAAATATTTCATTCTGATATAGTCCCTAGCAATAAGAGTCATAAAGGATCTAGCAGTGGTGGTGGCTTGATTTCGCTGAGTCAGGCTAATCATAGTCCAACTGAATAATTCTGAACATGTCACTTTTGTCAGGACCTAGTTTATAGGGTAAGTGATAGTTAAGGTCCTCACTAACTATAAAATTCTCTAAATCTGTGACTCCATGAGAAAATGCCTCATTGCTCTCTGACCTGGTTAGCTCTAACTATAAACCATAACTGCATACTTTTTAGAAATTTTCTTTTTAACTCTGAGCAAGTTATAAAAGATGCTCAACTGCTTGGAAAAAATAACTTAGTAACTCTTGGATGAGGTTAGATAAATTTGAATTGGTCTCCATTTTCAAAAAATATCATGTATTTTAATAGAAACCCTCCAGAAATCATCTCAGAGTTGGTATTGGGAATAGAAATGTTGTTCTGTGGACTTTAAAGAAATAACTTTTTATAAACTAAATTAAATTCACGGGGAGACCTTGAACAATTTTAACTCTTATGCTTACATACATTACCCCTCTAAATAAATTATGTAACAAATGAAAACTCTACTATGATAACCTTTTAATATCAGGATAATTCCACTTTCTGGCATATCTTAATTTTTCTTTAATGATTAGGACAATATTTCTTTTCTCTGGGGATACCTCTTCCACCTTTAACAGCATTATTGCTGCATTGCAATGCAACTGAATTTTATATAATTTGTGTATGACCAGGTGAAGAAAACCTCTATCCTTCCTTCGGAAAGAAAGGTTGGTGGGCCAGAGGTAAAGCTGCTGTTATGATTTGTGCTTCTCCATCAGAATTTGCTCTTGTCATGGCACTAAGCAGATAATCCCCCCAGAACTGAACAGCAGCTGCTGAGTAATTTTTTTCTTTTGGCTATAGTTATAAATTCACACCCACAGCCTTTTGGCCTAACATGTAACATTTTCACTGCTGCAGCTTTTGCAGCTTTCAGTTTGCTTATTTCGGCGCATGGCTGGTTGAAAAGCTGCATGAAGATGTAATTATGTATTTAGAGAGAAAATAAATTTAATTGTACCCTATTCTTTTTATGTTGTCTTTCTTCTCCCCCTATTTTTTTCTTTAAAAATCATTATAATTTTGCATCCTTTCTTTTTCTTTTTTCTTTTTGCTGACCAGTCCCCCAGCTACTTTCTCCCTGACACATGTCACTTAGGGGTGTGCAAAGAACCAGTGTCGAACTTCCAAACTGATCAGAGAAGACTGGCTCAACTGAGAGAACTTAGAGCCAAGTTTTTCCTTTCATAGATAACATGTCTTAACTGTGGATGGCAGAGTACAGAAATTGGGGGGGCAGGGAGGAGAAAAACTTCTCAAATTGGAAAAAAAACTTTCCTTAAAAGTATCAAAAGCATTTGCTTTATGTAATACATAAGCCTTCATGATGGTTGTTGTTATTATTTTTTTAAAAATCTGACTCTGAGAGAAGGAGGAAGTTTGCAATTGCTGAAATCTTGGTTTTTGTTTTTTTTTTTTTTCTTTTTTGTATGTGTAAAGTTTCCAAGAATTGAATCATGTATGTTCTACTTAAGTAGACCTTGGAGGCACATTGTAAACTTTTATACTTTTTGTTTTTTTGTGTTTTTTTTGCAGTCTTTAAAATGTATAGAATTAAGATTTTTACTCCCTTGAGCAAAAGCTAATTATCATACAAAAAGAACTGTTGCAGTTTTTTAAGTCTATGTGAAGAGATATGAGGTTAACTTTTTATATTCTGCCATTCTATTTGTAATAAAAGTAACTTTCCTGATGGCAAGAGAATGCTTCATTATTGGCTTTGCTCACTTGATCTAAGCAAAATTGGCAGCGCCAAAGCAATGAAAAATTACCCCAAATTCATATGTGAATATCCACTGAAGGAGGAGTTAATAATGTAACAAAGGAAGGCAAGTGGTTTCTTGAACTCTGAGAAGCTCTAATGTTGATTCATTCAAAAACTTGCCTGTTGAGCACCCTACTGAGTTACAAATACTTTTCCAGGAAACATTGCTAAGTAAAGTGAAGCTCTAAAGTAAAGGACGTCCAAAAGATCTTCCCAAAACCTTTGCACATCCCCAAGTATCGTTTTTGAGCATTTTTCATCTGTCATTTTGTTCATCTTTCTCTGTCTTTCTTGATCTTCTACGTTGAAAGCAGACACAGGAACGTGCTCTGTTAGTACAGGATGAAGAGAAAATTAAAAGGCAAGAGAGATCTACTGAAAGAGACTTGCCCCAGCAAGAAAATGAAGAAATTCTTCCCAAGGTTTCTATTCCAATCCCTGAGGATCACAAGTCTCTCAAAAAGTGCCACCTCTACTCTAGTACTTTTCCATCTCCTCGTATTCCTTTCCTGATGTCTTTTCTTGTGGTCCTTGCATTGGCTATTTGGTGGTTGGTCTTTCTGTGATGGGAAAACAGAGTGCTCATCTGAAATGTCAAGACTAAGACCATTGAATTTTTGTCCTTTGCTTCTACTGTGTTATCTTCTGTATGATGCATTCTGATCTCGATTCTTCACTGTCCTAGGGTAGCTCTTGTGATTGCTTTTCTGCCAATAAAACGTTACTCTTTATAGAGTATATGATTTGTGTTGTAAAGGAGTAGGAATGAATTGCCCAAGCCACTGGTTGAACTTTAAAAATTGTTAAACTTTTTATGCACTGAAGTTTAACAAGCCTTTATACCACATCGACAAATCAGATTTAAGCATATGGCAGTTTGGTACTTTTCCCAAAAGCTTTATATCCTGCATGTTTTTACTATTTACCATTGCTATGTTCACCTCTCCAGTATTTCTCACAAAGCAGGATTCTCTCTAGAAACATTTGATGGAATGTTTTCCTCTACCATCATTTCTGTGGCATGGGCTCTATAGTTTAAGAAAAAAAAAATTTGACTTGCTAAGCTTTCAGAAGCCTTAAAATGATACGTTTTAATCTACAAATCCATATACAAAGTATATACAAAGGCCTTTTATGGAAAAGGGCTTTTGACTTCTGTGGCCTTCTTATAAGTATTTCTGAGATGTACAGGGACTGTCGACTTTATCCTGCTAGTGTACAGAAATCTGCAAAAGGGAAATGCCATCTTTTCTCAAGTAGGGTGTTGATGGCTAAGGAAAATGGTGCTGGTTTCCTTAGCTTCCAGGCATGGCTGAATTTCCCACACTATTCTTTCTCCTACCCATCTTTAAAAGTCCTAAAGTACAGATTTATTCATGATCTGTAAAACATACTCTTCTGTGAATTAAAATACAGTGTAGCTTATTTCTGACTTAATTATATTGCTAGAAGCAATATTTAGCCATTATAAGCTTAAGATATATATTTACATACTTTGTTTTCCTGATGCGCTTCAAACCTGTTTGTTCTTTCACTTTGTGTTGAAGTCAATTGTTTTTAATCAATAGCCTTGTGAACTAAAGTACTATTGTGATAAATATGTGTCCTCTGTTTGCATGTTGATTTTAAGACTTTCCTGAATATAAATATGAGTGCACTTTCTCTTTGAAACAGAACTCTTATGCCTAACCAGTTATTTTTTACCTCAATATTAATGAAACCTTGCATGTAGCTTGCTTTTTATGGCTATATGAATGTATCAATATGAATGATTTGGTTAATGTCTTAAATATTTGTTTTGAAATCTGAATTTATAGAGTTATCAAACAGAGTTTTGCACTTAGTTTTATTTCTCAACCCTTTTCATTGATGAAACTTCTAAACAAGACTTTTTGTCTTTGAGGAGATGGCCTCTTAGAACAAAAAAGATTTTTTTTTTTTTTTTTTTTTTACCGGGAGGTCCCAGGGATCGAACCCGGGTCCCTCCATATGGGAGACGGACGCCCAACCAGTTGAGCCACAGCCGCCCCCCAAACCAAGAATCTTTTGTCCTTCAACATCTACCAGTATTATTCTATTATCTTTCAAGACATTTAGAAATAATTCTCTGTTATTTCCTGAGAACCACTACTGTCATTATAGGACTTTCAAAAAGAAAAAAGGGAAAAAAAGCAAGGGGTGGTTAAATTTAAAAATCTGGTATGAATGTGTATCTTTCATGTCACATGCTATATCTGTTTATAGCTAATATTTTGTAATTAAGCATATTTATTGATTCACTCATAATAAGAAAAGGCAAACCTCAAATCAACTTAAAATATTGCAAAGCTACTCTCTATCACAGAATGTAATAAGTATTCCCCTTTGTCTGTGAAATAGAGATACAAGAGCTTTCCTTAATGAACAAATGTAACTATAACATTAGTTAAATTCTTTTGGATTTTTTTTAAGGAACTAAAAATGAAATATAATTTTATTAATACTTTTATAACTGAAATTATATTTCCAGTTTTCATCATTGTACACAAGTTTTTATTAACTATTATTATAAACTTTACCCTGAATTATGTCTCCCTTGGTGTTGGAATTATTCTTCAAGTCCATTAAAAGTCTAGTTTAAGCCACTGATACTTTCTGTTTTCTGAAACTCAACAGGAGTCTTCAGAGGTACTTACGGACAGTATAAGGAAAGGCCCTTTCATCTATTAATTGAGTAAGAATGGTGAAGAAGAGAATAGCCACGCCTTTGTATTGCACTAAGCTGGCCAATGCAGACTTAAAAGATATACCCATCTTAGTTATCAGAGAAAAAATATTGGATATTCCAGCTTTGTGTTACCCAAATAAAGTTAATGCTGCCAATATTTGTAACATAAAGCTATAAATATCCTTGGTTTCCTTCCCTCACCTCATTTTATTCTTAATACCATAGAGAGATTTAAATAACTGTTGATTGGTTTTTACCCTGGTTCAGCTTCTTAATGGCAGGTTGATACGTAAAAAACAATTTAGACTAAAAGTGTCAGTATCGACCAGTAAAAAGTCTTAGGGTTTGCGTTGGTTTTGCCATTCATTTCCAAGGTAACTCAGTTCATTTGACTATTTGGTGACCAGATTTCCACTTAGTAGTGTGAGGACAAACCTACCTCATTAGAATGAATCTGTAACATGTTCCAGGAACCAAAGGCTCTGGTTGTCATTTGAACACCAGATCAATTCTTGGTCTTTTGAGAGCCGAGAAAATAAAGATTTAAAAACTTCTTGAAATTGTTTCTTGAAAGTAAGGATTTAAATAGCTGTGTTTATTTCCATCTCCTCATTGATATTTGATCATGCACTTAAAACTACTGAAGTTAAAAATATCTTTCCAAATTCATCTTAAGCAATTTCGTTTTATCCAAGCGAAATACTTAAGAGTGGACCATACTTGAAAATAAACCCAACATCTATATTTTGGACCTGTATTTTAGCAATTTTCTTATATGCTAACACTTGGAATCTGAAAGACATTCAACTTGCACGGGTCAATTTTGCTACTTGTTTACATCTTCCGTAAAAGTTTTGAGGGGAGAAGAGATTGACTTTGTTGACTAAAATCAGACTAGGGATTATCTGTGGATTTCAATAACTGAACAGATCTAACCAGTTTTGAGTAGATTTCCAGTTGTCATTCTAGAACCTGGTGTATTTCTTTCTATTAAGTTATTATTGTAAATTTTCCTCTGAAATTTCTGTGGATATAAACAAATTCATTTTCTCCTAATTTCCTAAGTCACTTCTGAAATACTTATATATAAGTATATAGGACATGCTAATCATTAGTTCATTTATTTTTTGAAAGCCATTACCAATCAAAATTTATACTTTGGCTTTACTCAGTGGACACACATTTACAAAAGGAAGACAAAAAAGGCAAGAATAATATGAGACATTTTCTGATTGTTGCTTTTTTTTGCCCGGGGCATTGAGTATAGCAAAAATATATAGAACTTCTCTACAGAGTTGCCATCCTTCTTTTCCTCTTCATAGAAATTATAAAATCTCAAATTTCTTTACAGCATTGAGAAAGACTATTATATTATATTACACATAAAATTTTCTTTTTTTAATTTCACTCGCGCTACCCCTGTTATTTACATTTGGGTACTAGAAACTGGGCCGATCCTTATTCTCTAGTTTGTATGGCATGTGGGATAACCATATTTGTCTCCTCTACACTGTAGTGTATGACTAAGGCATCTCTTATTTCTGCTGCTGTTATCCTTCATGCTTTAGGATATCCTTTTTACGGCAACAAATTATGTATGACCCAAAAAGAAACACTTTGGTGCAGGGCTAAGAAGTGGCACCTGAAATGGTTAAGAAGGTAGGATGTTGGCATGAGGATAGATAAGAGAGGTAGCCATATAAAGTTAAGCTAAAAGAGAGAGAGGGATGGCTATGACCAATAATTGATAAACTAAATTCCTGCCATACTAGAACTTGAAAGAAAAAAAAAGTATGGTTTTGTAATAAGTAGAAATACAGACTAAACCTAAATAATTTTAATACTAGCTTAACTAAATATATAGATGAGAGATTCCTGAAGAAATGGATGCTTTGGAAATGCTTTTGTAGTCTTTTGTGATTGATATCCTAGAGGCAGCAATGCCCTCCCCTTTATCGTAGTCAGAATCCTGTTTTGATAAATAGAATAAATCTAGCATTTCAAAGAATAAAAGGGAGGGGAAAGGCATAGAGTCTCAACTATCTGTTGTGTCCCCAAAGTCAATAAAGCTTGCAATTAAGGCTTTCAGTTTCTTCTCTACTGTTTATGAAGAGTCTTCATCCTCGTAGGATCCTATCTCAGTAAAACACAGAGACTAAGAATTAAGGGGGAAACATTTTATTAATACTTTTATACTTGTTTGAGATTATATTTCCAGTTTTCATCCTTGTACACAGTTTTTTTTATTATTATTATAAACTTTACCCTGAATAAACATGGTTACTGCTATCTATTCATTAATTGCCCACAAGCAAGGCATTATGCTGTTCATTGCAGAGCAAAAATGCAGCATTATCAGAATTTTAGGATTGGTTAGGTCTCTAATCCAACTCAACACCCTCCTAGTGCTTGACTATTCTCTACAATATCCCTACCAAGTGATCTCCCAGCCTGTGCTTAAATATCTCCTACCTTAGAACATTACACCTTTGGACAGATCTGATTTTCATATATGTACATATATGTATATGCATATATATAATTTATTTTATTAGAGAACTTATAGGTTTACAGAAAAATCATGCATAAAATATAGATTTCCCATATATCCCTCTCACACATGCAGTTTTCCCTATTATTAACTACGTTGCATTCATGTGTACCGTTGTTAGATTTGATGAAACAATATTATAATTATACTAAGTTTATATTAGGGTTCACTGTGTTGTATAGTCTTATGTTGTTTTTAATTTTTATTCTAGAAACATATATACAAACTAAAATTTCCCTTTTAACCATATTCAAATAAATAATTCAGTGGTGTTAATTACATTCACAATGTTGTTCTACCATAACCGCCATCCATGACTTTGTACCAATTAATTGTTAACTCTCCATTCCCTACCACCACCCCGGGTCCTGGTAACCACTGGTCTAATTTGACTCTATGAATTTGCTTTCTTAAATTATTTAATATCAGTGAGAACATAAAATATTTTTTGTTTTGTGTCTAGCTTATTTTACTCAATATTATATCTTCAGAGTTCATCCATGTTGTCACATGTATCAGTACTGCATTCCTTTTTACTGTTGAATAATATTCCAATGTATGCATATGCCACAATTTGTTTAGCCATTCATCTGTTGATAGACAATTGGGTTGCTTCTATCTATTGGCAATTATAATATGCCACTATGAACATTGGTATGCAGGTATCTTTTTGAGTCCCTGCTTTCAATTCCTTTCAATATATAACTAGAAGTGGTATTGCCAGGTCAAATGGTAATTCTATACTTAAACTTTCTGAGGCACCATCAAACTGTTTTCCACAGCAGCTCCACCATTCTACATTCCCACAAAAAATGAACAAACCTTTCTGTTTCTCCATATCCTCTCTAGCCTTTGTTATTTTCCATTTTTTTAATAGTAGCATTCTAGTGGGTATGAAATGGTATCTCATTGTCGTTTTGGTTTGCATTTCTCTAACAGCTAATGATGTTGAGATTCTTTTCATGTGCTTTTTGGCCATTTCTTTAACTTCTTTGGAGAAATGTCTATTCAAAGACTCTATTCAAGTCTTTTGCCCATTTTTAAATTGGGTTGTTTGCCTTCTTGTTGTTAAGTTGTAGTGTTTCTTTATAATATATTGTAGATACTAAACCCTTGTTGAATATGTGGTTTCCATATATTTTCTCCCATTCAGTGGGTTGTTGTTTACATTCATGATGAAATCCTTTGATGTTTTAAATTTCAATGAGGTCCCATTTATCTATTTTTTTCTTTTTTTTTTTAAACAAATCAATTTTATTGATACATATTAGTAAAGCATACAATTCATCCAAAGTATACAATCAATGGTATTTGGTATAATCACATAGTTGTGCATTCATCACTTCAGTCATTATTAGAGCATATTCATTATTTCAATAATAATAATAAAAAGCAAATAAAAAAATTCATTACCTCTCAATCTCTCTCTCTCTGCTTCCCCTGCTGTACGTAGCTGCTATTTCTTCATATTTATTTCATTCTTGCATATTTATTTTAAAGCAGTTTTATTGAGATATATGAACATAACCATACACTCTTACCTAAAGTGTATAATCAATGACTATTAGTATAATCACAATGTTGTGCATTCATCACCAAAAAAATTTTAGAACAATTTCATTACTCCAAAAACAAAAACTCCACACCCCTTAGCAGTCACTTTTCAGTCCCTCTGTTCTTCCACAGCCCTTACATAGCCACTATCTAATTTCATCTTTATAAAATGATTTTTATTTACATAATCAATAAATGTAATCATACACTACGTAGTAGTTTGTGTCTGGTTTCTTTCGCTTAGCATAATGTGGGGGTTTTTTGGTCTGATAGTAACATCTTAAAATATTAACATATTTGTTCAAAGTAAAACGCTCATATTTCCCATGAGGTTTTACTATGCTATACAGTCCCATGTTACATTTTTTAGCTTTACATGATCTTAGACTTTCTCTTTCAACCACTGTCATACCCATATAATAGCACTGATAGTTACCAATACTGTGATGTGCTTTCACCTTTTCTATTCATTTCCAAAGATTAACACACATCCTTTTTACCAATTCTGCAGTAGTTAACTGTCAGCTTTCCATTCTTTAACCTCATTCTATTTTATGGTGAGCCATATCTAACTCCATAAGATTACACAATATATTTAGTTCATAATAGCGTAATCATACCATATTTGTCTTTTTATGTTTGGCTTGCTTCATTCAACATAATGCCCTCCAGGTTCATCCATGTTGTCATTTGTTTTATGATTTCATTTCTTACAGCTGCATAATATCTCATCATGTTTTTATACCACAGTTTGTTTGTCCATTCATGTGTTAATGGACACATGGGTTGTTTCCATTTTTTGGTAATCATGAATAATGCCGCTATGAACATCAGTGTGCAGATGTCTGTTCATGTCACTGCTCTCAGTTCTTCTGGGTATATATCCAGTAGTGGTATTGCTGGGTCACGTGGTAAATCTATATTCAACTTCTTTAGGAACTGCCAAACAGTCCTCCACAGTGGCTGTACCATTCTACATTCCCACCAACAGTGAATAAGTATCCCTATCTCTCCACATCCTCTCCAGCACTTGTAGTTATCTCTTTTTTTAAATATACTTTAAAAAAATTTTTTAAAGGATAGATTACATAAATGTTACATAAAAATCTCTGTCTTTTTAATAGTGCCCATTCTAATAGGTGTGATATGATATCTCATTGTAGCTTTGATTTGTATTTCCCTCATCGCTAGTGATGTTGAACATTTTTTCATGTGTTTTTTTGCCATTTGTGTTTCTTCTTTAGACAAATGTCAATTTTTTCTTTTGTTGCTTGTTTTAGTATGTGGAAAGCTGCTGGGAGCAATATACCGGAAAGGAGTTGCCTTTTACAATGGGTTTGTTAATTTATGACCTTATAATTCTGAGGCTGTGAAAGTGTCCAAATCAAGGCATCATCAGAGATACTTTCTCACCAAGCTGCAGCAGTGGACAGTCAGGCACATGGCAGGGTCTGTTGATCTCTCCCCTCTCCTCTGGGCCTTGTTGCTTTCAGCCTCAGGCTGCTTCATCTGTGGTTTTTCTTTTTTTCCAGGTTCTGTAATTTCAACTTCTAGAGGCTTCTCTTTATCTCTGCAGCCTTCTTTCTGTGCCAGTGGCTTTTTATTCCTCCATTTATGAAGGACTCTAGTAAAAGGATTAAGACACATCTAGGTTTCACAATCTAATCAAAGGCCTTTAACTTAAGTATTTTAATCAAAAGGTCCCACTTAAAATGGGATTACATGCACAGAAATGGATTAGCTTTAAGAACAGGATTTTCTGGGGTCCACCCAACTTCAAACTGTAACATTTGTTCAGGCTTTTGGTGTAAAGTCTAACAAACCATTGCCTAACACAGGTCCTGAAGATATTTCCCAATGTTTCCTTCTAGTTTTATAGTTTTGGTTCTTATAAAATAGTTGTTGATCCATTTTGAGTTGATTTTTGTATGTGGTGTGAAGTAGGGATCCATCTTCATTCTTTCACATATAGATTTCCAATTTTCCCACCACCATTTGTGAACAGATTTTTCTTTCCCCATTGAAGGAACTTGGCACCATTGTCAAAAATCAATTCGCCATAGATTTGAGGGGTTATATCTGAACTCTTAATTCAATTCCATTGGTCTATGTCTGCCCTTGTACCAGTACAATGCTGTTTACATTATCATAGCTTTGTAATAAGTTTTTAAATTGAGTAGTGTGTGTCCTCCAACTTTGATGATTGGCTTTTCCATTTCTATAGGTTTGGTTGAGATTGCATAGAATAGACATCTTATGTTTACTCTTCCAGTCTATGAATGTGGAATGTCCTTGCAATTATTTAATTCTTCTTTGATTTCTTTTAGCAATGTTTTAAAGTTTTGCATGTACAAATCCTTTACACCCTTGGTCAAATTTGTTCCTAGATATTTGATTTTTTTAATTGCTATTGTAAATGGAATTTTTTTTCTCGATTTCCTCTCTAGATTATTCAATTCTACTATATAGAAATACTACTGATATTTGCATGTTGATCTTGAACCCCACCACTTTGCTGAATTCGTTTATTAGCACTAGTAGCTTTCTTGTGGAATTTTCAGGATTTCCTATATATAGGGTCATGTCATCTGCAAATAGGGAAAGAGGGAAAGTTTTACTTCTTCCTTTCCAATTTGGATGCCTTTTTATTCTTTTTCTTGCCTAAATGCTATGGCTAGAACTTATAGTACAATGTTGAATGATAGTGGTGATAGTGGGCATCTTTGCCTTGTTCCTCATCTTAAAGGGAAAGCTTTCGGTATTTGTTTTTTGTGTATTTTTTTTTAAAGATTTATTTATTCACCTCCCCTTATTGTTTTGTGCTCGCTGTCTGCTCTCTGTGTCCATTAGCTGTGTGTTCTCTGTGTCTGTTCATCTTCTCTTTAGGAGGCACTGGGAACTGAACCTGGGACCTTCCATTTGGGAGAGAGGTGCTCAATCACTTGAGCCACCTTAGCTCCCTGCTTTGCTGTGTCTCTCATTGTCTTTCCTCTTTGTGTCTTCTTGTATCATCTTGTGTCAGCTTGCCGTGCCTGCCCATCGAGCCAGCTCACTGTGTTTCTTGTCCTCTCCAGCAGGCATGGGGAACCCAACCCGGGACCTCCCGTGTGGTAGGTGGGAGCTCAATTACTTGAGCCACATCCGCTTTCCCAGCTTTCAGTCTTTGAGTATGATGTTACCTGTGGGTTTTTCACACATGACCATCTTGTTGAGGAAGTTTCCTTCTATTCCTAGTTTTCTAAGTGTTTTTATCAAGAAAGGGTGCTGGGGGACAGAAGTGGCTCAAATGGTTGGGCGCCCGTCTGCCATATGGAGGGACTTGGGTTCGATCCCCGGGACCTCCCGGTAAAATAAAAAATATATATGTAGAAGGCGCATGGGCTGCCAGGCCCTGTGTGCCGGTGAGCCGCCAGGTCCCGGGTGCCATGCAGCAAGATGATGTCATAACAGGAGAGAGATGCAGGGGAGAGACAAGACGAGATGCTCCGAAAGCTCTGAAAGCCAGGAACCGAGGTGGTGCAGGTAGCAGAACACCTCTCTCCTACATCGGAGGTCTCCAGGATCAAATCCTGGTGAAGACTGGAGGAGGAGGATGGGAAGAGATGGCAGGAAACAGATATAGAGAATTGCCCAGCAAATGGACACAAAACAGCAAATGGGGAAGGGGGGGTTTAAAATGGATAAAGTAAATAAATAAATCTTAAAAAAAAAAAAAAAAAAAAAGAAGGGGTGCTGGATTAGGTAAAGTGTCTTTTCTAGGTCAGTTTAGAAGATCACATGGTTTATTACATTAATTAATTTTTTTTTTCCCCAGGAGGTACTGGGGATTGAACCCAGGACCTCATGCATGGGACGCACGCACTCAACCACTGAGCTACATCCACTCCCCAATGAGAGATGGTTTTTTCATTTGTTTGTTTGTTTTTAGTAGGTACTGGGGGTTGAACCCAAGACCTCGTACATGGGAAGCAGGCACTCAACCACTTGAGCTACATCTGCTTCCATTTGATTTTCTTATGTTGAACTACCCTTACATACCTGTGATAAATCCCACTTGATCATGGTGTATGATTCTTTTAATGTTCTGCTTGATTCAATTTGCAAGTATTTTGTGGAGTATCCATATTCGTAAGGGTCTGTAATTTTCTTTTCTTCTGGTGTCTTTATCTCGCTTGGTATGAAGTCAGTGTTGTCCTCATAGAAATTAATTAGGGAGTTTTCCCTTTTCTTCAATGTTTTGGAAGTGTTTGAGCAGGATTAATGTTAATTCTTCTTGAAATGTTTGGTAAAATTCACCCATGAAGCCATCTGGTCCTGGGCTTTACTTTGTTGGGAGGTTTTTGATGACTGATTCAATCTCCCTACTAGTTATTGGTTTGTTGACTTCTATTTCTTGAGTCAATATAGATAGTTTGTGTGTTTCTAGATATTTGTCCATTTCATCTAGATTATCAAATTTGTTGATACACAGTTTTTCATAGTATCCTCTTGTAGTCCTTTTTATTTCTGTGGTGTCAGTGGTAATGTCCCCCTTTTCATTTCTGATTTTAGTTATTTGTGTCCTCTCCCTGTTTTTCTTTGTCAATCTAGCTAAAGATTTGCCAATTTTATTGATCTTTTCAAGTTTTAAAATTCTCTATTTCATGTATCTTTGCTCTAATTGTTGTATTTCCTTCCTTCTACTCACTTTGGGTTTAGTTTATTCTTCTTTTTCTAGTTCTTCCAGTTTTGAGCTTCTGTCTCTGATTTAAGATCTTTCTTCTTTTTTAATATAAGCATTTAGTGCTTACATTACATTTAGTGCACTGCCTTTGCTGCGTCCCATAAGTTTTGGTATGTTGTGTTTTCATTTTTATTCACCTTAAGATATTTCCTAATTTCCCTTGTGATTTCTTCTTTGACTCATTGGTTGTTTAAGAGTATGTGGTTTAATTTCCACCTATTTGTGAATTTTCCATTTCCCTCTTTGTTACTGATTTCTTGCTTCATTCCATTGTGGTTGGAGAAGATAAATTGAATGATTTTAATATTTTAAAATTTATTGAGACTTGTTTTGTTACCTAACATATGGTCTATACTGGAGAATGTTCCATGTGCACTAGAAAAGAATGTAATAACTTTAAGAACATGTTTTTCTGGGGTACTATAGCTTCAAACCCCCACATCCCTTATAACAGTTTTTGACTTATAGTATATTTTATTTGATATGAGTAGGTATCCCAGGTCTCTTTTCCTTACTATTTGCATGGTATATATATATTTTTCCATTCTTTTACTTTCAACCTACTTGTGTCTTTGAATTTAAGGTGAGTCTCTTGTAATCAGCAAATATTGCATCATACTTTTTTATCCATTCTGCCAATCTCTGCCTTTGATTGGAGAGTTTAAGCCATTTGCATTTAGTAAGTACTGGTATTGCAGGACTTTCTTCTGCCACTTTGCTTTGTGGTCTTTGTAAGACCCACACTTTTTTTTGGCCCTCAATTTTTCTGTTAATACTGACTTTTATATTTATTCATCTGCATTTTAGAACCTGTAAGAAATGAAAAGTGGAGTTACATACCAAGAAATACAATAGTACAGGCATTTATAATTACCGATACGGTTACCTTTACTGGAAGTCTTTTTGTTTATGCCACTTTGATCCTCTGTTTAGTGTTCTTTCCTTTCAGTCTAAAGAACTCTCTTTAGCATTGTTTGTAGTGCAGGTCTAGCGGTAACAAACTCCATCAGCTCTTTTTTATCTGGGAATGTCTTTTTTTTTTTTTTTTTTTTTTTCAGAGAATTATTATTATTTTTTTTTAATCCACCCCCTTGCTGCTTGTGCTTGCTGTGTCCATTTGCTGTGCGTTTTTCTGTGTCTGCTTGCCTCCCTTTGTTGCGTCATCTTGCTGCGCCAGCTCACCGCACCGTGTGGGCAGTCACACGGGGCCAGCTTGCCTTCACCAGAGAGCCCTGGGAATCGAACCCTGGGCCTCCCATTTGGTGAACAGGAGCCCAACCACTTGAGCCACATCCACTTCCCTGGGAATGTCTTAATCTCTCTCTCATGTTTGAGACAGTCTCGCTGGATATAAATTTCTTGGTTCGTAATTGTTTTCTTTCAACAGTTTAAATATTTCATCACCTCTGTGATTTCTTGTAAGAAATCAGGACTTAATCACATTGGGACTCCCTTGTAGATAACACGTTGCTTTTCTCTTGCAGCTTTCCAAACTCTCTTTTCTTTTGCATTTGAGTGTGACTACTGTGTGGTTCTCTTCAAGTTTATTCTGTTTGGAGTTGGTTGGGCTTCTTGAAGGTGCATATTCATATCTTTTGTTAAATTTGGGAAGTTTTATGCCATTTAAAAAAAATTCTTTCTGCCTCTTTTCTCCTTCGATGACTCCCATAATGCATATATTGATACAATTGATGGTTCTCTTAGGCTCTGTTCACTTTTTTTTCATTCTTTTTTCTTTCTGCTCCTCAGCCTGAATCATTTCAATTGTCTTGTATTCAAGTTCACTGATTCTTTCTTCTGTCACCTCCAATCTGCTGATGAAACCCTCTAAGGAATTTTTCATTTCAGTTATTGTGGTCTTCAACTCCATTATTTATATTTGGTCCCTTTTTAAAATTTCTATCTCTTTTTTTGAGATTCTTATATAGTTCTTTCATTGTATTCCTGATATCCTTTAGTTCTTTCTCTGTGTGTGTATGTGTATGTGTGTTTAAGTGTTTATCCAATATGTGTAGTCTGGTCTTCTTCATTTATGATTTCTGAATTTTTATCTTGTTACTTTGGGAGGGCCATCATTCCTGTTTCTTGGTTTTGTAATCTTTTTGTGTACACTGTACATTTTAATACATGTGTTATCTTTGGTATTAGTCCACAAGCTGTCCATTAACAGCTGGGATTATATGGGTTCCATTAGGTGAGATTAATGTGTTAACTCTGGGATTTTGTCCAAGCTGTCAGTTCCTTAAGTTTGTAAACAACTAGTGAGATGACAGATTTTCTTCTTGCCAGGAGCTAACAAAAACAAACCAAGCCAAAAAAAAAAAAAAAAAGAAAAAAAAAAAATCACCTTTCACAGTCTTTGCAAATTTTCTCTGTATTAGCTGGTGCCCTCCTTCAAAATTTAGCCCTCTTATCAAGATCAGAATGCAAGCAAACACAAAATACAGGATCCTCTCAACCTTAGGAATTCCCATTTACAGCAATCCAAATGTCCCTTCTACTCCCTATGAAATGGAAGTTTTCCCCCTTCAGTGTGCTGTATTGTATGACTTAAAGCAAGAAATCCTTTGCTCTGGGCTGTTTTGACTGAATTGTTTCTTACACTGCTTTAGTTGTCCACAAGCTGTTGCTTCCTGCAGGGCAAGTTCTGCGAGGGTGAACCAAAGACCAGTTTCCTCATTCAGTCTTTCAAACTGTCACTTAATAGATTGGCATCAACTTACAGGCACCCCAGTATGTATATAAGGGTTACTCTGCTCCCTCTGAACACATCCAGGGACCCAATAGAAACACAGGCTAGCTCCACACCATGCCATTGAGAGGGTGGGGGAGGGACCATCAAGGGCACC
Organism: Tolypeutes matacus; assembly: GCA_026826555.1. Lineage (NCBI taxonomy): Eukaryota > Metazoa > Chordata > Mammalia > Cingulata > Chlamyphoridae > Tolypeutes > Tolypeutes matacus. The sequence goes on from JAKSZT010053883.1 coordinate 22,687,672, forward strand.
AGGAGCTTCTCCTACTGTTTTTTTTTATTTTTTTTATTTTTTTATTTTTTATTAAATACCTAAAAAAAAAAATTTTTTTTAAAGATACTTAAATTACATAAATGTTACATAAAGAAATGTAGGGAATTCCCATATGCCCCACTCCCTACCCCTCCCATACTTTCCCACATTAACAACATTCTTCATTAGTGTGGTACATTTGTTACAATTGATGAACACATATTGGAGCATTGCCACTAAGTGTGGATTATAGTTTCCATTATAGTTTAAACTCTCCTGCACAATTTTGTAAGTTATGACAAGATGTATAATGGCCTGTATCTGTCATTGCAACGTCATTCGGGACAATGTCCTGAAAATGCGCCCATATTACACTTATTTTTCCCTCTCCCTTCAGAACCTCTAATAGCCACTGCCTCCACATCAATGATAAAAGTTCTTCCATTGCTAGAATAACAATAAGTCTATAGTAGAATAACAGTAAGTCTACTCTAATGCATCATTCATTCCCCAATCCTGAGGATTCTGGGATGTTGATGCCCACTCTGCCTCTAATTGAGAGGTGCCTTAGATCCCATGGGGCAGATGGATGGAACTATCTTGCTTGCAGTTGTAGACTCTCTCTGTTCCTTGGGATGGTTGTTGTCCAGCATCATTTCCTACTGTTTTTAAAGCTGTGTTTTTGTTTTGGCAGTTGCCAGATACTGCAATCCTTTAACTGTTTTCTGGGGTTTTGAGGAAGATGATTGTCAGTTTTTGCTAGTTGTTGAAAGATTCTGTGGGGAAATAGCACACTGGAGGGACTTATGTCTCCATCTTGGTCAACCTGAAGTCTGGACAGCTCTGATTTTATATATAAACCATTCTTACATTAAGTCAAAATCTATTTCCCTTTAGCTTTCACTTCTTGGTTCTGAATGAAGACATTCTGAAGAATTTCCTATCTTCTTCCACATTATAGGTTTTGTTTTGTTTTGTTTTTTAAGATTTTATTTATTTCTCCCCACCCCCTTGTTGTTTGCACTTTGCTGCATGCTGTGTCTTTAGGAGGCACAAGGAACTGAACCCAGGATCTCCAATGTAGGAGGGAGGCACCTAATCACTTGAGCCACTTCCATTCCCTGCTTTGTTGTGTTTCTCATTGTATTTTCTTCTTGTGTCTCTTGTTGCATCTTCTTCTTGTGCCTGCCCATCACGTCAGCTTGCTATCTTGCTTGTTTTCTTTAGGAGGCACCAGGAACCTCTGCTCCCTGCTTTGTTGTGTCTCTCATTATGTTTTTCTTCTTGTGTCTCTTGTTGTGTAGTCTTTTTGTGTCAACTTGCTGCACCTGCCCATCACATCAGCTCGCTGTCTTCTTTAGGAGGCACCAGGAACTGAACCATTAACCTTCCATATGGTAGGTGGGAGCCCAGTTGCCCAAGCCACATCTGCTTCCCCACATTATAGTTTTTCACTTAATTAAAGGTAGCTTCCCCACCTACCTTCCCCTTCTTCCATCCTTTCTTTTTCTAGTTTTCCTTTTTTTATCAGCTCTTTTTCTCTCTGGCTTAGCTGTCCATAGCTTGCTTCTCTCTGGTTTATTCAGCTTTATGTCCTTACCCATCATCTTGCTCTCTCTAAAAGCACATTTTTAAATCCTTGGTAATCTCACCTTCCTATAGAAAAACAGGCATTTGGAATTTTTAGATAAATGAGAGGAGAGTGATTTTGTGGCTTTGGAAATTTCTTTCCTTCCCTCCCCTCCCCACCTCATGAGCCCTTTCTCTCTTGTTAATTCTATAGTATTGTCTGTGCTTGATTCAGAGAATCCATGTATACCTCTATGGTAGATGACAGTCTGTCTTATTAATGTCTTATAATTTGGTTCTAAATGAAAGCTCTTGTTCATTTACAAAAGGCAATAATCAACTATTACCAGTATAGAAAATACTATCTGAGACTGTGATGCATGTCTGTTTATGTAAAATCATCTTGGATAAATAAAGGGAACCAGTTATTTGACCATTCGTGTTTATCTAAAATATATCGCAGAGAGCAATATAATACCTTTCTGCTATATTTTACTTGATATAAAAACACCAAATATATCAAGCTTTTCTGGATTTTGTACACATACAGATCAGAGGTTGGAAAACTTTTTCTGTAAAGAGCCAGATAAATATTTTAGGTGTTGCAGGTCATATAGTCTCTGCCACAACACTCTACTCTGCCATTGTAGAGTGAAAGCAGCCATAGACAACACATAAATTAATGATCATGACTATGTTCGAACTTTATTTACGGACACTGAAATTTGAATTTAATATAATTTTATATGCCAATAAGTATTACTCTGTTTTTTCCCCCAACCATTTAAAAATATAAAAAACATTCTTAGCTCATAGCCCTACAAAAAGGGGAAGACTGGATTTGGCCTGCTGGCCAGTTTACTGACCCCTGATGTAGACCAGAAAACTAATTAATTACATTTCTTGCCTTTGCACTGAGTGTTTTAAGGAGCTGTAGTTACAATCCTAGCATTTTCACTCAGTTTCAAAGTATTTTTTGGCCTTGTTTATGATTAGAAATGGAAAACAGAAAACAAAGTCGTTTCTATTTATCTGGCAATCATGGTATAACCTAAACTAGAATCTAAACTCTCTGTAACCACCGTAAGCACCCCTTCCTTTGTCACATTTCCAACTTGCTTTTTGTTAACTGTGTCCTTAACATATTGTATCCATAACTCATGGATCCAACTACTCTCCTTTATTTTGTCTGGTTTTAAAAGGTCTGCGTCCATTTTCCTCTAAGGAAGAAACAAACAATTCCCAAACCATCTTCTCTTTGACAAGGTTTTAGAGTTATCTAACAGTCATGGTAAAGAAAGTGAAGGTTCAGGAAGCGGCTGTGGCTCAATTGGTTGGGCTCCCGTTTACCATATGGGACGCCCCGGGTTCGATTCCCCGGGGGCCTCCTGGTGAAGGCAAGCCCGCCCACGCAGTGTAGTGTGTTGATGACCCGCGCAGTGCGGTGAGCTAGCGCAGCAAAATGATGCAACAAAAGAGGGACAAGCAGACACAGAAAAACACAAAGCAAATAGACACAGCAAGCGCAAGCAGCAAGGGGGGGGACAAATAAATAAAAATAAATCTTTTAAAAAAAAAAAAAGAAAGTGAAGGTTTTCATTCTGAGCTTTTGATACACTTCAGTGCTTTAAGGCAGTTGTATAAATTTAAGTTTGAGTAGAAGAGTCCCTCTTTCCGATCATTACTTTTAAAATAAAGAGATGTCTCTGAGGGGAATTCCCTAATCTAGTACCTATTTGGGCAGTGTTTACCAATAAGTCACAATAAAATAAAGTTACATTCTTTTGGAAGTGTCTTTGCTCCCTATTTGACATGGTTGTGTTCTGATGGATTCCTTGATATGTAATTAGCTTTGGAAAGTGCTTTCTAATAAATCCCTAAACCTATCTTCCTTTTAGTTCTCTTGCCCAGGATTCTTTAGCTCTGATACTTGGTTGAATAAACTGTTCTTCCATTAACAGCTCAACAAGATATTTGCACCTAAAGAAATCTGCTAAAGAACTTCTCTTTTGGAACATCTTCTTTGGTATTTTTCTTGAATTATTTATTCTGTTAATATGTAAATTTATGAATAAACCATACTATAAATCTGATTTTGGTTGCTACTAGTCATTAAGGAAATAGAAGCCAGTAATGCTGTGCATAGATAGACCGACTACAAAAATTGAATGAATGAATGAATAAATAAATAAATAAATAGGAAAGAGAACCACTGTTTCAACTGATCTGTAAGAGATGACTGTCAGCCAGTCTTTCTAGAAAATTTCTTGTTTTTTTGATACTTTCACTGTCATTGTCTTTTGTTCTGTCCTAAGAGAGAGATGACCTATGGGGATTTCTTCAACCCTCAGAATATTAATGTTTTAAGTCATCTTTGAACTCATTTGACTTATTTCTACTAAGTGTTAAAAATAACAATCTTTTTTCTCACCACCTTAGTCACTACAACACTTAGTCATTACAACACATGTAAGTGTCACATCTGTTAGAAGCATTTTTAATATGCTGAATTTTTCTTTTGTTTTTTTTTTTAAGTACTCTACAGATTAGTAGTTATTAACCATCCTATATTGCCACTCTGATTACATTGAAGAGTGAAGAATGGAGTGGGTGTGGGTGTGTGGGTGTGACAAGAGCTTGCTCCTATAATGTGAAATTAACAGAAAGTATATCAATTTATCTCTTACTTCACCTTAGGTAAGCCTTCTCTTATCTTATTCTCACAGCTGTAGATGTTATTATATTATCTAGGTGAATACTTAAAATGAACACTTCACATTTTACAGTGGTCTCTACTAGATTAAAGTATGTGTACCTTGTGGTCATGTCTGAGTAATATAAACATTTTGTAATATTTCCCCAAAGCCATATTCCTTTTAGGAGATTCTTGAAAATGTTTACATGGAAAGCCATTTTCATTATTATATAATTTTCCAGGAAGAGAAGTCACAGCTAGTTAGTGTTTAATGATAGTTTTATTTTGCATTTAACTCTGTGGAATCAAGATGCTGTTTCCTAGCCATCAAATTGAGGTGTTATGTTTTTCTTAAGTACTTTTACCACTTTTGGAATTATGACTTCTAAGAAATCCTGCCAAATGAATTCAGTTTTGTTCTATACTAATTTTGTGACCATACTAAATGGTTAGAGCACAAAAGATGGTTACAGCACCTTGCTCTCCATCGCTATCTGCCCTGCCTCTCCCTACCCATATGACCCTTCATAGTCTCATGAAATAAAGTTGACCAGTAAGGCCTTCTTGTCTCCTAGACATGTTTAGTATAACCTTTAATATTTACCCAAGCATTTTGACTTCTGTAGTTCTATTCAGGTTTGAGAACATTCATTTGATCTGTGGAGTCCTTGCTGGTGAGTGCAGTGTAAAGGCAAAATTTTCTATTTAATAGTTAAAATTTTGCATCAGGCATGGGTTTTTGAAGCTGTTTGCTTTTACATTCATCTATTCTGGGGATAATCTAATAACAGCACTATTTAGAAAATTATAAAACTATGTTTAAAGGATAATTGTCATTGGCAAATTTCATTTGCTGGCATTTGTAAAAGCCACAAAAAGGCTGCATTATGGAGTAATTTTCCTTTAATAAGCAATTTATTTTAGCAACTTTAATTTAGTAAAGGCCAGCATCTTCCAGAATAAGCTCCTTTATCTACTTATATTTTTTGTATACCAGAGAGTAGCAGTAGACCATGAAAATAGCTCTGAGTTTCATGGAGAAGCTAGTGAACACTAAAAAGGTGCATTTCTAGCTAGGGACCAATAGTATGCCAAACTTAAAATTTTTAAAAATGAAAAATAAAAAGTGGGCAGAGGGAGGGAGTCTAGCCAAGAGAATGAAGAGAAATGTTTTATATGATAAAGGATGGCACACCAGAAAGGAAAGATAGAATTTTTAAATACTCTTTTGCTAGCCACATGGTTGTTAGTTTATCCCCATCTTCAGTGTTTGTGTTTATAATGTTTCTTTTTAAACTGCCAGTTGGCCTGAGTTTTCTACCAAAAGTGTACCATTGTTTATGAGGCTTTTGGGTTATGGAGGGTCAATGGATGTTTTTCTTTTTTGTAATTTTTGTTCTTCTTTTGTTTCCTTTTTTGGCTGAAAAATGGGCTACTACTGCCTGACTTGTCATTTTTATATGCTGTTTACACATGGCTTTTGCAAAAGAAGCCATTACCACATCTGATTTATCTTTTATTGCAAGTGCCCATTTAAAAGCATTTGTTATGACTTAACATTTTTTAAAAATTCATCAATTTTAATGTACCTACTAATTATTATATAACCAAGAGAAACACTGATATTAAATTTTTTTCAAAATAGGAAGAAAATGACAAATATTTATAATATATTAACGTATAAAGCTATATGTTTCACTTTTTAGAGCTTCTTTCCCAGCCATTTAAAGCATTCTTTGCTGAGACAAACTTGCCATGTTTTATTAAAGAGAAGAATGTAGAAATAAAGCACTCGCAATTAACTGATCTTATCAAGATTGGAGTCTAAGTTTTTTAGTTTGCATGTTGTAGACCACTTGGGGCTATTATTTAAATACATTGTTAATAATATTTATTGTTTATTATCTATAATATTTATTGTTTACTTTAGTTAAGAACCAGGAGCTGGATTCTTCTGCTGGGTATCTTCCTTCTCTGTGCTTAGCAAGATAACCTCGATACCTGCTGGTTCTGTGGGCAGTAGCAGTGCAAAGCATTTCTTACTGGGTTTGCAAAGCAAGGGTAATGTGCTCTGTGGGTGTATATGTGTCTTTGCCCCCTCCCCTCATCCCACTGCCACCTCCTCCTGTTCTCTCCCGTTTTCTTATCAAACTTATTTTTTAAAATCTATATAAATCTTATTTTAAAAAATTAATGAATCCCCTTTTTCTGAAGTATAGAGATACTAGTAAAAGTTTAATGTATTAACTTTCCCTGAGATATTTGCATTTCAACATGTCACCAAGTCATTGCAAAAATGAGGGTGACATTTCATAGTTGGTTATACCATTAAGTAGTACTTAAAAGGCCAGTCCTAAATCTCATTTTACTTGACCACATGACAAAATAGAATGAAGATTATGTTGAAAACAGTAATAGCTTAATAGGTGTGATTGGCTTGGCAATTCTGTTGTGAAAACTGACTAGAGAGATAGAAAGATAAACTCTCATACTCTCTTTTTGAGGAAAAGTTAGTACTTACAGGAACCAAAATGTGCGATGTTAACAATACATAGAAAGTCATGCTTTGGACCCTAGAAACAGCAACAAATCTATCAAGCTTTAAAATGGTTGTTAATTTTGTGACTAATTAGAAACGTTCCTTCTATTTTCTTTTTTAATAGACGATCTAGATCTCAAAACTATCCATTAAAAATGACCTACCCAGGGTTCTTCCTGAGCATCTTGGCTGAGGAATATTTATTAGACAGTCACATGTCTACATATTTTAATTTCTGTCTTCTATCTATTACAATTTCTTTCCTCAAAGTTCTGGCTAGTGATGCTCTTTAAAATATAATGGTGACCTGATTGAGCACTTGCTAACAAAAGTTGAAAGTTAGATCCATGGGCTTGGCCCACTTCAGGTGGTCAGGAAACATTTATTGCCATATAGGAACTAGATGTGTTTATTGCTGTGGTTCATATTTCTTTGCAAAAAGTAATCTTGTAAGAAATATAAAATCATTCTGGATGTAAAGTATGATGATGTATACCACAAATCTCAAGTTATTATTTAGAACAAGTTTTTTTTTCAGTTACTTTGATCGTTAGTATTTTAAATTTCCCGTTGTTATCATTACTTTGGCAAGAGAGTGGTAATTTCCTTTGAGTGTCTTTAATGTTTCAGAGGCAGAGAGCTAATAAAATTTACTGAGAAATTAAATTACAGATAGAGCCATATCCTTATTCATATTCCTGAGAATATCCCTGGCATCTCTAAATTAGAAAACATTAAACAGAATATAATGAAGCTACAACTTAAATTTGAGCTATTTCTTTTCCTACCATATTAAGTTCATCATCACTGACTTTGACTTTCAAACCAACTCACTAAATTAACAAAGTTTTCTATTTTATATTATCCTTATAAAAGAGAATTTTCATACTATTTAAAAGTTACTGACATTTCTTATAATTTTTTCCACTAGCTACTTTTTCTTTGTAAGAACCTATGAAGGTTTATTTTAAATTCTTTTTAAAGGTTTGGAGAACATTAAGGATTTATCAACACTTCCTTCATAAGTTGTTTATCAGACTCTTCAGATTTTAAAAATCATTCTTTTAGTGAGGCCAGATACAAAAGTTACCATAGGAAAAGAATTTTAATAACATTTTTTATTACAAAATAATACGTATTCACATTTTAGAAATGAAAAACCCACAGGAAAAAAAAACAAAACACTTGCTATTCCACCACTATTAATATTTTAGTATATATCCTTACAGTCTTTTTCAGGTGCATAATTACACACATAAAAATAAGATTTTTAAATGGATAAGAAATAAAAACATAGCACATTATTTAGCAGAGGGTTTAGTCTTTGAAGTCAGCATTTTTGTCGTCTTCCTAATCCCAACATCTAACTAGAGTCCTGAGATGAAAGTGCTTCCTTAAAATCAGTTGGCAAGCTTGGTAGTTCTTCACTTGGTCTTTATCTGCCAGCCCAGGATTTTTTTTTTTTTTTAAGGTACCGGTGGCTGGGAATTGAACCTGGTTCCTCATATGGGGGAAGCCGGCGCTCAACCACCAAGCCACATTGGCTATCCCTGAGTTGGGTTTTTTTGTCTGCTTTGCTTGCTGTTTGTTTTTTCAGGAGGCACCAGGAACTGAACCCGGGACCTCCCATGTGGGAGGCAGGCACCCAACCGCTTGAGCCACATCTGCTCCCGCCAGGATTTTAATATATAGAAAGATAAAATGAAACAATAGCAGGGTTTTGTGTTTTTTTCTTCATAGTCTTATCAAGTGTAACTGTGGTTCTTTTGACAGTCTCTTCAAATATGTAAATCCTTTACTTAAAAAATAACCTCAAAAGAAAAACGTTCTGGATTGCATTTAATAGAGTGGCAGCAGAATACCTGTAAAACACCCACAACCTGCTCTTAATGATATCTGAACTCTACAAGTGAAGAGAGGGGTAATTTTTAACTCATAAAGGCACATACATCCACAGAGTTTGATGATCCTGAGACATAATCCCTTTGAAGAGTTTTCAAGAGAATGCCTTTAGAAAAAAATCCATTTTTCTTCCCCCAAACAAAGAAAATACTGAATTATCATACTTACCAGGAGCCATTAACTTTTTTTCTTTTTCTTTTTAGATACTGGGGGCCAGGGATTGAATCCAGGACCTTGTATATAGGAAGCCGGCGCTCAACCACTGAGCCACCCTGGCTTCCCTGAGTTGGCTTTTTTGTTTGTTTTGCTTGTTGTTTGTTTTTATTTTTTTCTGGAGGCACCAGGAACCGAACTCAAACCTGGAACTTCTCATGTGGGAGGTGGGCACTCAACTGTTTGAGCCACATCTGCTCCCCCATTAACTTTTTTTTTTTTTTTTTAAGATTTATTTTATTTATTTCCCACCCCTCGACCCTCACTGTTTGTGCTCACTGTCTGCTTTCTCTGCTTGTTTGCTGTGTGTTCTCTGTGTCTGCTCGTCTTCTCTTTAGGAGACACTGGAAACCAAACCTGGAACCTCCTTTGTGGGAAAGAGGCGCTCACTCACTTGAGCCACCTCAGCTCCCTGCTTTGTTGTCTCTCTCATTGTCTTTCCTCTTTGTGTCTCCTTGTTGAGTCATGTTGTTGCATCAATTCCCCGTGCCTGCCTGTCGTGCCAGCTCACTGTCTTACTCATCTTCTCCAGGAGGCACCAGGAACCGAACCAGGGACCTCCCATATGGTAGGCAGAAGCTCAATTGCTTGAGCCACATCTGCTTCCCTCCCCCATTAACTTTTAAAATGAAACTGAAAATCTTCAAATTTTAAATTAGTGGAGGGAAAGCTATAAGTGAGGTGGGGATCAGATTTTGAAGTGTTTTCTGTGTCTTAATAAAGGTTTTAGAGTTTAACCAGAAAGCAAAGAAGTGCCACTGAAGGATTTTAAGCTGGAAAATGCAACTTTCAACATTGCATTTTAGAAATAAATACTTTGGAAGCAGTGTAGATAGTGCATTCAAGGAAGGTTTGAAATGAGAAGAAGGAAGGAAGGAAGGAAAGAAAGAAGAAAAGCTGTTTTAAGGCATTAGTAGTAGTCTGGTAAGACATAAGAGCTTGAACAAAGCTAGTAAATGTGGGAATGAAGACAAGTAGATAGGTAAAGGAGAAATTAAAGTAGAATAAAAATGACTTGATGATATAATCTATGGGGCTTGGGGGATGAGTATAAGGAAGGCATAGAAGATGACTGTCAGGGTTCTGAAATAGAAGATTGGGTGGATGATGGTACCATTTACCAACAGAATAGAAAGGATGGGAGGAAGTTGAGGTGGGGGAGCCCAGGCATTAGTTTATTTATGTTGCATTCCATATGCTTGGGAAGATATCCAGAGATCTGGACAAGAGGGCCAAATGGAGAGGTTGATTTGCCCATATGTGAGAGAGCTATAAATGGTAACTCAAATCAGTTATCCTTTAAGTAGCACATATTAAGTGCTCAGGAAGTATTTGTTGAATTAATTTTACAATGACTACAACTTTTAACCTTGGTGTCCTCTCTACATGCTTTCAAAAAAAGGATAGATCTAATTTTACTCAGCATTAGGAACTTTGGGCTATTAGCCAGGTGGTGCGGGCCTAAGCAATGTTTAATGCACAAAAGACTTCTTGATGAAAGACCACCACTTATTTCTTGGACAGAATGCCCAAAGTTGGCACTTATTTGATTATTTTAAGTATTCTCCTGATTATTAATTAGTATTTCTTGATTGTGACAAAATTATTTGGAGAAACCATGAAGTTCCTCTCCATAGGAAAAGGTTTGGATATGCTTTTCACAATGCTAGGGCTAGCACATAGCCATTTGAGAAAGCCTGTTTATCACCAGCTGGTCTATTTTTGGACAGCTCTACTGCAGCTTCTCAGACTCAAAAGAACTGGTGAGATAGTGAGATAAGCACCTTAGAAAGTAGTACAGTAGATGAATAATATAACAGCAGGCCCTAGCACATAATAGGACATCAAGTTAATGTTGGTTGAATTAAAGAGATCTGTATGGTGCTTTAGAACTTACAAAGTACTTCCTTTTATGTTATTATATTTGGTCCTCACAACCTTATGAGTCAAGCCAAGTATTCTCATTTTAAACTTAAGGAAATTCATATACTCTTAGCAAGAATGTTTTCTGTTTCTCTGATAGATCTGCAGATAGAAACAGCCCCTCTAGTCATCTCTCAATTCCATTTTTTCTGTCCTAAATAATATTCATAATCTGCCACTGAAAGACCTGCCTAATCTGATTTCAACTTGTGCCACTTTGAGATGCTCTTGAGTTGCATGTTTCAGAATGATTTAGGAATAAAGTTGGTTTGAAGTTTTTTGTTTTGTTTTGAGGTACTGGGGCTGGAGATTGAACCTGGGACCTCATATGTGGTGCTCAACCACTGAGCCACATAGGCTCCCCTGAGTTGGTTTTTTTCGTTTTGTTTGCTGTTTGTTTGTTTTTTGTTTTTAGGAGGCACCGGGAACCAAACCTGGGACCTCCCATGTGGGAAGCATGCACTCAACTGCTTGAGCCACATCCGGTTCCCTGGTTTGAGGTTTTTTGTTTTGTTTTGTTTTGTTTTGTTTAAAGATTTATTTATTTATTTATTTATTTATACCCCCACCCCCACCCTGTTGTTTTGCGCTCACTGTCTGCTCTCTAGTGTCCATTTGCTGTGTGTTCTTCTGTGACTATTTGTCTTCTCTTCAGGCAGCACTGGGAACCAATCCTGGAACTTTCTGGGGTGGGAGAGATCTGCTCAATCTCTTGTGCCACCTCAGCTCCCTGGTCTGCTGCATCTTTTATTGTCTCTCCTCTGTGTCTCTTTTCATTGTGTCATCTTGCTGTGCCAGCTCTCCACTCAGGCCAGCACTCCTGCGTGGGCCAGCTCGCCACACGGGCCAGCTTGCCTTCACCAAGAGGCCCTGGAAATCAAACCCTAGACCTCCTATATGGTAGATGGGAGCCCACTTGTTTGAGCCACATCCACTTCCCGGTCTGAAGTTTTTGAGTGCAGTCCATCTTTTTTTGCCCTAATAGAGCACTCATTTATGTTCATTGCAATGTAAGCTAGTTTACAAGTTAATGACCAGCAACAATTTTTAACATAATATTTATAACATGATTTGAGTATGAAAATATGTAAGCTTGTCCAAGCATATGTTGTATACTCCAGGCACACCTTTGTATACCCAAAAGTCCCTTTCTGTTATAAAGTTCCTGTGTAGTATGTAACATGCTAAAATGATCTTAAAAATTCAGTCCTAGATGGCTGCTTTATAGCTTTCTGGTGAGCACATGCAGATGTTACTTGCCATGACATTGGGCTTCCATTAGATTGTTGTCATTTTTTAAATGACTCATGTTCCTTTCCTACTAATGTAAATTCCTATTTTTCCTCTACCTAGAGCACCTTTCTATAAACTTTGGGAATAGGTCCATCTGCTATAATGGGTGTTTTCTGAACCAAATTCTCTTTGAAGTACTTAGTTTAGAATTAATTTTCCTGTGGTGTAAGGCATTTAACCCAGGAGGGAACTCTGCTGTGTTTCTAGAATTTATTTCTCGTGGAGGTTTGAAGTGTTGTGTCAGTCATCTGTGAAGAAATAGTTCTCTATCTGCTGCTGAATCACTTCTATTCTGTTTACAAAAATCATATAAGTATTTTTTATATGTTTGATGCCATGACAATGATTGGAGTAAATCAGTGCTGGATGTATTCAACTTCTGTATCCCTGCCAACCAGTCTAGATTTTAGCTTCTCTGGTAGAGGCTAATATTATTATAGATATGGCTTGGAGGTGTGAAACATTTTTTAACCAGATTGTACTCCTCAAACGTATGTTTTGATTGACTCATGAATTGCATTGTACCCTGTGTGCAGTAATGAGTTAGGTATTTAGGAATAGCAAAGTAACTCATTTAAGCATGAAGAAAATGTATTCTACAGGGAAGACCATAAGAATACAAAGTGCTGGGTACTATATGAGGCAAATTGAAATGATTTCTCACATTAACAATATTATAGAAATATGATTAAAATGAGTTTGGACACTTATTTTCCCCATTATCCTAATCTTCTCTTTTTGCTTTTGTATGTGTTCATTCATTTGTAGAGTATAAATGACATTCGCACAGAGGAGGTGGCTGCTGTGGCAAAGGGGCCATCTACTAACCCTGGCTCTGAACAGGAGGGCCCCAAGCATTCGGTAGTTCCTAGTGAGAACCAAATGACCACCCCATCGGAATCTCCACAAAGCTTTGACTTTGGCTTCCTCTCCATAAGCAGCAAGGAGACAGAAGAGAAGGTGCAGGGGGCAGCTGGCCATCTTGACATTAAGGAGGTGCCAAGAGGCCCAGGTGGGGAATGTAGAGGAGTGGAGGAACAGGTCAGTGCCTTGAAAGGCCCCCTAGGCAAGTTCTCATTTACACCAGCTTCCTGTCAGCTGCAACTTGGTGAAAAACAGGCAGAGAGTGATGAAGAATATATTACACCAGGAGAGCCACTTGGAAAGCGAAATGGATCATTTCTTTACTCTCGTGTGGGTAACCAGTTCCCAACCCTCATTCGAAGTTTCCAGGTAGTAACTGATTAAATGATGCAGGTCTAATGACTCTCTTTGGGAGAGGGCCAAAATCTGTTCTGTGGTGGAGGTGGTAGTGGTGGTGAGGGTAGCCTCCCTGTGCTTTTTTAAAATCACAGAATAAAATTAAAGCCATTGATTACTCCAAAGAAATTTATTTGGAGGAATTAACTCCATGACTAGAAATCCTTTCTCTTCTGCTGACTTAAAAAAAAAACTCTTGGGTGTAAACTCCAGCTCTTTATCTTTATGAGGCTGTGGTTTAAGTGTGTTCCCCTTTTTCTTACTTAAGCATGGGCTATTTGAAGAGGTGCATTTCTGAGACTTTTTTGGTGAGGAGCCTTAAGTGTTCTGAGACCATGCTCAGAATGTCAAATAATCTTGATTAAAAGTGGCAGCTGAGCTTTTTTATGAGATTTCAGGCTTCAAATAATAAGTTTTGTATTGTAGCTACATAGTGCAGCCCCACCACTTCCACTGACCCCACTCACAGGAGCTTCTATGATCACAGGCACTAATTTTCTGAAATGGGGATTTTAGGGTGATTCATAGTCTTGGGGAAGTTGAGCTGATAGATAAGAAAGCCTTTGATATTCCACTAATGTTCGTTCTTCTGAAATTCTGAGGTTAATCACCAGGTGGTGGTAGAACTGATTTTTTCTTTCCAGTTTTCCAAATACTGTTTCTTCTCAACAACTCCCAAATTAATGTCTGACATTGATTTGAAAGAAGTTAATGAATTCCAGAGTAATGCATCCCAGTGCCACTGCTGTTTCGTGTATTATTTGTACTTTGTGGAGGAAATGTGACTGATTTTCTTAATTATAGCGGTACATTTACAAGGACAAACGAAAGTGATTGTTATTTGGCAAATAGTTTTATATTCAAATTCTGAAGGTCAGTCTGAAGTGTTTTATGTCACCAATTGTAACTGTCTGATCTTATAGCTTTCCATTAAGCATATGAAAGTGATTATAGGAATGCTGTTAATATCTGTCATGATTTGACACTGTGTTAAGGTTACTTTGAAATAGTGTCCAAGTCTTGGATGGCGTAAACACCTTTGGAGATTGAGCTAACCCTTTGCTAACACTTTGATCAGATCAATGTCAGAAGATTAGTTCTCCACAGCTATCAAAAAAACTCCAATAACTCTTTGTTTGATGCTTCACAGCCTCCACTGGTGAAGACTCAGACTGTCACCATCTCAGATACTGCCAATGCTACAAAAGGTGAAATCCCAACCAAAGACGTCCCCATTGTCCATACTGAGACCAAGACCATCACTTACGAGGCTGCCCAGGTAGGGCACAGTTTGATGCTGATAAAAGAAAAACTTTACACGAAATTGAAGATCTTCATTGAGCGATTCCCATTCAGAAAGTAGAAGTGAACTCCCCCAGAGAATGTAAATGGGAAGCTCATATAAGACAAATGCTGAGGGGAGGCGGCTGTGGCTTAATCAGTGGGGCTCCCGTTTGCCATATGGGAGGCCCCGGGTTCGGTTCCCGGGGCCTCCTGGTGGGGGCAGGCCCGCCCGCACGGCGTGGTTGGCTGGCCCGGTGAGCACAAGCAGCAAGGGGGGATGGATGAATAAATAAATAAAATCTTTAAAAAAAAAAAAAAAGACAAATGCTGAAGCAAGTGAGGAAATGTTCTGATTGGAGGGGAGGTATCTTACAAAGTGGGGAGCAGATATACATTGGTTAGTATGGTGTGCTTGTCCATTCCAGTAAGCCCTCTGTATAGGACCTATACTAGTTTATCACTAGATGTTGCTTATCTGCACCCCTGTAGGGTGTGTTCCCTTTTCTGGGTAATCTGCAGCAGGTCAATTGTTTTTGTCCTCTGGACAAATCCTTCTTGGAAAGGGGTTTTTCTCTGGGCAGTGCAGGTGGCCATTTTATTTTACTTTACAAAACCAAAGACGGAAGTAAAGGCAATAGATAACCTTTTTTCTTCACTGGATTTCTAGTGTTTACTGCGAATAATGCTTTTTGGGGGGCAATTCTTTCTAGAAGAGACTCCTGATTGATCTAAGGGATGTCCCAAAATGCTTTATTAAAAATAAAATCATCTTCAATCTGATTGCTTATATCCACACAGTTCAATTAGGGAGGCAATCTAGTCTAATGGTTTAAAACATGGGCTTTGTGGAGGGTCAAACAAATGAGTCCAGGTCCTGGCTCTTCCGTTTACTTACTAGGGCAAATAATTAGACATCTCTGAGCCTTGATCCCCTTCTTCCCCTCATCCATCCTACCTCCACCCTTATCCCCCACCACGATGACAGTATCTACCTCATGGCATGGGGTTGTTATAAGGATTATATAAGATATAGTATTGTGTGGAGAGATCTTAAGCACTATGTCTGAAAGCATAAATAAATTACAGCTATAATAATTAAATAATTTATTAAAATTAAATTAATTTTAAAGTCACATAAGACATTAAGTATTTAAAATTTTTTATTACTTCCTACTTTCAGTAAAATTTTCCTCCAATGCTGATAATTTGGATGGGTTAAGGTTGATTTATGTTGAATTATCTTTTTTTATTATTATTATTCACAGATGCTAAAAGCAAGGAATACTTTTCCTTCTATAATCTGAGTCATTATTAATTAATTCATGCAACAAATATTTATTGAACATTTATATATTATGTATTCTAGTCCAGGGGATACAAAGCAGTGAACAAAGTAGGCACAATCTGCCTCAACTTACATTCTAGTAAGAAGAGCCAGGCAATAAAATACATAAACAAATGTATAAATAAATTTCAGACAGTGGTAAGTGCTATGAAGAAACTAAACTGGAGTAAAGAATTAAATAGCATGGAACTACATGAAGGATTGTTACTTTTTGTCTAGAATAGTCAAGGAGGAGGTGATGTTTTGCCTGAGGACTGAATAATGGGAAGAAGAGAGCCATGTGAAGCTCTGGCTGGTTGCTTTCACATAATTCCTTTCATTTAATCCTCATATCACTGTGAACTGAATGGTGATATCCCCATTTAGAAAACAGTGGAGCTTGGTGATTAAAAGCATGTGCTTTGCAGTTATTGAAACAGAATTTGTATCCTAGCTCAACCATGTACTAGCTGGACAATCTTAGACAAGTCACTAAAGTCTTTAAGCCTGTTTCAAACTGAAGTACAGGGGGGCAGATGTGGCTCAAATGGTTGGGTGTCCATCTGCCATATGGAGGGACTTGGGTTCGATCCCCGGGACCTCCCAGTAAAATAAATTTTAAAAAATATAGAAGGCGCACGTGCCGCCAGGCTTTGTGCACACGGGTGTGCCGCCAGGCCCTGCCGAGCCACGCAGCAAGATGATGACATAACAGGAGAGAGACACAGAGGGGAGCCAAGACAAGATCCACCAAAAAACCAGGAACTGAGGTGGTGCAGGTGGCAGAACGCCTCTCTCACACATCAGAGGTCTCCAGGATTGAATCCCGGTGAAGACTGGAGGAGAAGTATGAGAAGAGAGGGCAGGAAACAGACACAGAGAATTGCCCAGCGAATGGACACAAAACAGCAAAAAACGGGGGGCGGGGGGGTGGGTAAAATGGATAAAAGTAAATAAATAATAAATAAATCTTTTTTTAAAAAAAAGAAAGAACTGAAGTGTAGCCTGAGGAAATGAGAAAAAAGAGATGTGTCTAGAGCAGGCGTTCTTTACCAGGATCCACCAACCCCTTGGGACATATTTCAGGGGGTTGGTGATATTGAATTGAAAAAAATCAACTTATTATCTTTTTTTATGACCTTTAACTGAAATATAGCATTTCCTTTATTTATTAATGTATGCAATAAATTGCAATAGTAAATAAATTGCAGTAGTATTTGTTTCATACCACATTACAGTTGTTGCATATCTTGAAAAAATCGCTTATGCTCATCCATACTTTGAAATTATGGTAGTTGTTAGACCCAACGCTAGTTGAGTGTCATAAAACTATCTGCCCCTACATTCTGAGAAGGGGTCTGTGGTTTTCACCTGGCTGGCAAAGGGGTCTGTGTAACAAAAATGGTTAAGAACCCCTGGTGTAGAGGGACAGAGAAATGAATGCATAGAATTTGACAATGAAGAGGATTGAAAAAGAAAGGAATAGGAAATTGATTTAAGATGAGCCAGAGGATGTAGGAAAGACTTACTTGCATACAGGAGGGAAACCCTTTAAATTGTCGCTATGGTGGAAACAACCTAAATATCCATCAGTAGGGAATTATTTAAATAATTATGCTAGGGAAGCGGCTGTGGCTCAATCAGTAGGGCTTCCGTTTACCATATGGGAGGCCCCGGGTTCGGTTCCCGGGGCCTCCTGGTGAAGGCAAGCCCGCCCGCACGGCGTAGTTGGCTGATCCAGCGAGCACAAGCAGCAAGGGGGGGATAAATGAATAAATAAATAAAATAAATAAATAAATAATTATGCTATATCCAATTAAGATAATTCTTTGCAGCTTTTTTTTTAATATCCACCCACACACACACCCCGCCTATTGTTTGCACTCACTGTCTGCTCTCTGTGTCCATTCACTGTGTACTCTCAGTATCTGCTCATCTTCTCTTTAGGAGGCACTGAGAACCAAACCTGGGACCTCCCATGTGGGAGAGAGGCGCTCAATCACTTGAGCCACCTCATCTCCCTGCTTGGTTGTCTCTCTCATTGTGTTTCCTCTCTGTGCCTCCTTGTTACATCATCTTGTTGCGTCAGCTTGCCACACCAGCCCATCGTGCCAACTTGCTATCTTGTCTTCTGCAGGAGGCACTGGGAACCAAACCTGGGACCTCCTATGTGGTAGGTGGGAGCTCAATCGCTTGAGCCACATCCACTTCCCTACAACTATTTTTAAAAGCCTCTGATGAGAACAATCTCCAAGATAAATTGTTAAATGAAAGATAAATTGTTAAATGAAAAAGCATGGTACAAAGTGGTATGTATAATATGCTACTGCTTATGAAATGGAAGAGTGATGTATGTAAAGCTCTGTATGTACAGGCTTCTATATGAACACACTATCTCTACATGGGTACTTAAAACAAACAACAACAGCAGTGGTGGCCTCCAGTGAAGGGAACTGTGGCACTGTGGTCAAGAGTGGGAGAGAGGGAAGCGGATGTGGCTCAATCGAGAGGGCTCCCGTTTACCATATAGGAGGCCCCGGGTTCGATTCCCGGGGCCTCCTGGTGAAGGCAAGCCAGCCCGTGCGGCACGGTGAGCTGATGCAGCAGGACGACCCAACAAAGGGAGACAAGCAGACACAGAAAAACGCACAGAAAACGGACACAGCGAGCACAAGCAGCAAGGGGGGATAAATGAATAAATAAATAAATAAATAAATAAATAAATAAATAAATAAATAAATAAATAAATAAAATCTTAAAAAAAAAAAAAAAGAGTGGGAGAGAGACTTATTTTTTATAGTATACTATGTTAAAGTTTTAAAATTTTGTGGTATATGCATGATATCAAGAAAAATTCTAATGGTGCAAAATAAATTGTTTTAAAAAGTTGTGAGGACCACTTTGCCCACAGAAACCCATGTGGTTTGAGTGGAGCCCTTACAGAAAAGGGGAAAACAAGCAGCCATTAAAAAATATCCTAAAAAAAAATAAAAAAAATAAAATTAAAAAAAAAAGACAAACAACCCATTTTAGGGAAACGGACGTGGCTCAAAGGTTTGGCGTCTGTCTACCATATGGAGAGACCAGGGTTCGATCCCTGGTACCTCCCGGTAAAAAAAAAAAAAAAATATCCTAACATGTAGGAGAAATATAGCATGATGTGCTAGATAAAACACATGGTTTTTAGGCAGAAGGACCTGGATCTTAATTTCAAAACTTGCTAATTTTGTGATCTTGGGCATGTCACTTAATTTCTTTGAGCCTTAGTTTTCTCTTCTGAAAAATACCTTATAAGGTTATTGAGATAAATAAAGGAAATGTGTGCCTGGGACATAATAGCTATTCAAAAGTAGTAGCTGTTATCATATTATGTTGCTATAATCTGTCTTTATTTAATTTTAACCAGGCTTAAGATAATAGGCCAAGACACAAATTGCTTCTTATTAATGATGAGAGACAGTGTAGTATAATAGGGAAGAGTGTTCCTGGTTTTGAACCTGCTCCATCACTTACTAATGTGCAGGCAAGTAATAACGAAACTCTCTGTGCCTTGGTTTCCTCATTTGTAAAATAGGGCTAATAATAGTTATACCTCATGAAATGGTTGTGAGGATGGTCATTTAGACCATGATTTAGAACTAAAGATGGTTATTTAGAACTAATGCATAGGAAATGTTTCCAAAGTGCCCGATACATAATTACCAGATAGTTATTTGCTATTGTTATTATTTTTTTACTGTAAGTGTTTTTGCTGCTGTTTTTATTATCTTGCCAGACAAGTAAGTCCAGGTACCTTTTGTTTTTCTTCCACAAGTCTCACATATTGCATGTCTTTTTGTGGACATATGTTTACATTTATCTCAGGTAAACACCTAAGAGTGGGATTGCTGAGCCATAAGATAAATGGATGTTTAACTTTATAACCAACTCCCAAAGACACGTGGGAAAAAAATGAGATATGTCTAGGGGGAACTTTGGTAAGAGGGTCAAGAAGAGGTCCTATGAGGGAGGAGTATAAGTAGGATATCATAAGTGTCTCCTCGATCTTCACCTTTTTCAGAAACAGAAAGAGGAATGTAGGGTGAGTGGGTGGGAGGTAGAAAAAGATAGTCACAGGTTTAATAGAGGAAGAGTTCTTTAAAAGGGTGTAGCCACCCTGGCATGCAAATTCATATTCATGTAACTATTTATAAATTACTTTTATATCTATGATCTCTTCTGAGCTTGGCAACAATGCTATGGTGTGGGCAGAGTACATATTACAGTATTCCCTTTCACAAATGAGAAAACTAAAGCTCAGGGAAGACAGAATGACTTGCCAATATCCCACAGTTTGTTACTGTCTGAACTGGGACCCAAACCTCAGACAAAAAATTTCTTGCCTTTTCTAACTCCTACCTCAAACATTTATTAGCTATAGACCTCAGATAAATTATTTAATCTCCCAGGACTTCAGTTTTCTTATCTGTACAGTATAATAATAATAGTACCTACCTCAGATATTGAGAGGCATAATTGAGATAATTTGAATTATGTGTTTGGTATATAGTTAGGAGGGCAATAAATATTAGTTGAGTATGAATCTAAGGTAGATAAGTGGGTCAGGGATTAAGAAAGTGTTGGTGGGGAGTGGATGTGGCTCAAGCAATTGGACTTTCACCTACCACATGGAAGGTCCCAGGTTTGGTTCCTGGTGCCTCCTGGAGAAGGTTAGCTGGCACAGCGGGCAGGCATGGCAAGCTGACGTATCAGGATGACACAGCAAGAGACACAAAGAGGAAAGACAGTGAGAGACACAACAAACCAGGGAGCTAAGGTGGCTCAGGTGATTGAATGCCTGTCTTCCACATAGGAGGTCCAGGTTTGGTTCCCAGTGCCTCATAAAGAGAAGACGAGCAGACACAGAGAACACACGACAAATAGACACAGAGAGCAGATATCCACCTCAAACAACGGGGGTGGTAAATAGATAAAATAAATCTTAAAAAAAAAAAAAGAAAGTGTTGTTGAATTAGCCAATTATATACCTCGTATGATGGTGGCATGTGTATAAGCCTTACTCAGGTGCCATATTCATGTTTCTCTCTTTGGTTTTGTCTGAATTCCTACCTGGAGGAGAACCCAGCCAGGGATTCTTCTTCTCCTTCCATCCCTCCCCCTAACATCTCAAAGTTTTGGCTCAATGAAATATGATCCTGCTCATAAAAAGGTTGGACACTTCTGCTTATAAGGCAAATCTAAGTGATTTATATGATGACAGAGAAAGATAATAACCTAACCTTTTTTTTTTTTCTGTAGTGTTCTGTATGAAAATGATTGCAATTCTTTAAATCCCTCTCAGAGGAAGTGTACACTACCAGTACCCGGTATTTTAGGTCACTGATCTAAAAACATGTTGTAGTAGGCAAACTCCATCCTTAAGCCCATTTCTCTCTATTTTGTTCACAGAGTTGTCAGTAGCTCAAGTCTACTGACAGCCCAAATGGTTGCTGATAACTTTTTGTCAGGCTAAGTTTGTCCCCTGCCAACTATCTCTCTTCCTTTTTGCTAATGTCACTTCTCAGCCTGGTCATAATATCATAATAACATTTTGTTTTAGTCATAATATAGTGAGCTCTGGAGAAACAAGAAGTAGCCCCACAACCCTTATTCTCTATATAGATTAGTTGTATGACATGGTCTTTGCAATACTTTAAAAATCCTCCTAATAAGGAGGACCTATTTCAATAATAGTTTTCTTATCAGAAATGTCAGTAAGAGATATTAGACATATTTCCTCCCATTTCGCCCTAAAAGGACATTTCCTCCCTCATTTGCTCCAGAATCCTGTCCTGATCTTCAAAGAAGATAGCTTGAGATTCCTTGGCCTCTTAAACCCCAGCAAGGAATTTTCCCAGTTCTTTCTGGAAAGTTCTACGCTATGATTCAGAACCAACCCAGGACCTTACCAACCAAGAGTTTACACCTTTTCTGCCTTAGGCAGTATGCAGAGAGTACCAGATTTGTAGAGAGAAGAATTGTCACTTACTAGTTTTGAAACTTTGGGCAAATTATTTACCTTTTCTGAGCCTGAGTTTTCTTACCTGGGGGTGCTAGTGATCTTTGCCTTTTCTATTTGTTTCATAGGGCTGATACAAACATCAAAAAACATAATGTTTTGAAAGCCATTTGTAAACGATAAAATGCTTATACACGTGTGTAGTTATTGTTGCTCTTGTTGAACCTGTGACTATACTTCTGCCTCTTCTTTCTGATCCAGTCCTGTCCCCGACCCACAGCTAAGGAAATTGGACCCATCCAACTTTTTTAGAAGTATCCTTGTTCCCAGGGAATTTATTTATTATTAATTCACTTTAAGGAAGTCAAGTTTTTGCTTTAAAATGTGCAGCTTAAGAGCAAAGCTTCAGCCTGCAACATGTGCCCACAAGTCATGGTGATAAGTTGTGCTTCCTTCTGCAGACTGATGACAACAGTGGGGACTTGGACCCAGGAGTCTTGCTGACAGCTCAGACCATCACATCTGAGACCACAAGCAGCACTACCACAACTCAGATTACTAAGGTAACAGACCAGCTATAACTTCTATCTGGAATCCAGTGGCATGCTGAGCTTGCTGCCTCTTTTCCTGAAGCACCCTGGTCCATAAGTAAGGGTTTTCAGCTCCATCCCTAGAAACACAGTTATTCTAAGCTTCCTTTGTGGAAAGGCCCTGCTGCTTTCCCCAGCAGTAAACCCAGGGAGACCCTGAGAATATTCCTGCCTATTCAGTAGTCTCAGTTGTTCCCAAGAAGAACCACAGTCAAGAAGTAAGTAGTTGTTCTCTGCATATCCGTCTGTCTCTCTGATCTCTGGTAGTGAGTCCCCTATCTATCTGAAGAGGTAAGTTTAAAAAGTCAGTTTAAAGGCAGGTGTTGGTATTATTTTGCAACCATATTTCCCAAGCCAAAAATCAGGACCAAGGGTCTAACAAAGAATCTTTCTGTCATGTCCAAGTTGAACTATGTAAACTGTAGTTTGGATGTTGAAATATTAGAATTATTGGAAGGTGGCTTATGGGGGCAAGAGGGACAAGATATCTAAAATTGGAACTATCCCCAGAAAATCAGAGACAATCCATATTTGCTGTAGCACTAGAGTAAAATGCATTTTCTTGTAGATAAGAATCCAGGTTCTTAACACACAGATGACTGGAAGCCAATTACATAATGTGTCTAGACTTTATTAGTTTTCCTCATATGCCAAGCCGGGATATCTGCCTACTCTCAGTGGGTTATTTGAACATTTTTTGACATCAAGAATGTGAAAATGTTTCAAAATAGAGTCCAACTTCAGCGAGCAAGTGATTGAGTGCCTGCTTCCCATGTATGAGGTCCCAGGTTCAATCCCCAGTACCTCCTAAAAACAAAACAAGCAAAAAAATCAACTCTCATTGGAGAGCGGATTGTAGCTCAGTGGTTGAGCACCTGCTTCCCATGTGTGAGGTTCTGGGTTCAATCCAAGGATTTCCTAAAAAAAAAAAAAAGAGTCCATTTCAATCTGTGTGGCATTTTGTTCATTGTTTTCTGTTATTTTTTTCCTTCTGAAAATTATCAAATAAAATACACAGGAGAAGAGCAAAGGGAAACACCTACCATTTTGCTTACTCACTGAACTTCTGTTGTGTTTTGGAGGAAGAAAAAGGAGTGACTAAATAAATAGAGCGCTGTGCCCTTCTGTTTAATTTATTAAAGATTTTAGCAATCCAAGGAAGTAGAGGTGTGCTCAGTTAAGCAATTCTTCGCCAAGAATTTGGACAGATGGGTGAGAAAGCTAGCCTATGCAGAACCCAACAGCAGACTAAAATTTGAAGTAGAGCTTTAAGAATTATGTCTTACTGTTGTTTGTTTTGTTTTGTTTTGTCTTCCTTCCTTGTTTCCTTGTTTCCTTCTTTCCTTCCTTCTTCCTCCCTCCCTCGCTCTCTCTCTTTCTTTCTTTCTTATTATATTACTGAACTCATATGACCAACTCCTTTTGGTTTCAGACTGTAAAAGGTGGGATTTCAGAGACCCGGATTGAAAAAAGAATTGTGATCACAGGAGATGCCGATATTGACCATGATCAGGTGGGAATGCTGAGGAGGTTCTGGGGAGGGGTCCCTATGCAGGAAGACTGTTGAATGCAGAAGGCGTTTGCTTGCAAAGGACTCCTGCCATCTTCATCTCCAAAGAGCCCCTTTTGGCTACTCTAGCTCTTAAGAAGGAGAACAAATGAGGGGAGCAGGTATAGTTTAATGGTTGAATTCCTGCTTTCCATATATGAGGTCCTGGGTTCAATCCCTAGTACCTCCTAAAAAAAGGGGGGGGAACAAAAATAAAAACACAGAGAAGACCTATCCTATGGAAAGGACCCTTTTTAATTCATTCATTTAGTCATTAGGTGAAAACACTGAATTTTTTTACTTTCACAGCCTCTGCCTCATGACTTTCCTGTAGAACAGAGCCTAAGCAGCTTCAGGTCTTGCATTTTGTAAATTAGGGAAGTAAGAACATGCAACGGAAAGAACAGGGGCTTTGGACTCACATCAACTTTGGTTTAAATCCTGGTTTTGGGAAACGGATGTGGCTCAAGAGGTTCGGCGTCCGTCTACCATATGGAGAGACCAGGGTTCGATCCCTGGTACCTCCCGGTAAAAAAAAAAAAAAAAAAAAAAAAAAATCCTGGTTTTTACCTAGCTCTTAACCTCTCTTGGCCTCAGTTCCTCATCTATAAAATGCGGATATAATGTCTTCCTCTCAAGGTTGTTTTGAGGATCAAATGACATACTGAATATACAAGTGTGTGGCATATGGTGGACTCGCAGCCAATGGAGCTCTTGTCATTCAGGAGTTATCATGTACCAAAATCTGTGCTAGGGATGGTAGATGATAATAAAACAAAGCGAAGGCATAATCCCTACCCTCAGAGGGCTGTGATAGCTTAAGGACACAACTAGGGGGGACATGTGATGGACAAGAAATCAGCAGACTTGAAACTTGGTTTCTGTCCTTGATCTGTCACTTACTTGCAGTGTGTTCTTGGGCACATCACTTTATCTCTGAATTTTTTTCCTCTCTGAAAAGAGAGTAGGTTGATCTAGATAATTTCTGGGCCCTTCTGAGTGCTAAAAATTCTGTTTTATGTTAATTAGGTGCTAATTGTGTGCTGTAAGCAATTAGCAAATAATAAGGTCAGGATTAATGTTTCCAGTTCTCTGCTGGGTAAAGTTAGAAGTAAAGCTGCAGAAAAGAGGGGATAGAAGAGACTGCATGCAAATATTTCTGGAATCATTGACAGGATTGCTGAAGCAATAATTTTTGGCCTTTATGCCAAATGTGCTAAATGCCTTTTTAAAAAAGAAAAACTGAGCTGCAATGGCATTTCCCTTGCTAGGAAAGTTGAGACTTAGAGCTGAGAACACTGGGCTCAGGGTCCCAGAAAAAAGGCTATGAAGCCCAAGCAAGAGACCTTGCAGTCTGTTGCCCAGCTCGTGAGTCCCACTGCATTCCCAGCCTGCACCTACTTATTCAGTCCGGTCTGATGTGAATCCTGCTATGTATGTGCCCAGTCTGTGCTAGATAGCAAGAGCAGTAAATGAGAAGGTGTTTGGGGTTTGGTGTGAGATAGACCTGGGTTGAATCCTGACTCTGCAACTTACTGCTTGACTGTCCTTAAGCAAGTTATTTTACTTCTCTAAGCTATAGTTTCACCACCTGTAAAATAAAGATAATCATAGGTTTCTTCCAGGGTTGTTGTGACAAAGGGATAGCTTAGACAAATGCTCCACTGTCCCTCAGTTCTCTCAGGTACTGAGATACAGAAGGCATAAGATACGGTACATTTTGGCTGGGGAAGGAGGCACTTTAAGGACTAAGGAGAAGCAGTATCATACAGGGTTTTATAGATAGATGGGTGTAGGACAGTGTAACCAGAGAGAGGGCTTCAGGTGGACCTTCAAGCATGGGCAGATGGGTTGGACAAACAGGATTGAGTAGCATAAGCAGGAACCTATTGAAGTATGGATGAAGCAGGTCCAAGCTTGGCTGTGATGAGAGCCAAAACCAGAAGAGGCATCTTCTTTCTTTCCAATTTCTCCTAGAGATGGTTATTAAGAGCCAGGGTCAGCAATCCAACTGGCCAGATCTAACTGAAATCCTTTCTGATGGAGGGATTAGCACTGTCTTCGGAGAATCCCCATACTACCACCCGTTCCCCCGCCCCAAACACTGTGTTGAACAAGTCTTTCACCTTAGGGTGCTCACAGAGACTTGCAGACCAAGGAGAGTAGCGTCATTGCTCTTCTTTGATTTTTCCTTCTGCTCTCTTCAACTTTTCTAAAATAATCAAAATTCTCCAGATCTAAAACAGGGTCCCCCTAGGAAATTGAAAGACAGGGTGGTAAAGAAGAAAGTCTGATAGATGAGTTGAAATCCTATTGCATTTTGTCCCAATCACAAACTTAGTCAAATTCCCATAAATTTTATAGATTGTATGAAAAAGTTCAAATATATTCAGTTTTCCTTTTTTTTTTCCAGAAAAAGATATTTTTTTATTCAAGTAACTGCAAATAGGAAACCAGAGGAGGACCCCAGACTGAGACAAACAATGTGTACCCTATCCCCTGACAGAACAGGGGGAGAAAGTGGGCCCTATACTTCTGTGGTACCACGCACCTCCCCTCCTCACTCTGCTGCAGCATCCTAAGGGCAGAGCCCCATTGCCCTGGGACCGGGGTAGTCAGTAACCCAGCCTGCGGTAGCCCAACCCCTCTTCCCCACGAAGAGTATCTTAGGGGAGCGGAATATGTTTTGCCTACTTTTTAATTTGCCGTCTTTTGGTTGTTGAGTTGTAGGAGTTCTTTATATATTTTGTATATTAAACCCGATGAGTGGAGCTTCTTTTGGAAATACTCTGGAATTAGTGGTGATGGTTGTACAACACAGTGGATATACTAAAAACCTTTGAATTATACACTTTAAAATGGATGAATTTTATGGTATGTGAATTATATCTTGACAAAAAATATATATGTTTTAATGATTTTCTGGTTATAAAAGTAGTCATTTAGAAAAGTACCAAAAAAACTATGAATGAAATATGTCATCCATGATACCATGCCTTAGATCTTTTTTATTTTTTTATATATTTTTCACCTTAGATCTCGATATCTTAAACCATAATACCTTAGATACTGATAATGTCTGATCTGTATCTTTCCAGACATCTGTGATTGGATAAAAAGAATGCTTGTTAAAATAAAATGTGTTCTTATTCTTAAAAAAAAAACAAAAACAACTATTGCATTACTTACTAGCTGCGAAACATTAAGCACTTTACTTAACCATTGAATTTCAGTTTCCTCATCTATGAAATGGGAATAATGATACTATCCTAATTCACTGAGTTGTGAGGAAGATAAATAAGTTACATGCTTAGGCCAGTACATGGTATATAATAGGCATGCAATGAATGTTCACCTCCTCTTTTCCTTTCCCCTCATCCTTCCTTCATTCAGACCTACACCCATGACACTTTAGCCAAAGATGTCACTTCCCTTTTGTAGCATACTTCTTTATTTTCCTTTCCTGTCTTGAACTTCTTGGTTACACTGTGTTGAACTCAGATTTTGCTTCATCCTCTAAACTTACTTCTTGAATGAATCCTCCCGGGCCCACACAAGGAGGTGCAGCTCTGACCCCTGAAGTCCCTCATGATTTCTTGAAAAAGCACTAACCTTCCCTGTCTCTGTGTTACCAGTCCGGGAATCTCCCTACGTAGGATAGGGTGGGTAAGGTAGTTATCAGCTTGATTTAGCCTAAAAGTTGCTCTGGTATAGCAGACAGTAGTATTGAATTAGCCGGAGAAATGATGTCCTATGAATTCTGCTTTGCCTGATAGGCTTTGTTTGTGTCTTTCTCAGGTCCTAGTACAAGCCATCAAGGAGGCAAAGGAGCAGCACCCAGACATGTCAGTGACCAAGGTGGTCGTCCATCAGGAGACCGAGATCGCTGAGGAATGAGCTCAGGTAGGGGGTATTTCTGTTGGATTGAGGATACCCATTGTCCCAGACTCAAAAGAGCTCTGGACAGAAACCCTGTACACTCGGGAAGCCCATCTCTCCAAGTAGGTGTTCACATTGGAACTTGATAAAATGAAGGCCAAGAAGAGGCTAAGTGTTGTAGGATATAGAGGAGGTTATTAAGTATCTGGCTCCAACTTAACCATACAGTAGTGTTGGGTAGGAGGACGTACACCAAACTTGGAGATAACCCCACCCACCTACCAAATCTTCCTGTATCTTCCTGCTTCTCCACTTTACCTTCCTCCTCCCTTCTCTCTGCTGCTTTAACCCACTTGTTACCGTTATCTCTGAGCTTAACTGGGAGAACTAGAGGAGGAGAACAAAACCAAGGGGAGCAGGATCAAGATGTCTGGAAATGGGGGTGGGGGGTTGGAGAGGAGGGTGTGTTAGAGGGAGGAATGGCTGAAGCTCTGGAGTGAGACTAGAGAATTGGAAGCATGATAGCTGCTTTCTGGGAGCCAGGGAGCCAGATAAATTCATGCCGAAAAGTAGTTTACACATGACTTGAAGCTGTCAGTGAGAATTGGGACTAGACCCTGTAAAACTTTTGGGGTCCTAATTGCCACTTGTGGCCACAAGAACTTGGCAGTGATACTATGTCAGAGAATAATGGGAGTGGGCAACTCTCTCCTTTGCAGGATTTTAAAATTTTGTTTCTTTCTTTCCTCTAGGAACTGTCTTACCCCCAAATCCCTGCCCTTCTCTCATCCAGGAGAAAACCAGCAAAATGATAAAGAAGCTAACCTGGAGTAGTCAGACTTCAGACTTTCAAGATTATGCTAAACCACCAGAAAATTTCATTTTCTATTTGGAAAATAGATTCTTCTAGATATCACTGATCCTTTTGAATACCTTTTTCTATATTGTGATAACAGAAATTGTTTAGCTTTTCACTCAATGGACTGTTTTTAAATGTTCTTTTTCCTTTTGAATGGGGTGGCTTGCAACCCCTTCAACCTAGCCTTTCCCCATGTATTTCCAACCCAGACACTAACAGGGTCCACAGAATTCTTCAGGAAATTCTCTAAAGATTCTGTCAGCTGTGTTGGAGGCCAAAGCCAGCTGAGCTTCCTGCACCTCTCCTAGTTTTATACCCTTTGGATAACAGCAAAATTCATAAACCAGCCCTTTCTCAGAGCCAATGATTTGACTTTACCAGAATGTCATACAAGGTGGCCACCCTGATCCATAGACCCCAGGAAAAAGTCCCTGGCCCTTGCTTTGTTGCGGGTGATTTGGGTGAGGTAGAAACCTCTGCTCAGAATGTCATGTTCTTTTCCTTCCTTGTTCCCTTCCTTCCTCCCTCCCATTCTTCTTGGAGCTTCTTTAGATCAAAGACTTAAGAAGTTGCTTGAGATATATCTGATACTGTGAATGTTTGAACATATCCGTGGCCTTCACCTTCCTGCCCTCCCTCCCCAGCTGCCCAGCAGAAGCAGTGGCTCTGCTAAGTGCTTCCCCCAGCTTCCATCTCAGGAGACCAAAACTCACGGGAAAATAGGCACTTTCAGCCAAAAGCTCTGATGACACCTTTTTAGTGGTGATTTGGGGAAGGAAAGTTAATGAGGTTTTTTTAAATAAAGTTTTTCAGTTCTATAAGTGTGCACTTCACACAGGGGAATGGTGGGTTTACATCAATCAGATCCTGCCAAGAAGTATTTCTAGATGACCATCCCTGGCCTCTCTTTAATCGCATGATGATAAGGAATATAGCTCAGAGAAGTTTGTGTTCCTTGACCTTTCTTCCTTCCCACAGGCACCTACTTGAAAACACTCCTCTGGAATAAGGGAATTGGCTTTTAGGGGCCATCCTTCCCACAAAACATCATATGACCAGGGATAAAAGCACCAGCTCCGCTCATCCCCATTTGCCATCTGAGACTGTCAGTTTTTTTTAGGCTTGATTTTGTGGTGGACTTTGTGTTTGTTTATTTTTTGTTTTTGGAAATGTGAGGACTGATGTTCCCAATTCCTCTGATAAAAATTGATGGATATTTTTATTCAATAGGGTTTCTCTAATTTCTCATATTGCTTCCTACAAACAGATCTGCCTGGAATCTTCTTGTAATCTTAAATCTAGGCTAGAAGTGAACTTCATGAGGTAGATAGTAGATTTTCCTACTGTCATTGGGGGCTCCAGGGCAGTGAGCAAGAGAGAGAAGCCTAAAGCCTGCTCCCAACAGTGGGAACCAGCAGGAGATACCCAAACTCTCGGCTGGCTGAGTTGTGTTGGGACATCCTAACTGGTAGGAACAGATTCAGGTGTGTGCTTTTTTATTATCACTTATGTGAGACTGCTACTAACCAGCAGGAAGCTCTTTTTGGAGAGGGAAGGTGAGGGCATAGGAGGGATGTGTGACAGACTTGGAGGAAAAGAAGTTGTCCTATCTTGGGAATAGACTTAGAGGCTGTGGGCATAGAGTCTGAAATGACTGGGCTTTCTGGGTGGTGCCGAGGCCTGGGCTGTGTTTCCAGGAATGGTGGCCAGGTTAGAAGTGCAGCTCATCAAATAAGCATGTAGTGTGAGCTCTCTTCCCAAGAGGTGTGTGCCCCTGGCCAGCTGTCCTGAAAGAGCTACTGGGGTTCACAAAACGGAAACCTGTGGAATGAAGGGGATGAGGAAAAGAAGAACACAAACATGTCCATTAAAATTTTTGGCATACTGACTATTCTGTGCTATCTAGATCAGTGTGGCAGTTTTCATAGCACAGAAATATGAGTCAGGGAAGCTAAACTTTCCCTCATCTCTGTCACTAACTCACTACACTTTTATTTCCTTGTCCATAAAATAGACCAGAACCCAATGCCCTTCCAGCTCTGAGAAGCCATGATTTGAACAAGGGGTGTCCTTCCAAGCGTCTTCCCCTTTCCTCCCTCTCTGGCAACAGATCTTGGGGTCTGGCAGTTGTTTGGATTTTCTCCCTGCAGTTGCTGTGTGTGTGAAGAAAAGCAGATTCTGTCTAGGTGGAAATGGTGAAGAAGGGAGAGGAAAATTACATTTCCAGGGTCAGTGACTTGGCAGCAATTTTCTTAAAGTAACTCAGACACGCCACAGTAACAACTCTCACTGCAGTTTTATTTTCACTTGAGAAATAAGGATTTCCTCCAAGCCACATGAGGTCTCTGTCACCCACCTACACACCAAGCAGGACCTGAACCCTGGTGCACCACCGTGTGTTCTGCAGGGCAGTCGGAGGTGGGGAGATAACAGCCCACCTTGGGAAATGGAGCCAGAGCTGTGGCCTGGCCAACACCAAGGGATGCTCACAGGAAATCTCTGCCCAGGATCTCAGCCCCAGGCTGGTTTTGTTTTCACAAATCTCTCCCAAATGTATTATTTTGGTGTCAAAAATGAAGGAGCTTTGTAAATTTTTTACAAATTATGAATCATATCAAGTAGTTGTTTACATTTCTTGACAAAATAAGAACTATGGCAGCAGAATCAAATTGGTAAAAATCCTTAGATTAAATAGGCAATGATTAGGTCTGCTATTTTGACCTTTAATAGGAAAAGAAGTGGTTGTAGTGTTTAAATATGTTTGGTCTTGCTTCCTGTATTGCATTTTTCAATAAACTGGGAGAAAAAAAGTAATCATTCTGTGAGAATCTACTTTCTACTTTTAAAGTTCTCTTTACCTACCAGCAACTTGGGAAAAATTAAACATGGGTGGGGGAGACCTATACTCAAGCCATCTTCTAAAATAAGCTGCCCAAACTGGCCAAAATGCAGCTTTAACATTGTATAAAAGGATTTCTGAGAACTGGCAAGTGCCTTCTGCCAACTGGACGGAGATTTTGCAGCACAGGCCACAATGAAGTAAGCAGAGAAGGGGGTTTCTCACACCTGTTTGGGGAAGGGCCAGACCCTCAATATGAAGGCATTGGCAGTAGTGTAGCCCTAGGGGGAGGTACCCTGCATGGCTGAGGGAAGAACTGGGTTGTGGTGGGAGTTAAAGGCTCAGACCCTATCCTGGTTGGCAGTGGAGGGTCTCCACCCCACCCCATTGCCCACTTTCCCAGAGGCCCAAACCACAACACCAAGTCTTAGGGTCCTTGGCCACCCCTTTGGGTTTGCCATGACACCAGGTGCATCTCCCAGTCACCTGGCCTGGACTTCCATACCCCTCAGGTACCTGTCCAGGGCTAAGGCCACGTTTGGAGGCTGAAGGAATTCCTGAGGCTGAGCCAGGCTGTTCTCCAGACTCCATATTAAAACATTGCCTCCAGCTCAGATGAACCCTAGTGTAGGTTGCATTACTCTGCTGATGTGCACAAGGTCAGGATGCCTTAGCAGCTGCTGGGACCACAGCATCCGTCCCCACCCCCTGATGTGACTGAAGCATCTACTGGACATTGGGACCCCTGGTCCTGGTACCACGGCACATGCTGCAGCCTCATAGCAGGCTGGCCTCCACTCTTCCTCCCAATTTGGCATAACCCCCAAGACTGAGGCGGTCCAGCCTCGGCCAGCTGCGGTGAGCACAGTCCCTAGCTGCAGGGGCTCCAAGCAGGAGCTCTCCAAGGCCCAGATCTAGAGACTTGGAATGTTCAATGCAGGAAGCGGAGGGCTGCACGGTGATGATCACGTGGCCAGTTTGGGTCCGCGGGCCCCAAGGTGAGGGCAGCCCTGGGCCCTTCAGCGGGTAGCTGTTTAGCAGGGCAGGTAACCCGAGGCGAGGATTGGCAGGCTCCGAATGCAGGCTCCGCACTGATGGGACGGGTGAGGTACCCCGATGGAGAGAGAGGTCCCAGCTTTCTGGCTCTGCATAGCCTATGGCTCGGGGAGTCCTGGAGCCCGGACTGGGGAGGAGAGCGCAGTCCCAGCCCGGGCCGTCGCGGGGCCGGAGCGCCTGAGCCCGCAGCACCCCCTGGCGGAGCCGTCGCGTCTCCAAGTCGCGGTTCTCATAGAGCAGCGTGTTGGCGCAGATGAACACGAACAGACCGACGCCCATGACCACTGGCCCGATGAGCCGCAGCCGCTCGTGGGGGCCGTGGGCCCGGCCCGCGCCGCGACCCTCGCGTCGCAGCTCGCTTAGAAGGGGTCCGCTGGCGTTGGCGGTTCGGGACCCCGGGGACCCGGCGCGGTGCGGCCAGTAGCCGGCCACGGCGATGCCCATGCCCACCAGCACCACAAGCGCCCCCAGCGCCGCGAACGCCCCCGACGGCGAGCGCAGCCGCAGCCGCGCGCGAACCCGCAGAGGCTCGGGTGGGGAGCGCGGGCGCCGGCGGCGGCCCAGGCGGCGGCCCAGGCGAGAGACTCGGCCCTCGGGGCTCCTCCGCGCCTCCCCGCAGTCTCGGGGGCTCCCAGCGGTCATCTCGCCGCAGTCTGGGCGCTCTGCGGAGAAGAGATGGGAGAGAGAGACTGAACCGACGGGCCTGAGGTCGGGGCGCCCGGCTCGGGTCCCAAATCCAGGGGGAAGTGTTGGGCTGCCTCGCCCAGGCCGCTTGGAGATCCCTGGCGGCCACCCCCGGGTTTTCCCGGGCTGCCGGGCGGGGAGCCGCCCCCACTCGGGTTTTCCGCAGCGGAGCTGCGAGCCAGGGACGCTCGGCAGAAGCCCGAGTTGGCCCGGCCCGCGGGCGGAGAGGCGGGAGGGGGCGGACTGCTCCCTGATGCGTCCCTGGCTGCGGGGCTCCCGCCGCCCGCACACCCACGCCCCTTTGCCGCCAGCGAGTTCCGCGGCTCTGGAGGCGTGAGGGCTCCCGGCAGCGGGTCTCCAGGGTAAGTACAGCCCGGCCCGACCCCTCCCCGGCACGTGGCTCAGACCACTCAGGTCCGCCAGGGTCGCGTGAGGGCCCCCCGCCTTTATCGCGCCCCCCCCCACTGCGCTTTACATACCGCAGCGTGGGAAGGAGGGGGTGTCACTGATTCCAGCCTCTCCTTGCCCTCCCCTTCCTTCTAGACCTCCTCAGCACAGAAGCTGCAGCAGGAGAGACTTGAGCTAGACTCGGGGAAGACAGACCTGCCCAAGACAAGCCAGTCAGAGGAGGAGTGGAGGAGGCGGCGGCGCACTTTGCCCAAGATTTCTTTGAACTCGGCGCAGAAGAGGCCTCCCCTTCCCCCAGCTCCCGGCTACGGCCTGGGCAGGAGGCAGAGGCGACCTGTGCTAGGCGCAGGATCCGGCCAGGCGGGGTCCCCTCCCGGCGCTCCCGTCGACCGGGACAAGTCTGTTCCCAGTTGCGACGTTTCCAATTCGGGCTCCTCGGGATGAATCATCCCCCTTCCCGCCGCCTGGCCTCCTTTCCGGCCTCCTCCGCCCGAGGCCTCAGTGGCCCGCGCATCCTGGCGGAGGCAGCACGGCCGCTGCGCCCTCGGGTCCCGGCCTGCCTGGCTTACGGCCCTCCCGGCCGCTGGCCCGGGCGGGGGACTGAGGACTGGACCCGGGCCGAGCCAGGAGAAGCCGGGCTGCGTGGAGGGCGGCCCCACGGAGGGGAGAGGGTGTGGGTGGAGACCCGGCCCCAGCCGACGCGGCCGCGGGGGCCGAGAGTCGGGCCGTCGCTGTCGGTGGTGCGCGCCCGCCCGCCCGGCCTGGTTTCTCCACGGCTCCAGCCTTGCAGCCCGTAGCCGAGGCTCCCAGGAGGAGGCCTCGCTACGCTGCCCCCTCCTCACCCGCACCCCAAACTCAAAGCAGGACACCCCACCCCTGCCTCCGACAGGGGAGCTGAAGGCCCGAGGCCTTTCTTAGAGTCGCAGCGGCCCCCGCCTCTGAAGCTGGTCTTCACAGACCGAAACCGCGGCCCAGAGGGGCGCAGGGGCCTGCCCGGGGTCACACGGCCGCACGAGGCGGGGGCGCCGGGGCGCGAGGCCAGGCTCCCTGACCCGCACCCAACGCTCCGCACCAGCCACAGGAGCATCCAGGGAGGCGGCGGGGCCCGTGCCCGCCTCGTCCTTGACTGGGGAGCCCTTTCCCCACCCCTAAGCCAGAGAAATGACCACCCCGCCCCAGGCCAGGGCTGGCACCCCAGCCGCGACCCCCGAGAGGTCACCCTGGAGTCCCAGTGGGGAGAGCGTGCAGACAGACCAGAGCGATGGGGACACGCTCAGAGACCCCAATATTCTGGAGGGCAGGGGTCGACGCTGGAAACCACAGGAAGGCGGAGACTTGGGGACACAACCTGAAGGTCCCAGGTCCCCGCATTCCCGAGTCCCGCCACCGCCCGCGTCCACGCTCCGGCCCGGGAGGAAAGAGGAACGGGACTCCCACCCTCAGGGAGGAGGGGCTAAACAAAAAGTTGGGGAAAGTTGGGGGGTGGCTCTCTGGCCCCTAGTTCTGCTCACCTGCGCCGCCGCGCCCAGGCGGGTCGGGGTGGGAGTCCGCGCGCGGGGGCTCGCAGCACCGCGGCGGTCGTGACAGAACCTCGCCGGGCCCCGGCCCCGCCCCCGCCCGGGCTCCGCCCCGCGCCGCCCCGCCCCCGCCCCTCCAGAGCCCCCGGGACCGTGTGGCCCGAGCGGGGCTGGGCCCGGCTGCTGCGAGGTGCTGGGGCCGCAGGTGGGCACTGCGGGCGCGCTGCGTGGCTCCGGGTGGGGGTCGGGGCCCGAGTCCTGCCATCACCCCTTTCCCCGCCTTACGTCGCTCCCGAAGGCCTCGGAGGGCGCCCCCTGCCCACACCGGGAAACTGAGGGTGCAGCACGCGGCGGGGCGTGCGGCCCCTCCCCGCCCCGCCGGGCGCCGCCTCAGCCCTGCCCCGCCGCGACCCCCAGCCCTTCCTGTGCGACCCTCCCGGCCTTCGTGTGCCCACTGGACGTAACTGTGTCTGCCCCGCACGGCGCGGGGAGGCGAGCCGCGGGCGGCAAGGGCAGAGTCCGCAACCCAGGGCGCGGCCCGAGGCGCCCTCCGAGCGCTCAGCGAAGCCCTCGGTGGAGCGGGGTCTGGGCGCAGTGGCGGTGGACCCTGCCCGGGAGCTGGGGGCCCCCACGGGGGTCGAGGGTCATGCCTCGCCTTGCCCACCCTCCCCAAGGAGAGGGGCCCATCTGGAGCGGGAGAGACGGCGCTTATCCCAAATAAGGCGACGTGTGGAGCGTGCGCGCGTGTGTGGTGTGTGTGTGTGGTGTGCGCGCGTGTGTGGTGTGTGTGCGTGTGTGATGAGCGCGCGTGTGGGGTGTGCGCGCGTGTGGGGTCAGTGCGTGTGTGTGGTATGTGTGCGTGTGTGGTGTGTGCGCGCGTGTGGTGTGTGGTGAGTGGTGTGCGTGTGTGGTGAGTGTGCGTGTATGGTGAGTGTGTGCGCGTGTGGTGAGTGTGCGTGCGTGTGTGGTGTGTGTGCGTGCGTGATGAGTGTGCGTGCGTGTGATGAGTGTGCGTGCGTGTGGTGTGTGCGTATGGTGTGTCCGTGTGTGGTGTGTGCGCGGTGTGTGTGCGTGTGCGGTGCGTGTGTGTGGTGTGTGTGCGTGTGCTGGGGCCGGAGCGCCCCTCGGCGTCGGGCCTGAAGGGGGCGGCCCAGCTCGCGTGCCGCGCCCGCCCCTACAGGCAGGAATGTGGAGCCGGGCGGGCGCGCGGCCCAGTTTCCATGATGCGGGGGGCGGGCTGGTTTCCTGGTGCGGCGCCCGGGCCCCCTGCACACGCGCCGCCGGGCTGGGCCCCTCGGGAGGAATTTCCGGCCTGGGATTGATTATAACCGCCCCGCCCCCCGGCCGCGGGACCCCCGGGACGCTGCGGATGGCGCGGCGGTAATAAGACCCGGCTGTGCTGTGCGCCGCGGGCGGAGCCGACTCCGAGAGAGGCGGGGGCCGCGGGAGCCACGCAGCCCTGCCAGCGCGAGCCCGAGCTCTGCGAGGACGCGGGGGCGCCGCGGTGCCCGGCCCGCGATGACCAGGCATCCCCGGGAGGGGCTGGCACAACCCCCGAGGGCGGCCCCGAGGCCACGCGGCGGGTGGGGCCGAGCCTCGGCTCCCCCGGCCTCACCCCTGCGGGATGGGGAGCGAGGCCAGGGTGCTGCCTGCTCCCTCCCCCGACGGCCGCCTCCACCCAGTGCCACCGACGCGAGCCCGGGCGGCTGCTCGCGCCCCACTGCTGCGGGGCCCCTCCTGCCTCCCGCCCTCCCCCCTTCCCACCGCATCCGCGCCCCACACGCCGACGCACTGCATCCCCCCACCTCTGCCCTCCCAGTTTTCTCTCAGCCCGCCGGCTCAGCCCCCCCTCCCAACACTGCTCTCACTGGGGACACCAACCCGGGGCCCAAAGCCTGGACCACCTTGCTTTGCTGACTCCACCTCCCCGTGGCGCTCACCGCCTGCCCCTCCTGCTTGTCCTTGGGAGGCCACACTGTGGCCTCTCTGCCCTGACCAGACCCAGGTGTCTGCTGCCTCAGTCCAGGAACCTGCTTCACTTTCAGCAATTAGACAGCTCGCCCCAGTGATCTTCCCCCATTCCTGCTCCTACGGGCTCACCTCCCAGGGGCCTAGATGATCTGCCCAGGGGTGCCAAGCATCTTTCTACACTGACTCTAGACCCGCTTCCCTGCGCAAAATCCCCCCTGGCTTCCCACTGCTGTACAAACGGCATTTAAAATCCCTTTTGTCTCCACAAAGCCTTGGACAGCTGAACTTGTTTCCATCCCTAGCCCTCTGGGCTCTGGCCTCAGGACCTTGGCACAAGCCTTGCCTTCTATCGGAATGCCTCTTCCCCTCCTTTTCCCCTACTGGCTCCTACTCTTCCTTCTGGGCCTTCTCTGGACTCCAGACCTGTCAGCCCTGCCCCCGTGCCTGCCGTGGTACTGCCAGAGGGCCCTGCGAGCTTCCCCCGGCAGCACTATGCACAGGTGAAGTGAAATAGTTTGTGAATTGAGTCTGCACCTATCCACGTCCCCACCGGCTGTGAGCACCGAGGGGCAGGGCAGAGCTTGTGTGTGGCACCTACGACTGGCCTTGGGTGTAAGAGTCTGTGCAAGGCCAGTGTCTCCCCCACCCAGACCCTTTCCTGTTCTCCAGGAGAGAACAGTTCTGGGCTTCAGTCTCCCCACCTGTTAAAAGAAAGGGGGGCAAAAATACTTAGCACCCAGTGTTGTTTTGAAGATTAAATAAGAGCATACATGTTTTGGGTCAAATAGAAAACGGGTCCCCAGTGAACAGCCCCTCCTGCTTCTGACTGTGGGGTGTCAGGCACCGAGGGTGGTGTCTGAGGGCTGTAGGAACTTGTCTGGGGCCATTTGGGTGGGGTGGAGGGAAGGTCCCCCTTTCCTGGTATAACGTCTTTTAATTCTCTTAAACCTGGGAGGTCAGTGCTAGGCCTACTTGACAGATGAGGAAAGTTCAGAGAGGCAAAGAAGCCTGCCCACAGGCACACAGCCAGACCCTCCCCATGGAGAGATGTCCACCGGGCCTGCTTGGTTCCGCTCTATGGACATGCAGATGTGTGGGCAGCAAGGGGCCTCAATATCGGGGTACTGCCCCAAGTGGCCTGTGTCCCTCCCCAAATCTGCCTGGCTTCTGTGAGGAGCCTGGATGAGATGTCCCCCTGGGGACCATGGTGGTCACCACTTCTCTCCAGGCTCTGTGTGGAGGCAGGAGATTGGACACGGTGACCCTGAGGTCCCTGCCTACTCGAGGCTCCGAGTGCTGTCCAGAAACCACCATGGGAAGGGAGCAGCTGTCACCTCCCACATGTCATAGCCCTACCCCAGGCCACAAGAGCAGAAGAACCTGAAAATTCATCTCATCTCAGCTTCAGAAACAGCCAGGCAGGCCTGGCCTGGGCTGCCCTGAATTTCCATAGCCTCATGGATCTCAAAAAGCATCCTGTCCCGGGGCTGCTCAGGATACGGCCTTGATGCCACTGTGGCCCCCACACCCCACACCCCACAGCTCCTGCCTGGCGAGACCAGGGCCTCAACTGAGTTCAGAACCCAGGTTCAGAGGGAAGAGCATGGCTCTGGGCCCCGTTCCACTAATACTGCTCAGCTAGTCACCGGGTAGCTGGGACAAGTCAGAGCATCTCTCACCCTCCTCCTCTGCAGTGTGGTCCATCATGGGGAGGGCTGCTCTGCAGCTTCATTAAGAAGTGATTGGCAAGTAGAATCCAGAAGCTCAGGCCCAATGCCCCATTGTGGAGAGGCAGAAACCCAGGCCCAGAGAGGGCTGTGACCTGCCCTCGGCGACCCAGCCCCACAGGCACAAGGCCCCATCTGTGGCTTAGGTCCTCAGGGGAAAGGTCTGGGACATGAACCCCAAATCCATCCCATGGATGCTCTGAGTGGGGCGATCCTGGGCTTCTTAGAAAGATGTCATTGGGCCAATGGCAAAGCTCGAGGGAAAATGAGCTCCCCCGCCTCCATTCCTCTCCGAAGCCCGGAGAAAGAAGCAGAGTCTGGGTGAAGCTGTACAGGTTGAGGAAATGAGGCCCCCCTGGGGGTACAGGCCAAAGCCCTGTGCTTAGGCAGGAATGAGAGGATGGCTGTCACCATCTTGCTGCACCCCCCTCCCGGGTGCAAGCCCCTTATATGCATTACCTCCTTCAATGAGCAAGATGGTCCCGGGGTTAGGTGCAGCTGTCGCCCCGGGTCACACATGGGGAAACTGAGGCCCAGCAGCTGCCTGTGGTCACACAGCTGGTCAGCAGCAGAGCCAGGTCAAGAACTGGGTCTTCACCACGGTGACTCACTCTCACCAGCCTGTGACCTTGGCCAAGTCACTTCACCTCTTCACACCTGTTTGCTCCTCTACAAAATGGGGGTGACGGTGGTGATAACTGCCAAGGGCGACAAAGAGGCTGGGCCCTTCAGCCCGGCACCAGCCAGCACTGACCGAGGCAGCACCGTGGCCACTCTGGCCTCCAGTGAGTTCTTGCCCCTCAGTTTTCTCGCCTTCAAAATGCAAACTGGAGGAAAGTGATGGTATCTCTTCAGCCTTCTCCCCTGGGCAGGGTGTTGGGGACTAGAGAGGCTCTGAGGGGTAAGGCAGGCAGACCCGTCCCCCCAAAGCTGAGGAAGCAGCAGCTGAGTTCAGGGGAGGGGGATGGAAGGAGGAGGGGGCGATCCTTCTGGGTCTGAAGGTCTGAAGAGATTCCCAGGCTGAAGAGGGGCAGGATATTCTAGCAGCAGGAATAGTATTTGGAAA
Organism: Tolypeutes matacus; assembly: GCA_026826555.1. Lineage (NCBI taxonomy): Eukaryota > Metazoa > Chordata > Mammalia > Cingulata > Chlamyphoridae > Tolypeutes > Tolypeutes matacus. The sequence continues at coordinate 22,727,817 of JAKSZT010053883.1, forward strand.
GGCCTGGAGGCCTGGACAGGGTGGGGTGGGGGGATGCGAGAGGGAGAGCAGAGTGGGATGAGGGGGGTCAGGGCTGCAGAGAGCCTCAAACGCCAGGTTCAGGGGCTACAGCTTGCCCTAGAGCCAGAGTGGGCTTTAAATCAGAGGAGAGGCCTCAGCCATGGGTGCCCACGAAAGGGCTTTGCAAACAGCGTGGCACAGGGGAGCGTTTCTCCAGGAGCGCGTGAGAGCAGGTGCACACCGTGGAGCTCCAGGCATGCCCAGAAGCAGGTGGAGGCTGGGGACGCCTGCCCCCGCGGGGGGCTGAGGACTGGGTGCCGCTCACCAGTCCTTAACCCTCAGGCCTACAGTTCTGTCCCTAAGGCCAGCTCCAGGGCACCTCCCAGAGAAAGCCCACCTCCCACCTCCTACCCTGACCCCTCCTGGCTCTCTTGCTTTGTCCCCACCCCATCCCCTAGGACCCTCCTCACCCTCTCTTGGAGGCAGCAGTGTAGGAAGATAGAGAAGGAAGCAATTAGATCAGAATCCAGACTAAGGAGTCCGAGAGCGACACTGGAATCTTGGCCGCGCCACTTCCTGCTGTGCAGCCTTGGGGGGACTGTTGCGTCTTCCTGAGCCTCCCTTTTATTTTCTGTAAAATGAAGATGTGAGGACCGGCGGGAGCACCGCGTGGAAGAGCACAGGTAAGGGCTCAGCGGAGACCTTCGGGTGCCCCCTGGAAGCCATCAGGCCTAGAACAGGGACAGAGACTGGGGGCTTCATTCGTGGTCTCCGGTTTGTGTCAAGTGCTGGGGGAGCCCAGGGTGGCTGCGTGGGAGAAGAGGGACGGGGACGGCTTCCCAGAAGAGGGTGGGTCTGAGCGGGGGCTCGGAGAGACTGTCAGGCAGAAGTTACAGCAATGGTAGAGGCGGGGAAGGGTAAAAGGAAGGAAGTATGGGTCAGTTAGAGGGATGCTGGGGAATGGCAAGGGATGGGCAGGAGGGGAATTTGGTACCAGGCCACGAAGAGCCTTGAGTGCCATGTGCATGCCCAAACAACCTCCAGGCAGTCGTTGCCCCTCTCTGAACCTCAGTTTCTTCATCTGAAAGCATCAAAGCCTATTACAGAGGGTTGTGGGATTCCACGCTTGTCAAGATCATGTCACAGAGCCCTCCCCAGAAGTGCCCAAAAAACCTTAGCTGCCACTGTAGTTATTGTCATTATTTCTACTCCCATTAGAATGTGCTCCCTCAATTCTGTGTCCTTGTTCAAGTTCTTGAGAAATCTCAGTTGATTCAACTTGGATCAGGCACTTATACCTGGCCCATTCAGCTGGGGCTCGAGGACAGGGATGGGGTCGGGAGGCCCAAGGGGTAGGGCCCCGGAAATAAGGATCCCCTCAGAAACTCCAGAGGTGGTGACAGGTCCCTTCAAGTGACTGTCAGCCTGGGGGGGGGGGCACTGGTCTGGGTCTTGGCAGTCGGGTGATCCCTGGCCAGTAGGACTGCTGGCAGAAATGCGACTGTGGGCACATGCCACCATCGTCTCAGCCACAAAACGTATGTTCAGCAAGGGTCCGAGTCTGGGGAGTCCCTGTGAAGAGCTGCTTCTCCCTCATCCCCCTGGGAGTGCTCGTAAAGGACAGTCACAGTGGGAACCATGGGGGTAAGAAAAACCTCAACTGAGAAAATTACATCTGCATGTTTTTCCCCCTCCCCTGTAAATTAGGACAATTGTGCCATTATGGAGAGAAACATGCGTTAGAGGAGAGCAGGACTGCAGCCAACCCACAGTGGCAACATCTGGCACCAACGAGGAATCTGTGCTTGTTGTAAACCACTGAGATGGGAATAACTTACAACTACAGCATAACCCAGCGAAAACTGACTGACACACCTGGCATATAATAAGTACTTATTAAATAGTAGCTAATCGTGTGATTCTCACGTCAGTACAGAACTGGGCCTGGCTGAGGTTACTGGTGCAGAATTTGAAAACAATGACTTTAAGCTTTACAGCTGGAGCGTTAGCTGTCGGTGTCGAGAAGCAGGCCCAGATTTAGGGACCCAGGCGCCCTCCATCTTGTTGCTCTGCCGTCTCTAAGGTGCGGTGCTTGCCTTTGCCTTCCTGGTTGAAGATGCTCACACGAGCCCTCCCCTGAGGCTGCAGACCAGCCATTGGGAAAGGGGTTGGGGAAGGGGGAAGCCTCCCTCCTTTTAAAGTTTTGCCAGAACTTGGCCTCATGGCCACGCCTTGCTGCAACAGAGGCTGGGAAAAGGATATTGGGAGTCTACTAGGAATCTTTACCACAGATAGAGTGGGGATGTGGCACTTCACTTTGGTGACGAATCACACTGCTGATGAGGCAGCGAGCACCGTGTCACTGGGGAGGGCAAACAGAGGCTGGACCCCCCTGGAGCCCAGGATTCAAGGTGAAAATCGCCCTGGGGCAGGCCCCCTTGGACACGGGCCTGGAGTTGACAGCCATGCCCAGCCAGCCATCCCCCAGCCCCGTAACTGTGGCCAAGCCAAGGTAATGGCTGGTTTGCGGGGGCCAGTGGAGGTTCTCTGTCCAGTTTTCTGTCCGTCGAGCTGTCATTCAGTCCTTCAGAGAGCAACTCTTAGGCTCTCAGATCACATGATCCAGTTCTCCCACCCATGCGACAACCCTGGACTGGTCCCAGTTCTGTCTCTAACATGGGGATAAATGCCGGTGTCCAGAGATCTTGAATGAAAATGTTCTGCAAGTTGTAAAACACCCAGAGGGATGAGGGACATGCTCAAGGTCACAGGGCCTGGTGATGGATCTAGTCTACTCCCACCCTCCCCCCATTGTGTAGGACCTCAGCTCCTTTTTTTTTTTTTTTTTTTTTTTTAGGTACTGGACCTGGGATTGAACCCAGGACCTCGTATGTGGGAAGCGGAAGCTGAACCACTGAGCTACACCAGCTTCCCTGAGATGGTTTTTCTCATTTGTTTGTTGTTTGTTTTTCAGGAGGTACCCGGGATTGAACTGGGACCTCGTATTTGGGACGCAGACAATCCCCAGGACCTCAGTTCTTGGAGGAAAGCCCCTGCCTCAAGCTGTGCTGAGGGCTTGGTACCCAGGCCCGGGGCAGGGGTGTCAGGACTTAGGCCAGAGACTGGGTAATGAAGCCGACACCCTGAACCTGGGAGGGACGTTGCTGGAGCCGGCCTTGTCGCCACCTGGCGGCGAGGCTATGCCCCTGCACCTGCGGGCTTCCCGCCTTCCCCACGACTTGGGCTGAGGTTCCTTGCACCCTCCAGCTCGCGGAGCTCGCTCTTCCGGGTCCAGAGGGCGGCTGCGTTTAGGGCGGAGGAACGGGAGCCGAATGGGGTCTTTCCCCCGACTACCCACCCACGCGGTGATCCTTGGCGCCCTCGTAGCCCCCTGTAGGCCTGGGGAACCTGGGGTCACCTGCCTTCGGACAGGCATGAGCTCCTTGCAAACCGCAGCTGGCCCACCACGGAAAGAGTTCCTCCTGTGAGGGAGGGGTGAGGCAGGATAGAATAGGGACCTAAGGAGGAAGGGGACAGAAAACCTGGTAAGAGAAACTGAGGCATTGGCCTGTTTACCAGCATTAGCCTGCTGAGTCACACAGGCAAGCGAGGAAAGGACAATTTACAGCACAAACACCCTGCAGCTTAGGCACACAGCACACACCCAGCGGCTGTGTTACCAGAGGCAGCCAGCAACATGATTCCAGGGCAGGAAAAAGGAAAGGGGGGCACCCCCCACACCTTCAGACTACCTCAGCCTTCGTGGACAGTGACCAGAAACCAGTCGCCACCAGCCAACACGCTCTGCAGAGCTTGTGGACAAGCAGCCGGAAGCCAACCACTGGACAGCAACCCCTAACCCCCTAAGAGAACCAAATCACCCAACACGGTCCCCCTGCTTTGTGGCAAATATGCCAGTCAGTGCAGGCCCTGGAGTCCTGTACCCTCATCAAACAGGGGACCTCGGGGCAGAACTTAGCACTTTTCTCTCTTGAAAATGCCCACCCTCATCTCTGAAGGTGTACTTTCTTTTTCTTACTTTAGCCCCCAATAAATTCTTTACTTGCCTGATTAATTTGTGGCTCGACCTTTAATTCTTTCTTGCAACAAAGCCAAGACCCTAGACACGGTCTCCGATAACAGGGGGAGCCAGAGCGGGGAAGACCTTGCAGCAAACCAGATGGGCCCTAGCCTGGTCAGGGTGTGGGTGGGTGGGTGGGTGCGTGGGACCAGGCCGATTTACAAGACTTGTGAGCCCCTGCTAGGTGTTGCTCAGACAAGGATCCCAGAAACCTTCCTAGTGGTCCCAAGTAGGGCAGCATTACCGTTATCCCTGCCCCGCAGGTAAGGAAATGCCGGCTCAGAGACAAAATGACTTTCCCAGTAAGTGACAGACCTGGGCTTGAACTCAGGACTGCCTGACTCTAATCCCAAACCCTGGGCCTGGATTAGTTGTCCCGATTCTAATATGCCCCCTCCCCAAGCTGGCCTGACCTGCTTCTATCAGGCCACATGGCCCCCGTTGCAAAGGGAACCGGAGGCCCCGAGAATTCTCTCCCAAGTACTCTGTGGGTATTGAGTTAGCACCTACTGTGTGCTAGGAGGTGCAGAGAACAGCTAGACCCAGCGGCCAGCTGCCTCCACACGCATTGACATCTGCAGCACTGCAGTTTCGCTGGTCATTTTACAGATGAGACCGAGGGCACGGCAGGCTGCAGTTGAGCTCTCCCACGGGGTATTGAAGGCAGCCCCCATGGAGGAGCTTTGAAGGCTGGAGAGGGTCTCTCCATGCCAGAAAAGGGACCAGGAAGGCATTTGGGACAGAACAGCATGAACAGGCACTAGCTGCCACTTACTACCTGGACACGCACTCTAAGCCAGACCCCACACAGGCCACTGACCTGATGACCTGCAGGTGAAGCAAGAACTGACGTGTTTACAGACTCAGGGGTGAGGTGATCCCCCCAAAGTCACCCAGAGTATGAGGCAGCTTCAGGACTCCAGGTCAAGTCTGTCTGACATCAAAGCCTTCTCCACACAGAGTTAGGAGATAAGGGTATGAATTATTAGGTAACTATGGCCCAGAGTGTTTAAGTAACTTGTCCAAGGTTGCACAGCAAGAAGGTAGTGACAGTCACAGCCCCTACTAGACCCTCATTTCCATAGCTCTCATATAAAATGAGGACAGCATGCCCAACCAAGTAGCCTGATGTGCGTAAAATCCCCTCTGGGAGCACAGTCAGGATCAGGCCATTCACTCAGTCTCCTACTGATAGTATGTCCATAATCCAAATCCAATAAAACGAGGTAACCAAAAGGATGAGGAGAAAATGCCCTGATAGTCAGAGGTTCTTGCAGCTTTTCTTCATGGAGACCCAGGGCCTCCAATCATTAAGTTCACACACCCCGTTCCTCCCACCTCCCATCCCCAGGATGGGGACGTTGCCATGCTTATGACATTTCAGGTTTGGAAGAACCACTAATGATGGCCCAAGAGACTTTTAAAATCTCTTTGCTGGGGGGCGGATGTGGCTCAAATGGTTGGGCATCCGTCTCCCATATGGAGGGACCTGGGCTCGATTCCCGGGACCTACTGGTAAAAAAAAAAATGGTGAACTGGCCGCCAGGCCCCGCGAGCAGGTGCACTGTCAGGCCCCACAAGCGGGTGAGCCCCCTGGCCCTGTGCACGGGTGCGCCACCAGGCCCAGCCGAGCCATGCTGCATGATGATGGCCTAACAGGAGAGTGACACAAAGGGAAGCCAAGACAAAACGCGCCAAAAAAAACAGGAAATGAGGTGGCGCAAGCGGCAGAATGCCTCTCTCCCACATCAGAGGTTCCCAAGATCGAATCCTGGTGAAGACAGGAGGAGAAGGATGAGAAGAGAGGGAGGAAACAGACACAAGAGTTGCCCAACGAATGGACACAAAACCAGCAAAAACGGGGGTGGGGGTGGTTAAAATGGATAAAAGTAAAATAAATAAATAAAAATCTTAAAAAAAAAAAAAATCTTTTTGCTAATTCCTTTTGCCAAGAGAGGCTTGAGGGGAAAAATGATGGTGGATAAATAATTGAAAGAATCTATAGTCAACTTTGATGGTATTTAAATGACAAAAATGACCACATTGTAGTCACTGATGTCTGTTGTGACTTTTTCATTTCTCCTTGTGGAATTTGTGTTTTTCCAACAAAGGTGATTCATTAAATGCATAACTAATTATTATTTAAACCTTTTCAAGATTTTCCTAGAAATAAATTCCAGAGTGGGGAGAAATGACCTGGTTGGACTGTGCATCAACTCAGATGGCCGCATAATGGTGCCCTGAAGGCATTTACGAGCTGCCGCTTAGAGAGACCCCTCTTGCTGGACATTTGGATGGTTTCCTTGCTGTCATAAATAGCAGTATATGGGAAGCGGCTGTGGCTCAATCAGTGGGGCTCCCGTTTACCATATGGGAGGCCCCGGGTTCGGTTCCCAGGGCCTCCTGGTGAAGGCAAGCCCGCCCGCACGGCGTGGTTAGCTGACCCAGAGAGCACAAGCAGCAAGCGGGGGAGAAATGAATAGATAAATAAAATCTTTAAACAAATAAAAAAATAAAATAAAATAAATAAGTAGCAGTATAAACACATTTGTACTTGTGGCGCTTTTCATTGTTTGAGGAGCCACATTCGCCTTCAATTCCACAGTGATCTCTGGGCCAGAATCCCGGGCGGGCTGCACTGGGTCCACGACAGGTCCCAGGCATGACACAATCCTTATGGTTGTCCTAGTTTTCATTTCTTTAGGAACATCCTGAGATTCTTTATTTTTATTTTTTTTTAATTAAAAAAAAAAAATTTAAACAATTTATTGAAGTATATCATTCGTATATGAACATACATAAACCATAAGTGTTCAGTAAACATCGTGATCTTACAAAACAAACATGCATAACATCATACAGGGCTCCTACACATCACCCCCCCACAAACACCCTGCATTGTGAAACATTTGTTAACAAATCATGAAAGAGTATCGTCAAAGTATTACTACTAACTATAGTCTGAATCTTCCTCCCCTATACATTTTTAAAATGATTTATTTACTTTGATCCATTTTTGCCATCCTCATGATTTATTTATTTACTTTTATCCATTTTTGCCGTCCCCCCTTCCCCCTGGTTTTTGTGTCCATTCTCTGTGTCTGTTTTCTGCCCTCTCTTCTCCTCCTTCTCCTCCTGTCTTCACTGGGATTCTATCCTCGGAACCTCCGATGTGGGAGAGAGGCATCCTACTGCCTGTGCCACCTTAGTTCCTGGTTTTTTGGTGCATCATCTTGGCTCTCCCTTGTGTCACTCTCCTGTTACATCATCATCTTGCTGCGTGGCTCGCGGGGCCTGGTGGCCTACGTGCATTCTGTATTTTTCTTTTTTTCTTTTTACTGGGAGTTTCCGGGGATAGAACCCAGGTCCCTGTATAAGGGAGACGGACGCCCAACCACCTGAGCCACATCCGTCCCCCTGCTATATCTCTTAAGGTTGACCAAAGATACCCAAAGTTAGTCTTTTCCTATACAGGATGGTCATATAATAAATCAGGCTCAGTTTATCACCAGCATTCTAAAAACCAGACCTAGGGAGAAAAACTAGGTCTGGGGACACATGCATGGTTTCTAATATAGCAAATGTTTAGCCTACCCTGATTATCACAAAATAAGGACAGCGAGAATATTCACACCATCCTGAGATTCTTAATAGACTCCAATAAACACCAGGGGGTTCTGGAAAGTCTGAGTTAAAGGTAAATATTGTCTTATGGAAACAGCAAATTTTCATTCAGATGGGATCTGATTGTCTCTGCTTGCCTTTTTGTAAAAACCCTTTTATTGTTAAGTATAATACACTTCCAGGAAAGTGCAGAAAACTTAAACATCCAGCTCACTGAATTGTCAGGAAGCAAACACCCGTATAACCCTGCCCAAGGAAAGAAACAGAACATCCCAACATGGCAGAATGCCCCCACGTGTTCCTTTCCAATTACTCCCTCCTCCCTCCACCCAAAAGTAAACACTATTCTGACTTCTAATACCATAGTTTAGTTTTGCCTGTTTAAAGTTTATAAACACGGCATGAGAAGTTGTGCTGGATCAGAGGGTTTGTGTCTCTGATCCGCCTTGCATTATAGCTGTGAAATGAAATGTCCTGCATTTCGAATCCTGGAATGCTTGCCTTGTATAACTGGTGTTTCTGTGCTGGGCGTGGATTAATTTATTTGGGTTTTAGTATTAAAAAAGAAATACCCTCTGTAACTAGCTGCAGGTTATTTTATTTTTTAAAAATAAATATAGTATGCAAATATTTATTGTGGTAAAATGTTTTAACCTACAATTTGCCATTTTAACCATTTTTAAGTGTACAAGTCAGTGGCATTAATTATATTCACAATGCTGTGCAGCCACCACCACCATCTCCAAAACTCTTTTGTTTTGTTTCTCCACAAACTCTGTACCCTGACCAAACAGTAACTCGCCATTCCTCTCACCTCTCCCCCTCCAGGCCCTGGTAACGTCTAATCTATTTCCTGTCTCTAAATATGTCACATATTTAGTGGAATCAACAATACTTGTCCCTTTTCTGTTTGACTTACTCTCGCAGCATTGTTTTCAAGGTTAATCCATGTTGTCATGTGTATCACTGCTTCATTTCTTTTTATGAATGAATAGTCCATTCTGTGACTATACCCCATTTTGTTTATCCATTCATCTTCTTGAAGACAAGCCGCATGTCTGGTTCATCTTTGAATCCTCGCCAGGACTTGGCACCAGATTTTGCTAATGAGTAGTAGACATTTGCCAATGTTTCGACTGCCCTTTTCCCAGCCTCCCACTCTGACTTTGGTGGGGGGAGCCCATTGTCTAGCTTCTTGCAAGAGGCCTTGCCCCTTTTACTGAAGGGGAGGTGATTGGATCCTCCGTCTCACCAGCCAGTTAAAAAAACCTGTCTGAGGCCTGACCACACTGTCTGCTTCCTGCCCCTCTTGACTTGCCTGATTCTTGCCCAGTGTCCAAGTAGCATCTCCAGCGTGCACTGAGAGTAAAAAGAAGTGCCCACACTGATTGTTCTGTAGCTTGGTCACAAGTAGCCTGCAGAATCTTTAAAAGACACACACACAAAGCACAAAAACACACCAGCGTCACTGCAGTATTATTTACGTCATTAAAATTCACCCATGAAGGAAGGGAGGTGGGGAGAATAATCAGCCAAGGCCTTATGACTGGTAGTTATTTACATATTTTAAACAATTTCCCCTTTCTTTCCTTTTTCCTCAAAATCTTATCAGGGCTGTGGCTAAATTTACCATTTGCCACAGGGGTAGGCAAACTTTTGTAAAGAGCCTCATGGTCCCCAGTTTAGGTTTTGTGGGACAGGCTGTCTGCAGCTGCTCAGCTCTGCTGCCGCTGTGAGAAAGCAGTCAGGGGCCCTTCATGACCTGTGTGGCTGTGCCCCGATAGCGGACACTGAAATTTGAATTTTATATACTTTTCATGTGTCATGAAATATTCTTTTGCTATTTTTCAACGATTTAAAAATATAAAAACTATTCTTAGCTCAAGGGCCATATAAAAAATAGGTGGTAAGCCAGATTTGGTTGCAGTTTGTCGAATTTAGTACATAGGTCATGGACTATCAAGATGGGATTATTAAAAGAGCTCTAAGTGTGTAGATTACCTGAGGAACTTAAAATGGGCAATCCTTCTCTCCAATCCTTGGCATCCAGAATGAGGAACGATGACCTAAGCTTGGCCAAATGACGCAAGGATGAAGGAACAATTGAACTTTATTCACTGCACTGGGCTAATGGCCCACTGCAGCAGCTTAGAAATTTGTGTTGAAGGAAAGAGAACCCACTTAATTTTGACCAGGATTCAAATCCAGTTAACTCACTTGTGTGACCTGAAGCATGAGCCTTCCAGCACGTCTGTCCCAAAGGGTGGCATTTGATAAGGGAGAAGAACCGAAGAGGTATGAAGAATCCGTGTAATATTTTGGGTAATCTAAGCACCTCTTAAAATATATGTATATATATATATATATAAATAACATTTTTGTAAGCAAATACACATATATGCATATATATTTATATATCATTTTGCAAATGTTTGTATGTATTGTGAGAATTTTGATTTTTACCCACAATAAAAATAAATAAAAAATTAAAAAAAAAAAAAAAACAATACAGGCATGTATAATGTGGTGGCTTAGAGCTGACTCTGGAGTCAGGAAATTTAGGGATGGACACGAGCTTTGCCACTAGCTGTGGTACACTGGGTAAATCCCTTTGCCTCTCTGAGCATGTTTTAATCTTAAAATGGGATCATGTTATCATGTACATAAAAGTACCTAGCTTAGGGAGCAGATGTAGCTCAGTGTTTGAGAGCCTGCTTCAGGTTCAATCCCCGGACACGGTACCGCCTTAAAAAAAAAACAGCTCTCAGTAGGTGCTGGTAGGTGAATGAGTTAAACCTAGGGCCCTGCCCTTTGGGCTTCCTGAGGTCTTTCTTCTTTCAGACCTCTGTGGGTAGGTAGGAGGATAGGGACAGGCATTACCTACCAATAGCCTCTAAACTTGGTCCTCTGGCTCTCTTAGGGGGACATAGTGCAGCCCAGAACAGGTGCTGCATTTTAGAAACCTTTAAGGGGTGCCAGGAGACTTCCTTGAAGAGTCATTTGCTAAAGAGGAAATACTGAGTATCTGGACTCCAGAAGATGCCGAGTTAGAATGAAGTTGAAGTACTGATGTCATCGTGGGCCGGGCTCTGTGCTAGGTACTGCGGACAAAGATGTGAGAGACATGATCCCAGCCCTAAAAGTGATGAGCTTGTCCCCTGAGATAGCCCTCATCTGTCTCGTGCAGACTCTATTCCCAACGCCTAGATGGGTGCTTGGCCTATGGAAGGCCCTCAAATAGTCAGCTAATGTGGAATGAAAGGTGTGGGGGTGGCGTGGCGGGAAGGTGGCCATCGTGCTGCCGCTTTCTGCAGCTGAGCCTGAGAAGCCTGCTCCCAGGGGATTAGTGTAGGCCCAGATGAGAAACGTACAGGGAAGCAGCTAAGGTTATCTTGGTGCAAAGCTGAAAGGCAACAGATGATAGTTTATTAATTTATCCTCTTCATTTCACTCAGAATCTGATTTTCTAGGAAAATATAATGGACTTAAAAACCACTGGAAAAAAACATGCCGAGTGGGGATTCTTTCCATGTACACATGGAATACCCATATCCTGTTATAAGAATCCCACATGCTAAATTTGTTTAAGAACCAATGTGCCTTAAATATTTAAGTGGGAACTTTCCAATGCTTACAATGTTAAATGGCAAGTTTATTAAATTACATATAAACATAACTTATAAATATGTTTAAAATATGAAAAGGAACAAAGCTTGGAAGGGAATTTGGAAAAAATGAGCTGCTGTGTTGAGAGAGTGGAATTAAAGTGAATTTTGTTTTCTTTTTATATCATTGGGTTTTAGACATTTTAAACTTGTGAAGAACAAAAACACTCAAAGAAATGTCCCCTTTTTTACAGGGGTAAAATGAGGGGACATTGAGTTCTCTTGATCCACTGGAGAGTGACGTGAGATCCTGAGAGGGTGAGAATTACTGGTTGGATTCACCACCTTGTGAGGTCACTAAAGATGGGCCCAGATGAAGGTATATGCTCTAGGGAGGAGACTGAGTGAACTTCCTTAGTCTGGCTGCCTGGTCTACTCCTGACATGGAACCAACTCACTTTCATCTTCACACTATTCAGAAATGCTTCCTCATCCAGGGCTCACCTCTGACAGCTTCTTTCCCCAGGTCCTTTCCATCCCATCACCTGCCAAGTTTGTTCTTCTACCACTGCCTTTGTTCAGGTCACATACACCATCTAGAATTACTGCATTCCCTGAATTGCTAGTTTCCCTGCATCCAAGCCCTCACACTTGTTAGATGAATGTTCTGGAAGCATAGCTTTGCCCCTGCACCCACTTGTTCAAACATGTCCAGTGTTCTCCAGAGCAAAAGCCAAATTCCTCCTGGTAATTAAGGCCCTTTATGACCCAATCCATCTTTCTAAACGTGCTTATTTCCCATTATTAAACCCAGACAAATAAATGCCTCCATGTTCCCCAGGCACACTGCCTTCTGCTTTCCCAACCTCCTGGCTTTGTGCTTTCTTTTGCCCAGGATGCTTTCCACCCATCTCCAAATGCCCACTTTACTCTTAGTGGTGTTTATCATCTGCAACCAGACAACAAGCTCCAAGGGGGGCAAGAAGCACATCTGATTTTGTATCACCAAACTCTAGGGTTTAGTCTACCAGTAAGTCTTAGATTTAAAATCTATGGACAGGGAAGCGGCTGTGGCTCAATCAGTAGGGCTCCCGTTTACCATATGGGAGGGCCCGGGTTCGGTTCCCGGGGCCTCCTGGTGAAGGCAAGCCCGCCCGCACGGCGTGGTTAGCTGACCCAGCGAGCACAAGCAGCAAGGGGGGGATAAATGAATAAATAAATAAAAAAAATCTTAAAAAAAAAAAAAATAAATAAAAAATAAAATAAAATCTATGGACAGTCCCCAATAAATTCATAAACAGCAGTCTGAAAAAGTGGCTTCCTCTCCTTTCAAGCTTGCTGCAGTGTATATGAAGGCCCTCAAACTTCTTCCCCATTTAGCTGTTCGTCCATACTTCCTCTAGGACAGAGACCATACTGGAATCACTGTATCTCCAGTGACTCCTATAGAGCTAGGCTGGACAAGTAATGCAGGAACAACTGGGACAAAGGTCATCTTGGCTAATTTTATTCTGGCTTTCATTTAGTCTAAATCCTAAGGTGAAGAGGTTATGATGCTGTAGATTCATGGCAAGAATGTCAACAAACAGCACAAAAGGAACTCTATGTTCATGGAGAACTCACCTGGTGATACAAAGTTCCCAAACTGATTGGCCATGAGCTTTGTGAGAGGAAGGGTGGTAAATCCCTAGGAAATTGGCCTTTATTCTGGCGGGTGAGAAAATTCCTTTAGGAAAGTGCTGGTTCCCTACCCAATGCTAGGTAATGAGCAATTAAGATATATCAGGAAATGCAACATCGATTCAAGCACTGTGAAATTTTGTCAAGCAAAAATAGTCTTTATTCAAATTTAATGGAAACAGGGGTCACTATACTTTGCAAGACGGGGAAAAATAAAATTAAAAAAAAAATTCTTTTCCTTTTTTTTTTTTTTTAATATAAAACAATATAATCACAATACCAGAATATGGAACTCTACAGTTTATTTCCTATGGGTTACTGCAGGTATCAATTTCCCTCGACTGTGCTATTCACAACTTTGTTAAGTCCAAAAATATGAAACCAAGGTGGTAGGAAACTTAAGACTTAGCACTTTCACTAAATGGCATACATCAAAGGGCATCAATTCAAGGGCAAAAATGGTCAAACTCACCATACCTACCTATGTCATCATTCCAGCCTTAAAGCCGTCCAGGTACTGAGCTCCCTGTAGGAAAAGCCAGGCCTGAAAGCCGAGGCATTTTGGATTTTCTATTCTGGGCCATGAGTAAAGGGGGGTTTTTCAAAAAGATTTTTTTCAGTCGAGCAGGAAAGGCCTGGCGCCAGGAGGCTTTACGGAGAGGAAGCACTTAGATTTAACAATTATAGACACACCATTAGGGGAGTTAAAAATGTACAGCAGTGACATGTGTTCTACTCAATCACTTGTGCTACGGCTACCAAACATGTACAAAAGACTTCTCGGGTAGTTCCGACTGTGGTTGTAGCCAATTAAGACCTTGAGTGGGACCTCGATCTAGATCGGGAGGGTGATCTGGAAGCTGACCTGGATCTAGACTTGGACCGAGACCGGGTTTTTGAAGCTGACTTTGATCTGGAGCGTGCTTCTGATGGAAGGTTTGGTTTTGATTTGGAATTGGACCTCGATCTGGACCGGGTCTCCTGGTTGGTGCCTGCATCCTCACTTTCCCCTTGGCCTTCCCTCTGGCCAGACTCGGACTTGGCATGCTCCCGCTCCTTTGACACTGAGCGGGATCGCGATCTAGACTGGGAGCGGTCAGTGTCTTCCTCCTTCTTCTTCTTCCTGCTACTACCTGACTTGCTGTCGCGTTTGCCGCTCCGTTTTCTGCTCCTCTCGCTCTTGCTGTGGCTGTGGCTGCGGCTGCGGCTGCGGCTCTCCTCCCTGCTTCTCTTCCTTCCCTTCCTCTTGTCCTTGCTTTTGCTGCGACTCCGGCTTCGGCTTCTGCTGCCCCCTTTGCTCCTGCTCCTGCTTCTACTCTTGAGGTTTTTCTCCTGGCTCCTGCTCTTCTCCTTGCTTCTACTTCTGCTCACACTCCCTTGCTTCTCCTCCTCCACTCTCCTCTCTTGACTCCTGCTCCTACTTTTACTCTTACTTTTATGCCTACTGGGACTCTGGCTCTTGGCTTTCCCAATGCTGTCATTGTTCTGGATCTTCTCTTCAGCTTGGTCTTTACTCTTGCTGTGGCTTTTGTCTGCGCTGTGGCTGCGGCTACGGCTCTTGTCATCCTTGCTGGGGCTCCTGCTTTTCTCTTTCTTGCTCCGGCTGCGGCTCGGGCTCCGGCTGCGGCTCTTGCTGCGGGAATGGGAGCCTGACCTGAGGAGGCAGAAGAGATGTCTGAGTCACGTGTTGCTATGCTTCAAACAATGTATAGCTTGGACTGGCCAAGGGCTGCTTTCTGGACCTCCATGATTCCAATCCAGAGCCAGAAAAACTGGGGTGAAGGAAGGCTGCTAACCTGATTAAAATCAAAGTGAAAAATGGCACAGGTGCTCCCAGATGACCTCCTTTACTTATACCAAAGACGACATACCTGGATCGGGATCTACTCTTAGAATGACTGCTTTTGCTGCTGCCACTTCGGCTTCTGCTTTTACGGGAATGTCTGCTTCGAGAGCGAGACCTAGAGGGAGAAGATAAAAGGATAGCTGATTTGAGCCAACCAAGACATTCTTTCAATAAAACAACAGCTGCTGTTTGCTATATACAAAGTTGATAGAGAATGCTCTCCTGTGCTCATCTGCAAACATTCCACCTGGATGGCTCACCTGAAATGCTTAGCATCTCTAATCTGGAACACATAACTTTCCCCCAGACCTGCTCCTTTTGCTAGGTTCCTTGTTTTCAATGATGGTGCCATGTTATTTACCCAGTTCATCCTACCAGAAACCATCACCATCCTTGACTCCTCTCTCTTTCACTCATGTCCTTATATACTGACGATTCTGTCTCTCTAAGTTCAATGATCCCAAGAGAAAATAGATAAATGTAGAATATGGGATAGTCTTAAAAAAACTTCAAAGAAAAGTGAATGTTGTAGGGAGAAAAGAAAAGGGACTGTTCCAGATTAAAGAGATATGACCGGGGGCGGATGTGGCTCAAATGGTTGGGCATCCGTCTGCCATATGGAGGGACCTGGGTTCGATCCCTGGGACCTCCCGGTAAAATAAAAAATATATATATAGAAGGCGCATGGGCTGCCAGGCTCTGTGTGCCGCTGAGCTGTCGGGCCCCGGGAGCCATGCAGCAGGATGATGACGTAACAGAGGAGAGACAAGATGAGATGCTACGAAAGCTCCAGAAGCCAGGAGCTGAGGTGGCGCAGGCAGCAGAATACCTCTCTCCTACATCAGAGGTCTCCAGGATCGAATCCTGGTGAAGACTGGAGGAGGAGGATGAGAAGAGATGGCAGGAAACACGCACAGAGAATTGCCCAGCAAATGGACACAAAAACAGCAAATGGGGAAGGGGGGGTTTAAAATGGATAAAGTAAATAAATAAAATCTTAAAAAAAAAAAAAAAAGAGATATGACCACTTTTGTGGTACATGACTGGATTGGATCCTGATTGGGGGGGGGGGGGGAAGCAGCTATAAAAGATATTCATGGAACAATAGGGAGAATTTGCATATGGTCTGGATGTTACATGATTTTCTGGAATTATCGCTAATATTCTTATATTGGAAGATGGAACTGTAGTTGTCCTCATTCTTAAACTGAAGTATTTAGGGGGTAAAATGTCTTAATCTCTATAACTTACCTTCAAATGCTATAGCAAAATAAATGAACGGTAATATATGGTATGTATATGTGTACACACACACACACACACACAAAGCACAAAATGTTAACACCTATTGAAGTCAGAAGGATGGTTTATAGGTGTTCATGAACTATTCTTTCAACTTTATGTTTGAAAACATTCACAATGAAAAAAAACTGGGGGAAACATTTAGAAAAGTGCTTTCCCACAAAAATCAAAGAAAAACAAAGAATACTGAAAATGGAGGAGCTACCCTGATGGGCCCTCAAGGGCCAAAAATAGAAGATTGTGGGCATAAGAAAAATCATGACAGCAGCAGATGAAATGTACCAAATATATAAACAGTCAATAGCCCACTTCTAATGAGGTTGGACAACCATCCTCATTATCGCCCACAGAGGTTTCTAAGGCACATTTAAAAGTCTGAAAGTTGGAAAGTAGTGGGAATTAATCAAAATTTTATTTTGCATTCCTGTAAAAATTTTACTTCAGGGTACTAAAACAGTGGATAAGGGAAATTCTTCTTTATAGAATTTCAGTTTCTAGATGCAGAAAGAATGAAAATATTAGAAAGTCATCATTTTACAATCACCAGTGTATGGCTCTAGGTGATGGTTATCAAGACATACTAAAACTATCAGGGGAAATACTGATGGAAAACTTTGTAATAGATGGTTCAGGCTGACAACTCCTGAATACAGCGATCAATCTTATCAACATTAAAAGTGGGCCAAAAAAAAGGGGGGGGGGGATACAGATATCACGTAAGTGATGCAACTGGAAGTGAAGTAAATGGTCCTGCCAAAATACTGACCTTATTATACTCTAATGCCTTAAGATCTAACCACAAGATTATAGGAAATATGGGGGAAAGGATAAAGGAACATGTTAAATACCAAAGATGCAATTAGCAAAATTTAAACTATGGGCAATTATTCACAAATGACCCTGTTTCTTCAACAAGGCAGATATGCTAGTGATTAAGAGAAGATTTAAGATATATGCCACTGAATGCAATGTGTAGATCTAGTTGAGATCTCAATATGAACTGCAAAAATACATACTTGAGACAATTGGGGAAATATGAATACAAACTGGTATTAAATGATATTATAGAGCTATTACTAATTTTGCTAGATATGAAAATGACATTGTGGCTTTATTAAAAAATGTTAGAGGAGTGCAGATATAGCTCAGTGGTTGAACATCTGCTTCCCATATATGAGGTCCTGGGTTCAATCCCTGGTACCTCCTAAAAACAATAATAACAAAGAGATATGGAAATAAGTCACCAACATAAAATTAAAAAAAAAAAAAAAAAAAAAAGAGAGAGACACATACTGAAATGTTTACAGGTAAAATGCAAGGATGTCTAAACTTGTCTTAAAACAATGCAGCATGAGGGGATGACAAAACAAGGACAGAGAAAATAAAAGCTATTGAAACTGGATGGTGGATGGATGGTAGGTACAAGAGGATTCAGAGTTCATGAAATGATTTTCTCTGACACTGAAAATATCTGAAATTTTCTGCAAGAAGAAGTTAAAAAACAAAATAACAAAACCTCAAAACATAAAAGTCTCTAATGACTCCCTGCTGCTCTTATATCTTTTACCTCTGGGGCTCAGCATGGTCTAATCCTTGCCTGCCTCATCAAGTCACTCCTACTGCTTACTCAATAAATTGGCTCTGGAAAAGCCTTCCACTCCCAGGCCTGCAAAAACCACTGGTCTCTCTGCTTGAAAGGGACCTGCCTTTCCATCTCCACCTTATTCTTTAGGTCTCAGCTTCTATGACACTTCCTTAAGGAAGGCTTTGCCATCTCCTCAGACTAGTGGTTCTGTGTACATTTCCCTCAACACACTTATCATGCTGCTAAATTTTACTTAATGCCTGTCTTCTCCATAAGACTGAGATTTTCCAGGGCAGGGACTATATTTGTTTTGTTCATAACTGCCTCTCCAGTGCTTAGTTCAGAGCCTGGCACACAGCTCGTGCTCAATATTTGCAGAACAGCTGCCAAATAAGACAAAGTCTCCAATCCTGAGTAGTTGGCAGAATAACCAAGGGACCAGTGGCCATGTTTGCCCCCAACCTTGTTATGATCTGAGCACCCAAGAAAAAATGTGAAACAAGGCCACTCATTCTTGCCTTGGAGACAGGACTTTACTTCTACGTGAATTCATGACATAAGAGTTTAAAAGATTTACAAATAAACGTTCAGTGTAATGTTCTGAGTTTTTGAACCAGATCAAACTGTGCTGCTGAGAATTAAATAGGGGGATGTAAATGGATTATCTATGTGCTCATTATACACACACATTTACAACATGAAAAGACATCAACAGTACCTTGAATGACTCCGGCTCCTGGAGTAGGACCGGCGGCGTCTAGAACCTGGCTTGTCTTCAACTAATCTGATTTTTCTGCCATTGACTTCAGTTCCATCCAACTTTTCCAAAGCTCTTTTCATATCAGAGTAAGACACAAATTCAATCACCCCTTCATTTTTGCGACCCTTATGAGCATCTGCATAGGTCACTTCTCCCGCCTGACGCATATAATCCTAAAAAAAAAAAAAAAAAAACAAACCTGAGTAGGTTAGAACACTTTTTGCTAAAATATCTGATGAATCATCACAATGAAAGTTTTTCCTTTCCTTTAAGGAGAAATGCCAACTTTTCTCAGAATGAAGTTTAACTCTTCAATATTTCCAGCTACCCACCAACCATTAACTGAGGTCTTTTAAAGTATCAGGCATTAAGTGGCTAGAAGAGATGATTAATATTAATTAAACTGTTTCTTTAAATAAAATTATATGTGAATATAAAACATTTTAGTTAACTATTATTTTCTAAATTTTATAGTAACAAGTTCTTGGTTTATAAAAACCATGTTGCTATATTTAAGTTAGGTCTTTTATATTTCATTATAAACTCTAGTATAAAAACACATGTAGATATTAGCAAATATCCAAGGCAAAATGTAAAAAAATTCATAAAGGGATTATGAAATTAGCCCCCAAATTCTTTAAATTGTTGTCACATCATTTCAAAACAAGTGAAAGGCAAAAAGGGCAACAGAAGAATACTGTCTAGCTCTGGCTCTTAAAAGTGGGATGACCATCTACGTCACTTCACTATTATAGGCCCCTTTCCTCCTCTTTTAAAGGACTCCATACAATTCAACATGCTAAAGGCAAACATGATATATAACTATAAATAGGAGGAAATGTGATTAATGCTTGAACAGATAATTGCAGGAGTGACTGTGGCTCAAGCAGCTGAGCGCCTGCCTCCCACATGAGAGGTCCTGGGTTCTGTTGCCGGTGTCCTCTCAAAACAAACAAAACAAAATAAAGCCACAAAAAACCCCACTGTAATGTGGATAAAATTCAAAACTTAGGGACTTAAGATTCATTTTTCCACATTTCTTTACACAATGTTACAAACATTGAGCACACACCATTTTATACCATTTCTTTGCCCACTGCATTGTAAACATATTTATTTGTCTTATCATAAGCAATCTTCAGAATTAGTGTGCCCCGTACCTTTCTGAGGATTTCCCAATTGTTGGACTCTTAGGTTGTATATAGTCTTTTGCTATTATTCATAATCCTGAAAACATCTCTGTGCAAAAATTTCTTTACTTCAATTGAATTATTTGCAGGGGTAGGGGTTCTAGGTAAGAGTCCATATAATTTATCACCCAAATTTGGATCCACGGAAGAGTGAGAGAGGATGCTATTAATATCTGTGCCAAGACTGGGACTGTCCTGGGCAAATCAAGATATATGATCACTTTGGTAACAAGGGCTTGAAAAGTGTCACCAACTTCTGTTTTATGCTGCCACAATTCTATATTAGAAAATAATATTGAAAAATGTAGTAGCTAACATATTGGATGTTTATTCTATGGAAGGCATGTTTTACTTAAATTAGTCCTAATTACGATCATTTGAGGTAGATACAATCATTACTCCTGTTTTACAGATGAGAAAAGTGAAATAAACTGCATTCTAAACACTACCCCAGGGGGCGGATGTGGCTCAAATGGTTGGGCATCCGTCTCCCATATGGAGGGGCCTGGGTTCGATCCCCGGGACCTCCTGGTAAAATAAAGCTGTGCCAGACCCCGCCGAGCCATGCAGCAAGATGATGATGTAACAGGAGAGTGACACAAAGAGAGAGCCAAGACAAGATGTGCCGAAAAACCAGGAACTACGGTGGTACAGGTGGCAGAACGCCTCTCTCCCACATCGGAGGTTCCCGGGATCGAATCCCGGTGAAGACAGGAGAGAAATATGAGAATAGAGGGCAGGAAACAGACATAGAGAATTGCTCAGCAAATGGACACACAAACAGCAAAAACGGGGGTGGGTGGGGGAATGGATAAAAGTAAAATAAATAAATAAATAAATAAATAAACACTAACTCCATGCCATGGGTGAAACTATTAATTCACAATGCCACCAGTGGTATACTATTATATAATCTTCATCTCAATGCCACTGGCATTGGGCATTATAAATTTGCACATTAAAAACTAACAATATCCTTTACATTTGTTTTATTTTTGATAGCATTTATTGTGCAAGGAACGGTTCTAGGTTTTTTAATAAAAAAAAAACTCATTGATTTTTTTTTTTTTTTTTTACAATTACTTTGCATAGAAATTAGTATCAACCCCAATTTACTGAAGACTATGAGGCACAAGAGGTAACTTACCCATGTCACATAACCAACAGTGGCAGAGCTGAGGTTCAATCTAGGCAGGCCAGCTCTGGAGCCCGGCTCTTAACGACACCTTGGCTCAGTAGGAAATCCACTCAACTACTCACATGTTCTGAGAGTGGATCTGCCCAAAGGTTCAGAAGCATAAAACAACCCAAGGACATTGGCTAGGCTCCAATTTAACCAGAAATTTAAAAACTTTCATAAGGAATTAATTTTTTTTTTTTTTTTTTTTTTAAAGATTTTATTTATTTATTCATTCATCCCTCCCTTGCTGCTTGTGCTCGCTGGGCCAGCCAACCACGCCGTGCGGGCGGGCCCGCCTTCACCAGGAGGCCCCGGGAACCGAACCCGGGGCCTCCCATATGGTAAACGGGAGCTCCACTGATTGAGCCACAGCCGCTTCCCAAGGAATTAATTTAATAGCATGTTTAGTGTGACACCACATGCTGGCATTTTTCACTCATCAAGAGAGTGGCTTTCTAGTTTCTACCCACAATGTTCAACCCCTAACTCTCCAGAATACTGGAGTCGTTCCTTTAGTGAATCAATCTTGTTGGCAGGCATTCAGTAAAGGTCCGCTAGAATGCTGGACACCCAGTATGATGTACTAGAAAAGACACCAGACTGGGAATAAGGAGTCCTGGTCCCAGCTCTTCTGCTAAGACCAACTGTGTGACTCAACTTTTTCTTGATCTCAGATTGCAAGGTTGTTGGGTATTAAATTTAAAAAAAAAAAGGGGGGGGGGGTCATAAAAGTGCTTTGATAAGGTAAAACTACATGAATGTGAAGAATATTCTTTTCGGAACTTAAATATACACACTCATTTTGCTAGAGATGACTAGTTCAATGATGAACTAAAAAACTGAGAAGATAGAAAACTCTAAATATTTTTTTTACATTTAACCTCCTGAGACCACCCCAGTTAAGACACTACTCAATAAGCTTTTCCTCCCTATTAAATTAAAAAGCCAACACTGTTCTCAAAAAATGAGCTGGGATCAGTGCACTAGATAGCTAACACAGCACTGGAACTTTTAATTTATGCTTATATATTAAACAACAACAACAAAAACAACTAGGGGTCTTGCCTCTTCTGATCCCTCCTGACTGACATTAGTTATCTTAAAAGTGTGGTTCCTAAAATGGGGATGCTAAAAATGTTACTACTTAGTATCATGGTGCTAAGTAGGGCTTTGCTTAAATTCAAGAATGTGGAATCTCACAGTTTTTATTTAATCTAAATCCAGGTAATTCAGCCCTATTTGAGGGCTAAGATATTAGAAAGGTATACTTTTCTACTGAATTGGTAAATGTTAAAGTCTGTACCAATGCTGAAGATTAGTACAATGGCACCAAGAAAGCAGTGGTAGTTTCATGGATAGATTTTTAGTTTTTTTTCCCCCTTGATGTCCCTGAAAGGTTCACATTTCAGAGTCAGAAAGAAGTATTTCTCTATCATGGGTTTAATACTGGACTTTAATTTTTGACACCAAAATTCTTTCAGGGAAAAACTACAATGGCATCTGCCTATAACATTCTCTATGAGGAAAGTTTCATATAACATAGATTTATTCTTAGTGTGATGGTCCTATAATGTACAGTAATAGTGAGATTCCGATGTTTTTTATCTTTCTATGGAAACTTTCATTGGAGAATCTCCAAACACTTTGGGAAGTTTTTGTAAACACAACACCTGTACATGCCTAGGCCCATATAATATCACCTGTTTCCCAACCTTAACTCCTGCCCAACCTCACCCCAGAAGGTTAATGGGGCCCAAACCTTTAGGTCTTGCCAGCTGCACCGGCTTGACAAATTTTCCACAATAAGTCTGTACTCAGTGCGGGTAGGTGGGCCATATTTATCTCGGCCACTTCTTCTATAACCATATCCACCTTTGGAAGGTTCAAATAGATAAGATTACTTCAGAGGAGGAAAAGGAAAAATGATACAACACATATTCCCCTTAAATATAGTATCTTCCCCCACCCCCACCCCAAACAACAGCACACATATTTAACTCTACACCCCCCCTCAATTCTAAACTAAATTTTTTATTTTTTTTAAAAAGCAGTTAACATAAAAACTTCATTTAATTTATAAAATTAAAAGTATATATATTCGTTAATATTTATATTTAAAATTAACATGCACAAATTAAAAACTAACAATTTAACAATTTAGAAATAAGTAACCAAATTACTAAATCAGTTACTGGTGTTACTCACAGTGATTAAAGTTTTTGTGAATATTTTATATGAAAAAAAGATTTTCAGGCACCTATTTCAGTTTAATCTCATCTGTGTCTAACCCTTGGGATCCTCACCACCCAGGTCTAATGGGGAAAGGTTGCGGTCGTCACATGGCTTCCTGATTTTGGTCAGCCAAGGGCCACAATGGTTCAAAGAGCCACGCATGGAAAGGTAACCCAAGGTCAGCAAATGGAACAGGCAGTCATCTTAGCCTCAAAGGATTCTTTTAATTAAAACATTGAGGTCTTTGTTAAATCTATGTTAAACAATTGCATTACAGAGAAAAAAACAACAACAACACAAACACACATCATTAAACATATTTATAAAGTATTAAAACAAGAAATTTGTCATTTTAATAAAAATTAAACATTATCAAAGATGTTTATTTGCAACTCTACATTTAAAAAGATAATTTATAAAACAAATGGCTTAAACATAAAATTTAAATGTAATATTAACTAATCAATTACTTTAAAGAATTAACAGTTAATAACAAAAGCATGTGATTGATACAAATGCCCTTTAAATGCTTACTGCGTCCAGAACCGTAACTGCCATCTCGACGTGGGCCACGGGCATGCTCAACAATTACTCGCTCACCACAAAGGTCTTTGCCATTTAGTTCATAAACAGCATCATCTGCATCACGCAGATCATCAAATTCCACAAAACCATATCTACAAGAGAGCAAACAAAATCCTGGTTGGAACCATTTTGACATCCAGCTTCACTAACACTGAAGAGAAAGCAATGAAGTTCATGCTTAGCAAAGGTTAGGTGGGTTTTGCAAACTAAGGGTCAACTTTCTCTTCTCTTCAGCTGAAACCACTTTGCTCTGTGCCAACAGATACTGCAAGAGGACCTGGAGACTTCTCAAAGTAGACTCCTATCTTCCTAATAGGAGGATAGCTAGACACACACCCTTCCTTGGTTCCCCAAGTAGTTGCTGGCAATTGAAAAGACCTCCACAGGGAAGGCTTGGCATAAAGTATCAAAAAATTTATAACTACAAGATGAAATATTTGCTCTTTCAAAACATCACATGAAAATTTGTCTTTTAAAAGTTTTAGCCCAAAAGTGATATCTTAGAGAACAATCAGACCTATAGCCAGGCACTGTTTTAACTCTTAAATCAAATTTTAGAATAATAAATCTCTGTAAAAGAAAAAAAAAAATTAAGTTCCAGTTCTTTTACTTAAATAAGTCACAAATGAATGGACTGTTCTAGAAATTATCAGTGAAAAAATTCTGAGCTATTCACATCCCTGTGACATTCCAAACTCATTTTCCATGCCGTTTTAGATAGGCTGGAATTCTCTGAAATCCATATGCAAACTTTTCACTGTATTGCTAGAAATTTTCTAGCAAAAAAGCCTGGTGGTTCAACACATATCCATAAAACACCTCTACTCCTCCCCGCCCCCAAATCCTATTAATGCCTATTGAAGAGTCCAATTTATAAAAACTAAAGTACAAAATCTATAAGATACTTACAGGCCAGGTTAAACAAATGCCCTGTAAACTGTTATGAATAAGCCTTTAGTTTGGTCTAACACAGCTGTGAGAACTCTAGCTTTGTGACTACCGCCTGTGTTTAAAAACTGAATCCATCTTACTGATCACACCTAATCACGAAGAAAAAGTTATAAGCATTTTCTTTAAACTTTAACAAGGCTGCATACACAGGCAACCACCACTAGTGTTCCTCATCATTTAAATATTCCTGTACAAAACAAAACTAAAAACAGGTTACAAGACTTGCCAGAAGTTCAACCAGCCTGCTCAAGAGTATTCCAGCGTTTTCTTTAGCATGTAACACTATACTCAGCAACATGTTAAATAAGCGTGAGCATCCAGAATTGCCAAATTTTTCCATTACTAAAGGGTTCCTTTCAAACAAGAATCTCTCAAAGTGAGACACTGTACTAGGTTACAACGCATAACTAGCTAACTTTGGAAGGTTCTTTATGTGCTGAAATGTCTGAGTGGCATTTAAGCTGTAAGTCATTGAATCTCAACTCCACTGGGGGGAAAAAAAAATTAACAGACACATCAGTTACTTAATGGGAAATATTTTGTAGCAATAAATTCAGAAGTCACCTAGCTCAATTTATGAGCTGTGAAATCTTTAGAACATGGCCTCATGCTTCCATAAGGTGGAACTGCTGAGAAGCTTACTAAGAAGATTTGTAGGGCTGGGGAAGGATAGAGGGATTGAGAGGTGACTGCTAAGGGGTATGGGGTTTTTCCTTTTGGAGTAATGAGAATGTTCTAAAATTGACTGTGGTGATGAATGCACAACTCTGATTATACAAAAAACCACTGATTGTACACTCTGGATGGATTGTAAGGTATGTGAATATATCTCAATAAAACTGCATTAAAAATAAAATAATGATTTGAATATGCCGTTATATTTGACAAAGCAAGTTAAGTCCCTTCAAATCATTGACTTAATAAAAATCTATAATATAAAATACATTGTAGCAGCCTTTTCTTTTCCTAGGTAGAACGGATCATGTAGAAAGCTATATTATCATTTTCAGGGGCAAAACTAATTAATTAAAAAAAAAAAAAAAAAAAAAAAAAAAAACAACAGGAATTCCAAAACTAGCTACTCTCTACTTTGGTTTATTTCTAAATTGGTCATAAAAGACTAAAAAGGAAAAAAAGCCAAAGGGGTGGGCGGGGGGAGACAAAAAGCAGCATCTTCCTTAAGTTCATTGTTGAGGCTGGTTCTGGGTCTGCTTTGCCCACAGCATCACTGCTCTTGGTACCATGTAAGACAGTCAGAGGTCAAGCAGAGAGGGAGGAGAGCAAGCACTCAACACACGCAGGAGGAAAAGGTCCTCACTCTCCCTTCAGAGTCACCTACTGGCTCAGCTCCGTTGGATGACCACGACTGATCTAACGTGCTGTCAGAAGGAGAACACTGGGCTCCTGAAGGTTATCCAAACAAATCACAGAAAAATCCCAATTCTTCAAAAACAGTTTCCAACCACTCGAGGATCAGAGAATACATGACCCTCATCTCTATAAGTCATGAAATGGAAAGACAAACTACTATTACTAGCAATTGATGCTTGTCAGACCTAACTGGAAATGCCACCTCCAGACTCAAAGGATCACCCTGCACATGTTCATTCTGCTACAAGGCTTACATGCAGAGCAATTCACCCTGACCTTTCAGGAAAAGGAGTGACAGTCTGTTAAGTGGAGGCACATTTATTTAAAAACAAAAAGTAATGCTCAGACAGACCCATCTTTCTTTGCTGCTGAGGTTGAAGCAACGCACGCCTTGCCCATAAAAATCTTCCTAGAGTTAAAGAGGCCAATTTGTGATGTTAACAGGAAAATGGCCCCCACAGTCCTTCCCTAATCTTCACTTTTTAAAAAGTTTCAACAAGAGGGTCATTCAGTAGTCACATTTTTGGGGTATCCAAATCATAAAAAAGTTGACCTGAGATCCAATTTATTTCACAGAAAAATCGTGGCTACTGTAAAAAGCCACAAAATCTATTTGGAACGTTTTGATGTCAAAGTCCAGTTCAACAATCAAATCAGGGACTAGACTATCACATTTTTCCTGCCACTGACATGGTAGGTGGGTTTGGAAAGTTAAAACAAATACCACCCCCCTCCCCCGCAACAAATTCCTATTCTGAGAGCAAAGGCCAGGTTAGTTTGGTTCCTTCTACCAAATTACTGTTTATTTAGATCTGCTTTACTGGAAGAATGACTTTAATTTATTCAATAAGTGGAGTGAATTTTCCTCCAAATAAAGCAGGAAGACTAGATAAGAACAGAAAAACATCACCCAACATTAATACTCTATATACTAGGCGATGTCATCTTATTTAACATTCACAATGCCCATGAGCCAGGTATTACTGTACTCCCCATATCACAGATGAGGAAATGGAAGCACAAAGGGTTAAGTACTTGCATTAAAAAAGCAGCAGAGCTGGTGTTCAAAGCCATGTGGTCCGGCTCCAGAGCGCAAACTCATAAACCATTAAGAGAGAGGCTGGGTCTTGCCTCTATTTGTGAATTGAGGGGGCTACACTGCATTAGCGCTAAGAATTCTCCTAACATCAAAAGTATGATAGATAAATGTTAAAATGAGTACTCCTGACTTCATGATGGGAAAACTTAAAAACTTGAGCAGGTCTGGACCAGTATGGTAGTATCCAAAATCTTAGTCACCAGAGGTGTACAACAGTGACAGAGGAACAAATTTAACTTTAATCATCTAAAAGATCTTTTAAAACTATCACATGGGTTCCCGTTTTAATTTGAACATTTTAACTGTCCCTGAATTAAATTTTAGTGCTTTCAACAAAGAAAAGCTCCCCCTGATAATTAACATCAGAGTCTTTCTAAATTATCTTAACATTCCCTTTGGGTTTTATAGCACAAAATAACATGAAAACAAATTTATTCTCCCAAATTCCTTTTGAATCCTTTGTCAAAGTAAGGATGGATATAAAATACACACCTGCATGTATATACACATATGTATTATGTACACATGGGTGTATATATTACATCTATATA
>JAKSZT010053883.1:22755468-23081190 GCA_026826555.1 Tolypeutes matacus
ACACATATGTATTATGTACACATGGGTGTATATATTACATCTATATATATAAATATTTGTATTATAAAATACACACCTGCATGTATATACACATATGTATTATGTACACATGGGTGTATATATTACATCTATCTATATAAATATTTGTATTTCTCGTGTGACAAAACACAACCCAACAGATGAGTTCCTTTAATTCTAACTGCAGACAATCTTCCGCTTCTACTCTATTCAAAACAAAGACCATCCTTTAATAATTCTAATGAGCATGAAAAGGATGGAGGAATTTAGGAAAATAAATCTAAGACAAATTAAAAAATCCCTCTACAGCAGGGATTGACAAAAACAAATAACCTTCCAATATTCCTCATCCTGACTCAGCGATTCCATGCCTTTCAGACTTTCTCCTCTATGCCTATATGAAAGAATAAAAAATGTGGCCTATATATTAAGTGTCTAATACTTTACAATTAAAAGAAAAATATCCTTTTTTCAATGTTCCTCTGCTACTGTCTTTTCCCAAACTTGTTTCCTCTGGGTCACTATTTCTCCTGACATATTTAGCAAAAAAAAAAAAAAAAAAAGAGGGGACTGCAATAATTTTTTCCCCTAAAAGAAGTGAGTGCTACGATTCTTACCTATAGACAGGCACTTGGACATCATAAACAAAAGCCACACTGAATTACAGCAGCTGTTCTAAACTTTAGTCTATCTGAATACCAAAGCGAATGCTCTAGTCTTCCTTATCCAACAGGTGATGCCTGCCCAGATATCAGTCAGAAGTGGAATGACATTTTTTAAACTAAGGTACTCCAAGACTTTAATTTTAGAAATGTTAATCATACTACTTCTCCCAAAAGATTTATCACCTGGGCTCCCAGTGTTGCTAAATAAGCTTGCCCTGATCCTAACAGCCTCTACGAATGATCCCAAACACCACTGAGCCTGCCCTGTTCCCTACACATTCTACTGAAGAGGATACAGATTATCACACTTTTTGCAGAATGGTTCAGGGTAATCTCCATCTCCCAAACATCTTCACAGAACAGAGAGAATGGAGAAAAATTCTTTCTGAAAGATGATGAGCATGACTTGCTCTGCAGATATTCTGATTAATAGCAAACTGGACAATGTGTGACTAAGGGGGCACTCAATACCAGCAAACTGATAGGGAGTGGATATGAGGAGCAGGGAAAGCAAGCCTCCATGCGCGTGACCACAGTCACCCACCAACACTGCTTACCGAGGGGCATGTCTTGGATATTCTCTCTATAAGAAAATTTTGCCCCTTTCCGCAGTGGATCTCCGCTCACCTTTGTCCTAAAACTGCCACATGCTTTTCTTTGTATGTGGACATGACAATCCTCAGCCACCATCAGCAGGATGTGAGTTTTGTTTTCCCAAATGGTGAGCCATTCCCACATTCACTCATTTTCCTTGTAAGAACCGAGAACCTCTCCATGGCTGGTCAGGATTAGGGATGTTGCTGTAGCCAAGGAAAAATTTTCATCTGTTGAAGTTAACCCATGGGGTGGCTTGAACCCTCAGTCTAGAGTCAAGAACACTGTACTTTAAGGGCAGAGTCCTTAAATCTATTCTGAAAGAAATGACATTCAGTGGATAGGAATCAAACAGCTTACTTTCAGAGCATTCAGGGTTGGTTCTACGCTTCAGCCAACTTGGTCTTATGAGGTAAAAAAAATTTATGATACACGCTGACAGGATAGTAATAAAAGAATAAATTCTTGCTGTCTAAGTAAAGTGCTTGAAAATTGTAGACAGACATTTCTGCAATCGACTCTCTAGTGCTCAGGTGAGGTCAACTCACAGAAAAGCTTGTGAATGTGAATGGTGCAACTGGCCCTGATTCCAAAGGTTTGCAACATTTCAGGGGACCAGTACTCAGGTCCTCAAAGGAGAATTTACCACTGTCACATTTACTGCTCTGGGTCAGTAGTTAGGGCTGCAATTTGACTTTCCCGGTAACAGAATTGTTTATAACCCACAAAACAGTGCTTATTTTTCCAGCCACTAGGAGCTCCTACCACATGAAGTAGGTTCCTGAGATCCTTTCTATCCTGAGACAAGAAGCAGCTCTGGGCATTATGGCCTCCCCTTCTTTAGCCTCAGAGGAGGGAAGGCCATCAAGGCCACCAGGAGAAGGTGGATGACTTACCCGTGCTCATGAGTGGCAGAGCTGGGGTGCGACTTCAGGGCTCACCATTACCCAGTCTGGGGGTCTTTTCACGTCGGCAAACTGGCAGTTCCTGCATACCAAGAGCTCTCTGATTAGAGCTAGTGTGGATTCCTGGTCTGCAAACGTTGGCCACAGCTCAGTCTGCACTTGATTTTTTCCCACCTTCAAAGAAGAAAACCTACCTCATGATTTCTCTTATGGATCCCCTGACCATCTAATTCACTCCCAACAACCTGGTGGTAATCACCTTTGATGACTCCTCTGGTTGCTCATTCATTCTGTTGCCATTTTTCTCATTCTGCAGGGCTGTCTCTACTTAACTTACTTAATTCTAAGCTATCTTATTTTTACTTTGTCAGTTTTTCTCTTTATATGTAGCATGGAAAGTCAGCTGCTATATCATTCTTTTCCTCAAAGGTCAATAATGACTCTTAGATATCTTTGTTTATGCCATTCTCTAAACCAGAAATATTTTGACTACACAGGGTGAACCAAACCAATTTTCTTCCAGATGCTTGAGAATGACCTCTTTCACTGAAGTCTCACAAACCTGTCTGACTCCAGTCATTTTAGCTAAAGAAATCCTCTTCAAGTTTATGTATTATATGACAATATTTTTGTGGCTTTTCAAGCCTTGTTCTTTTGTGTGTATGCCTATCCTCTCATTTGATTATGAGCTCCTTAACAACAAAAGCTAATATTTATTAGGTATTTAGCATAGTGCCTGACACAAAGAAATTTATATAATATCTCAATTTCCCCCCGTAACAAATGTAAATAATGTAGTTATTATTTCCATTTTACAAATGAGAAAACTGAGGCTTGGAGAGGCTAACCAATTTGCTCACTGTCAAGGAGCTCATAAGTGGTAGAGCTAGTTTTAAACCCAGATCCATCCTGACTCTGAAACCCAAGCTCTTAACCATAGGCTATAATGCCTTTATAAATGCAGATGCTATTCCTGTCCCTCAGCCCTGAGTACAATCTTTTGACTTAATGATAATCTAACCTGAGTCAGGGCAGGTTCTGTTAAAAGTTTTTTTGATACAATAGGGTGAAGTCTCCAGGGAAAAAAGAAATTGATCTTGGGAAAGGGTGAAGCACCTCTAAGCTGGGGGGATATATGACAACCAGGTTATTTTCACTCGTCTTTTGGTTCCCATTAGCCAGTGCCAGCCATCTGGTCCTTCCGAAAACATGTGTGGGTTCAGAACATAACGGACTGGAAGAACAGAGGAAAAATAAGATTATTCTGCGCAATCCCCAATCTGGAGGCCCCACATCAACCCCTAGAGTCTATCTTTGGTTCTAAGGTTCAGCAATAATTACACCAGCACAGAGTAGATAGAAAGCCGGGCCTAGAGGTGGTGGGTTTGAATGGATATTAACAATACTAGGTTTTTAAGAATGCAATTAGTTTTGCAAGGGATGGTGACTGGGACAAAACAAAACAAATGTATAAATGGTGGGAACAAAATGGATCAGAAATCAAAGACTACTAGAAGGTTTACAGAATTCCAACTACATGAAGATTATAGCAGCTACTAGAAAAGTACTTTGCAGATGGTAAGCATAAAACCTGATTTGATTTTGATGAATTTTCAAACTATTATTAACATGACTATTTTAGCCCACCAGGGTTTTCCTTCTTCAAATTCCTTTATAATATAGGTACTACCATTTTGGGGGAATGTCTTACTATGGGTCAAGCACTATACTAAGTGGTTTGCATACAATTTGTCATTCAATTTACAGGACTCTGAGATTGACAATTATCTCACAGATGAAGTAACTAAAACTTAAAGAGGTAAAGAACTTGCCAAGAATACCCAAACACCTGGGATTCTTCAAATCCAAGCCCCAATCTAAAATCCACACACCATCATTATACTTTACTATCACTTATATACCGATGGAAAGAAATGGTCCATAAGACCAAACACAGTTTGAAAAACAAAAGCTCTAGGAGCACAGAAAATCAGTTTTGTCAAATTATGTTCTAGAGTGTAGAAGACAAATACCCACATGAATATTGGCATCTAATGAAAAATATTAAATGGCCAGAAATACCATTTCTGCACCTGACATGCACTAATATTAGTAAGTTGTGAAAATTTATTCTCTACTAAGCAACTAGCAGAACCAAACCTATAAATTATCAAAATTTTAACAGAAGTTTAGGAACTAGAAAAAGGTAACAAATGACTGAAAATTAAAACCCATGACCCTCTTTCTCATTAAGTAAAAACTCTCGTGAAAAAAAAAATCAAATCAAGCCCATAGTGCTATATCCACAATGCAGCTATCAGTTCATCTCTAAAAAGTCATTACATATTATATAGACTAGGTTATCCTAAAAACTGAACCATAAAAATTCCCAGAACTGTAGGAGCCAGAGAGGAATCTGTATCAAATTCAAATTTAGTCTTACTCTGTAAATGTTTAATGAGTCCATATGCCAACTTGTTTCAACTATCCAAAATTGTTTCAAAAATGAACTAAGATTGCTACACTATTTCACTTTTACTAGGTTGCCACATATTTTTATCCTCTAAAAGGAGACTATCCAGAAAGCAACATAATTACAAGTAGTTTGTGGATCAAACTATTTAAACCATAATCTCCCTGTCATAACTAAATGTATTATTTTGACATTTTTAAGTCAACATGGCTGCTTACCATAAAGGGGAGCAAACACAATCATATCTGTGACCATTTCAATTTTCTGACACTTATCAACACTAAGGGTAAATGAAATTAAAAGGTCTCACAAGTAAAAGAGGGTCAACTAAGCCCTTATGATAAACTCAAGTTCATGAAGGCTCAATCACAAATTAAAAACAATGGGGGAAAAAAAGCAACTCAAGAGATGGAAAGTCGTATTATCAATTTAAAACAAAACTATTGGGATGTAAGATGGAATTACCGTATCTGTTACTCAATTTAAAAAAAAAAGGTATACACTCAGCAGACAACTAATTCCACACCAAAGCTACAAACACAAAACTAGTTCATACTTACCTCCAAATAGACACAATGAAGGTTGACAGGTGCTTAAGCATCTTAAGGGTTATGCCTCTGGGACCATCTTGGCTGTTCTCATGTCCCTCATAACTGCCCCAAGGTCCCAAGGCTGCAGTCTGTTTTTTTCTTCTTCTTTTCTATCCTTTTTTTTTTTTTAATTAAAATTTTTGATTACAGCTGCTGCTCCCTACCCTATTTCTTGGGGATGCCCTTCCCTTGAAACCAGCCATTTCTTCATTTATATTTTAATGAATTTTTCAAATTCTTTTAACACAGTGGATCAAAAGCTTCATTTTGCCCATGTGAAAGAACTTTTCTCAGAGTTAATGCCTCTGGTCTGTAGTTCCTGACTCCCTTACTCAAGCTTTCTGCTCACCTCTTTCATTCCTGAAGGCTGCATTTAGTTTCCCCACTTTCTCTAAGTCTTAGAGGTCTCTGTTCATGAAGGACCCTCTTTCTGGCATAACAATTGTCATTAAGTGCTTCTTCAGGCATCATTTACATTTCAGAGACCTCTAGACCAGGAGATTCTCATCTCAACACACAGGAAAGGTCACATAGGGCGTTTCCTCAAAATATTGTTACTGGGGTACCAATTGAGAGCACAATCTGATCCCTCACCTTCAGGATACTCCAAGACCAGACAGCCCTAGGAATGATAACAGGACAGAGATCATTTACTGGCATAAACCCTGCCGCGGTCAGCTATGACAAAACTGATACCACCTTATAGCTCTTCAAACAGTAGCCTGAAAAGAATCCCCAGCAATCTCTATCCAGGGTTAACATCATAAAAATTACCATCTGTCTCATTTGGCAGTAATTTGTTAGCTTGCTGGAAGCCTCTGCACAGAGAGACCAAAGACTGGACAGGCTGTGGAACCTGAAGTACCCTCTTACCCTTAGAAGCAAGTCCCAAAAGGACAGGACTGAACCATCTGGAAGAAAACAGCATGAGAGCATCTTTGACTGCTACTGTCCATGCTATATCTGGACGGTGAATAAAAAAGATCTTCAGTTGTCAAAAACCCATTTTATAACCTTGAGCTAATCACTTCATCACCCCATGCCTCAGGTTCCCTTCAGTAAATCTATGGACAGCACTTGTTTGTAAAGCACTTTGTACATTCAGCTGAAAAATAAATCATACAAATGCATGCTCTTACTATTTTTTCTTCTGAGGAGCTCAAAGTACAATTTCCTGTTTAGATTACTTGGAAGCATCAAAACAAACAAACAAACAAATAAAAAACCCTGGGATCTCAAATCACTTTTTGTTACCAGGACTACATCCTGTGCCTATCTTTTAAGAAGGGACAAATATGTCACATGGCCATTATATTCTTGACACCTCAATAAGGAAGGGAGGAGCAAGATATTACACTGAGGCATAGAGGTTTAGAACAACTTGACTAACAAATTACAAATGATGTTTATTGAGACCGAATTGACTGGGAAATTCAGACCAAGGTGTGTGTGTGTGTGTGGGGGGTGTCTTGAGCCAGGGCAATCATGCTAGTAATGTTTGGTCAAAATCTCAATATAATATTGTCCTTTGGCAATGATTTTTCAAAATGACAGATATTTTAAAAATTACCCATGTCTAGGGGGAAAAATTAACATATTCCAGGTATATAGTCTAAAGAGCTAAAAACAAGAGACTTTAAGAGATTCCTATATACCAATGTTCATAGCAGCATTATTCACAATAGCCAAAAAGTGAAAACAACCCAAGTGCCCATCAACAGATGAATGGATAAACAAAATGTGGCATGGACATACAAGAAAATATTACTGAGGCATAAAAATGAATGAAGTTCTGATACATGCTACTACATGGATGAACCTTTTGTTGGGTAAGACTCAAAAAGACAAATATTTTGTGATCCCACTTACATGAAATATTTAGAATAAGTAAATTCTTAGAAACAGAAAGTAGATTAGGGTTACCAGAGGCCAGGGGGAGGTAGGAATGGGGGATTATTGCTTAATGGGTACAGAGTTTCTGTTTGGGGTGATGAAAGTTTTGGTAATAGACAGTGATGGTAACACAACACTGTGAATGTAATTAATACCACCAAACTTTACACTTAAAAATGGGAAAATCTGCATTTGTTTTTTTCTTTAGTCATTCCTGTCACCCATTGGCTTTATCATCATAAAAATGGTAAAGCATTTATCTGCCATTTGATAAGAGCTTCGGTGTAGGTACTCTCTCTACTCTCACATTAAGAATATACCAATAGTTCAATAAGCTGGAACATTTAACTATAATATATTCCCCCTATTCTCCCTTTGAAAGAAAAGACATAAACAAAACAAAATACAAGACCCATCTGAGATTCAGTAAAGAAAAAAAATCCCTGTGTAGATTCTGGGGCTGGCAGAATGTCCTGCAGTGATCAGGGATACAAACAATAATGATCTGACTCACCAAAAGTCTTAAACATGTTTTAAAAAAAAAAAAAAAAAAAAAAAAAAATTTTATCTTCAATACTAACGTACATTCTACTTGAAGGAATTTTAGCAAAGTCAAAACAAAAACTTCCTGCAAATATTTAGATATCGTGACAGTCCAATTAAACAGACCAGCCCATCCCCTGAAAATCTTGATTATTCAAGATTTCACTGTAATATGAAACAGGTTCTGAAATTGAGAGACAAGTTTCTCTTCATGCCCTTAATCAATTAAAAACTCAATGATCTGGGGGGTTTACCCTTTCGGTTACTAGGCAGGTAAGATAATCTTTGGATGTGTTAAGTTTTACTCATTGACTAAAGTATAGAAAAATTGACAGATCTATTTAAGATATAAAGATTATTTTGTGGCAAAACAGGAACTACTGTACTGAAAAGCCTTCTACACTTTATTATGAGTGTGAATTAAACAGTTAACAGCTTATTTTTAATAGCTCATTAACCAAAAATAGCTGCCTTTCTGCGACAGTGCTTTGTTTAAATTCAAAACAAATCCTTTCATAAACTGATTTTGTAAATCTAAACAGATATATTTAATCAACTAAGGAAAATTATGACATTCAGTTGGTCTTTGTGAGGTTGAACCAAATATGTATTTGCACATGTATGTATAGGTAATATGCTAACCTGCTGATTGGCTGGCAAGAATTTTCAAAGTTATCTCATGAATAAAGTGTCTTATTAGTAAAAGAAAATCCACTGAATCCACATATGATCAAAACTAGCAAAAGTTAGTTACAATAGTGATGGGAATTTTCTCTATACAGGTGCTGCGAAAGTTGTTTCCTTGGTGCACTCCTAGGATTCTCCTCCTGGTCCCATAGTGGCTCTTGCTGGAGTTACTGTGGCAGGTATGAACAGAGGAGGCCCTAATGGAATCTGGAGTAGTCCATATGGTCCTGGGAGATCTACACCAAGTTTGGGGCCCCAAACTGGCCCATCTTTTAAGAAAAAAGGTAATCTAGATCCTTTAAGCGGCTCATGATGAAATCTCTGGCCATTTTAGAACTGACCCAACTTTTAGTGATTAGGGATGTGGTGCTGTGTGGAGTCATCAAGGATATCTTATGAACTCATGTGTTTCAAAGTATCAGCCAGGGTTACCTGGTACAATAAAACGGCAGGCAATGAACTACTGCATACATTCTTCTCCAAACCCCAAAAGGCTCCTTAAAATCCTCTCCTGGACATTACATGTCCTTTGGAGAGCCGATCTGTCTCTTCATTTTGGCAATTTTCTATAATATTTTATGTCCTATTTATTTAATTCTGAACTTTAGTCTTTCAGCCTAAAATGTCTACTGATATACTCACTTCTACAAATTTGAACTCCTCAGCAATTCCTCAAAGTCCTATCCATTCAAAATCTGCTTTTGAGTTTCAATTACTAAAAATCACAATCCAGAAATGTTTAAGGATGCATCTGAGTAGGGCGATCCACTATCCTTCTCAGATTCCAGGGCTATGAGCTTACATGGGCTGCTAAATTATGCCATCTTTTGCTTTTGTATACACTCCTTCCTTTCAGATTCACCTGTATGTCTGCCATTGAGTCCACCAATTCTTGCTTGAAATATATCTTTATCATTGGTCTTCTTCCCAGAAGTCATATCCCTCTGCAATGATTCCTGAATGCTGCCAGGTCATACTGTGTGTCCTTCATTTGATGACTGTCACACCTGTCTTCAAATCCCTCAAATGACTTCCATTACTCATTCTAACCTTGACTCTCAATCACTGATTTTCATGCATAACATGGTTTAGCAGCAGAACTAGAAGAACAAATGGTTCGCAAAAGAGACCCAGGTATTTAGAGTCCTGAAAGGACCTGTCCTTCCTCATATCTCATCATTTCCCAGGTTGCTCAATTCTTCCCTCCAGAGCCTTTGAATTCCTATCCATGATTTTGAGTGTTTAGTGTAAAATCGGATAGTTGTTGCTTCTGGTTTATGCTGTTAAATTTCTAGATGCTTTGTGAGGAAGATCAATCCAAGCTAGATTGTTTAGCCAACTCATCACCAGTTATGGCACATCCTATTCCTGAGCACTTCTCTTTCTTCATTCCAAGCCACAGTCAATCCATTCTTCAAAGCCTATTTCATTCTTTTCAAGCGAACCATTCCAAGCTTTACTTGAGTTTAAAGTGAGAACAAGCATTTCTTAACTCAACATATACATATCATTTTAAAAAACCACTTAATTTATTCAAGAGCACAACCACTTTTTTTCTTTTTTCGCTTTCTCTCCCAATTATACTTAACACAGCATCAGGCATCTTGTTGGTAGGTTATCAATAAATATTTGGTCTATTAGCCAATTTCTCCATGAACATAAAAATCATTTCCTGCTCATTGAGTATGCCCAGAATGACCTTAGAAAACAGACCTAACAAAAAATGCTTTGTTACCAAACACTTGCATGCAAGGATGAAACCTAAGGATCACAGTCAAATCTCTTTGATTATAGCTGCTGCTTATTGGAAGCCTGCTAGGAGCCAAATGCTTTACATTTATTATTACTAATCTTCCTTTTTCATGTGGATGAGGGAACAGGTTTAGAGAAATCAAGTAACTTGCCCAAAGCTAGTAAGTGAAGCCAGGATTTGGCCCAGGCCTGTGTGGCTTCAAAACCCATGCTTTCCCCACTAAATTTATTCTGTCACATTTAATTGGATTCTGGGAAAAAAAAAACAAAACAAAACCAAAAACCCAAAACAAAACAAAAGCACACACAAACAACCCCCCAAAACAAAAACAAATAAACAAAATCCCTACAGTTTTAATTTGGTATCTTAGGTCTATGATATCTATATCACAATTACAGCAACAAAATTTCATCACTTCTTCAGTATATTTTTTATGAACTGAAATCCTTATTGCAAAAAATGAGAAATTTCCTAAGTTCTTTACTCTAAAAGAAATTGGTAACCCCACTTTAGGGAGCACATCTTCCTCAGCAAGAGAAGGATTCCTCCTAACAATCAATCTGAAACGGCTTTTAAAATCCAGACCACAACTTTAGTGTCAGTAGTACTAATTTTTCTTAAATGTGCAACTTACACTTAGGTATCTTTAATAATTTCTAAGTGTCTCTTGCAAATATTCACTGGGGAATAAACTGTAGTCCTATCGTATCTGCTGCAAAGTAGAGGGCTTTTAAAAAATTTATTTATTAAAAGCCAAGGGTCACTCTAACACCCAAGATTTAGTGACGTAAAATGGTCCCCCTACTCTTTTTAGTTTTTATATCCACGTTTTCCAAGTCCTACCATCTATCATTTCCAGATTCCCAATTTTCCCCATTGAATATCTTCTCCAGGCCTGACTCATCTGAAGTTCCTGCTTTCCCAAAGTAGATTAACAGAAATACAAGTATCAGACCACACTCGGACAGGCAATAAACTAGCCATTTTGAGATGTGTGTGTCTGTCTACATTAACTAGTTGACGCAGAGACCAGCCAGGGAGGCCACTATTCTCTAACAACAAATTCTACAATGGCAAAGCAATTTTTTGGCAAGTTGGGGAATGGAAACCACAGTACGGAAACTTTGCACCCTTGGGAGGGAACGGTAAAGGCTTTCAGCACGGCAAGACGATACTTTCGAAACTACCACTAGACTAATCAAACCAGAGCCTCCCGCCCAAAAAAGTGTGGCACATGGCAAGTCTAAAAAGGGCTTCCTTTCAAAGCTCCTGTCTCCAGTAAAGATACGTGGTGACCGTCTGATCCATGAGACTGGGGGAGAGGTTAAAAGGGGGGCAGGAAATCCTGTCTACTTCCAGCCTTCAGAGCGGGAAAGGCTGGTCTCTACCCCAGGACGAACCAGGCCCCATTTCCCTGGGAAAGAAAAACCCAAGCCTTTCTCGGCGCCCAGGACCTGTTCCCTCCCGCCTGGAGCCCCAGTTCCACTCGGGTTTCCGGCTTATAGTCCCACTCACCATCGCTCCCATTATCCCTCCACCACCCCCACCCGCGCAGGCGCAGTGGGAATCGGGGCCTACCCGCGCCCCCAAGGCGCCGTGACTATGGCGGAGCCGGACCAGGCCGGGAGCTACTCCTACGGGGCAGGCGTCCCTCTCCCGTCCCCGCGGCCTGCTCGGCACTGCCGGAGCCCGGTCCCCACCCGGCCAGCCCCTCCTCCGCCCTCCTCACCCGTTCTTCAGATCCACCTCCAGGATCTTCCCGTAGCCCTTAAAGAAGCGCTCCACATCGCGCTCCCGGGCCTGGTAGCTCAGGCGGCCGATGTACACCCGCGGCATCCCGGCAATGTTGGTGGTGGCTTGGCCTGGCCCCAGCCCCCTTAGGCGGCGGCCGGCGAAGCGAGAGCACGGCGGCGGCGGCAGCGGCGGCAACGGGCGGGCGGCGGGACGGACACAGCCGAACCCGGCGACGTACGCGAGCACGTAGCTCGCGAGCACGCGCCTCTCTCTTCCCCCGCCCTCACCCCAGGCGGAGGGTAACGGGAGGGAACGCGCGTTAGCTTCCCGCCCGGCCAGGAGTGAGGGGCGGGGCCTGCCCCGGGGCGCACCAGCGTAAGGCGGGGCCAGGTGATCGACAGGCGGCTCTGGCTGCTCTCTTGCCGTTCGTTCCCCGCACGTTCTCTCGCGAGCTCGCGGTGGCGGGCCCGGAAGTGTTCGTGCCTCCCCTTGCCAAGCTTGGTCCTTAGTGGAATGAGAGTTCCTACTTTTGTCCTTTGAACCGGGGGTGGTTTCGACTTTGGAGAAGGAGCTCTGAGATTAAACGTGACCTCTAAACGTTTTTGTATCTGTGGCATGGGCTTTTTACGCGACCTCTTTGAGCCTTGTTTGTCTTCTCTGGAAGAGGGCGATTGTATGTCCTACCTTCCAGAGTTTTGAGTAGGCACGTAAAGCACTTGGTACTGTTGTTCCCGGCACATAGTAAGAGCCCGGTAAATGTTACCAATAATATTTTAAAAATAGGACACTGCTTAAATAGAAGCAAAGTGGGAAGTGA
Organism: Tolypeutes matacus; assembly: GCA_026826555.1. Classification (NCBI taxonomy): domain Eukaryota; kingdom Metazoa; phylum Chordata; class Mammalia; order Cingulata; family Chlamyphoridae; genus Tolypeutes; species Tolypeutes matacus. The sequence goes on from JAKSZT010053883.1 coordinate 22,768,141, forward strand.
AGAGGGCTGGGGTTTGGGAGCCATAGTAGGCTGGAAACTGAGCAACTTACTTGACCTATTTCCTAGTCTGTAAAATTAGAGGAATTTATACCTATCCCAATGCACCACCAGGATAAGTAAATGAGATAGTGTATACGAGAAGTACATGGAATAGAGCTCAATAAATATTGGTTCCCTTCTCCGATTTACTTGAAAACAAGGGGTTTTGTTTATTTTTTTAAAATATTTATATTTTGAAAGGATAATTCATCCACTTGTTCAAAATTTAAACAGTTCAAATGATACACAGTGAAGTCTTCCAATATTTGTCTTCCAGTCACCCAGTTTCCCACCCTAGAGGTAAACAATATAATTAGTTTCTCAAATGCCCTCTGGATCAGGGGTTCTTAACCAGGGATCCACGGACCCCTTGGGGATCGTGGAAAGATTTCAGGGGGTCAGTGAGCTTGAACTGAAAATTTAAAAAAGCAGTATTCTTGTGGGGACGTGTTGGTGCAGGTGTGATATACTTATAGTGGAGACTTAGTAAGGGGTCTGTGGTTTTCACCTGACTGGCAAAGGGGCCCCTGGAACAAAAAAGGTTAAGAACCCCTGTTCTGGAGGTATTTTACATACATAAAGCAAATAGTATACACACAATATATATATATATATATACACACACACACCCACAATTCTGCACTTCATATATTTTGGAAATCATTCCACAAGATTATGAAAAGGGAGCTTCCACACTTTTTGACTCATACCATTTTATGCACAGTAATTTATTTAACCAATCCTCTAGTGAAGGACATTGGAATCCTTTCCAATCTATTACAACTACTTCAAGGAATAACTTTGTATATACATACATGTGGGATCTATTCCTAGAAGTAGGATAGTTGGGTCAGAGCGTATGGACATTTGTAGTTGTGATAGATAATGCCCAACTCCCCTTTATAAGTGCCTGTTTTCCCACAGCTTCACCAACACTGTATTATCAAACTTTCTTATCTTTGCCAATCTGATAGGTATAAAATAGTATCTCTTGAGTAGTTTCAATTTGCAATTAGCTTATTTTGAGGGGGGTGAGCCTCTTTTCATGTTTGATCCATTTATATTTCCTTTACTGTGTCTGTTTATATCCTTTGCCCATTTTTTTGCTGGGTTGTTGGCTCTTTTTTATTATTATTATTGACTCATGGGAGCTCATTATCTACATTAGGGAAGTCAGCTCTTTGTCATGAGTTGCAAATATTTTTTCCCAGTTTGACTATTGACTTTGCCTAGTGTGGTCTTTGGCATGCAAAAATATTTTATATTTAAGGGGTCAGATTTATGCATCCTTTGTTTTCTTTGATTCTGGGTTTTGTGTTATAGTGTGAAAGGTCTTCCTTACTCTGAGATTAAAAACAATAATAACAAATTCCCATGGTATATTATTTTTAGGGTTTATTTTTATATTGTAATGTTCAATCCATTTGGCATTTAGTAAGGTGTGAGCATTATAACATTATTATGAGGTAGCACTAACCTGGATTGTCACATCACTTGATAAACCCATAGTTCCCACACAGGGGAAACTCGTCTCCAAAACCTGCCCCTCCTCCTAAGTTTTGTAACTCAGGGAGTGATACCTCCATCCAGCTGAGACCCTCCTTCAACCACCACAGTTTATTCTGTTGGTTCTTCCTTCTACACTTGATCTTAGCCAAAAGGCCAAGAAACTATGATTCTTTCTACTAAATATTCACGAACCCATCCACTACTCTCCACTTCTGCTTACTAACCTAGTTCAGTCCTCATCATATTGTTCACACATCAGGCCTCAGGCATTCCTTGCCTGCCTTACCTCAAATATCCCCTATCATTGTGATATCACCCCGTTTTTTCTTTCACAGCACTTACCACAGTCTGTAATGACCTTGTTTACTTATTCATTTGTTCACTGTTTTTCCTCTATTAGAATGTACGTTCTCTGGTATCAAGGACCATGTTTGTTGTCTCCTGGTATATTCGAGGAGCGCTTCCTAGTACCTACAGCAGTGCCTTTCACATAATGTGTGTTCAAAATAGTTATTGAAGGAGGCAGATGTGGCTCAAATGGTTGGGTGTCCGTCTGCCATATGGAGGGACCTGGGTTTGATCCCCAGGACCTCCCGGTAAAATTAAAAAAAAAAAAAAAAGTTATTGAATGAATAAATGAATGTTCTCTCACCTGGACTACTTCAATAGCTTCCCCATGAGACAGACTCAGGGACATTTGAACACTTCCAATTGTCATGTCAAGAAAAAAAAAAAAAAAAAAAAAGAATAAAATGGAGTCCTGAGAAGAGAGGGAGCTCCAATGCCAACCTCAAGGCCAATAGAATCAGGTCTGGCAGACAGGGTCAGGGGACCTGGCTTCTGGTGCCAGCTCTGCTGCTCAAGCAACTTACTTCACCTCTCTGAGCAGCTTCTGCTTCTATAAAGTGCTGATATTAAAATCTAAATGACATAGGGAAGTTGTAAAATTCAAATGAAGATACACATGAAAGTGTTTGTATACTGCAAAGGGCTGTGGGAATGGAGAATGCTTTCTTCCCTTTCAGAAGGTGCCAATATCTCCTTCCCACTTACCTTTAGGCCAGCCCTGCTGTCCTCCCAGGTACTTTTCTGCCTTCAGATGCAGCCAAATGCTGTGCCAGGAGTTCAGACTGTCTTTTTTCTCCATCTTTTCTAGCTGCTTCTGGCCTGGACCTAGTGCTTCACACAAGGCATGACACCTTGCAGAGGGCTTCCAGGCGCAAGGACAGGGATGCCTGGCACACACAGGTTAATGTGAGAACCTTTTTCTTCTGGGCTTCAGTCTTCCCCTAAGGAAAACAGGTTTTATTATCTCATCTCCCTAGACATTCATCAATATTATGGCAGTAGCTGTAGGTAGTTGCAGGGTGGTAGGTCCTGGAAAAAAACAGGGAAGAGCCAGAGTCATGAAGCCCGAGGGTTGCAGGTGCGCCCAAGCTGTGGTTTAGGAGGCCATGCCTGTTTTCTTCTTTAGCCTCCTGGAACCAAGGGTTCCTCTTATGGCCTGTTGAAAAGGATATTGTTTGCTTTGTGAGCCAGAAGAACTGTCTCAAGTCCACAGAGAGATTATTCAGCCTGAAAATTAAAAACAGTCTCCTATACTTCTGTAGAAGAGAAAATCCATTTAAGTCAGATTCTCTTTTGACATTCTCTGTTATGTTTCAGTCTTCTTTCCTCTTTCCTCTGCTGGCCTTTTTTTTTTTTTAATTGTCATAAAATATGGATAACAATTTACCATTTTAATTATTTAAGTTTACAGTTCAGTGGCATTAAGCACATTCACAATATTGTGCAATCACCACCACTATCTATTTCCAGAACATTTTCATCACCCCAAACAGAAACTTTGTACCCATTAAGCAAGAACTCCCTTCTCCCATCCCCCCATGCCCTGGTAACCACTACTTGACTTTCCGTCTCCGTGAATTTGTCTATTCCATATACTTCATATAAGCAGAATCATACAAGATTTGTCCTTTTGTGTCTGGCTTATTTCACTTGGTATAATGTTTTCAAGGTTTAGCATGGATCAGGACTTTACTCCTTTTTATGGCTGAATAATATTCCACAGCATGGATACACTGCATTTTGTTTATCTAGTCATTTCTTGATGGACACTTGGGTTGTTTCCCCTTTTGGCTATTGTGAATAATGCTTCTATAAACATGTATGTACAAGTATCTGTTTGAGCCCCTGGTTTCAATTGTTTTGGCTATACCTAGGAGTTAAATTGCCCAAGCATATGGTAATTCTGTTTACTTTTTGAGGAACAAACTGCTTTCCACAGCAGCTGTGCTAATTTTTTGTTTACATTCTCAACAATAATGTAGAGGGGTTCCAATTTCTCCCCATCCTCCCCATCCTAATGGGTGTGAAGGTATATCTCAATGTGTTTTTTTTTTAATTAAAAAAAATATTTTTTAAGATTTATTTTTATTTATTTCTCTCCCCATCCCTCATTGCACCTGCTCTCTGTGTTCTTTTGTGTCTGTTTGTCTTCTCTTTGGGTAGCACCGGGAACCAATCCTGGGAGCTTCCGAAGTGGGAGGGAGGTGCTCAATCTCTTGTGCCACCTCAGCTCTCTGGGTTGGCTGTGTCTCAATTATTGTCTCTCTTCTGTGCCTCTTTTTGTTGCATCATCTTGCTGTGCCAGCTCTCCACATGGGCCAGCTCGCCTTTCACCAGGAGGCCCCGGGAATCGAACCCAGGACTTCCTATATGGTAGACAGGAGCCCAATCGCTTGAGCCACATCTGTTTTCCTCAATGTTTTTTTTTTTTAATTGGGAAAAATTAGATTTTTTTATTTTTTCAAACAATATATTGAAGTATATCATTCATACATGAACATACATAAATTATAAGTGTTCAGCAAACATTGTGAACTTACAAAACAAACATGCCTAACATCATACAGGGCTCCCACACATCACCCCGCCCCCACAAAACACCCTGCATTGCTGTGGAACATTTGTTAACATATCATGAAAGAGCATTGTCAAAGTGTTACTACTAACTCTAGTCCGTATCTTCCTCCCTATACAGTTTTTTAAAGGATTTATTTATTTATTTATTTACTTACTTTTATCCATTTTTAACTCCCGCCCCCCAGTTTTGCTGTTTCTATGTCCATTTGCTGGGCAACTCTGTGTCCATTTCCTGCCCTCTCTTCTCATCCTTCTCCTCCTGTCTTCACTGGAATTCCACCCTTGGAACCTCCAATGTGGGAGAGAGGTGTCCTACAGCCTGCGCCACCGTAATTCCTGGTTTTTCGGCACGTCTTGTCTTGGCTTTCCCTTGTGTCACTCTCCTGTTACATCATCATGTTGCTGTGTGGCTCATGGAGCCTGGCGACCCACCTGCGTATGGGGCCTGGTGGCCCACGCGCCTTCTATATTTTTCTTTTTTTAATTTTTACTGGGAGGTCCCAGGGACTGAACCCAGGTTCCTCCATATGGGAGACAGACGCCCAACCATTCAAGCCACATCTGTCTCCCTGTTATATCTCTTAAGGTTGACCAAAGATACCTAGAGTTACAGTCATTTCCCATACAGGATGGTTATATAATAAATCAGGCTTAGTTTATCACCAGCATTCCAAAAACCAGACCTAGGGAGAAAAACTAGGTCTGGGGACACATGCATGGTTTCTAATATAGCGAATGTTTAGCCTACCCTGATTATCACAAAATCAGGACAGAGAGACCTCTATGTGTTTTTGATTTAAATTTCCCTAATTTTCCCTAATATTGCGCATCTATTCATGTGCTTATTGGTCATTTGTTTATCTTCTTTGGAGAAATGGCTATTCAAGTCCTTTGCCCATTTTAAAAAACATTTTATTAATAATTTTAAACTTACAGGACAGTTGCAAAAATAATACAAACCACAAGTACAGAACTCCAACATACACTCCCCACCCCTCAGCTACCCAGATCCACCAATTTTAACATTTTGCCACCTTTGCAGTATCATTGTCTTCCTCCCTCCCTTCCCTTCATCCACCCATCTATCTTCTGAACAATTTGAGTATATGCATATATCATGCTCACTGAACACATAGGACTTGCATGCACATTTCCTATAAACTTATGTAATCACTTTAAGTGCAGTTATGAAGTTTGAGAAATTTAACACTGTTATAAAGCTTACATTCAACATTCTAGTTTTTCTTATGTCCCAATAATGTCCTTTTGAGGCTTTTCTCCTCCACTCGCAGATTCCACCCACCCAGTATAATGTATTGCTTTTAATTGTCATTATCCCCCCCCAAGATGGCTCCCTTGTCTATTTTTTAAAATAATTAAAAAAAAAGATTTATTTATCCCCACCCCCTCATTGTTTGCATGAGCTGTGTCTGTTCATTGTGTGTTGTCTTCTTTTTAGAAAGCACTGGAAACTAAACCTGGGACCTCCCATGTGGGAGGAAGGCACCCAATCGCTTAAGACACCTCTGCGCCCTGCTTTGTTGTGTCTCTTGTTGTGTTTTCTCTTTGTGTCTCTTGTTGCATCAGCTCACCACACCAGCCTGTCATGTCAGTTCGCTGTCTTGCTCGTTTTCTTTAGGAGGCACTGGAAATCAAACCCAGGACGTCCTATGTGGTAGGCAGGAGCTCAATCGCTTGAACCACATCCGCGTCCCTCCTTTGTCTGCTCCTTGTTTGCACTTATTGTCTGCTTGTTGTCTGTTTGCTTTTTCTTTTGGAGGTACAGGGAACTGAATCTGGGACCTCCCATGTGGGAGGCTGGTGCTCAACTGCTTGAGCCACATCTGCTTCCCTCATTATCTCTTTAGTTTCTTTTTTCTTAAATTGTAGAAACACAGACACACATACACACACATATATATATATGACATAAATCTTCCCATCCCAAACCCTCCCAAACATACCATCCAGAGGGATTAAGCACATTCACAATGTTGTGGTACTCTCACCACTATCCATTATTAGAACATTCCCTTCAACCCAAACAGAAACCCTATACTCATTTCACATTAACTCCTCATTGACCCCGTCTACTGCCCCTGGTATCCTGCAGTCTAATTTCTGTCTCTATGAGTTTGCATAATCTTTTTCTTTGTGGTTATCATGAGGCTTAAATTTAACATACTAAATCTATAACAATCTCATTTGCTTTGATACCAAATTAACTTAAATAGCATACATAAACTATGTTATTATACCCCTCTGTCCCCCCACCTTTATGTAGTTCTTGTCACAAATGACATATTTATACAGTTCAAGTCCAAAACCAATGATGTATCATTATATTTTATGCATTTGCCTTTTAGATCCTGTAGGAAGGAAAAAGTGAAGTTACAAATAAAAAATACAATAGCACTGGTAATTATATTTACCATGTCATTTTCTTTATTGGAGATCTTTATTTCTTCATGTGGTTTCAATTGTCTAGTGTTCTTTCCTTTCAACCTGCAGAATTTCCTTTAGCATTGCTTGTAGGGCTGGTCTAGTGGTGAAATGCTGAGCTTTTGTTTACCTGGGAGTGTCCTCATCTCTCCCTCATTTTTGAAAGGCAATTTTGCTGGATATAGAACTCTTGGTTGGCAGTTTTTTGCTTTCAGCCCTTTAAATACGTCTTCCCACTGTCTCCATGGTTTCCAATGAGAAATGGGCACTTAATATTATTGAGGGTCCCTTGTATGTGAAACGTTGCTTCTCTCTTGTGGCTTTCATAATTCTCTTTTATCTCTGGCATTTGATGATTGGATTAGAACATGGTACAGTGTGGATCTATTTGGGTTTATCCTGTTTAGGGTTTGTTGAGCATCTTGGATGTGTGTATTCATGTCTTTAGTTAAATTTGGGAAGTTTTCAGCCATTATCATTATTATTATTTTGAATATTCTCTCTGCCCCTGTTTCTCTTTCTTCTCCTTCTGGGACTCCCACAATGCACATAGTGGTTCCTCAGGCTCTGTTCTTTTTTTCTATCCTCTTTTTGTTCCTCAGACTGGATGATTTCAATGGTATCATCTTCAGGCTCACTGATTCTTTCTTCTACCAGTTGCAATTTGTTGTTGAAACTCTCTAGGGAATTTTTAAAATTTCGGTGACTGTGGCCTTCAGCTCTGTTTAGTTCCTTTTCATAATTCCCATTTCTCTACTGATATTCTCATTGTGTCCATCTATAGTTTTTCTGATTTCCTTTAGTTCTTTGTCCATGCTTTCCTTTAGCTTTTTGAGCATATTTAGCATCCCTTTTTAAAAGGCTTTGTCTGGAATGTCCCAGGTCTGATCCTCCTCATTTATAGTTTCTAATGCTTTACTCTTTTCCTTTGCCTGTGCTGTCACTTCCTGTTTCTTTGTATGTTTTGTAATCTTTTGCTGAAACCTGGACTTTTTTTTTTTTTTTTTAAGATTTTATTTATTTATTCATTTATCCCCCCTTTGCTGCTTGTGCTGGCTGGGTCAGCCAACCACGCCATGCGGGCGGGCCCGCCCTCACCAGGAGGCTCCGGGAACCGAATCCGGGGCCTCCCATATGGTAACGGGGAGCCCTACTGATTGAGCCACAGCCGCTTCCCTGGACATTTTGATATTTTATTGTTATTGGAATTTAGACCCTGAGGCATCTGTTACTTATGCTTGTATCCAGCTAATGTTAAGACAGAGCTTTCCTTGAATGCCATGAGCTACCAAAAAAAAAAAAATAAATAAATAAGAAGAAAGGGAGAAAGAGAGAAGAAAAAAAAAAAAAAAAAGAAAAAAGAAAAAAAGAAAAGAAAAGAAAGAAAACACTTTTCCTAGTCTTTGCAGATTGACCTGTTCAGTGCTCTCCTTCAGGGCTTATCCATAAAATGAGTTTGGAGAATAGCTCCAGGGGAAAGTGTAGGGGCCTCTTTGTGCCTTTCTGTGCATGCCTCTTATCTTGGGAATGTGCATGTGGCCCTAGGAATCCCTGTTTACATGGATAGGACTGTCCCCTCTTCCCTAGGAAACAGTTTCCTGAAGGTCTCTGGTCTCTGGCATGGCATTGTATGTCCCACAGCAGCAGCCCCTTGCCCCAGGCAGCACTACTTGACTGCTCTCCCTCAGCATTCTGTAGGAGAGCTTAGTGAGTCACCTTCTACATGCAGTGAAGTTCTGGGACAGTGAGTCCCTCAGGCTACCACCAGAGATTGGGTCAGCCATACATGCTCCCAGTATATGTATAAGGTCTACTCTGCTCCCACTGGAACCAGAACCAGGGATCTGCACTGGGAATCTGGGCCATCTCTACACTGCCTGGTGAGGGGATGGGGGAAGAGCCAGCCAGGGCACCAAAACATCTTACCATTTTAAGTGGCCTTTTTCTTGATTCAGCACTTGCTTAGTTACTGCAATCCTTTGTTTATTGGAGCTTTTAGAAAGATGTTTCTTCTAGTTCTTGCTGGTTAATCAAATCTTCTGTAGGGGGACAAAGCCCTGAAGCATCACTCCAACAGCTTTATTTCCTCCAAAGATTTTTTTCCCCCCAACCCCTCGTTGTTTTATGCTCGCTGTCTGCTCTTTGTGTTCTTCTGTGCTTGTCTTCTCTTTAGGCGGTACTGGGAACTGATCCTGGGACTTAAGGAATGGGAGAGAGGTGCTCAAACCCTTGCGCCACCTTAGCTCCCTGGTCTGTTGCGTCTGTTATTGTCTCTCCTCTGTGTCTTTTTCTGTTGTGTCATCTTGCTGCGCCAGCTTGCCTTTCATCAGGAGCCACATCCATTTTCCTCACTCCAATATCTTGATCCTCCTTTGCCCATTTTTTATTTGGGCTGTCTTAATTTGTTGTTGAATTGTAGTTGTTTATATATATAGGATATTAAACCCTTATCAGATTCTTGCTCCCCAAATATTTTCTCCCACTTTGCAGGTTGTCTTTTCACTTTCTTGATACTATCCTTTGATGCACAGAAGTTTTAAATTTTGATAAAGTCCAATGTTCTGTTGCTTGTGCTTTTGGTTTCATATCTAAGAATCCATTGCCAAATACAAAGTCTTGAAGATTTACCCCGTTTTCTTCTAAGAGTTTTATAGTTTTAGCTCTTATATTTAGGTTGTTGACATATTTTGAGTTAATTTTTATACATGTCTGAGAGGCAGGGGTCCAACGTCATTCTTTTGCATGTAGATTTCCAGTTTTCCCAACACCATTTACTGAATAGACTAGTCTTTTCCCATTGAATGCTCTTGGTGCTCTTGTTGAAGATTTGTTGGCCATAGATGTGTGGGTCTATTGGCCTCTTATGTGTTGGCAATTCCTATGTTGGTATTCGAAATTTGGGCTGTTTTACTCATCTGAAATTCAGAAGCCCGGGAATTTCTTATCTTATCTCCTTTTTTAGTGCCTCCCTCCTCCCAATTTTTCCTTCAACCTGCTGCCAGAGGTTTTTCTAAAGCACAGTTCTGATCTTCTGGCTCAGAAATCTTTTGCTCCCTACTGCCAACAGGATAAAGCCCAAATTTCTTAGTTGGGAATCACAAGCTGCCTTGATTTGCTCTTTCAGTTTCAGATCTCACCATAATATAAATTATAGAATTTGTATCAGTTAGGTTTAAGTTGTTAAATCAAACCAAAAAACAGGGGCTTAAACAAGAAAGAAGCCTATTTCTCATGTATAAGAAGTCCTGAGGAGGCTAGTTTGGGGACTGGGGTGCAGAGACACAGGCTCCTTTGATCTTGTCTCTCTCTCATCCTTAACATGGTCAAAGATGGCTGCACAAACTCTAGGAATCATGTCTGTTATGTACCAGAAGGAAAGGAAGGAAAAGGCACGGAATGCATGCCAGCTATATTTTAAAGAGGTTCCTAAGAAGCCTACACTTCTACTTACATTGCATAGGTCAGGGCTTGTTAGCTGCAAGGGAGGCAGGGAAATGTAGTGTTTATTTCAGGCTACCACATGCCCACCTAAAATTTGTGGGTTTCAACTTGAAGGAGGAGAGTGAATATTTAGGGGAAATTAGAAGGTTCAGACCTAAACGTTATACCTCTATGACTTTGTTTAATCTGGTGCCACAGTTGTAATGCTTGTTTTCTTTTCCTGAGAAAATGAGAATCATCCTTTAAAGACCAGCCCAGATGTCACCTCTTGATCCCTAAGGGCACAGTGAATAACTCCACTGTTCTGAGCCCATTCCCTACTCCCTCCACAACCATGATGCTATTAACTGTCCTTTTTTTTGTCTGTCCTCCTCTCAGAGATGGTCCCTAGGGCTTGCTCCCTCACCATGGCCACAGGTTCATCACTCCCCCTAACTCAATTCTTGTGGATTCCCCCTGAAGAGCCGAATCTTAACTTTCAATTTTGCAGGCTCTTTTCAGAGTGACCACACAAATCTGTTCCCACTAACCTTGGTGAATTGGGGCCAATCCTGAGCCCAAGTATATGAGGTGGCAAATTTTACTCAGAGAACATCTTCAGACCTTTTCCAGCCCCAGGCTGAAGCTGAGGTGAGTCCTTTTTCCCAGAGGACACGTAAGTTCCTTCCAAAGGCGAGATGATTATACCGGAAGCTCACTTGCAAGGGACTGTATATACTCTGGGCTTCATTTCACTGCTTAAAATCCCTCAGTGGCTCCCCAGGGCATCAGGATATGTCCTGACTTCATGGCTCTTTGTGATCTAACCCTGCCCACTGCTCTCACCTGTTCTCAGTTCCCCGACTGGCTCAGGCAGTTGCTACACTGGGCTGTTTGCAGCCCCCGAAGCAGCAGGCCCTCACACGTGCTGTGGGCTTTGCTTGGAACCTCTTCCTGCTTGGCCCTCAAGATTTGCTGTGAATGACACTTCCTTGGAAGTCTTTCTTGACACACTCAGGCTGAGCTGAGGCTCCTCTGCTTGTTCCCATGGCCTTCTGAACACTCTATCAGTGGCCTCATTATTATACTGGGTCTGCCTCCCTCACTAGTCTGAGCAACTCGAGGGTCAGCATGACATTTTTCATTGGTATCCCCAGCTCCAGGTACACACTAGACAGTGCTCCCTGAATGAAGCTCTTCAGTTATGGGCACTGAGGGCCAGGTGACAAAGGAGCTATCCCAAAGTCTGTTCACTACTCTGGATGAGTGGTCCATGAAACTAACATGGAAAAGTCACTATACTGGCAAACTCTTCTCTTTGCCTGATAACCCCTACTCATCTTTCAGAGGTCACTTCAGGCCTCACCTGAAGGCAGCCTTCCCTGAGACCAGGACTAAGACTTCAGTCATGCTCTCATAGCACCTTGCCCGCGTCTTCACAGCACTAACCACTATGGTAACTACTGCAGGACTGTTTGCTCAAGGCAGGGTTTCTCAATAGTGGCACTGTGGACATTTTGGGCTGGACAGTTCTTTGTTGTAAGGGCTTTTTTGGGCACTGTAGGATGTTTAACAGCACTCCTCTACCCTCTAGATGCCTTAGCACCCCCTCAGTTATGACAACAAAAATGTTGCCAAATGCCCCCTGGGGGTAAAATCGCTTCCACCTGGGACCCACTGATGTGTTGTCTATTTCCCCAGTGAGGATGGAAGTTCCATGAGGGTGATCCAGCCTCAGGAGACTCCATTTCCTTGGTTCCCCAGGGCTTTGAGGGTCTCAGCCTAGTAACTACTCTTTCCTTGATGATTCTTCCCCTGGCCCTGACTGAGCTGCACACCACCTGAGAAGTAAGTCAAACCTTCCTTTTTGCAAGATTCTTCTTGTGGGCTTGGACAGCTGGAAGGCAGAGATTGTGTCTTAATGGCTTTTGAACCTACCAATGCCTGCCCAGGCTTTGGTTTCAGGGTGGTTAGGAAATGATTACTGGGGAAGCCAATGAAGAAGGAGCAGGGGTGGGAGCTTCTTAGTGCTGTGAGGGGGCAGGTACAGGCTCATCCTTCTTAGCAGGGATAGTTTTCTTTTTTTTTTTTTAGGAAGTCACACTTTATTACATACCCTGAGGCTGGCCCTGGGGAAAGCCCTGGCTGGCTTCACAATCCTCCTAACAGGAAGTGGTAGTGAGGAGAGGAGCGGCCCGGGGAAGGTTGGGGGCACTGACTTAGGGGTCTGAAGCCAGTCCTGCTGGTCCATCTCCCCTTCCATTTGCTTCAGCTCCTCTGGGATTTTCACATGGTGAGAATCTGTTTTGAAGATGTGAAGGGCTTCATGGAGGCTTCCAAGGCATGCTGGTAGTCCTGCAGTGGGACCTCGGAGCAGGCAGGCGCCGTGAGTTGGCCTTGGTGGATGAGGTCACACAGTGTGAGGATCAGCTCCTTGAACTGGTCTGTGGAGGGTTGGAGGAAGCCAGACAGGGAGTATCAGCTGGGGCTTAATGAGATAGCTTATGGGCTTCCCCTGTGGGCAAGGAGTTAGTGCTGAGGTTCCAGCAAAGTCAGGGATATTCTGGAGGTGGAGGCAGCCTGGTCCCCACCTGTTCTAGATGGTATCATGTCCTACACAGACACATTCAAGCCCTAACCCCTGGTCCTTTGGGTGTGAATTCATTTATAAATGGAATCTTTGAAGATCCTAGTAAGAGGAGGCCAAACAGAAACAGGGTGGGCCTTAATCTGGTATGACTGGAGTCCTAATGAGCAGAGGAAATTTGGATATGGAAGACAAAAGGAGATGGATCACCATGTGACAGAGGCAGAGAATGAATGCCAGCAAGCCACCACCATAATGCTACAGACTCCAGAGAAGGCATGGCCTGCTAGAACCTAGAGTTTGGACTTCTAGCCTCCAAACTGTGAGCCAATCAATTCCTATTGTTTAAGCCAACCAATTTGTGGTATTCTGTTTTAGCAGCCCTAGCAAACTAAGACACTGGCTGTGTTTAGGACAGGGAGGGCTGGAGGGGTACAGAGGAGCACGGGCAGTGGCCCCAGGAGCTGCCAGGCAGGCAGAGACTGCCCTTCAGAGAGCAGTGGCTGGGAAGGCTCAGACCCACAGAACCTGACCAGGTGTAACCAGGAGGGAGGGTAGAATTATTGTCAGGCAGAGAAGCCAGAAGAGGCACACAGGAGGGCGGTGATATGCCTGGCCCATCAACTGACTGGGAACAAGTGAGATTTGCTCAGGGAAAGGAGGGGACTCCCTCAGAACCCCTTAGAGCAATGGGCATGCCCTCTCCCGGCCTGTCTCCCACTAAGGACCCAATACATTGCAGGAAGATGAGAAGCAAAGGCCTTGGCTGAGAAGTATTTTTCATTCAACATTTGGATATCATCAAATCAATTCCTGCTTAAAACATTTCAATGGCTCCCCGATTGCTTTTTTTTTTTTTTTTAAGGAGGTACTGGGGATTGAATCTGGGACCTTGTACCTGGGAAGCAGGCACTCAACCACTGAGCTACACCCGCTCCCCATCCTGATTGCCTTTAAAACAGAGTTTGAACTCCTTCAAGAGGTTTATAAGGACTTTCATGATCTGGTCGTGTCCTATCAGTCCAGCTCCCCCTCCCCTCTCCAGACCTAATGTCCAGTTGCTCAGAACCACTTCAGGGCCCCTATGAGTCATGCTCACTGCCTAGGATGGCTTTGCACTTGCATTTTTTTTCTGTCTGAAGCACCCCATCTATACTGCTTACCTCCCCTGTACTTGGATCACTCCCTGTCATTTTTCAGTCTCAGCTTGGGGGTCCCATTCTGGGGAGCCAGTCCTCCAGGAGAGGAACAATGGTGCTCTGGCTCAGGTCCTGGAGCCAGAGAAACAGGCTCTGGGTGGGGGAGACTTTGGGGAAGCTATGTAGCCACTCTGAACATGTTTCCTCCTATTATGACATGGAAACTGAGGCAGAGGTTAAGTAACTTGCCCAAGGTCCCATACTTGGCTAGGCAGAGCCTAAAACCAAGAATGGCAGAAGCAGGATTTGTACCCAGGCAGGATGGTTGCAGAGTGTGTTCTCTTTACTTGGCTGTCTTCCATGACAGTATTCTCTGTGGTCAGAGTTTCAGGACAGGGGGCAGTGTATGTCTTGTTCAATACTGTGCCCTAAGGACTAGCCCAATTCTGTCCAATAACTCTATGCTGGATGCAGCTGGGCCTGGAGGCTATTCTCCTACAGCCTGCTGTGGAGGGGGAACCCAGTCACCTCTCCAGGGCTGAGTGGCTAGTCACTTGTGCAGCCATTCACTCTTTGGTACTGCCCTCTCCTGTGACCCTTGGCTCTGGGGCCATCATGCACTTACCTGGACTGTGGTCCTTCTTCCACTGGGACAACCAAAAGCCCCGAAGTCTGAGATCCTTAAAAATGAGTTGGCTCTGTGGACACAGGAAGGACATCCTAGAGCTCCGAGGGCAAAAACTTTAGGCACCGCTTAGGGGTAGATATCCCCCAGGGACCAGGGTATTGCTTGAGTTTAGACAGCTGTGGTGTCTGGGGGAGGCCTGGCTGAGGCATGCCTCCCCTGTCAGCTTACCACGGAGGCTACGACGGGCTGCTTGGCCATCCCCCCGTAGGTCACCATGGTTCCTCCAGGCCTGAGGAGTCCAGAAAGAAGAGAGTGAGCACAGGCAGAGAAAGAGTCCTTCTTGAACCTACCACAGTGCTTGTTCTCCAACCGTGGTTCCTAAATCTTACTGAGAATCTCTGGGAAGGTTCCTAGGCTGACCCTGGACCTAATGAATCAGGAGGCAAGAGTCTATATGAAAGACAAGAGGGCAAACATACAAATACCCTCCAGATGACTGGATTTTTGCCAGGTTGGGAACCCAGTGGCCTAACCCGCCCAGTGAGGCTTTGATTCAGTGCTGCAAAGAAGCATATACTGAGAAAAGCTCAAGACCAAGTTCAGTCTCCTCCTACAAGTGTGTGACCTTGGGCAATGCATTGAAAACAGTCTAGGCCTCAGTCTCTTCATCTGTAAATGGTGATTCTAAGGATCAATGAGATGACAGACAGGCCACTCTACAGATAAGGGACAGTGTGGGTAGGATGGAGAACTCTGATGACTGATCTCTCACTGCCAGAGGTGCTTTCTCAGTACCTGCTCTCTGACACCCACACACCCACCTCAGCAGCCAATTGGAGTGAAGCCAGAGGGGAAACTTGAACATCACATGCTTGACTTTAACTATGTTCTCTTTCCCCCTCTCTGGCTTCCTTAGGAGTTTGTTGCAGGATGACCAAGAGGCACGTTTTGGGACAATACAAGGGAGATTTTGTAAACCATAAAATGGAAGATGCTGTAGAATGAGGAGGGTAACTCCTTGTCCCCGAGGCTAGGAGTTTGTTCCTAAGTAGCCCCTCAACTGCACGTGCTCTAGAAGCAAGCCCTCCCTCTCTCCTGTTTCTCCCCTGCACACGAGCTAACAGGCATTGGGGGTTCATTCTGGCAGGCACAATTCTAAGCATTTTATTCGTACTGTCTCAGTGAATTCTCATAGCAATCCAAGGGAGCACCATTATTATCCTCATTTTGCAGATGAGAAAATAGGCCCTGCCTCGTTTTATAGTGATCTGTGCATCACCTCAGTGACCCTGAGAATAAACTCCTGAGGTAGAAAGCGTTTATATTGTTCCCATTTTACAGATGAAGAGACTGAGGCCTGGACCATTTTTTCATGTACTGCCTAACTCTGAGTAGGTCCACAGAACTGGGACTTGCACCCAGCCATCCGGACTCCAGCTCCTACACCGGTAACCACAACACGATGCCGCCTCCTACAATGACATGGGGCTGCAGCCTGCCTCGGAGGCTGCCCAGCGGAGGGCTGGAGAGGTGTGCGCTGGAGTCCCACTAACTCAGGGGTAAAGCCTGGCTCTTGGGTTTCCTAGACCTTGGGCAAGGTAGTTACCCTCTCTGGGCCTTGTTTTCTTTAAGTGTACGATGGGGATGGCCTAGGGGGCCGTGAAGAGGGCGGAGGTAAGCACTCTGCAGTCTGGCGCACAGTAACTGCTCAGCGACTGGATCATGGCTTTTTGGCCCCACGATCATCTGCCCACCCAGCCTGTGAGTTCTCAGAGGGTCACCTCCGTGTCTCAGCTATATTGGCACCTGGTAGGTAGTAAGTGCTCAACAAATATTTGTGAAAGGAATCAACGTTGTTGATGGGATTCCTGCTTTATTCAGGAAGTGTCTCTTCCAGCTCAAGTTTATATTAAAAGAAAGTAAAAGACTGAAAGGACATGTAACACACTGCTAGCATGTTCCTCTCTCTCTTGGTGTGAGGGCATCCTGGGTAGCTTCCGTGCCTTAATTTTCCCTTTGCGTTTTTATATGCTTCCACAGTGATTTGTAATAAGCCTAACGTTACCTCTAAAATCAGAACCCAATTTTTTAAAGCTAACATAAGGTTTTTAAAAGCCGATAAGCTAGGAAGAAGTTCTGTTTTAAGATGCCCCAAGATTATGAATCCTTCACCAGTCCCCAATCATGGAGAGCTTCACAGTCTGCTTTCTACTTTTCCTTGGAAAAATGGGGCTGAACTGGCCTCTTGCTCATTTACAAAGGAGGAGATGGAGAAAGGAGAAAGAAGTGCCTTGTTAACTAGGAGATGACTTTGGTCCTAGTTACCTACTCAGCTTCAGGCTGACCTGGCCCTGGCTTACATTGGCCATTGGGACTTGGTCACCTGATGGTTCTCCCAGCTAAATGCTTGGAGAGCTCCGGTGAACTGGACCTGCAGGGCCCAGAGCTGGGGTTCTTAACCAGGGGTCCACACACCCACAAAGGGTTTGTGGAAAGATTTCAGGGGGTCCATGAACTTGAATTGAAAAAAAAATCAACTTCTTATCTTTATTTTCTCTGACCTCTAACTGAAACCTAGCATTTCCCTTACTTATGAATGTATGTAATAAATAAATTACAGTAATATTCATTTCACCTGACTGGCAAAGGGGTCTGTGGAACAAAAAAGATTAAGAATCCCTGGCCCAGAGACTTACGCTAAGTGCCGCAGCAGTTCTGTGGAGCTTTTCCCACTGACACAATTGAGAGCAAGCCGTGGCTGGGGCATGTCCTGCAAAATAAGGAACCACAGAAGGAGGGAGAAAAGAAAACGAGATATTCATGCCTTTGACCTCTCTTTTTATCTCTGCCAGGAGGGCCTTTCTTTATTAATTTCATCTTGTTGTCCATTTCAGGGCTTGGTTCAGACCTCCTTCCTTGAGAAAAGAATAAAGAGCTTCAACTGACATCTCCCTCTTCTCAGTACTTACAACTCCATTTATATTAGATATGCTGATCTATTGTCTCAGAAACATTCTCAAGTGGTGTGTATTCTCGAGTGAGTGTGTAGTTGGGCTCCCCAGATGAGTCGGGGGTCTCTTGCTATGTATGTGCTGGGTGGGGATGTTCTGGAATGTCAACATAAGAAGCTATGGGTTCAGGACCTATGACCCAGTCCTGACTCCACCATTTACTATGTGGCTTTGGTCAAGTCCTTTTTCTTTTCTGAGTCTTGATTTCCTCATCTATAAAATAGATGATACCTACTTTACAGGGCTGTTGTAGGTATTATTGGATCAAATGTAAGGGAGGTGCTTAGGAAACTTCCTTTCTTTCTCTTCCCTCTCTGTATCTCAGTTTCCTCAGGTTCTCTTCCAGCTCTAAGATTCATACTGGCTATGCAGGCTGACATGGCCCATTACAAATACTCAAAACTGCAAATCATACAGGGTGTTCCTAAACTTTTTCTATTTTTCCTACTTCCCTCTTAGCGTCACGACTGGCATTTAATGCTGTTCCCTGGCTAAGGAGCATGGGCTTCATCCTTTAAGAAGAGGTGAGGGAAGGTTTCCGAGTGGGACAATGCAGCAAGTCCCCAAGCTTTTTGAAATCAAGTCACTTTCTTCAGGGAGATAAGCATGGGTGGAGGGGTAATGTCCTCATCCTGGGTACCTTCCAGAAGCTTTTCATCTCAGGCTTTCTGAGTTCCTCCTCTGTGACGACATGCTCAGCCCCCAGATTCTTCAGTCTGTCACACAGCTTCTGGATATCAGGTCTGGAAACAAAACACAATCCAAGGTCCTTGGTCACAGCTGCTTGCTTTTGCCACCAAGGCTCCTAGGACCCCTCTGCTATAGTTGTGAGAACCTTTCTCTTTGCGGGAAGCTAGGATTGGGCTTAAGCCAGTTTTGAGCAGGGGCCACTGCCTAATTTCATCATACTCCATCTCTTGGCCTCAGTTTCCCTGCTGGTGTGAGAGAGCTATACTGGGTGATTCCTACAGCCCCTGCCTGTTCTATGCCCAGGGTGAAGTCATTTCACTTCCTGATTGCTTCTAATGAAACTCTGATTCTTTCCCACTCCTCTCTTTTCAAGGGGCTCTTCAAAGTGCTGTGCAAATACACTCTAGCACAGGAGTGGCTCTGGGCCTCTCTGGTCAAAGCAAACAGAATACTTTTTGTTAGCACAACTGTGGGGATGGTGGAACTGATGCAGGTATTGATTTCCCTACAGAGGCTAGACTTCATGACAGACAGGTACATTCACGGATAGTGAGGCTCCAAGGAACCAGATGATTTGATGGCAAGAGAACAAGTCAGGACATGAAGCCAACTAAGCCTGCTACTGACTTGCTGAGCCTCCCTGAGCAAGTTGCTTCTCCCCTGAAGCTTCAGTTTCCTCACCTGTAAAACTGAGATGACAAACCTGTTCCATTTCCTTCATAACTGTATTTACTATAGTTCAAAGGGCCACAGGAATTCAGGGAAAAAAGTGCCTTGGGGTAGTCAGTTCACAGAAAAAATAATATGGCTTAGAACATTTCTAAACGAACTATATGAATTGTGGTTTTGAAGACATGGGGTTATCTCAAGTCGAGTCTCAAAGACTCTTAGCTGTTCAGTAAGGACAGTCTCCGCCTCCTTCCTGCCTTCTCTTTACAGTTCAAAAATTCACTCATCCTATAGCCAAAGGCCACCTGGACTTCATTTCTGGTGGCTGACTCATCTGTTTCAGCTGCCAAGTCTGTTAGCAAGCTGCAGCCTGCGAAGGCGCCTGTTTGTGCAAGGGTGCCATCTTGTGGAGATGTGGGCACCTGCAGGGTTGTAAACGTTCAGAAAGTTCAAATCTAAGTTTCACACCTGCTGGGATGAAGGTGAAAGGCCCTAGCTGTGAGCTGGGACTAGGCTTCCCTACGCACCTGTCTCGGACCACATTGATGGTCCTGAGGCCCAGGGCTGAGGCGATCTGGATGACAGCTTGCCCCACTCCACTGTTGGATGCATTCTGGATGACAGAGTCTCCTATAGAGCCAGGAAGAGATCCAAGTCAAGCCCTGGAGACCTGTAATAGATCAAGAGATCCCAGCCTGCAATCCTATTACAGGGCAAGAGCTGAAAGCCTCACGTTGAAAAGGGACCCCAGTCCTGGCTGCTGAGCTTTCTAAGACCTTGGACTGTTGCTCACTGTTCCCCCAACACCCATGACGCCTGCCAGGACTTGGCAACTCAGAGTCTACACTGAACAGACTTTAGGCTCCGCTGTATAAATGGTTTTATATCCTTCATCCTTTCAACTTTTATGTCCTCAAGTTTCTGCTTAGGTTATTTCCTCGGTTTGCAATGTTTTCTTCTCTCCCTTCTTTTTGAAATCTTACTAAGCACAGCTCAAGTGCAGCTTCTTTCACCAAGCTTTCCCAGATTCTTCTCCCTCTTTCTGTGCTCCCACAGCATTCTGCCTGCACCTGTTAATGCCCATACCATGGTCTGCCCGTCTTCTTGGTTGTCTATAGGTCCATTTCTACGAATACGGTGCAGCTTCTTGAGGGGAAGGGCCATGCCTTGATCCCTTTTTTACTACTTATAAGGTGCACTGCCTTGAAATGGGATCAGAGCTGTCCTGGAGATACTGGCAGCCCCTGAAACAGGATCCTTTAGGCAGCCTGTGGTCAAAGCTCAGGCCTAGCTATGGAATTAGTCCGTGGGGGAGGCAGGGTGGCAGGTTGGGAAAAGTGTGGATTCTGGAATCCAGATCAACTACTGGAGCTGAATGAGATAGACCAAATCACAACCTCTTTGAACCTCAGTTTCCTTTCCATAAAATGGGACTCCTAGGAACACCAATCTGGGCTACTATTAGGGTCAAATGCCAACTGTATCCAGGAAGTGCTCCGTAAACCCTAACATACTTGGTTTTTGAGAGGCAGCAGAGATCTGCTACACCACAGGCTACAGAGAACTTCCTGAAAGGAGAAAGTCCATTCTCCTTGGGCGGGGGATAGCATGTAGGTTGTGACCCATTAGGGAGCTGTGAAATCTAGTGGGTTGCAAGATTTTTTTCCCCCATGAAAATGGAAAAGAGAACAGAATGAAAAAAAAAGAGTACATCACACATAATAAGGGTAAATATTATTCCATGAAATATTATTCCATGAATATTATACATATACATATATTCTCATGTCTATGTACTGGGTCACAACATAAAATGTAATTCTCGGTAATCTAAGCACCTCTTAAAATATATGTGTATATATATAAAAATAACATTTTTGTAAGCAAATACACATATATGCATATATATTTATATATCATTTTGCAAATGTTTGTATGTATTGTGAGAATTTTGATTTTTACCCATAATAATAATAAAAAAAATTTAATTCTCACTATGCACTATGGGTCCAGATCCTAAATTTAACACTCATCTAGCCATGAGGCAAAAAAAGCATAGCGAGGCACAGGGGGCATTTGAGGTGTCAGCCTGCCCAGATCTGTCCACTACAGCTGTAGCCCCAACCAGAGGTGGCCTGAGAGGATGTGATGCCGATGACCAAAGCGCCTGCTGCACTAGGGGACAAGGAAAGGTTCCTGATCACACCTGCTGGCCTTCTCCACCAAAGGCTCCTAGGACCCCTCTGCCACAGTTGTGGGAACCCAAGTTTCTCCTTGAGGGAAGCTGGGATTAGGTTTAAGCCAGGTCTTGAGCAGAAACTGCCACGTAAGTTAAATCCTACTCCAACATCTCTTGGCCTCAGTTTCCTCACGGATATGAAAGGGTTAGACTGGGTGACTTCTATAGCCCCTGCCAGCTCAAGGAAATGCAGTGTGCAGGGGTAACCCTCCAACAACGGAGGATGGGAGTCGGTGGATGATTGGCCCAGCCTCCTGTGCTTTGGAAGCTAATTCTGAGGGGGTTCTATGAGGTTCTTTTGAGGGACCCTAGCAGGGCTGAGTCCTGGATGCCCACAGTGGTAACTAATCTTCCTTGGCGTTTCCTTCTCATCTGCCTCTGTCTCCCACTTCCTCACTCCTGCTTGCTGGGATCACCACCTAAACAGCTGGCTGTCTCCAGTCCTTGTCTCAGGCTCTGCTTTCAGGGGAACCCCAAATAAAACTCCTGGCTTGTCATTTCTTGCTGAGTGACCTCATGCAAATAATGGACCTCTCAGAACTGCAGTTTCCTCATTTATGAAAAGGAATAAACGCAGCAGCTGAGGATGACTGCACTGCATGCCAGGCCCCAGGCTAAGTGTTACACTACAGTGTTTCAGTTAATCCTCAGAATTCCTTGGTCTTTATTTTACAAATGAAAATTCTGATGAATCGAGAGGTCAATTCACCCAGCTAGTGAAAGGTGGAGCTTGAGCTCTTAACCAATGACAAGGATGCCACCGTCACCACACTGCTTTGAAGAGCGGATGCACTCAATGGGGGTATTGCCTGTAAAGGCACTGACATAAACCGTAAAGTTCCATATAGATGCTGAATGAAATTATTAACACTAAGTTCAACACTTTATTCAAAGCACAGGGGATGTCTCATCTGGCTTCATAACCCTGGAACTTAGCATGGCTGAGTCCATTTTTGCTGAAAGAAGCAACTCCATCCCAAGCTCTAGGGAAAGTAATCTTTCAGTGGTTTTCATGAGAATTCGCCTCATGAGGTGTCAGCATGTTTCCCGGGACCCAATCTCCATCTTTCTAAGCCAAAGCAACACAGCTGCACTCCCCGAGGGCAGGGGCTGGCTTCCTCTCTGATCCCTCCCTGGGAAGTGCCCAAGGCCCCGGGGTCAGGATTTGGGTCACACCCCAGTGGGGAGGGCCTGGCCCACTCCCTCCACTTGTGGGGCCCTACCTGGTCGCAGCTGCTCAAAGTCCATCAACATCCTGTAGGCCGTGCAGGGATTGACACCCAGGGTGGCAGCGCTCTGAAGAGAGATGTCGCTCGGAATTGCGATCAGCGCCTCCTCGCTGAACACGGCCTCAGTCCGCCAGGTTCCTGTGTCAGGGGAATGAGCCCAGGGAGG
This sequence comes from Tolypeutes matacus, assembly GCA_026826555.1. NCBI lineage: Eukaryota > Metazoa > Chordata > Mammalia > Cingulata > Chlamyphoridae > Tolypeutes > Tolypeutes matacus. The sequence continues at coordinate 22,790,834 of JAKSZT010053883.1, forward strand.
TGAGGGAAGGCCCCTCTCCACCCCCAACCCCAGGGCACCCTCCTCAGTAAATGGGCATCTAGGACAGCAGACTTCAAATAACACTTGGAGGGGGAAGCGGCTGTGGCTCAATCAGTAGGGCTCCCGTTTACCATATAGGAGGCCCCGGGAACCGGGGCCTCCTGGTGAAGGCAAGCCCGCCCGCACGGCGTGGTTAGCTGACCCAGCGAGCACAAGCAGCAAGGGGGGGATAAATGAATAAATAAATAAAATCTTTAAAACAAAACAAAACAAAACAAAACAAAAAAAAACAAATAACACTTGGAGAAAAAAGAAAATCTTGAGGTCCGCTCACTTAAAAAAAATTTTTTTTTATTGTGATAACATATATACAACATAAAATTTCCCATTTTAACCCCTTTCAAGTACACAGTTCACTGGTTTTACTTACATTCACAATGTCGTGTACCATCACCACCATCCATTACCAAAATTCTTCTACCACCCCAAACAGAAACTCTGTACCAATCAAGCACTAACTCTCCATTTCCCATCCCCACCACTGGTCACCTTTATTCTAGTTTCTGACAACGAATATTAGAATAAATATTCTAATTATTTCACGTAAGTGAGATCATACAGTATTTGTCCTTTTGTGTCTGGCTTACTTCACTCCACATGAAGTATTCAAGGTTCATCCATTGAAGTCCCTTTGATTTTTTTTCCTTATGGACTTTATGTTTATTAACTATATATTTTATTTCTATTTAAATACATACATATTAGGAGAAAGCAAATGAGTAATTACGTTACATTTGTTGCAACTAAAGTTTTCAGAAAATAAAAGTGACATAAGCAAAGATAGAATCAAGGTATTAAGTAAAGTCCCTTTCAAATTAAATTTAAATCAGAAATATTAGCTTGCATGCATGATTTTTTTTTTTTTTTTTTTTTTTAAAGATTTTATTTATTTATTCATTTATACCCCCCCTGCTGCTCGCGCTCACCGGGCCAGCCAACCACACTGTGCGGGCGGGCCTGCCCCCACCAGGAGGCCCCGGGAACCGAACCCGCGACCCCCCACATGGTAAATGGGAGCCCCACTGATTGAGCCACAGCCGCTTCCCTGCATGCATGATTTTTAAAAATCCATATCTCTAGTTCTGTCCACTGAAAATGCCCAGAAGCAATTATAACTCAGTTGCAATAGCACCCTTGGAAAAAAAAAAAATAAGTGCCACATAGACACAGTTGCTATGGATCTACAATCCGGGCTATCATTTTAATTTATTTTTTCCCATTCCTCCTTCACATTTTCCCCTATTAATAACATCTTTCATTAGTGTGGTACATTTGTTACAATTGACAAACAAATATTGGAGCATTGCTACTAACCATGGTCTATAGTTTATATTATGGTTTACAATTTGCACCATACAATTTTATAGGTTTTGACAAAATGTATAATAGTCTGTATCTGTCATTGCAACATCATGCAGGACAATTCCAATGTCCCTCAATGCCCCATGTTCCACTTAGTCCTTGTGATAATCACATAAGGTAGATTTTACAAATGTGGTAACAGAGGTTCACAGAGGTTTCCTGATTTATCTAATATCCCACAGCAGGTGGCTGAAGCTCTCAACCAGTCCTGCGAGACTCATGAGACTGTTAGGGTGCTGAGTTTAAACTCCTTGTTCCACAGGTGAGGGAACTGAGACAATGAGAGGAAGGGATTTGCCCAAAGCCACCTGGCTAATCTGGGGCAGAGTTGGCTCTGGGGCTCCCTTCCATCTACAAACGATTTATTCTGCACCTACTCTGAGCAGGTATTGTGCCAGGTATTGGGGTATAGCACTTGAACAACACAGACGTTCTTTTCTTTCATGGGGCTTTCATTCTAGTGAGTAGACTTGGTGAAAAGCAAACAAGCAAGTCAAATAATTATAAATTAGAAAAAGAGCAACAGTGGAGAGAATTACTTTAGATGGGAACCAGAGGAGACTACTCTGATAAGGTGACAGGCTGAGAGTTAACAGATAGGTATGCTAGCCACTGAAAGAGTAAAGAACATTCTAAGCAGAGGAAAAAGCATCTGCAAGACTCTGAGGCAAGACAGATATAAGAATGGACCTGGAAGAACACACTGTAGGGCAGAATGATGGGAAGAATGGCTTGGGACGTGGCTGATATAGCATCGGTGAGGTCAGTGTTGGACAAACTTTTATAAGCTTGACCCATAGTAACCAAGAGTTATATTTTAACTCAGTACATACATTTACATGAATATATACTTAACGGAAACAAGGTTTCATGGAATAATATTCACTTTCTGTGTGGTGTGTTCTCATGCTGCTTGCCACCCTCTAGACTGATTCCACACCCACTAATGGGTCACAACCTGCAGTCTGAAAACACAGGGCTTGTGGTGGTGCCTCGGTCACGGTATGGATTGTGGCTTTTATTTTAGTGAGTAGGAAGCCTCTAACAGGCTTTAAGGTCACTTTGTAGCTATGTGGAAAGGGCTGTGGGGTACAGAGAGGCAGAGTGGAAGTGGAGAGACCAATGAGGAGGTTTTTGCAGAGGTGGAGATGACGCTGGCCTAGACCACGACTTTGGTAGTGGGGACAAAGAAAAGGAGATGGATTTGAGTTATATGCTAAAGGACAACCAACAGGATTCAATGACGACTGGGTGAGGGGTACAAGTCCTTCCTCATACCAGCAAGATCCAGGATAAAGCAGAGGGGAGGAAGAGGACAGACTTTGGAGCCAGAGAGATGCAGATTCAAGTCCTGGCTGTCATGTTCCTGCTCTACCACCCAAGGGAAGTAATTTGAACTCTTGTTGGTGCCAAGTGTCTGGTGGCTGTGATGTCTCAGGGACCCTTGGTCTATGCTTCCAAAGTTCTTCCGAGTCCACACTCACTATCCAGTTGCTGGAATTCCAGTTGTAGGGCTTTCTATGCATGAACTCAAGGGTGTTTTCTAATTCCCCTTAGTGGCAAGACCATGAGTATCCAGCCCTTGATGTGGATTCCTGGGGCTTAGCACTCCCTAATCATCTTCTCAAGAGAGCCCTGGAGGGCTCATGGTCAGCACCAAGGGCTTTCAGGGTTTTAAAGTAGAAACCCTTAGATTTTGGAGTTGGAGATACCTGCTTAAAAAAAATTCTGGCTCTGCCACTCACTAATTGTGTGGTCTTGAATTTATCACTTTGTTTTTTTTGTGTTCTAGTTTCCTGATCTATAAAATGCAGGCAATAACACATCACAGTGTGAAGATGAGAAATGAAATGACATTTGCAGAGACAATCAGTATGTCTGGCACATAGTAGGTGTGCAACACATGTTGGTTTCCTTTCCTGCTCCTGCTCCCCATGCCCGACCTGAGGACTCTTCCTCAGGCACGTGCAGTTGACCCTCAGCCATCTCTATCACCTTGCACAGGGATTGGCAAACTACTGCCCATGTGTAAATCTGGCCCCACTGGCTATTTTGGTAAATAAGGTTTCACGGGAACACAGTCACGCTCACTTGTTTATGTATGGTCTATGGCTGTTTTTACAGTGGCAGCGCTGGTGTGGCCTGCAAAGCCTGAAACCTTTGCTCTCTGGCCCTTTAAGATTCCCGCAATTGAGCTGCATAATTTCTGCTGAGATACACAAGGAAGAGACTATTAGCTCCATTTCAGGGGTGAGGAAACCAAGGCTGAAAGTAGTTGTGACTTAAAGTCAGACAGCAGAGTTGGAAGGGAACCTGCATCTGATTCCCAGGTCAGTGCTCTTTCTACTGCCCTGTGCTGCCTCAGGAGAGTTCTGAGTGTTTCCCAAAGAGAAGGCCAGTTGGCAAGATCTAGCCACAACCCCTGAATCAGTTTCCTCTGGGATTGGCTGAATGTGGGGAAAGGGCGGCTACAGGCACACGGACAGCTGGGCAGCTCAGTACTATGAAGAGCTACCAGGGTCCAGCCAGGTGAGGATTTATCTATTTGATGACCGCCGCTCTTAATAAACTGCAGTCTTCACGAGGAGAAAGACTCTGTTTGTAGCTGTATTCCAGGGCCCACAGATGCTCACAAAATGTTTACTGAATAAACTGAGGCCAATTAAAAAATCCTCAGCCTCACCTTTTCTCCAGGGAAGAAACCTTGTTCTGGTTACCACCACCACCACCACCACCCATGTAATGACATGCACACCTGGCAGACACCCTTTATTCTTCTCCTCTCCAAATGCAAATGATTTCCAAGTCCTGTTACTTTAGCTCTTAAACCTATTGCCTCCTCTCCAGCCCTATGGCAATTCTTGTTCAGGCTCTCCTTATCTGAAGCCTCAACTGTTCAGCCACCCCCTCACTGGCCTCCTGCCTCCACTCTGTGCCTCCAGCACAAATCTGATTAAATCACTCCTCTCCTTCTTAACTCTTCACTGATTCCCCTCTGACCATGGACGTGAGCCCTCCGTGACAGGGCCCCAGCCTACCATTCCAGTCTCAAGTCCACATCTCCCGTCTCCTGTGCATGACCCAGTCATCCAGAGCTCTCTGTAGTTCTGACTGTGCTGAGCCTTCTCCTGTCACCGTACTTTTGCATGTGCTGTGCTCTCTGCCTGTAAAGTCCTGCCCCCTCACCTCCAGTCCCCACGCCCTGGTTGCGCTTCTAGTCAGGCTTGCAGACCTAGTTTGAGCACTGCTTTTCTGTGAAGCCTTCCCTAATTCTTCCCAAGATAGTGGATTCTCACCTTTGTATCCACTCATGATTGCAGCACCAATTCCACTGCTGGCATTACATGTTGTTTCCCCATTCCTGGACCGGACCCTCCATCCCCAGCCAAGAGCACTTTGAGGGTACGGACTGTGTCTGACCCATCTTGGCTTGCCCTTCACTCAGCACAGGGGCTGGCACAAAGTGCCAATCAGTATTTAGTGAAATCCTTGCAGCTTACACAATTTGCTCAGATGGCTGGGCTCCTGTAGGAGAGGGTGGAGCTGTTCTTGGTAGCTTCCTTGATCTTGAAGAAGCAAAGGGCTGGTAGTAGATTCCCGTAATTGTTTTTTCCTGCCTGGTACCTTTTCCCTTCTAGAACTGCTCCTTCCTAACCTTTGGGGTTGTCAACTACAAGGCCCCACCTACCGAACCACAGGGGTGGGCGAGAGATCCAACCAGGGCAAGCAGAGGGGCCTGACTCCAATCTCCTGGTGACTAGTCAGGGATGGGCAAGGACTCAGGCAGGGAGGTGGGTAGAGAGTATGGTCATTTGTCAGTTCTCAAGATGATGTAAACCTCGGGCTGCTGGTGACCATCCAGGAAAGGTATATGTCAGAGTGGGTTAGAAACTTAGCTCCACCACTTACTGATTGGGTGACCCTGGGTAAATTGATTTATACTTACTGATGTCTCATTGGCAAAATGGGAATTATAAAACTTTCTACCTTAGGTTGTGGGAATAATTGAGCTAATATATATGTACAGTGCTTAGAACAGTACCTGGCACAAAGGGAGAAGTCAATAAATATTTGTGGCCATTATTATACCACTAAAGTGAGGAGATTCCTTCTGAGAATTAGTGAGAAGGAGTGAGACAGAGCTCTGATGATATCATTTAGAGTTCCTGGATATAGCTGTGCCTGAAGTTTTCAATTTATGGAACTATCCAGTTTCATAAGCCAATTAACATCTTTTTTTTGTAAAACAAGTTTGAGTTGGGCCTCTGAAAGTCATAACTCAAGGAGTCCTAATAGTGAAGTGACGTGGAAAAAACACAGGAGGAGCCCCATGGGCTCTGTGCTATGTGGGTCTGGGCAAGGGCTTCACTTCCTAAGCTTCAGTTCCTCATATGCCTGATAGGTGGATAATATCTGCCCTGCTTCTCTCTCATAGCTGCTGTGAGAATCCGTTTGTATAAGGGATGTGCCTTGAAAACCATTAAGTGCTAAAAAGCAAAAAGGCATCTATGGCTTCCTATAATGTATGAAGGAAAAGCCCGACTCCTTACTTGGCTTTTGTCGGGCCTTATCCATATGGCCTCAATCTACCTTTTTTGCCTTACTTCTCATGTATGCATTCCTCCTCCCCAGGCAAATCCTCTGCTGAGGCTACTCTAGTCTTTTCACCATTTCCCAAACCCACCTTTGTGACTTTGCTCATTTTGTTGTCTCCACATGAAATGATTTTTATGGAACCTCCTCCACAAAGCCTTTTCTGATATTTCCCCAAGATTGTCTGTTTGTCTGTCTCTCTCTCACACACACACTCATACACATTCACTCTCCTTCCTGTGGACACTGAGCACTGCCTTCATTTTGGTTATTGGTTTAGAAACTTCTTCAATTAGATTTTAACTTCCTGGAGGGCAGGGCCTGTCTTATTTGTATTCCCTACTGTACCTTACAGCAGGGATTCGGAGAATAACAGCTCTAATCAACTTAGGCCCAAGGAGAGAGCAGATGCATCAGCTCCAGGGCAAAAGAAATAGGATTTCTGCTCTCCTTGTTCAGCTCCCATCCCTACTGAAGTGCTATATGGACTTAACAATAAACCCAGCATTGTTTAATTACACTGAGCCAATGCATGAACTTTTCAGTGTGGGTGAAATGGAATCTGGAACAAAAAGACTGCTGACACCTAGAGCAGGGATTCTTAACCAGGGGTCTGTGAGCTTGAACTGAAATTCAAAAAAACATTATTCTTGTGGGGACGTGTTGGTGTGGGTGTGATATATTTATTAAATAATACACAGTATAGTGTGGACTTAGTAAGGAGTCCACGGTTTTCACCTGACTGGCAAAGAGGTCCATGGAACAAAAAACGTTAAGAACCCCTGCCCTAGAGGAACTTACCCAAGCCGGCATTTGCTGGAATCACCCAGTCTCCTGGCTTCATCCCAGTCACACTGCTGCCCACTGCCACCACCTGTCCAACACCTTCGTTCCCTCCAACAGCAGGCAACTTGGGAAGGAGGCCGTAATTTCCTAAGGGAGAAGGGCACAGAGGGTCATCCAAAGATGTCTGGGCAGTGGGAGAGCATGCGCTGTGGAGCCAGATACACCTAGGCTGGGCCTGGGCTCTGCCTCTGACTGGCTGTGTAACCAACCCCTCTGAGCCTCAGCTTCCTCATCTGTAAAGGGGGATCACACTCAAGCATCCATGGTTGTTGTGAGGACTAGATAAGATCATGTAGGAACTGAGTCCAGCATACCATAGGCCCTTCATAGCAGTTGGTTTACTCCCACCCCATCCTCCTAATCTCAAAAAGCCTCACATTCCAGAGGGAGGAGGCCAGAGAGGGCTGACAATCTGCAGATGGCTCATCTGGAGAACAGCTGCTACTAATCACAGGAATTTCACACTGCACCTGAGGAGGAATGAAAATGAGGCAGCAGCTAAGCAAAAAGGCCAATTAACACAGGCCGTGGAAACCAAGGTTACCTTGGATCATATTTATGTCAGATGGATTGATAGGGGCCGCCAGCATCTTCACATGGACGTCTGGTCCGCCCACAGCAGCCAGCTCCAGGCTCTTCAGTCTAAGCACAAAGCCAAAGAGAGACGTTAATGTCACCCAGGCTAGACAGGGTGCCTTTCACTCAAATCCTCTCCACAAAGTAGGTCAGGCAACACTTTTGAGCTGAGTTGCCATTGTGTGCCCAGGAATTACGGTTCTGTTAGAAAAGAGAGAGGTGCTGTGAGGAATCAGCACAGGAGACACATCAATTCTCTCACTCCCTCCAAGTGGATAATCACTAGTGACCTCTCGACCCCACTGCTCAATCTGGGGCAGAAAAGAGTTAAAACCTCTACTGGCCTGGATTAGCCACATGCTTCCCAAACTTGTATGTTCATAAGAATCACCTGGTGTCCTAAGAATACAGATTCTCAGGCCCCAGCCCCAGCCTATTGAACCAGCAACTCCAGATAAGGGATACAGAAATTCTTACAAACAGGCATATCTGGGAAACCCCGGGCCAGCCCACTTCTTCTTCTTTTTTTTTTTTTTTAAGATTTTATTTATTTATTCATTTATCCCCCCCTTGCTGCTTGTGCTCGCTGGGTCAGCTAACCATGCCGTGCGGGCGGGCTTGCCTTGACCAGGAGGCCCCGGGAACTGAGCCCGGGGCCTCCCATATGGTAAACGGGAGCCCTACTGATTGAGCCACAGCCGCTTCCCCAGCCCACTTCTTTTCTCTTTTTTAGCCTCAACACATGTAGGGGAGAGGAGACATTTCTGACAGTTGCAGAGGAAGCGGGGGAAATGGAAAGAAGTCCCTGGATGAGTATGGCCCACCCCCAGAAGTGGTACCGCTTTGGTGAGGAGCCTGGTCTGACAGCAAGGATACTGTGAAGCCTCACCACAGGATGGCTGTCACCCTGGGCAAGTTTCTTCCTTGTTCTAGGCCTCTTTCTCCACTGGTATAAAAAAAAATCATGTTCACAATGCTTTTCTCTGTCCAAATGTATTAAGTAATAACTCTCCTCGTTTTTACTTATCAAAGATATACATAACTGCCACTCAGAGGTTCTTAGCATTAGGCAACACTGTCACTGCACTAAGCTGATATAATTCTACCCACTTCCAGCAGAAATCTGACCTTTAAATTATACCTGAGGGCTGATGTGGGGGTAAAAGTGTGATTTTCAAGAAATGCTTTGTACTAATAGTAATAATGGTGGCACATATTTACGAAGTGCTCATTATACACCAGGTCCTGTGCGATCTAATTTAAGATGCTATGCTCCTGTGAGTAAAGTATTAATATTCCCATTCTGCCAAGTTGGAAACTGAGGACCCTGGAGATTGTGAAACAGGTTTATCTAGTTCCATGGTAAGTGAGATAAACTAGTTCAAAGTTTACCTTACTTACCATGCTCTACATCAGCGTCCTGAAATTAGCCTGGGGTCCCCCATTTACAAGGATCCCTGAGCATCTGGGGAACCCAAGCTGGGAATCTATGATCTGAATTGTGACCCAAGTAAGGGAGGCCATGCTGCACTCCGATAGGGAGAAAGTGGCAAAAAAACCCAAAACAAAACAAAACAAAATAGGCAACTCTCTACGGAAAATGGTTAACTAGGAATGAGTGGCTGACCAGGGGCAGAGAGAAGAAAGAAAGAACTTTTTTTTGGGAGGAGGTATTTATATACAATCAGAGGAGAGGGAGTCCTTTTAATAACAACCACCACCACCGTTTATCAAGTGCTTACCAGTTAGGCACTATGCCAAGTGCTGTTTCATTTAATCCTCAGAAACTTAGCCTGATTTTATAGCTGAGGAATGAAGGCATAAAAGCAGCACTAACTTGCTCAAGGTAAGGTCACCAAGAGTAGTAAGTAGGGAAGCGGCTGTGGCTCAATCAGTGGGGCTCCCGTTTACCATATGGGAGGCCCCGGGCCCGGTTCCCGGGGCCTCCTGGTGAGGGCAGAGCCTGCCCGCACGGCATGGTTGGCTGACCCGGCGAGCACAAGCAGCAGGGGGGGGGGATAAATGAATAAATAAAAAATCTTAAAAAAAAAAAAAGTCCAAACCCTGACTCACCTTGACATATTCACAGATACTCTTTAAAAAAAAAAAAAAAAAAAAGAGTAGTAAGTAGCTGATCTGATTTGAACCCTGCCAGTCCAATGCTGGAGAAACCAGCTGGTGAGGGGCTAACCCCAGACAAGCAGAGGGTAGCGGAACAAGAAGCCGCCTGGGTGCGTGTGCAGGATTGAGCCTCGCTGGACCTGCTGGGAGAGGGAGTGGGGTAGTCAATGTGCCCCATACATCCCCACCAGACCAGGCTGGGAGGCATCAGCCAGGCAGGTGACATTTCTCCGGAAATGTATGCATGAGCTACATTTTAGAGAAATCCTGCCCAGAGCAAGTGGATTCTGGACTAACTGCCCTTTTACAGTATTCCTACTACTTCTCTTTTGCATTTTGACAGATAGTTTTTCTATAAGCTCAAAAAGTCCATGCATTCAAGCTGCTTAAAGACATTTTTTCTACACATACCTCCTCAGTCCAGAATTCCTTTTCCACAGCTTCTCCAGCTACCAAGAAATGCAATGCACCGTTTAAGACCCACCTCAAATTTTACTTCCTTTTGATGTCTTTTGACCCTCTTCCTGGTCCTGAAAAGAAAAATCACTTGCTCCATCCTTAGTGCTCTGTTATACTCTGCCAGAAGGAGTGACAATACTTTTTTTTTTTTTTTTTGAGAGTTCCATTCTGCTACAAGTGTAATTGAGAATAAGAAGCAATGAGAAATATATTCCCAATAGTTACATAAACACACACACATACACAAAAATAAGGAAGCTCTTCGTGAGCAGTTATGGATTCACTGCCAAGGTATACTGTTGAGTGAAAAAGCAAGTTGCAAGACATGTGCAGTATTTGTGTTTTTAAAAAGCAAAAAAAAATGCAGAGCTTTTTGATGTTCAAAATGTCTCTGAAATGTACAAGAATCTGGTCATTTTTAAATTTGAAAGAAAATGTGTAGAGAAAAACATGGGCATGTGGCATCACTGGTCTTGCATCTCCTTCTGTGGGGCAGCCTGCATCTTCCCGGGCTAAGCCAGCTCAGAGGCCACACGTGTGTCAGGAGCTCAGCTCTGCTTCCCAATCCCTCTTGGCTGGGAGATGACTCTGCTAGGGAGGCCACATTCCGTCCTGTCCATCATATAATGAGAGTGTGGGTTTGTTTTCCCTTTGCTGAATAATATTTGGCTGGTACAAAGTAAAGGTAGGGAAACAACACAACTCCCCTCTGATATCTTCATCACAGCAGCTACAACTAGAAAGCATGAAGGAATGGAATGAATTCCAGTCCAAGATGACTGACCAAAAACGTGACTTCTCTCCTCCCCTGTAAGTCAGTTGTGAGGTCATGAAAATGCCCAAAACAAGGCATCATCAGGCGATGCTTTCTCCTCAAAGACCAGTGATCCTGGCTCCTCTGTCACATGGCAAGGCACATGGCAGCATCTTCTGGGCTCTCCCATGTCTTTCGGGTTCTGCTGCTTTCAGCTTCTTGCTTCCGTGACTTTCTCTTTGACAATACTTTTTTTTTTTTTTTTTTTTTACCAGGAGGTCCTGGGGATCGAACCCAGGTCCCTCCATATGGGAGACGGATACCCAACCACCTGAGCCACATCCACCCCCCGACAATACTTTTTAAGAAACATTTTATAAGAGTTTATTGCTGTTTAGTTTATAAAGCCTTTTCACACATTTTTTTCCAATTGATCACGACAAGCCATAGGTTCACGATCCCTTTTCCAAAACTCTTAGGGCCAGATGTGCCCTAGAGTTCAGAACCATACATTATATAGACCCCAAAAGGGGCTGCAGTAGCACCCTCTGACCAGACACATGAATATTTCTCCAAAAGGTAGGAATCGTCACACTAAGTGGGATGAATAGAGAGCATTATGTAACATATTGTATGATGTAAAAAAAAATTATATGTTTCCAGTACATTTAATTGAGAAATGTATGTTTTTATTCAACTGTGCTTTCGTTTCAGTTTTTAACTGTTTATATTTTCAATTATTAAATGTACAAAATAAAGTTAAAAAAAAAAAAAAAAAAGGAAAGCACACATGAGTCTGTAATGCCACTACTGGGTATATACCCAGAAGAACCGAGAGTGGTGACACAAACAGACATTTGCACACTGATAATTAAAAAAAAGAAAACGGTCTTTGGAAGAAGTGATACCTTAAGGTGGCCTGAAGGATAAACAGGAGTTGAATGGGTGAACCGAGCACGGGAGGAAGGCATTCCTGCCAGAGGGAATGGCAAATAATCTGACCTGACAGTAGGCCAGGAAACAGGTATGGTCTGAATTGGAGCTGTGGGAAGGTGGGGGATTTGATAACCTGGAAGTCACACTGATGTCCCCTGGGGGGAAGAAGCAGGGAGTCTTTGATGGCTCCCAGGCTTCTGGCTTGGGCAAGTAGATGTTGGGATGGGGAGGAAGATGGAGCACCCTGGGAGTGAGGAGGAAGGTGACAGATGTGAAGTTCAAAGCAGGGGATCTGCAGTAGGGATGCAGAGCAGAGGGTGCTTATTCTGGGCGATTTGGCTGGACAATTAAATGACAACTAACCCTGACAGCTTACTAAGTCCAGGCATTGTGCTTAGTATTTTATATACATGATGAATCTAAACCTCAAAACACTCTTGTGGAGAGTATTATCACCAGCCCCCCCACCACACACAGATGAGGAAACTGAGCTCAAAGAAGTAACTTGCCTAAGGTTACAGTTAGTAAGTGGCAAGGCTGATCTTAAGTTTGACTGCAAAGCTCACACTGTTAAACACTATGCCAGGATCCCCTGAACTGTGTTTATGGATTTCTAGATCTGGGAGATATTATTAGATTGTCCCTGGGGTTAAATATGTTTGGGAAATGTTGCCTACTAAACTCCCTTTGTAAGATTCAGATGGCACATGAGAATGGTGAAAGCTCTGAGAAGTTCATGAGTAAAGAAACCCAAGTGACTTTTTGTACTCCAGAGCTTCCCAGATTTAACTTGAGCGGGGAACACTATTTTCACAGCACACGAATAACAACCTAGAGTACATCATTCCCCCAAAGAGCAGTTTTGAGAAACTGTGTTGGGCTGTAAACCACTCCCAGTCCTCCCTTTGTCTTCTGGGGAGACTAGCTGCTCTGGGCAAGTTGAGATTCACAGAAGTGGGAGGGAAGGAAAGTAGGGCAAGGGCAAAGCAGGTGCAAGGGTCTAGGATAGGGTTCTTAAAACTTTTTTGTTCCACAGACCCCTTTGCCAGTCAGGTGAAAACCAAAGACCCATTACTAGGTCCACACTATACTGTGTATTATTTAATAAATATATCACAGCCGTACAAACTCGTCCCCACAAGAATGTTTTTCAAATTTCAATTCAAGCTTATGGACCCCTGGTTAGGAACCCCTGGTCCAGGAGATGGAAAGTTGACGCTGCAAACACAGGTGGGTGAGGGCAGGGGGGCAGGCCTGACACATGTTGCATGCCCGGGGGAAGTTGTGTCGGGCTAGCCGTGTCTCACCAGGGACACTAGCCCCAGCTTGCCCCGAGGAATGCCATCAATGTCACAGATACTCCTGTTCCTGCAGACAGCTCTAACTTTGTCGTCAAGGATACCATTCTGCGAGACAGGAAGGAAACCGGGGACTGAATCTGAATTCCAGGAAGTAGACCTCTGCTGCAATGCTAGCAATTTCTTCACTGCTTTGTTTTTTATTTATTTAAGTTCACCAAAGGATTAAGTGGCTGTCATGATGTGCAAACGAGGCACCCAAACACAGTCCAGCCAGATCTCGAGTCGTTTCCCCGAGACTTCATGTCCTTCCCCTGTGAGTTTAACTGTGCCATGTAACCTGGAGGGATGCCACTGTCTTCAATAGACAGATGCCAGCCTGGATAAGGTCACAATGCCTCCTTTGAGGCTGAGGTTCTCCACCTGTGAGGTTGTCTGAAGTACAAGGGAGACAAAAGCAGGCAGAAGAAAGGGCCTTTTGAGAAGGGGGAAAAAGAGGCTAGTACCTTGGGGACCGGCTCAGCTATGTTTGCCTTGTAAGGGGGCATTACCCAGCTTTGCTAAGATATCTTTCCCGTCTTCTGCATTTAATTAGCAACGATTTGTACTTATCTTGCATCTTCCACTCAATCACCTCAAAGAGGTCAATATCATTTTGAGCAGAAAGAACAGGCAGGGAGAGATCCTCACTGGCCACAAGTACTTGCTCATCTGTTCGGTACAGAGAGCTAAGAATGTGTGTCCCATTGTGGGCCACTGGGTGAAGGAAACCGACACTTTACCTTGCTCTCCTCAGTCTGACTGCAGCCCCCATAGTCATGAACAAGCTGCCTTCTGTATTTAGTGAAATGCCTGCCATGCTGGGTATATTGTTCTGCGGTGTGATTAATAATTAATAAGCAGGGCACAACTGGCTACTTGGAAAGGAATGAAGTGTCTCAGCGCACAGCTTGGAACAGCTCGCCCCCAGCAGGGGATGCTGGTGGCCTCAACCCGTGGGGTTCCGAGGGAGTCCTGGGCTCTCAGGAAGAGCTCCTTTCCCCAAGCACGGCCCATCTGTTCCACATCAGCTGGTGTGCCATGCAGACCCACCTCCATCCCTGTGTCTCTTTGGCTTCCCTGCCTCACAGTAATCCCACCTCCCCCTCATTCTGGGCACATCTTTTTGCTCATCAGTATGATCATTTTGAGCTGAGGGGTATCAGAGACTTAGGGCAGCTTCTGCAAGTTTCTACCCAGAGTAGGCCAAAAAGCCCTCTCGCTACCTTCTCAATCCCCCAAGTTCCTTCAACTAAGATTACCAGATACCTTGCAAGCCCCTCGCAAGCCCCCATCGCTGACATCAGGGAAATGCCGCTTGAGGCGAGTCGCAGTCCTTGCGGCTTAGTTTGCTGAGGCCTAACTCTTCTTGTTGCTCCAGAGAGCAGGACTGGGCCGCAGCGGCGGGCAGGGTTCCTGTCTGCAGCTGCTGTTGTCTCCTTGACAGGTACAAAGGAGGCTGACAGCCAAGGGCAAAGGGGGCCCTTAGTGAAATCTTGTGGCCAGGACCCCAGGTTTCTAGCCACACTGTTGCTCCCTGGAGGGTGCGGGAGCTACCACTGGCGAGCAGGCCCTCACACTGCTTCAGTTTCATAGACTAGTTGGAGCTTAAGAACAGGTCTCTAAGGACTGGAAAGGGGATTCATGTCTCCCAACAACTCCTGTGGCTGCAGCACTATGTTGAGGCCTCATGTAGTCTAGGTGGGAAAGTGTTCTTTAGGGAGCATGGGGTGAAGAGTTGTGAAGACTTTGAAGTATACAGAAATGGGAGCTATGAAAGTCTGTCCCTGGCACCGAAGATGGGGGTGACAGCTTGCATGCCGAAATTCACTGCTGCTGACCTCAGTCAACCCCTGTATTTCATCAGGGAATAACTGAAGAGAATTGAGACTGGGTTAGCAGTGAAGTTGGGACTGGAACCTGGGTCACCTGGCTCCCAGGCCAGTGTCTTGCAGGTGGCCCCCAGTCAAACATTCTGAGCCACAGTCTAACCTTGAGTCATCTTTGTTTCTCCTTCTCTACAGAGAGGACCCCTCCCATCCCACCCAAGGTAGGAAAGGCCTGGAACCAAACTAGACAGCTGCAGTAGCTGCTAGGAGAGGGCCAGACCATAATGGCAACTTGGAGTTGCACTGGGTGGCAGCATTCCTCCATGGAGCTCTGGATATAGGGGGGAAAACCCCTTGACTATCAAGAATTCCTTGGAGGTGTGTCTGCCAAGTTCCACCCTGAGGCAAGAGTGAGGAAACTAGGGTAGATGGGCTGACCCAAAACTCTACACCTAGTGGTGAAGCCCAGATGGAGCATAATGTCCAAGCATACTGGATGCGTGATCCGGCTTGAGTTTCAATCCTGTGTCCTTGGGCAAGTCCCCTCTGAGCCTCAGTTTTAGCAGACTCTTCTCTCACAGGATTACATATTGAGTGCATAGGAAGCACTCGATAAATATTAATCAGACATACCACATTTTCTCTTGCTTCTGGGTCTTTGCACATGCAGACTTCTGATTGAAATATTTCTATACTTAGACTTCATCCCCTGCAGAGATTAGGCACCCTCTTCAATGTGTCCATAGCACTCTAAATATACCCTATATAGCACTTACCCCACGGACTGTCGGTGCCCAACTCCTGAACTAGACTGTGAGTTCCTTGAGGGCAAAGACCACATATTATCCATCTCTGCCCCCTCAAGTGTTATTAAGCCCTGAATGACTAAATGCTAAGTAATTAATAAATCAATGAGTTCTGTGACAGCTCCCTTCATTCATGCCCACAATAAAGAGCTCCAGGCAACTTAAAACAAAAAGCAGAAAGCAAAATCTCAGTTCTTAACAGAGCATCAAATCAGATTCCCTCCCCTCCCCACAAAACACTATAATTCTGGTTTAAAAACCAAGTCACTTCATAGGTTTGGTTTTAAACAGATATCTATATTAAACACTGACACCTAAAAAGAGGAAATCCCATGAGGGTAAACAGTGCCCTACAGTGAGAACTCACTACCTATACAACCTGGGTCCCCACCCCTGCTTCCCAAATTTCCGCATGGCCTAAGACGGAATGGGTATGTGTCCAAGGGCTTCACAGTTTAGTTTCAGGAAGGAGAAAAAGTCATGATGATCAGGATGCTGTTTTAGGAAAGCTTCAAGACCCAGAAAAGGGGAGGAGACAGAGGAAAGTATTTCTACTCTCTTCCCTAGGGTTTGGCTGCCTGAATGGCCTATACTTTCGCCTTCTGTTTTAACCCACTTTATTACCAATTTTATTTTATTTTATTTTATTATTTTTTTAAAATTTTATTTATTTATTCATTTATCCTCCCCTTGCTGCTTGTGCTCGCTGGGTCAGCCAACCACGCCATGCGGGCGGGCCTGCCCCCACCAGGAGGCCCCGGGAACCGAACCCAGGGCCTCCCATATGGTAAACAGGAGCCCTACTGATTGAGCCACAGCCGCTTCCCATTATTACCAATTTTATACCCCATCTCATTCTCAAAAAAAGACTTGCAATGACTGGCATTGTTTCTTCAGGCATATGAATATATTGAGGAATTTTAATAAAGAAGGGGCATCTTATTGTACGATTTTGGGGAAATGACTTTTTTTTTTTTTTTAAAACAGATTTATTTATTTCTCCCCTCCTCGTTGTTTTGTGCTCACGGTCTGCTTGTTTTCTTTTTACGAGGCATGGGGAACCAAACTTGGGGTCTCCCATGTGGGAGGGCGATACCTAATTACTTGAGCCACCTCTGCTCCCTGGGGAAATGACTTTTGACCTTCTCAAGTCTCAGTTTCTTTATTTGTAAAATGGATTAATGTGATTTTTAAATTTCATAATATATATAGAGAACTGAGCCCAATGCCAGGCACATAGCAGATGCATAATAAATGAATGCAGTTTTCAACATAAGCTGGAGAATAGCCAAATCCTGCAAGGGGACTTTCAGGAAAAAAAAAAAGGAAGAAATTGGGCTTCCTGGGAACTATCTGACAGAGAATCCAGAACTCTCTAGAAGGGGCGATGGTCATGAGGACCTCTGAAATTTCTAGAATGTTTGTAACTCCCCCATGTTTGTCATTTTCTCCTGCACAGTCTTAATTCATTTAGATCAGCAATTAAATCATTCTTTAAGTGAAAAAGGCCGAAGTGCTTATTTAGTGGAGCCTATTTTATGGTAGAAGGGAGAGAAACTACAAGTGGCACAGGAAAATAGCCTAGCAGAGGAAAAAATAGCTGAAATGTTTGGGGGCCAACAGGAATGAAGAGAGGGACATTCTGATCATGGACATGAGAACAGGAGCTACCTGGAGGCCTTGCTTTGAGGAGTTCCACAACACCTTAGGTCTGGACAGAGAAGCTGTGCTACTGTACAGACCGACCTCATCCTTCCCTCCTTCCAGAGCTCTGGCCTACGGTGCAAGTAGCACAAACCACACCAGTGTGGAGAACACTATGCACGGACTCTGGGGAGTTCCATGACCCTACCTGGTCTAACTGGGATGTGTAAAGGAGACTTGATTCTTTCTGTGACAGTGTGGTTACCCTAAACCTCGTAAGACCTGACTACAAGGAAGAGAATCCCGGCCTCTGATCTCAGTCCACACACGGACAAATTAAGTTGCCTGAATTTGGGTTAGAAAGGAAAATCTCCCTTTTGAGGCAGGGTTACTGCTTGCCTGACAACCTGTATCCACAGGGCAGTGGTTCTCAACCCTGACTTGGGGATCAGAGTCACCCAGACAGCTTTAAAAAACACATATGCTCAGGGGACCCTAGATCTATTAAGTACCTCAGGGGTGGGGCCTAGTAGTTTAGAGACTACTTTTATGTAGTCTCTAAAAGTACCACAGGTGACTGGAATGTGAAGCTGAGGTTGAACACAATGCTTCACAGAAGTCTCACAGTTTGATCAAGGAGACAAGAGAAGCCACCTTTGTTTCCTCAGTGGCCTCTGCAACCAGACCAATTTGTTCCAGCTTCCCTGGCTCTCTCAAAGGAGGGAACCAGTTAGGAGAGGCTGTCCTCAGCTGTCAGGCAAACACCCTTCCCCAGGGTCCCTGAACATCTAAGATGCCCTCCTCATCACCATACACTCATTCTTCCCCTTCTTTTAAAAACAACACAGTATCAACTCAATAAAAAGTGAACTTCTTACTGAAATTAGATTCAGATTAAACTAACTGATGTGCCTCTCAGTCTTTCCAATTGCTCTAATGGTGAATGTGGCTAGGCTTAGTGCATGACCTTGAATCTATCTGAGGCTTATCCCCTCCAGCTGTTGAAACATCTAGCCTGTATTTTAAGCATTAAAATACTTCCATGCTTGCCTAGGTTTTGGAAAACAGTCAAGCCATTTGCTGGGAATCCAAGCTGAGTTGTTAACAAGGGACTGCAGGAGAGCAAGTAGGTGCCTTAAGGTGGAGAGCATTAGATTGAGCTCAGCTCATCAGCACTATGAGCCATGTCTGTATTGTCTGCTTTTGGATGATGAAACTGAGGCTCAGAGAACCTAAGTAACTTGCCAAGCACACACAGGGTAAGACAGGGATTTGACCCCAGGTCTTCCAATTACCAGACTAGTGTTTTTGCCTTAACTCCACTAGTCCTTCTGAATGGTTAGAGCTATTCATTTATGTACAGATTTATAATGGTTTACAATTCACATACTGTTTTTATCAGCCACATGTAAAAATCAGGGATTAAGATCTAACAGAATTTTTGGAAGGGGACATAATCATAAAAGTAATGAGGGCTCTGAGTGAATTGTCCAAGATCAAACAGCTTCTAAGAGGCTGCTCATTCCACCTTAAGTTAGTGACTCCAAAAACTGGAGCTCTCTTTTTTACTAATTTAACGAAGGTACATATACAGTGCAGTGGAAAGGTGAACACACAGAAGGAGTTAGGAGCCATGGATTCCTTTGTCATATCGCCGGGGACAAGTGACTTGCCCTCTGTAAAATGGAAACAATGATCTCCGTCCTACTTTACCGAGAGGCGAGGTTCCAAATAAAACGGAGGTAAAAATATCCTGAAAATCTCTTACTGTCTGTGTGACCTTGGGCAAGTGATTTTACCTCTTTTATGCCTCAGTTTTGTCATCTACAAAATGAGGATAAATCAATTAACAACAAATGGAGCATCTATTTAAACAAGGGACTGCCTGACAGAGTACTCGATCAATAAATGTCGGCCATTATTATTTCTATTATTACCGTTATAATTGTGCCCCTTAATCTTCAGCTACTTTAAGGTACGAACTTTTTGAGCTGTCAAATGCTCCCTGGGCTTCAGTTTCGGTCTTGCTATTCTCTACCCCCTCCTCGGACCCTGGTCCTCCCTTCCTATGCCCTTTCTCCCCCTCTAGGAACTCCGGCCCCTTCCCCAGTCTCGGCACCGGCTCTTACTCGACGACCTTGGCTGGATCTCCGTGGTGCGCATAGACCAATGCCCGGAGCCGGGAGGCCTGTGTAGATGCGGAGAAGCAGGAGGCGGTCGGGCGATGGCGGCCAGAAGTGGGTAGAAAAAACCGCCATAGCCGGGCCTGGGCTCCAGCCCAGGACTGCAAACCGCACATCCACATGCTCCTTCCAGGCAAAATAGAGCCGGGCGCCCCGGGACACGTCATCCTCCTGCGACCGCGCGACTGCGTCCCGCCCTCCGTCCCACCCCTAGCCGGACCCCGCCCACTACTCCTTCTACATCGCTGTTTTCTTCTCTCGCGGCCCATGCGGTGGCGCTTCCGGAGACCCCGTGGGGAGACGACGTGGGAAGTGGAGGGACCTAGGGAATGGCAGAGATTTCGAGCCCGCCAAAGCTGCCCTTCTAACCAGGAGAGTCTGGGTCTGGTCTAAAGCTGTGCCTGCAACTGGGCCTGTGTTATGGTGCTTGATTTGGGGGCAGTCACTCTCCTCTGGCCTCAATTTCCCCTTCTCGCTACCATTTATTGAATGCTTACTATCTCAGACCCTTTCTAGGCATTATCCCAGTTAGTCCCCACTACCCTGTAACGGCATAGGGAGACAAAGCTTATTTTCCTACACTGAACGGGGTGGATGTAAGCTGAGAAAGAGGCAACAATACTTAGAGTTGGAGGATTTGGGTTCAAAGCCTAGCCCTGCCCTTTCCTAGCTGGGTCACCTTGGGCAAGTGACTAAAACTAGAGTCTCTCATCGGTACATGGGGATAAAATGCCTCCTTCAAGGTTGTGAAGAGTGGATGAAACAATAGAATACTGTTATCATGGATATAAGAGCACTTTGTATAATCTTAAGTGTGTTCACACATAAGGGAGGAATCACAAAGAGGAAAAGCCCCTCTCGAAGTGCTCCCAGTCTACAAAGATTAAATGGGACAATGAAATGGTTTGTTAAAAGGTGTAGTTTAGGGAGTGGATGTAGCTCAGTGGTTGAGTGCCTGCCTTCCATGTATGAGGCCTTGGGTTCAATACCTGGTATCTCCTAAAAAGAAAAAAAAAAAAAGGTGTGGCCCAAGAAAGACGCTAGATCTTACTTTTAGGGAAGGGAAGACAACATATATAACTAGAATCCCAGTTGAACATAAGAGCAGGACAGAGTGAACTGTTGGAGCCAGTCCTGTGATTCTCAATGCCCCACCTCAGCTCTACTGAATTAGAGCCTTGTGGAGGGGTCCAGGAATCTACATTTCTTACAAGCTCCCAAGAATATTCTGATGCAGGTGACCCAGGGAACAGGCTTTGAGAAACACTGAGCCTGTGCTTTGAAAGATAAGAAAGAGTTCCTTTCTCTGGATTTTATTGACCTGAAGTTTGTTGGTTTGTGTTCTCTCTGAGATAGACAGGACATCAATGTGCTGTGATTACTGGTGCGGGAGCTGGACTTGAACAAGCCTGGCTTTGAGTCCTGGCTGTGCCATTTTCTAGCTATTTGATCTTGGGCTCTTGGTCTCGCCATTTCCTTATCCTGAAAACGGGGGAAATAATGGTACCTGTTTCAAAGTTGTTGTGAGGATCAAGTGAGATATTATTCATTTGAAGCACTTAGTACAATTCATGGTACAAGGAAGCATTTGATAAATGTTATCAGGGGGTCATTGTGAAAATTAAATGAGAAATAGCACATGTAAAACACTCAGGCTAGGGTTGGGCTCATAATAAATGCCCAATAAATGTCAGTGCTTGTTTTCCTTTCTCATTTTTATTGAGTTAACATATATACAAGATAAAATTTCTCATTTAAACCACAGTCAAGTATACAATTTAGTGGTACTGATTACACTCATGATATTGTGCTACCATCAACACCATCCAATTCCAAAATTTTTTCAACACTCCAAAGAGGAATTCTGTACTCATTAAGCAATAATGCCCCATGCCCCCCTACCCGCTTCCACCCCTCCTGGTCTCTGGTAACCTGTAATCTACTTTCTGTCTTTATTATTTGCATACTCCGGGAACTTCATATAAGTGGAATCACACAGTTACTGTCTTTTGTGTCTAGTTTATTTTATTCCACGTGAGGTCTTCAAGGTTCATTGATGTTATAGCAGGTATCAGAACTACATTCGATTTTTTAAAAAAGATTTATTTATTTATTTCTCCTCCTCCCCTCATTGTTTTGTGCTCACTGTCTGCTCTCTGTGTGTTCTTCTGTGTCTCCTTGTCTCCTCTTTAGGTGGCACTGGGAACTGATCCTGGGACCTTCTGGAGTGGGAGAGAGGTGCTCAATCTCTTGCACCACCTCAGCCCCTGGTCTGCTGTGTCTCTTATTGTCTCTCCTCTGTGTCTCTCTTTGTTGTGTCATCTTGCTGCGCCAGCTCTCTGCGTGGGCCAGCACTCTACTCGGGCCAGCTCACCATGTGGGCCAGCTTGCCTTTTACCAGGAGGCCCCAGGAATCGAAACTTGGGACCTCCTATATGGTAGATGGAAGCCCAATCGTTTGAGCCACATCCATTTCCCTTCATTCCTTTTTATAGCTGAATAATATTCCACTGTCTGGATATAACACATTTTGTTTATCCATTCATCTGTTGATGGACATAGGTTGCTTCCGCCTTTTGGCTATTGTGGACAGTGCTTGCTTTTATTTATCAGTGCTTGCTTTTATTATTAGAGAATATCATGGTGGATCCACAGCTGTGCATTCACACACACACATACACACAACCTGATCCTGCTCACTGTCTATTTTCACAATGACATACAGGCCTATTTGTTCTGGGAGGTATACAGTAACCTTCTGTTGGAAGTCTCTAGGTGACATTGAGCTGTTGATACCATCTTGCCTACCAAATTGGTTCCTTCTCTGGAATTCCCTGAGCAGCCCAGCCAGGAAGCTTAGAGAATCACCTAGCAGGTCTCCCATCTTTAGTGCTGGAATTTGTTCCCCCTCCAAACCTATAGCCCTCACCTTTAGTCAGGCCATCAGCTCTTGTTTGACCATGTCAACAGCCTTCTTCCTAACTGGGATCCTTTCCCTGCATCTCTCCCTCCCAAATTCCTCCTTTCCCAGGCCTCCAGAATGATTTTTTTTTTCCCAAACAGAAAGATGAGATTTTGCCTTTCCATGTCTCCCCAATCTTTAGGGAGAGAAAGAAAGCCACGGTGCATTTTAGAACACAATTAACTATTGATAAATTTAAAATGGTAAAAACAAACAACCAAACCAAACAAACTATGATTCCATGTGAATTTTATCATTCTCTCATGCTATTGGCATGAGCTAAAGTCTTCAGAAAAATGTATGGAGAAAAAGCACCTTAAAATTGAGAAACTGGGGAGTGGATATGGCTCAAGCAGTTGAGCGCCTGCTTCCCACATGGGAGGTCCTGGGTTCGGTTCCCGGTGCCTCCTAAAAACAAAAAAACAAACAACAAGCAAACAAATGAAAAAACCAACCCAGGGGATCTGATGTGGCTCAGTGGTTGAGTGCCAGCTTCTCACAAATGAGGTCCTAGGTTCAATCCCCAGGTCCTGGTACCTCAGAATCAAACAAACAAACAAAAACAAAACAAAACAAAACTGAGAAATGCTATTCATTGTATTCTTAAACAATTTTTTTAGTTATTGTAATTTCACCTGCCTTCTTGCAAATTAGGAAAAGATGGCTACCATTTTCATTTAATGGCAGAACCCCTCAGCTTGGCTTGAGGAACACCTGGTTCTCCCAAAGGATCAGTTTGAGGACCACTAATCAGGGATTCAAGTCCAATTTTCCTGAATTGCATTCAAGGTCCTTTGCATTCTGCCTCCCGCCTACCTTTCCAGCTTTATCTCTTGCTGGCCGGACAAGCACAGGCTACAATCCAACTGCACCTGATCCCTACTTTTCCCAGCACTTTCACACCTCTTGCCTTTATTCAGGCTGCTCCTTGCACCTGAAATGTTCTTTCCTGCTTGCCTGCCTGGGGCACTCCAGGTTCAGATATCATTTCCTTGATGTTGTTTCCCAGCCTCCTAGGCTGAGTCAACTGACACTGCCTCTGTGTTTTCCTGGTCCTTTTGATCAGTGGGATGGCCTTTAGGACATCGTCTCTTAGTTATTTATGTGCCTACCCTCACTCTCACCTCCAGGCAAGAGTGGGGCCTGCTTGATCCATCTCTATAACACCAGCACCCAATATCGGGCCCAGCAAGGGTAGTTGCTATAAATGTTCGATGAGTTGCAGGTGGTTGAATTTCCTTGTGGCCTGGTACTGTCCGAGGTGCTGTCTCCTTTTCTCCAGACCCAGCAGGCCACTCTGGGCCAGGACCTTCCTTCTCCTTCCTCTCTTCTCTCCAAAATTATAGAGGGTCATGGAAGTTTGAAAGCAGACTTTTCTATCCACCTGTTGCAGTGTTCTCTTTCTCCCTCTCCCATAGTCTCTGCCATCTTTCCCCGCACAAAGAGTAGAGGGGTCTGAAATTAGTCAGAACTCTATTCGGGTCCTGGGTCCACCATATACTAGCTGCGCGTCCTTGGCCAAGTGACTGCTCTCTAAGCCTTGGTTTCCACATCTGTAAAACGGGGTGGATGGTAAACCCCTGTCCTGAGGCTCCTGCGAGAGTGCTTTGGAAACAGCATCCTTGGCCGCTGCTTTTCGTGTCCACCAGTTTTCTCACTTTGAACCTCCTTTTCTGTGTGGCTTTCTCTCTCCTTTTTGCTCTGCTGTCATTCTGTCCCAGTTTCTTCTCCATCACTTTTCACTGTTCTTGCTTCTGTCTCTCTCTCCCTGTGACTCTCTCTCTGTTTAATTCTCTGTATCTGGTCCTTGCATGCTCTGTCTCTTTTGGCTTGTTCCCCAGCTAAGCCTGGAGCTCATCGGTGCTCACAAAAGAGGAAAACACAAGCCTGGGAACCCTCAGCTCTGCTTCCTCCTGGCCCACTCAGGATGTGGAGGAGGAGCACAGGGAGTGCTTAGGCACAGCTTGAGCCCCTTGGCTCTGTTCAATGCTGCTGCCCACCGGTCAGCTTCTCCTATGCCTCTCTGGCCTGAAGGACAAATGCAGCATCTGCCCATGGCTCTTTCTGCATCTGCAGTCTGTTCTCTACTTAGCTGCTCAGGGGGCTTTAAAAAAAATCAGAGATCAGAACTTATTACTCTTCTGCTTAATGCTTCAATGGCTTACTGCTGCTCTTAGGGTGTAACCCAAAGCCCCTTCCTTGCCCACAGTTCCTTGCATTACCGGAAGACCCTGCTGACCGCTCCAACTGTACCTGGCTCTCCTCTCCTCCTCACCCACTCCACTCTAGCCACCCTGACTTCCTTGCAGTTCCTCAAACCACCAGCTCCTGCCTTTGCACAGGCTGTCCTCGGGCTGCAACGTTCCTCCCCACTGATATGCATTTCCTTCTCATACTTCAGGTCTCAGCTCAAACATCATCATGTCACCTCCTTAGGGAAGCCCTCTCAGACCACCTTGTGTCAGACCACCCAGCTCCACTTCCCCTCCCTCCCACATTTGTATCACAACATCCCACCATTTTCTTCAGAGGCATGTATTGTAATTATACATTTATTTGCATATAATTATACAATACAGTAAATGTATTGTAATGATATATTTATTTGCATGTTACATTCTAGTGGGGTCTGTCCCATTAGAATGTAAGCTTTATGAGGGCAGGGACCTTGTCTATATTCATTCATTCGCCCACCCATTTATTCATTGAATATTTATTGAGCACAGACTGCATGCCAGATACTAGGCACCATGATACAAGACAAAGTTCTCGCCCTTCAAGCAGAGGTAGAGACAAGTAAACGCGTGTCACGTGGTAGTGCTCTGTTTAAAACTGCAGCAATCCCCTTCCCCTCACTGCTTTTTTCTATAGAATTTGCTTGTATTTTGGTTGTTTCTTGTTTGTGTCTTCCCACTGGAATGTAAGGTTCATGGGGGTAGGGTTTTTTGTGTGTGGCTGTTTTATGTCTCTGCCCTGGCTCAGAATAATTGTTGAATCAATCGATCAATCAATATCCAGTAAGCATTTGTCGAATGCATAGGATTCCAGAAAGGAGCTTGTCTCTGTTTGGATTCAGTTAAAGCCAGACAGCCTTGGCTCAAATACTGGTGCTGCCGTAGACTAGAGCATGATCTTGGGAAAGTCACTTCCTCTCTCTGTGCCTCAGTTCCTCAACTGTGTAATGCGGACAGGAAGAGTATATACCTTATATAGGGTTATGGTGAAGATGAAATGAGTACATGTGGGTAAAGCAGACAGAAAGTTCCTGGCTTTTCACAGTAAGGGACAGCGAGTTTGCAGGTCATTGTACAAGGGTTTGTACTGGGCAGAGACCCAAATAGACTCATCCTGTGTTGCCAGACCAGTGAGGGAGGTGGCCTTCACGACATGAAAAGGAAGAACTTTCTGAAAACTAGCATCTCCAGGAATCCAACGAGCAATCTTGAAAGGTGATGAACGCTCTGTTCTTGGAAGTATGAACGAAAATGCGTTTGGAGGAAGTCGAGGGGATTCAAGCATCAGATGGGACACAGAAGCCGGATGACCCTGGGTCATTGGTCCTGAGAGCGCTAAGCTGGATGGAGCTAGGTGTGGGCGGTGAGCGTGCTCACCTGAGAAAGTGCGGGCGGGAGCAGTCGCCGGTGCGCATCCAAGGCCCGCGGCGGGACCTCAGAGCTGGAGGACGGGAGTGGGGGAGGGGCAGGCCCGGCCGGCCGGCAACGGGCCGGGGCAGCAGCGCTCGCCGCAGCCAGCAGGGGGCGCTGCGAGACCGCGGACTGCGCGGCCGGGCCTGACGTCAGCGCCCCGCTAGCTTGGGCTCCCGCTCTGGACTCCGCGCCAGTCCCGCTCCGTGCCGCGCAGCGCCGCTCCGGCTCCAATTCGCCTCGGGCTCGGCTCGGGCACCGGCGGCGGCGCCCCCCGCGCCGGGCCCCGGGGTAGGCGGCGGCGCACCATGGCCCGCGCCCAGGCGTTGGTCCTGGCGCTCACCTTCCAGCTCTGCGCGCCTGAGACCGAGACTCCGGCAGGTAAGCGCGCGGCGAGCAGACCTAGCGTGCCCCGCCGGGCCCCCGGGGCCCGTGGCGTAGCTCGGAAGAAAGTGTGAGTGTGGGGCGACTGGTCGTTACGAGCTTCTCCCTGTGTGTATCTGAGTGATGGATGTGTAACCGTGTGTGCAGGCTGTTGTGTGTCCGCGAATGCTGTGTGTCCGTGAGTTTTATGTGCAAGAAAAGGTACCGTGTGTTTTATGTCTACGAATATGTTTGGGTACATGTTGTGTGCATCAAGGCAATGGGTGTACTCAGTGTCTTGTGTGTCTGCCAGTGTTCAGTGTTTGTGCGGCCGAGTAGGCTGTGTGTCTATTGTGTGTGCACATGAGTTTGGTTGTGTGGCTGGAGTTGTATCAGCAAAATGTGTTGGATTTGTTTGCGTTTTGTATACAGTAGCAGGGAGTGCTGTTTGTTGTGTGTCGTGTCTGAGACTGTGTTGTGTGTGTGTTGTATGTGTGGCCGGGAGTGCTCTGTGTGTTCTGTCCGAGTGTGGATCAGGGAGTGTGTGCGTGTGGTTTTTGTGCTTGTGAGATACGCGTACGTGTGTGAGAACTGGGCAAGGGTCCGGAACGTGTGCATGTCCTGTGTGCGCGATGTGTACGTGTGGGAGTGGCTGAGGTTTGTAGTGTGCGCCGACGGGGGCTGCGTGGGTCCGAGTGAATGCCAAGTGTGTCGGGAATGCATGTGTAGGAGCGAGTAGGGAGCGGATGTGAGTGTGTGTGTGTGTCCGTGCGTACTGGCTGCGTGTCCAGGAATGTTGCGAGTATGGTGTACGCCAGGGCCGTGGCTGTATGTGTGCCCGGGGCCCCTGGGCCCCCCGAGGTGGCCGTGGCAGTATGTGTGTGTTCCGTGTGTGGCCGCGTGGGGCCGAACAAGTTGTCGCGGCGGCGCCCCACCCCCGCCGTCGGCCGGGCCTGAGGCCCGGGAGGGGGAAAGGGGGGGCCCGGCGGCCGCCGACTCCGACATGTCGGGCTGTTTTGTTGTTTCGCAAGTTCCGAGCGACGCGGGCGGGCGGCTGATCCGAGGCGGTGCGGGGGCTGCGGGGCCGCCGGAGTCGGTGTGTGTGTGTGCGCGAGCGCGCGCCTGGCTGGGACCCCGCCGAGGGGCCTACCCGGGAGGCGGCCGGGAGGGGCGGCCCGGGGCGCGCCGAGGCCGGGCTGGCGGCGGGGAGGGGAGGGGAGGGCTGGCGGGCGCTCCTGCGGTGGCCCCGCCGCGCGGCTGGACCGAGGGCGGCGGGGCTGCGACGTCGGGGCGCGGGCTGGGCGGGGGGTGCCCCCTCGCCCGACGCCACCTCTCCTTACATACAGGAGGAGCCGCGTTCGTCGGGTCTCCCGGGACACTCCCTGCGTCGACCCCACAACTTTGTGCAGCCTCCGCGCCGGCCCGGGCCGCCGTGTGTGAGAGTGTGAGCGCGCGTACGTGTGAGTGCGCCTCCCCGCGCGGCTCTGCCGAGTGATCGCGCTCTCCCTGGCTGTGTTTCGGGGTCCGCTGTCTTTTGGAGTGTGTACGCATGGACGCGTGCGCGCGTGTGTTCGGGTATCTTAATGTGTGTATCCGGAGCTAGCGTGTGTGTGTTCGTGTGTCCCTCGGAGTGTGTGTTGTGCACCCTTGTGTGATTCGGCGTGTAGCTCTGGGTCGTGTGCTTGTGTGTCCATGAGTCTGTTCCAGCCCCCTCGCTACCCCTCTGCCCGAGAAAAACCCCACATCCCGCCCTGGGACCTGGGATCCCCGAGGTTGCCCCTTCCGCAGAGTTGCGCCCGACCCTCCCCCTGCCGGGGGCCTCAGCTCCCCCGCCCGCACCAGTTGCGCGGCACCCGCCCCGCACCCCAGGCGCCGACTAACCGGGAGACGCCCGAAGCGGGGAGCAGAGCTCAGCCACGTGCCGGAGCCGCCTGCGCCGGGGAGAGACTCCTCCCGGCCGTGAGCCCCCGAGGGCGGGCCTCCCCGGGATCGAGTTCCCGGCCCCGCCGCCCCCGAGGCTCCCGCGACCGCTGCTACGCTGGCTCGGCATTCGGGCCTGGCCCCGGCGCCTCTGGGCACAGCTTTAGCGTTGACCTCCTCGTGCTAGAGAGGACACCCAAGGCGACCTCCGTCCCCGTGCCCCCGCCCCTCCCGCGCAGTCACTGTGCTCTCCTCCCCCACCCGGACCTCAACCCGGCCCCCTGGTAATCTATGCACCCCCCACCCGCCCACCTCGATTCGGAGAACTCCCACGTTCCCGGAGCTCCTGCCAGTAGGGGGAACCGTCAAGAAATGAGGTTTCGGAGTGAGATCTCGAGCAAGTTACTCCCGCTCTTGGGGCCTCAGTTTCCTCATTTGCCACGGGGGTAATAATAATAATGGTGTGTGGTAGACTGTAAAGTAAGGCTTCATTTGTGAGTGTCAGGAAACTAAGGATAGGGTTGAGGGCTGTTCCAGAGCCCCAGAGGCGGTGATTTGAGGCCAGAGGATCTGGGTTCAAATTCTGCCTCTGCCTGATTGCTGTCGGTGTGACCTTGGGCAGGCCACTTCACTTCTAAGCCTGCTTCCTCATCTGCAAAATCGGGGTGGCAGCGCAGTGGGTAAAGTTCCAAGAGCGGTCTTGTAGCTCTTACTATTTGAGCTTAATTCGAGGCTCTTAGAGAAGGTGAGGCTCATCTCCTGCTGCCCCAGTCGGGATAGAACTAGCCCAGCGCCCTGAACGCCTCCTGAGGCTGGCGGGTAGGGGCGGGTATGTGATGGCATGTCTCTCAGCCCTGCAAACCTGGCAGTAACTTATTTCGCCATGTTCCAGCTCATTTT
The DNA here is from genome assembly GCA_026826555.1 of Tolypeutes matacus. NCBI lineage: Eukaryota > Metazoa > Chordata > Mammalia > Cingulata > Chlamyphoridae > Tolypeutes > Tolypeutes matacus. Next base: position 22,820,129 of record JAKSZT010053883.1, read on the forward strand.
GCCCTTTTGGTGGCTGGAGTTGTGGACAGCAGGAACGAGGGAGAGGCTGCCCTGTGGTTTCAGATTGGGCAATAAAGGCTTGTCTGGGCAGCCCTCCCTTCTGGGGCTGGGGGAGGGCACTCATCAGGCATTGGCAAGAGCGGCTCAGGCCCGGGGCACTGAGCTCCTGGGCAGACTCCTGTCCAGCTCTGTGCCAGGGAAAACGCAGGGTGGGCACCCTGCCATCTTTCGGTCCTTTCATCAGTTAAACTGGGTGGATGGAGTGGCTTTCGATGCGGGTCTGGGTTAGCTAGAGTTGCAGGGGGTGCCCCATGCCCCCTCTTCCTCCTTTTCCTCTCTCAGGATCTGCCTCCAGATGTGTCCTCTTCTTATGCCGCCTCAGGGTTTCTCTTGTCTCCAGCCATCTCTTGCCTGCAGGAGGGCCCCATCCTCTTACCTCCATCTCTTTCTGGTGCCAGGGATCTTCCTAAAACACATTTTTTTTTTTTTTTTTTTTTTTTTTTTTTTACCAGGAGGTCCGGGGATATGAACCCACCGGTCCCTCCATATGGGAGACGGACGCCCAACCATTTGAGCCACATCCGTCCCCCCTAAAACACATTTTAAAGCCTGGTTTAAAATTCTTTGAAGGCTCCCCATTGCCTTCAGGGCCAAGTCCCTCCCTCTTGGCTAGGTTGCCTGCTTTAGCTGCTGCCTACCTGTCTAGCCTCATCTCGTGCCACTGGCTCCTCACATCCTATACTCTGGACAGCCTGACCCACTTACCAGGAGCCCCCTAAGTGCTCATTGCCTGCTTTCTCCTCTCGGAGCCTTTGCACAAGCTGTGCTTTCCCTGCCAAACTCTCAAAGGCTGCCTCTTAGCTTGGTGAGCTCCTGCTCCTCAATCAGGTCTTGGCTTAGTCATCACTTCCTCCCTGGAGCCTTCCCTGATTATCCCTGTCCTAGTGGAGGTTGGTTGGACCTTTTGTAGCATTGTAATTACTTTATTGAGCCTGTCTCCTTTACCAGATCGTGAGGTCCGTTAGAGCAAGAACTGGGCATTTAGTTCTCGTCTGAATCCTCAGTGTCAGGAACAAGGCCCGGCCCATGTGCTCAGTACCTTATATGGGGCATGAAAGAATGAATGAAGTCCAGTGGGTCAAGTTCAGAGCCGGAGTCGCCAGAGGGGGGCGCAGTGACTCCACTGAAGGTAGGGATGAAAGAACCAGTTTTTTCCTCCAGGAATCTGGAAAATTCTGCTGGGGGATGGTGGTGTGTTGTGAAAAGGCCATGTAGAGAGTGTCATCTGGGACCTGTAAAGGGGAGGTGACAGAAGGGAGTGGGTCTCCTGCCTGGCAGCCCCTCTCCCAGTCTCCCAGCGCTGCCGTCTCCTGGCCTCCAGTCCCTCCCCCAACAGCTGGCAGAGCGCGTCCAGCCCCCAGCCCTGGCCCTTTGTGCTGGAGGCCTTGACAGTTGGTGAAGCAGAGCGTCTCAACCGTTGGTCTGAGTGTCTTCGGGGAGGGAGGGAGGGCCCTGGGGCAGGAGGGAGGGGAGGACTTCCTGACAGACTTCTCCGCCATCCTCAATCCTTGGTCTTGGGGTGGGCAGGTGGGCTCACAGTCTTTGTTCTGGCTGCCTGTGAGCTGGAGGGAAGGGAGGAGACACCTGTGGGACTGGATGTTGGTTGGTCTGGCCATCCCCTGGCAGAGAGTGTGCAGGTGTGACTCTGGCAGCTGGGCAGTGTGGTGTGTGTGCTTGTATGTTTTGGTGGTGTGGCTTGGTGGATCCACTGTCTGTGGGATAGGAGGAGTATGTTTGTGCATGCACGTGTGTATGCATATGCATGTGCATGTGTAATTATAGCCTGGGGCATAGGACACATGTGTGGCCTGTCAGGGCATCCAGCCACCTGGTTACCCAGGTGTGGCAGGATCTTAATGTGAGGTAGGGAGGCAGCCAGCTGCTTTGATAACTGGGGAACCTGATATTAGGGTTTCTGGGTACTCAAGGGTCAAATTGCTAGAGTTTGGAGCAGAGATGTTTGGGTGGGCGGTGTCTCAGTATCAGGGTATGGGAGGATCAGGGTGTTCAAACAAGGATATCCCAGTGTCTCTTGGTCTGGAGGTGGGCCAATCCAGGTGTCTGGAAGTCCCCAGGTTAAAGGGCATTCAAGTACTGGAGTGTCCCTGTGTTATGTCCAGGTGTGGGGCTGTCCATGTGCTGGGTAAATCTGGGTGTGTGGCTCCCCCAGTGTCTGGATAGCTGAGTGGGAGCATGTGAGTATCCAGGAATGGGGTGGCCATGTGTTGGATAGTGGGCACCCAGGCATTTGTGAGTCTGGGTGTGGGGATGCCTGTGGTCTGTGTGTCTGTCTAGGTCGGTGTGTCAATTTAGGTGTGGAGATGTCCTGGTGTGTTATGGGGGTTGTGTTTACATATCCAGGAATGGGGTGCACACGTGTTGGGTGGGGAGGGTCCTAGTGGCTCGGCCCAGCTGTGAGCCAGGGTCTGGGGCCGTGCCAGCACAGCCTCTGCATCCCCTTTCCTGGGGCTTATCTCCTGATTGCCTTTCAAATCCCCAAACCAGAAGCTTCTGAAGGAGGCCCCAGTGGTTGTGTTTCTCCATGGTTGGTGCCCTGGAGGGGAGGCTAGGCAGTCTAGAGCTGAGTTATCCAGTAGAACTTTCTACAATGATAGCAATATTTATACCTGCGTGATCTAATCTGGTGGCCACATAGCCACACGTGGTGATCTAAATTAATTAAAATGAATTGAAACAAAGATTCAATTCCTAGTTGCACTAGCTGGATTTCAGGTCTTGAGGAGTCACATGTGGCTAGCGGCTACTATATTGGACAACGTAGGTAGAGAATTATTCCGTCATTGCAGAAGGTTCTAGTGACAGCGCTGGTCTACAGGTGTGAGACTTGGAGCATTTTTAGTGAGGCCTGGGCCCCTCATGGGTTGGAATTGGTCTGGATGGGGCATTACTCAGCCACCACTGAACAAGGTTTTGTTGAACCCGCATCTTGTTCTCTCTTTCCTGGACTATTCTATAGCCCTTTCCTTGGTCTCCATTCTGCCACCAGCCACTTGTTCTCCAGTCCTTCCAGCACTCTGTGACCAGAATGACCTTTCTAAGGCAGATGTAGGATGCTGCCACTGCCTTGCCCTAAGCTGAAGGTTCCTGAGCACCCAGGGGATAAAATCCAATCCCTGACGTGGCAGTCAAGGTCTTGCATGACCAGCGTCCCCTCTTCCTCATTCTCCTCCTCTCCCATCCACCTGATGACCCAGGATCACCAGAAAACTTGCTGCTCCCAGAGCCTGCCGTGCCCTTTGCGCGAGTTGTGCTGTCTGCCGAGCATGCCTGCTCCACCCTTCTCGCCTCGGGGAGGCCTGCCTACTTGCTCAGCCTTCAGAGTCCAGCTCCGATGTCACTACCCCAGGGAAGCCTGCCCAGACCCCGTGCGGCCTGGTTGGTCGGATTCCCCCGAGAATGCCCCTATGGGAGTGTGATGCAGTGTGTCCCGGCCTCCTCCTACCAGGCTGGGAGCCGCTTGGTCTGGGCTGCAACTTGGTCATCTCTGTGTCCCTGGGGAAGGCTGCTGAGAGGGTGGATGTGGGAACGTGGGCTCCAGAGGGCAATCATCAGTGAGGAGAGGGTGGCTTTGGGCTGCTCCTGGGCAGGGATTGCCATTACCTACAGAATGTCGTGGGGAGGACTCCTGGGATGGACAACTCAGAAGAAGGTGTTACTGGATGACTCAGGGAGGTCTTGGAGATTCTTGGGGGGCAGCAGCCCAGGACCTAGAGGTAAATCACAATGGATGAGGAGAATGGGGATTTAGAGGGATGGCTGGAGGTTTGGAGTTTGAGGGAAGAACCTGGGGGTGGGGATCCGGATGGGGAAATTGGGAAGGGGTGTGGTTTTGGGATATTTGATGGGCCAGGTCACAGTGGGGGATTGGGTGACACTGGGGATGAAGATAAATCTGGGGGATGGGGACAGCTGGCAGTTGGGGGCACAATGGAGGATGAGGGATCAGTTGTAGGGTAGGGACAGCTTGGGGCTGGGGAGACAGCTGGAGGATGAGGGGACAGCTGGTATTGGGCGACAACTGGAGGTAGGGAGACAGATGTGGGGTGGAGAGAACAGGAGGACATGTGACAGCTAGAGGATGAGGGGTGACAACTGGGAGGTGTCAGAAAGCCATCTGGACAGGATAGGTGAGTCTTAGCTGAGAGAGTGGGAACTACATTGCTCAGAACATGTGTATATGTGTGTGCACGTGTGTATGTGTGCACTCTTGTGGCTGTGCATGTGTGTAAAAATGTGTTTGTACTTAGAGGGTGGGCTCAGGAGTCAGGCCACCTGGTTTCTAATCATGGCTCCCACACTTACTAGCATGTAACACTGGGACAAGTTATATAACCTCCCTGGGCCTCAGTTTTCTCATCTGTGAAATGGGCATAACAGTAGAACCCACTTTATGGAGTTGTGAAGATATATATATATATATGTATATAGTTTAGAACAGGTCCTGGTACATAGTAAGCCGTGTATAGTGTTTGCTATTAAATGTGTGCAGATCTATGTGTGCTTTTCTCCGGGTGCTGAGAAAAGTTTGTTTTTATGTCTGATGAAGCCCAGGCCTGGGAGGGGGTCGTGGCCAGTCACGTTGTTTGGTCTGGCTCTCTGCACACAACCTTCCTGCTGTTCACCCCACTCCCCACCCACCCTGTGCCAGGGCCTGAGCCAATAGGTCTCCCTCTCTGTCTCTCCCCTGTCCTGCCCCATGCTGCCCTGCCCTGGGCTGGGGGCCAGGGGATGTGTTTTAATTGTTCAAAAGCTTTTCAGCAGAATCTGAATTTATTGTTTGCCTGCCAGCGAGCAGGGGCCCTGCTCAGATATAAATACTTGGATAATGTGCTCAGTTCTGGGCTGCCCATCCTGTGGGCGGCAGTGGCTTCATCCATGCCCTTGGAAAGTCACTGGGGGTGGAAGATGTTAGAGGTAGGGGGATACAAGGGGAGGAGGCCCACAAGGCAGATGAGGATGAGCCAGGGAGTGAGCCAGCTCAACCTGGCAGAGCTGTAGGCACAGAGTTTTCCAGTGGTTTGGGCTCCCTTCCCTTCCAGTGCATCACTGGGAGGCACCTGCAGCCCTCCCCACCAACACTTTTGCAGTGTGCCACATCTTTGTCCTACACTGCATCATTGCTCTGGACTGCTCTGGGTGTGTGCAGTCTGGGGTTCCTGGGCCCAGCACCTAAGGCTTGAGCCACTGTACTGCATCCCTGCACAGTACTAACTGGCTCAGCCCTGCAATGCACAGCTGCACTAGGATTCCTCATTGCACTGGCTTTGTGGACTCTCCTGGCTTTCTGAATGCTCCACGTCTACACTGTCTGGTTGTACTGTACCTCCATCCTGCAGTTGTGTGCACAGCTCTTTTTCCTTTTGCACCTCTATTCTATGAAGGTGGACTCCTGGGTTTTTGAACAGACCCTCTTCACACTGTACCACTGTCTGAGACTAACACGTGGCTTTTCCCGGCCACACTGCATGTTTGCATCATACAGTGTTTCTGTCTATGCTGCAATATCCCACTGGGTAATCTACATTGTATTGGGTATGTGGACCCTGCTGGATTTGGGGCATAGCTCCTCACATGGTATCACTGCACTTTGTACCAATAAGTGGCATCCTACCACAACACTGCATCTTTGCAGCACATGGCATCCTTGTACTTCACTGCATTACTGCAGTGTGCATCTGCCCTGCGTTGGGCATGTGGACTTGCCTGAGTTTCTGGGCACAGCTCCTCTGCTTCCCACCATTGCACTGTCCAACACAGTGCTCCTTTGCCTCATAGAGTGCTTCTGTTCCACTGTTTCACTGCGCTGCATTGGGTATGCACTGTTTCCCAGCCCAGCCCCTTACACTGTACTACTGCTGTGGTAATGCTGCCTCTTTGGTATCTCTGCCTTTCACTGTTACCACTGGGGGTGTCTACTTGTGTACTCTCCCTGGTTTCTGTTGGCCGCCCCATTTGAATATCATCTTTGCATCAAGCGTCCTCAGCGCACCTCAGTGTACCTCTGCTCCACATTGCTTGCTGTTCAGGGAGCCTGTACTTTTACTTCAGCTTGGGCTTCAGGACTGGCTTGGGCTTTTGGGGGCAGAGCTTTTGCACAGAATTGCGACATCAGCCCTGTGCACCGCACTGGATTCCTGCTGGGAGCCCCTACCCAGTACTGTACCCGTTCACCTTTGGCTGTGTGCACTCTGCTGGGTTTCAGGACCCAGGGCCCTTGCATTGAACCCCTGATCCACGCTGCATCTTGCCACTTTCTACCACTTCTCTGGGTGTCTGCACCTACATTGCTCCTTGGGACTGACTCGAGCTTGTGTTCTAGAAAGGGTTTCCATATACCTAGAGGTTCCTCCTACACCCACACAGCAGCCTTCCCTTTCCTGAGTCTCTGTACTCTTCTGCATGCCTACATGGGCACATGCCTTCAGTGAGAATTTATGGTGCTCCTGCCCTGTGCCTGTCCCTGGGCTAGGGGCCGGAGATGGGGAGCTAAGAGGGCTTGAGCTTACCTCCTCGTCATTCCTCTGCACAGCTTTCATGGGCCCTGAGCACCAGCTCAGTGTACCACTCCATGCTCTGCACTGAACTGGTGCACTGGGCTTCCGTGAAGCTCTGGCTCGTGCCCATGGGGATGCTCTGCCCCTTCTCCACATCATGGCACTGACCAGTTCTGCAATCCTGCACCAGGTGCCTCTTCTGGGGTCTGCGCATATTATGTGTTCTGCTCACAGTGTTGTCTCTATGCAGTGCAGAGTGGCTGCACTGCAGGGGACCCTCACTACATAGTCCTCTCTCTCCACAGAACCTTTATAAAGCTCAGCTCTTTGCACAGCCCTGTGCCCTTCTACTCTGCCCTGACACAGGCCTCTGTGCTGCATGGCATCTGTGTGTCTTTGCTTACTGTACCTCTGCACAGCACAGTCCTTTATTGGCCCTTTGCCTCTACATGGCATCTGGGCCCACCCGGGCCTTCCTCTTCCCCTGCCAACATGGAGGTCCTACTGTTAACCCCTGGATTGGCCGTGCATGTTGATCAGGGAGATGGGGAGTGGGTCTGCCTCCCCCCCACTGCTGCACTTTGCTTCCTCACTCCTCAGTGTAGATAGTAGGATTTTGGCATTGCTGGGCTCTGTGTTGGCTCCTGTGGGTAGTGCCGGCTCTGTTTTCTCTTCCTATGGACTGGCCATAGGTGGTCTTCCTGGTTGCAGGCATGCTGAGCCCTAGGTACTTAGAAGATGGACGTATGGCTGCCAGCCCTGCCCTTCCTTGCTTGTCAATTATTCAGGGCTCTGGCTGCAGCTCCAGGGAAGGTGGCCTAGATCTGGATGTGTTGGTCTGGGCAAGGAGAAGAGTGAGGTGGGCTGGGCCAGGCCTCTGAGCTAGGGTCATGGTTCTTGAGGCTGGGTGGAGTAGTCATGGTCAGACTAGTGGGGTCATGGGGTCAATAAATGCAGCCACTGCTGGCCATCTATTATAACACAGGGCTTGGGGATGGGTTTCAGAAGCATAAGAGACAGTCCCAGACTTCAGAAGAAGAGGAGATGAGGTGAGACGGGCCTGGGATGGAGCTGTAGTTCGGGCAAGGACACTGGATGGGGCTGGGTTAGGCAAGAATGTCCAGAGGTGAGGCCAGTGTTGGTTCTGGGATTGGGCTGAGCTACTTAGAAGAGAGGTGCGGCTTTGGACGGTGAAATTGAGCAGGATTTTCACTAGGATTATGCTTGGATTCCCCAGGCCAGAGTTGGGGAATTTGGTGTGATCCCAGCCCCTACGTTTGCTCTCTGCTGGGAGAGGTTTTGTTTCTCCTCGGGCCACTTTTGGGACCTGGATGTTCTGTTGACAAACCAAAGCTCTCATTGCAAACAGGGAGGGCAGGCTCTGTTTACCTAGGGCCTTCAGAAAACCCTGTGGTGGCAGCTGCAGCTGCCGTTGGCACAGAGGACGTTCCCTGCCAGGCGGCGAGGAGAGCCTGGTGCACACATGCGTGCAGTGCTCACACACACGTGCACATCCCCCTTCACTCCATGCCTCACTCCCCTTCTCCATAGGCACATGCATCTTGCTGAATGTGCCCTTATACCTCTGTACATATATATCCACCTACACACCCACAACGTCACAGCACACTTCCTGGGAGACCCACACTTTCAGACACCCATGCTCACCCTCACATATCCTTCTCCCCATAGTGTCTCTGCCCTCAATCATTCTTGCTCACGTGCATACTCAATCAGAATTCCAAAGCTGGAAGCCATTTTAGAGGTTATCTGACTCCCCATTCTCATTTCCTAGGGGAGGAAGCAGGGGATCAGAGAAGGCAAGTCATCTGCTCGAGGTCACACAGGGAGTCAAGAGGCTCAGCAGGAATAAGATCCAGGGCTCCTGCCTCCCAGTTGAGCGCTTGCAACTCGTCTTGCAAGCGCTCAACTGGGTTCCTCTCAAGGTGGTCACTCTCACAGCCCTGCGTACATACTCACATGTGCACACACCCTGCATGTGGAAACACACGCACATGGAGGCATCGAGACCATCTACCAGTGAGACCACACTCTGGTTCTTCCTCCAGAGGTTGCTTTGCCCCTTACGTCGCCCCACCCAGAGCCCAGCCGGATGTGGATAAACCATCTCTGTGCCTTCCCAAATTGTGGCTGACGGTTGCTCAGGCAACCGCCTGCCAGATTGGGGAGATTAGCCGAGGAATGTAGCTGGGCCAGTTTGAGCTGGGGCTGGGAGGTGGTGGGGGTCCTGAGTTGCTTCAGCCTGCCCTCTTAGAGAGGCTGGGTGGAAATTGGGTACCCAAGGAGGGGCCTGGTCTTCCCTCCTTCCCTGGCCGGGTCGAGAATGTGTCCCTGAGGCTCAGACTAGGCTAGGGGAAGGGAGTGTGTGAACATTTGAGTGTGAGGCTGTGTGTGTGTTGTGCATTTCTCTGTGGGGTTCTGGGTGTGATTGGGGTGTGTGCAGTATGCCTCCAAGATGGGGACTCGAGGCCCCTTTCCTTAGCAATTCCTGGCATCGGACTCTGGACCCTGTGCTGGCTTGGTCCCAAACTCCCTCCTGATTCTTCAGTGCCCTCTGAAGAAGCCACCACCCTCCTCTGTGGCTTATAGGGTGTATCACTCATCTCATCTGAATCCAGGCGCTCCTCTGCTCAAACACCTGCTGTAGCTCCCCAGTTGGAGATGTGGCCAAATTCCTTGCCCTGGCATTTAAGGCTCTCCATGCTCTGGCCTCTGCCCTGACTCCCTATAGTCCCATCTCTCATTAGTGCAGCCCTCTGGGCTCCCCCCTGTGCCCAGGACAAACCATGTTTACTCATTGCCTTTCTTTGCTCCTGCAGGGCCCCTTGCCTCAAATGCCCTTCCACCCATCTCTAATGGCCAAATTACTACCCATCCTCCAGGCTCAGCTCAAATGTATCCTCCTCCAGGAAGCCTTCCCCCTGCCGCCACCCCCTCCTGAGATCTCTGGTTTCCCTGGACCCTGGAGCACCTCCAATCCCTGCTAATCACCCCTTGTGGACTTGACTCTTCTCTGATAAGTCTCATTTCCTCCCTCCTACCCAGACTGGGAGGTTCCTGAGGGTAGAGTGGACTCTCAGGCACCCTTGTGCCTCTACTAATGCCAACATGGGACCTGCTTTCTACAAAGTGCAGTGAACGGGGTCCTATGAATGAACTGAATTAACACATGTGGCTGGCAGAGATCCAGGGCCTTTTTCTGTTTGTGCCTGTCCTCCTTGAATAAAGATAGCTGGTTCAAGTCCCAGCTTCTTCATGTTGTAGCTGTGTGGCCATGGGCAAGCAAGCTTGTCTCTCTGTGCCTTAGCTTCCATCTGTAAAATAGGAATAATAATAGCACCCACCTTCTGGGTCACTGTGTGGGTTTGCCAGCACCTGGTGGTCTCAGTGGTAAGTGGCAGCCCCCAGTGGTGGTGGTGGTGGTGGTGGTGTGCCCGTGGCTGAGTCGATGGAGTTGAGATTGATTTCCTGCTATCCTCAGTCTGGTCTAGTTTAATCCCTGGGCTGGTGGCCTCAGAGTTCTCTGGGTCTCCAGCAAGGGCTCCTGAGCCCTCCAGGCTGGAGGTGATGGTGGGCTTTTCCCAGAGCCAGGGGTGGGCTGATTGTTTCCATCCCAGTGTAAGCTGGGGTGGAGGTGGGAGTGGAGCCCTCTTTGGGGAGTTGGCCCCAGAAATGTTACCCCTAAGAGCTGTGGCTGGAATTGGTCCTGGCTCAGAGACACAGAGCTAGGGATGGCCTGGCAGATGGTGCCAGCCAGCCTGGGCTCTGGTCAGCTGGTTTGGGGTTGCTTTGGCCCAGGATGGTCTGTGAGACGCTGACCAGGGAGAGGGAGTCATTCTGACTGAGGAGTCACCCTGGCTGGGGTCAGGTGCCAGGGGTCATCTGGTGGTGGTCAGGGGTCACTCTAACCAGGGTTAGCCAACCTGGTGTTCATTTTGGCTGAAATCAGACAGTTGGTAATCATATGCATGGCATCAGGGGCCACCCTGGCTGAGGTAGGTCTGGCTGGGGCTCACTGATCTGGGTCAATCAGTCTGGGAGTCACTGTGACCGAGGTCAGATGGTCTGGGGATCACTCTGAGCCGAGATTTCACTTTGGGTATTGCTCTGACCAGGTCAATCAGTCTGGGAGTCCTGGCAGGTCGTGTGGCCTAGCCATGGATGGACAGAAGGAAGCCCAGGAGCTGGTCATCCCAGGTGTGCCCCAGGGCCATGGGTGTTTTACTTTGTTAAGCTGTGGAAGAAAGCAGATACCATAAATGCATTGGCTTTAACTATAGGAATTTATTAGCTTACAAGCTTACAGTTTTGAGGCTGAGAAAAATGTCCAAATAAGGCCTCATCAGGTGATGCTTTCTCCCTGAAGACTGGCTGCTGGGCAATTCTGGACTGCTCGGTCACATGGCAAGGCATGTGGTGGCATCTTCTGGTCTCTCCCTTCTTTTCTGGGTTTCATTGCTCTCAGCTTCTTGCTTCCATGGCTTTCTTTTTCTTTTCCTGAATTTCATTTTCTTATAAAGGACTCCAGTAAGAGAATTAAGACCCACCCTGAAAAGGGAGACCCCAACAATGATATCTTAAGATCCTACTCACCAAAAGATCCTATTTACAATGGGTCTACACCTACAGGAATGGATTAACTTTAAACCTACTTTTCTGGGGAACATACATCTTCAAACCATTACACTGGGGCAGCTGAAGGAACAAGGAGGATCTGAGCCCCAGCTTGACCCTAGATCCTGGACTTCCCTTTTTGGCAATCCCTCTGCCTCGGGGAGGACTTGTCCCTGAAGACAGCTATACCCACCCCCACCCCTCCAGGAAGCCCTCCATGACCATCCCTGCTGGCCAGGTTCCCTCTCTCATGTGCTGTGGGTCTTTTCTAGAGGGAGGGCAGATAGAGGTTAACATCCACCTCCCCCAGGCCACAAAACCTGGTGCTGACCAGGGTTTTTCAAACAGAGAGGGAAGAGCACAGCTAAGATCTTGCTCCAGCCCTGGACAGAGGCTTCTGTTGTTCTGCCCTGACCTCTCAGTGCCAGCCTCACACCCACAACTCAGCGTTTCATACTCTTGAAGAGGCCAAGAAGGGAAAAGGGAGTCCCCAACAATGACAAGTCCCTTCCGTGTGCGTGGCCCTGCTGGGTGTGTTTCCATAGGCTATTCGTGCTGTCTGCACAGCAACCCAGAGAAGTAGTTGTTCCAGATGAAACACCTGAGCCTCCTGGACGTGAAGTCACCTGGTGGCCTGTGAGCATGCCCAGCACCATGCCTGGCCCATGGCCCTCACTCCCCAGTTATTGCCTATTTCCTCTTCTCCTTGAGCCTGGGAAGCAGCACAGGTCCGCTCCTTCTTATGAGGTCATCTCTGGTAGGAGGCATGGACTTTGGCGTCTGACCAACATGGGTTCAAATCCTGCCTCTGCTCAAATGGCACATTTAAGAATTTCCCGAGTGCCTGCTATGTGCCAAGGCTTGTGCTAAGTGGACCCTACAGTGAATCCTCAACAACCCCACATGTGAATGAAGAGACTGAGGCTCAGAAAGGAGACATGACTTACCCATAGTTACAAGGGCTGGTAAATTGCAGAGATTCAATCCCAAATGTGTCTGACTCCAAAGCCCATTCACTTAGCTACCAAGTTATACATTGGGTGAATCCCTTTACCCTTTGGAGCCTCAGTCACCTCATCTGTCAAATGGGGAGAAGTTCCAGTGGCTGGTGGGTACCCAGGACAGGGCCTGGCACCATTTGTGCCTGCTTCCTAGCTGCTTGCTTGGGCATTTTCCTGGGTCTTTGGTGCCTCAGGACTAACCCTGATAGGGCTCCAAGCACTAAAGTTTGCAGTTGAGTGCAGGGGACCAGTTTGCAGTTACTTTCTGAACCGGGGGTGTTCTCAGGTTTATTAAGTACTCAACTCAGGGCTTTGATGAGCAAGTATGATATACTGACCTTATTACCAACCAGAGGGCTTGCTTCCATTTCAAGCTTCCATCCCCTGCTGTAAAAAAATCATGGTAACATGTAAATAAATTTCCCATTTAACCTTTTAAAAGTGTGCACTTCACTGGCATTTCCTTTTACAATGTTGTGCTACTGTCACCACCATCCATTACCAAGGCTTTTTCAGAACTTCAAACAGAAGCTTTGTATCTGTTAAGTAAAACTCCCCATTCCCCCTGCCCCCAGGCCCCTGGTAACCTCTAAGCTACTTTCCGCCTCTATGAATTTGCTTATTGTAGATATTTCATATAAGTGGAATCATACTGTATTTGTCCTTTTGTATCTGTCTTATTTCACTCAACACAATGATTTCAAGGTTCATCCATGTTGTAGCATGTATCATCATTTCATTCCTTTTTTACAACTGAATAATACTCCATTGTATAGATCTCCCACGTTTTGTTTATCCATTCATCTGTTGATTGACACTTTTACCCCCCACCCCCCACTTTTATTTTCTTTTAAATTGTAAATATTGGTTCTAAATAATGGAATTTGCTTCCTGTGGTCATGTGTGTGCCTGAGCCACACATGACTGCACTTTTGAGTGTCACATCCCTGTAGGTAGAATTCTAGCTGGGGTGACTTTGGGCAAATGACCAAATCCCTTAAGCTCAACTATGAAATGGGAATAAGAGTGGGACCTGCCTCTGAAGGGGGGCTGGTAGAAGACTGCATTTAGGGTGCTGATCAATGTGCCTGGCTTGTAAGCCTGCGATGATGGTGGTGATTGCTATCATTAAGGAGCTACCGTGAGTTCTGGCTTAAGGCATCCGTGATTCTGCCAGTCTTTTGTCCACTGTCCTCTATGTGGAGGTGGAGAGGCGGGTGACAAGACACCCACTTCTGCCATTAACTAGTAGTGTGACCTTAAGGAAGTCACTCAGCCTCTTTGGGCTTTTTTTTTTAAAGATTTTATTTATTCATTCATTTACCGCCCCGCCCCCTTGCTGCTTGTGCTCGCTGTGTCCATTTGCTGTGCGTTTTTCTGTGTCTGCTTGTCTCCCATTGCTGGGTCATCCTGCTGCGTCAGCTCACCGCGCCACGCGGGCCGGCCTGCCTTCACCAGGAGGCCCCGGGAATCGAACCCAGGGCCTCCCATATGGTAAATGGGAGCCCTACTGATTGAGCCACATCCGCTTCCCCCCTCTTTGGGCTTTTGTTTCCTCATCTGTACAGTGGGCATAATCCTAGTCCTGATCTCACAGAGTTGCGGTGAAGCTCCAGTGATATAGCAATAATGAGAACTAGTAATTATCGAGGAGGATCTTTGATGAGTGGTTGAGCAGTGGAGGGTCTGGGGTAGGGCTGGAGGAGTGGGCAGTGTGGGGAGGTCTTAATATTGGGAGGGGACAGAGACGGGAGGGCCTTGGTAGAAGGAGAAGGGGAAGGGAGTAGAGTTTTGTTACAGGGAGGGAGCAATGGAGGGGGGCCTGAGGAGAGGAAAGGGTAGGAGGTGGGTCTGGGTAGGAGGGGATATGGGGGGACCTGGAGGGCAGCCCCAGGTGCCCTCCCTGGCTGGCAGCCCTGCCTTGGCCTGGGCTAACCAGGCCCTGCCCTCATAGCTGGCTGCACCTTCGAGGAGGCGAGTGACCCAACAGTGCCCTGCGAGTACAGCCAAGCCCAGTACAATGACTTCCAGTGGGAGCAAGTGCGGAGCCACCCTGGCACCCGGACCCCTGCAAACCTGCCCCATGGTGAGTCTATTCCCCATCCCCATGCTCCCTCCCCTCTTCATGTCCTTCTAGGGGCAGTTCTGCCTACCTGCTCTGTGACCTTGGGCACATTAATAACCTCTCTGGCCCTCATCTGCTTTTGCATCTGTAATTAAGTATGTGATGCTGTGAATGTAGAACTCTCTGGATGCTGTCCAACTGTGCACATAAGGTAGTTTTACCTGTAAAATGGGTGCACACAGGTAATCAAAAGTCCTTACAGCTGTCAATTAAAACCCGATTCCCATTACTCCCCTGCAGCTCGGCTCGGGATCCCCAGGACTTGAAGATGCTGTCAGAGCAGAGACATTGGGGACTGGATGTGTATAAAAACTTCCTTCCTCTGTTCCTTTTTCCTGGAAGTCCCAGATCCTTCCCACCTCCCATCTTGTTCCACCCCTATTTCAGGAAGGGGTACTTTTGGCATCCTCAGCACTGGACTAGGAGCTGGAGACTAATTAACTGGTCTTTATTCTGATCTCCTACTTAAATGATGATCCCCTAGAGGACTGGCTCCAGAGTTATGAAGACCTGGGTTCAAATCCTGCCTCTATCCCTTTACCAGCTGTGTGATCTTGGGCTAGTCACTTAACCTCTCTGAGTCTCCATTTTCTTAATGGAGAAAACAATAGTATTGATTTCATAGGGCTATCAGATAATGCCTATAAAATTCATAGCAGGGGGGTGGTATGTAGGGACTCAGTTAATATTTAGTTGCTATTGCTGGAGGTCTTTGAGGACCCCTCATGCTAGCACTCCACTGCTGGTTCAGAATCAACTGGGAAATAAAAGGTATCACAGATGGAGGCCCGATTACCAACTTGATTACTGATGAAGGCTGGATCGGAAAATGTAGCCTAGTGGGAGAACCAGACGGGCTCCCCTGCCCTACCACAGTAGTGGGCCAGGGCCTCCCTGTCCGCCTGTGGCGTGGCTGAGATTGCACCTGCTGTTGGGGGCAGGGGGAGCAGCAAAGGCCTTCCGTGGTGGGGCCAGGACTTGAAGCTAGTGGGAAGAGGCCCTCTACTTCCCAGTGCAGGCGGCCTCTGCTGCCTTGTCTTCCACGGCTCTGGCTGCCTCCTGGAGGCCTCTCTGCCTCCCCCTTCTGTGCCGCCCCTGCGGCATTCGTCTCTGTCTCCTCAGGGCTCTCAGCTCCCTGTTTGACCTCTGTGCTGGTGGGTATCACAGTCAGACATGGCTGAGAGTGACCTTTCAAGGTACCTCCACATCCCCCAGGCCCAGCCTTGGCCGGGTGCATGATCGGCATCCCAGTACCAGGCAGCCGATTTGAAATTCCCTCTTACAGCCTTGACTACCATGTGTGGGCTCTTCTCTCGTTCACACAGGAGCTGTGAGAAAGGGGAGAGAGGAATTTAGAATTTAGGGAGGGCCTGGTGTGAGATCTTGGAGATGCAGTGGTAAGCAAGACAGACTTTCTCAGACCTCTTGAGACTTGCATTCTGGAGAAGGGAGTTGGGGGTGGGTAGAGAGAAGGAAGGAGGGAGATTCATACTCAGAGGCAGAGAGCAGGAGAGAGGAGAAGGCAAAGTGATGGGGGGCAAAGCGAGTAAATGAAAGGGAAGGGGAGGGATGGAGAATGGGAGAAAAAATTAGGGAAAAAGGAAAAAGAGAGGCAGAGGGAGCAGGAGGAAGAGGCAAGAACAAAGTGTCAGATTGGAAGGGGAGAGATACACACACAGCTGCTCACTAGAAGAGGAGAGAGGAGGAAGAGGAGCGGGCCAAGTGTGTGTTGGGGGCTGGGATGAGCTGTCCTGGGGAGGGACAGCTGCCTGACCAATGGGCACCTGGAGTTTGTTTTGTCTCGGGCCCAGCCAGGGCTGATCCAGGGCCCTCCCCTGTAGACTCCTGGCTTGCAGAGATGAATGAGATCCCCTCCAGTGGATTCCCTGGGGACCCAGCCGGAGTGGGGAGCCTCGTGGTTTGGGAGCTGAATGAGCTTGTGCTGGCTGGCAGCCAAGCCCAGGCGGCAGCAGTGCTGGGTGGCTGAGGGCGCCTCCTTGGAAGCTGCAGGCCTTCTCTCCTGACAAGGAACCATAATCCACCGCCGGGCTGAGAAGTCCAGCTCCCTGGCTCCTCACCAGCACACAGCCTTGCTCTCTGGGGAAGGGACAGGGCCTGCCTTTCTCCGGATTAGAAATCCAGAGAATTTGTATCCCAGGATCTTAGACGCAGGGCATTGGGCTGGAAGGGAAGCTAGTCCTTTCATTCAGTCTGTTCCATACAGTGTGGAGTCATGTGCTGGGCACACAGTGGAGCCCTGAGGCACCACAGGACCCTGGCACACCCCCACACCCTGTATTAGTCACCCACGGGGGCTGTGGAGGGAGGGCTTGGGAAGAGGTGGCCTTTGAGGGCCTATGTGCCAGGCTCTTGACTCCTGAGAGAATGACCTAGTCTATCTCCAGGGACAGCTCAGAACGTGGGCAAGTCTGTGTATCCAGTAGGCCATGAGCTTGGGCTGTAATCTGTAGGTGGTGAGGAGTCACAGAAGGGTTTGATAAAGTCAGATTTGTGTGTGGTTTTTTTTTTTTTTTTCCTGCTCTAACTCTCTCCTTTGGGAAACAGGCCCAGGGAAGTGAAGGGACTTACCCAGTGAGTCAGAGCTGGGCCAAGGACTCCTAACTCCCAGTGGGTCCACATGCCTGGAGGCCTTTGTTTCTGCCCTCCTGATCCTGGTCCTCCTCCAAGCCTCCTTGGCTCCTGCCTCTTCCTGCTCTCTTTCCAGGCTCCTATCTCATGGTCAATGCTTCCCAGCATGCCCCAGGCCAGCGGGCCCATGTCATCTTCCAGAGCCTGAGTGAGAATGACACCCACTGTGTGCAGTTCAGCTATTTCCTCTACAGCCAGGATGGGCACAGCCCGGGCACCCTGGGCATCTACGTGCGTGTCAATGGAGGGCCCCTGGGCAGTGCCGTTTGGAATATGACTGGATCCCACGGCCGAGTGTGGCACCAGGCTGAGCTGGCTGTCAGCACCTTCTGGCCCAATGAGTATCAGGTGGGCTGGGGTCAGTCTGTGGTCATCCTGTGATGGGGGGGTGATGTCATCCTAAGGCCAGGGATTAGTAAGTGAGTGACTGAGGTTGGAGTTGGTCTTTGTTCAACATCAGGGTTAATCTGTGGTCAGGGTCATGGATCAGTCTGAGGTCAGTCTGGGCTCAGCATCAGGGGTCATTTGTAAATAAGAATAGTCTATGGCCAGGGTCAAGGATGAACTGGAACAGTGTTGACCTGGAAACCCTGTCTGGATGGAAAAAGAATTTTGCTCTTTGAAGGTAACTCTCCAGGCTTGGCTTTGAAAATGTTAGTTCCAGATGCTGATATCACAGTCTCCCCCAATTAGCTGGGTTGGTAGCGAGGGTCAGTGTGAGCTGGGCAGACCTTGGCTGGTGAGGAGGATGGGGCTGGGGTAGAGCTGAAGGAGGCAAAGATGGAGGGGTGCCAACGTGACACGGGCCTTCCGCCTCCTGCAGGTGCTGTTTGAGGCCCTCATCTCCCCAGACCGCAGGGGCTACGTGGGCCTAGATGACATCCTGCTTCTCAGTTACCCCTGTGGTGAGTCTCAGCCCACTGGGGGTACAGAGGTGAAGGGCGCGGGCGGCCGCGGCTTCTGCCTGCAGGGGGCGCAGGCCCAGGTCACGGCGCTGCTCTATTCCCGCAGCCAAGGCCCCGCACTTCTCCCGCCTGGGCGATGTGGAGGTCAACGCAGGCCAGAACGCCTCGTTCCAGTGCATGGCGGCGGGCAGGGCGGCCGAGGCAGAACGCTTCCTCCTGCAGGTTTGGGGGTGGGGGTGGGGGACTTGGCCAAGGTGGGGGGGGGCGGGCTTCTTCCTGGTCCTAGCTCCCCTGCGTGTTGCTGAGTCCTTACACTGTCCTCCAACACCCATACACATGCCTCTGCGTCCACCCCTCATTACTGGCTAGTCCCCAGGTTCCGTGTTGCCAGCTTGGGTGCCTCCCTCCTCCCACACCCTGGGCAGGGCGCGACTCCAGGATCCCTCAAGTCCGCTCCCCACCAAAGCGACCACCTTCTCTCAGCCTCTAATCTCGCACCATCCTGTGGTGAAGCTGGTTCCAGGAACCCCATGTCCTCCCTGTCACAGCGGGATCGGGACCCCTCCCTCCCCGGCGCCCCTGACCCCGATACCCTCCCCTCTCCCCCGCAGCGGCAGAGTGGGGCGCTGGTGCCCGCCGCCGGCGTGCGGCACATCAGCCACCGGCGCTTCCTGGCCACTTTTCCGCTGGTCGCCGTGAGTCGCGCGGAGCAGGACATGTACCGCTGCGTGTCCCAGGCCCCTCGCGGCGCGGGCGTCTCCAACTTTGCGGAGCTTATCGTCAAGGGTCAGTGCGCAGACGCCCGCTATCGGCGCACCCTCTGAGGGGTGGGGATGTGGGGGTCTGGCCAAGGGGCGGGACCGGTGGAGGGGACAGGGTCAAAGTGAGAGCCAGGAGAGGCAGGATCCAGCGGTGAGGGGTGTTGACGGGAGGGGTGTGTGGTCAGCCATTGGAGGCGGGGACTTGGGGATTCTGAGGGGCATATGGGAGAGGATGTGGGCTGAGGGGTGAGGGCGGGTTGGGGTCTTACGGAGGGCGGGCGGGGTCACATTGTTGAGCTGGTCCCTTAGAGCGTGGGGATTTAGTGGGGGCTGGAGAGGCGACTTGGTCCACCGAGGAGGGCTCCTGGGATTTGGGTGTGGTGGAGGTGCGGAGTTGGGGCCGGGGTCTCACAGCAGCATCTGCCGGCTGCCCTCGGACCCCGTCTCCTTGCAGAGCCCCCCACCCCCATCGCGCCCCCGCAGCTGCTTCGTGCAGGTCCCACCTACCTCATCATCCAGCTCAACACCAACTCCATCATCGGCGACGGGCCGATCGTGCGCAAGGAGATCGAGTACCGCATGGCGCGCGGCCCGTGGGCCGAGGTGCACGCCGTCAGCCTGCAGACCTACAAGCTGTGGCATCTGGACCCGGACACCGAGTACGAGATCAGCGTGCTGCTCACGCGCCCGGGCGAAGGCGGCACTGGCCGCCCCGGACCGCCGCTCCTCAGCCGCACCAAGTGTGCAGGTGGGTGAGCCAATTCTGTGATTTTTAGTATATTCAGAGTTGTACAACCATCATCACAAATTTATCATTCCACAAAACAACCCTACATCCTTTAACAGTCACCCCATATTCGTCCTCCCCACTTCCCAACCCCAATTCTAGGCAGTCGCTAATCTATTTTCTTCTCCACAGACTTGCCTATTCTTGACATTTCATAGAAATGGAATCATACAATACGTGGCCTTTTGTGACTGGCTTTTTTTACTCAGCAAAAGGTTTTCAAGCTAGGGCTAGGACTCCCCAGCAGTTGACTGCCCTTCTCTTCCTCTCATGCTGTTGCTGGGGCTGGTGGCCCAGGGGGTTCTTACTCCTTGGAGGCCATGTGGACCATAAGGTCCACCACCCTGTTGCTTTGCCAAATTCATTGTCATACCAGGAAAAATGAGCTTGACAAAGTGGTCGTTGAGGGCAATGCCATGCAAGCATCAAAAGTGGACAAGTGGGTGGGTGTCACTGTTAAAGTTGCAGGAGACAGCTTGGTCTTCAGTGTAGCCCAGAATACCCTTTAGGTGACCCTCTGACTCCTGCTTCACCACTTTCTTGATGTCATTGTATTTGGCCACTTTCTCCAGATGGCAGGTCAGATCCATGATGGACACATTGCGGGTGGGGACCCGGAAGGCCATGCCAGTGAGCTTCCCATCCAGCTCCTGGATGACTTTGCGTGGTCACCGCCTTGGCAGCACCAATATATTCAGGGATGATGTTCTGGGCAGCCCTATGGGCATCATGCGACATGTTCCCAGAGGGGCCACCCACAGTCTTCTGAGTGGCAGTGATGTTGAGGACCATGGTCATGAGTCCCTCCTTGATGCCAAAGTTGTCATGGATGACCTTGGCCAGGAGGGCCAGGCAGTTGGTGGTGCAGGAAGCATTGCTGATGATTTTCAGGGAGTTGTCATACTTGTCATAGTTCATGCCCATCAAAAACATGGGGGCACCAGCTGAAGGGGCAGAGATGATGACTCTCTTGGTGCCACTCTTCAACTGAGCCCCAGCCTTCTCTAGGGTCATGAAGACACCAGTAGACTCCTCAACACATTCAGCACCAGCATCACCCCATTTGACATTGATGGGATCTCGCTCCTGGAAGATAGTCATGGGATTCCCACTGATGACAAGCTTCCCATTCTCAGCCTTGACAGTGCTTTCGAACTTGTCATGGGAGGAATCATACTGGAACACGTAGACCATGTAGTTCAGTGACCAATGTAGGTCAGTGAAGGGGTCATCAATGGCAACAACCTGCAATTTGCTGGAGTTTACAGCAGCCCTGGTGACCAGGCGCCCAATACAGCCGCATCTCTTTATTCTGACTTCCACCTTTGGGTCTCAGGGATGCAGCTTTTGTTGCTCCACTTTTCCATTTTTCATGAAAAGATGTGGCTGTTTGTTGAACAGGCAGGAGCAGAGAGGCAACTTTTGTATATTCTTTTGCATGTGGATATACAGTTGTCCCACCTCCATTTTTTGAAGGGACTCTTCTTTCCCCCATTTAATTGTCTTGGTGCTGGGGTTGGCTTGTTTCACTCAGTGTCATTCCCTGGAGATTCATCCAAGTTGTTGCGTGTATCAATAGTTTATTCCTTTTTTATATTCCGTAGAATGGATATGCTACAGTTTGTCTAAACATTCACTGATTGGAGGACATCTGGTCTGATTTCAGTTTTTGACTATTACAAAAATAGCTGCTATGAACATTTGTGTATAGGTTTTTGTGTGAACATAAGTTTTTATTTCACTTGGGTAAATGCCCAAGGGTACAATTGCTGGGTCATATGGTAACTGCATGTTTAGTTTTATAGGAAGCTGCCAAACTGTTTTCCAGAGTGGCTGTACTATTTTACATTCCCTCCAGGAGTGTATGCGTGATCTGGTTTTTCCTCACCAGTATTTGGTGTTGTCACTATTTCTATATATTTTAAGACCTTCTGAGAAGTGTGTAAAGATAGCTCATTGTGGTTTTATTTTTTTTTTATTTTTTTATTTTTTTATTTTTATTTTTTTTACTGGGAGGTCCCGGGGATCGAACCCGGGTCCCTTCATATGGGAGACGGACGCCCAACCAGTTGAGCCACATCCAACCCTCATCATTGTGGTTTTAATTGACATTTCCCTAATGGCTAGTGATGTTGAAAATGTCTTTTTAGGTCTTTATTTGCCATCTATGTATCTTCTTTGGTGAAATGTCTATTCATGTCTTCTGCACATTTTCTAATTGTGTTGTTTTTTACTGTTGAGTTTTGAGAGTTCTTTATATAGTCTAGATACTAGTCCTTTGTTGGATATGTGGTTTACAAATATTTTCTCCTGTCTGTAATTTGTCTTTTTATCCTCTTCACATAGGCTTTCACAGAGCAAAAGTTTTAAATTTTGATGAGGTTCAGTTTAACAGTTTTTCTTTTTATGGATTGTGATTTTGATGTCAAGTCCAGGAACTCTTAGCCTCTTTGGAAAATCCCAAAAATTTTCTCTTGTTTTTTTTTTCCCCCCCTAAAGGTGTTACAGCTTTACATTTTACATATAAATCCATGATCCATTTTGAATTAATTTTTGTATAAGGTGTGAGGTTTAGGTTGAGATTTATTTATTTAGTCTATCAATGTTCTTCAGTGTTTTTTTTTTTTGTTTTTTTTTTTAAAGATTTCATCTATTTATTCATTTATCCCCGCTGCCCGCGCCCGCCGGGTCAGCCAACCACGCCATGCGGGCAGGCCCGCCCCCACCAGGAGGCCCCGGGAACCGAACCCGGGGCCCCCCACACGGTAAACGGGAGCCCCACTGATCGAGCCACAGCCGCCTCCCTTCAGTGTTTTTTAAAGCTGGTTGTATTAGTCAGCCAAAAGGGGTGCTGATGCAAAGCACCAGAAATCTGTTGGCTTTTATAAAGGGTATTTATTTGGGGTAGAAGCTTACAGTCACAAGGCCCTAAAGAGTCCAGCGCAAGGCACCATAAGAGGTACTTCCTTACGTTGCCACGTGTTGAAACAAGATGGTGGGTGATGACTGTGAGGGTTCAGCCTTCCTTCTTCCTCTTAAGGCTCCGTGGTCCCAGCTTCTTCTGGTCTCAGCTGTAGGCTGGCATAAGGCTCGACTGTCTTCCTGGGGCTCGTTTCTTTCCATCTCAGCTGCTCTGGTTTCTTCACAATGTCAGCTGTAGGCTATCAGGCTCATCTCTCTTCCCAGGACCTCTGCCATGTCTAATGAGCTGTCTCTCTTTCTCTGCCATGTCTTTTTTTTTTTTTTTTAAGATTTATTTTATTTTATTTATCCCCCCCCCTTGCTGCTTGCACTCACTGTCTGCTTTCTGTGTCTATTTGCTGTGCGTTCTTCTGTGTCTTCTCGTCTTCTCTTTAGGAGGCACCAGGAACCAAACTTGGGACCTTCCGATGTGGGAGAGAGGTACCACCTCAGCTCCCTGGTTTGTTGTGTCTCTCGTTGTCTTTTTCCTCTGTGTCTCTTTTTTGTTGCATTATCTTGTTGTGCCAGCTGTCCATGCGGGCCCATTTTTGCCTTCACCAAGAGGCCCCAGGAATTGAACCCAGGACCTCCCATATGGTAGACGGGATCCCAATCGCTTGAGCCACATCCGCTTTCCTGCCGTTTCTTTTTCTGTATGTGTGTCCACCCACCAAGGGGGCAGGGACTCAACACCCTACTGATGTGGCCGAATCAAAGCCCTAATCTTAATTTAGTCAAATAAACATAACCTTTGAATTTAATATAATCAAAGGGTATCATGCCCGACCAGTTTACAAACATAATCAGTATCTCTTTTTGGAATTCATAAATATTATCAAACTACCACACTGGTCTAGGATCCATCTGAAATCCAGTTTGGTGTCCTGGAGAGCCACTCTTGGGGAAACCCTCGGGTGGTGGATTGAGTGTTCCAGTGGATATCGCTTTCTAGCTGAGGGATCTGGGTCAGGTTACTTAGCCTCTCTGAGCTGCAGCCCCCTTGTTTTATAAAATGGGGGTGTCAATAATTATCTTTACCATACAGGGTTAGTGTGAAGATTAATTCAACACATCTTTATCAAGTGCCTCTCATGTGCCAGGAACTATTCTGGTTTCTTGGGCTATATGACAGTGAACAAGACTGACAGAGGTTGCTTTACATGGAACTCACACCTGATGAGAGGAGACAGATGATAAATAAGTAAACAAGTGAAATATCTAGTTTGTCAGATGATGTTCAGTGCTATAAAGAGGAAGAAAGCAGGGAGGGAATGGACACATGGGTGGGAGGGTTGTTATTTTAAAAAGGCTCAAGAGACTGTCTTAACTGAGAAGGTGACATTTGACCTGAGACCTGAAGGAAGTGAGGGACTGAACCATGTAGAAAACTGGGGAAATTGCCAAGGGAAGGAGCGTTCCAGGCAGACTGAACAGCAAGTGCAAAGGCCCTGGGCCTGGAGCAGGTTTGGCCTGTGTACAGCAAAGACCAGGATAGCTGTGGTCTGGTGATTGAGGGAGTAGATGGCAGGAGAGGTGGGCCAAGTCATGTTGGGGATGTGGGACTCATAAGCCATTTTACAGTGAGTGAGCCGGGGAGCCATTGGTTCGATTGGAGACTCTGGCCCCATTGTGGAGACTCAAGTGGGCAAGGACACCAGAGAGGAGACCAGTGAGGAAGCTACTGCAACAGTCCAGCTGAAAGGCAGTGGTAGCTGGGGGCAGGCAGAGTGGCAGTGGTAGAGGTGGATCGGATATCCTTTTTTTTTATTATTTTTTTTAATTTTTATTTATTCATTTATCCCCCCCTTGCTGCTTGTGCTCGCTGGGTCAGCCAACCACGCCGTGCGGGCGGGCCTGCCCTCACCAGGAGGCCCCGGGAACCGAACCCGGGGCCTCCCATATGGTAAACGGGAGCCCCACTGATTGAGCCACAGCCGCTTCCCATGGATCGGATATCCTGATGGATCGGATATGCTATGAGAGAGAGGGAAATAGCGAGAAATCAAGGACGGCTCCAAGGCTTTTTGCCTGAGTAGCTGTAAGGATGGAGTTGTCATTTGCTGCAATGGAGCAGACTACAGAAGGAGCAGGTTTGATGGGGAAGTTCTATGTTGGGAACGTTAACTCTTGAGATGCCTATTAAGTGTTCAAGTGGAGATATCCATCAGGCAGATGGATACCCAAGTGTGGAGTTCAAGGAAGAGGTTCAGGCTGCAGATATAAATTTGAAAGTCATAAGCATAGAGATGGTATAGATGGTATTTAAAGCCACAAGTCTGGATGAGATCATTTACACTGGTGGTTCTCAACTGGGGGTGATTTTGCCCCACCCCAGGAGACTTTTGGCAATGTCTGGAGACATTTTTGACTGTCACATCTGGGGAATGGTGTTACTGGCATCGAGGGGCTGTAGGCCCGGGATGCTGCTAAACATATTACACAACAAGAATGATCAATAGTGCTGAGGTTGAGAATCCCTGATTTAGTCCTTTAGAGTGTAAAGAATAAGTGTAGACGGAAAAGAGAAGAGCAGGTATGAGGCCTGACCCCTGGGGCCCTGCAGTATTTAGGATTAAATGCAGGCAATTGCATGCATAATACATTGAATGCTGTGAGATATAGTGCCGAACACATAGTAAGCATTCAGTAAGTGACAACTGTCATTACTTTGTTGTTTTTATGTTTTCAAAGCCACTTCCGGCCAGGCACCAAGAATAAAGAAATCAGAGCTAGAGTGTCTATAGAGAATCTCTATCCATTCCCTTTAGTGTATAGATTGGGAAACAGACTGAGAGAGGGAAAGGGACTTGCCTGTGATCACACAGTGAGCAAAGGACCCAGGTTTCACGGTGGTGGCTGATGATTTTTCCACTTCATTATACTGTGGTTATTCCCATTTTACAGATGAGTAAACTGAGATTCAGAGATTTAGTCACTTGCCTATATCCACAGAGTGAGTCCATAGAGGAGCCAGAACCATCATTTGAATCCCGTTTTCTAACCCAGTGTTTTTTTTTTTTTTCTTTTTCTTTTTTTTAACAACAGCAACAACAGCCACACGTGCTAAGCATCTACTTTGTGTTGTTATGCACTTTACCTAGACCAGCCAGGAGGAAGCTGGGCCAAGGACCAGGCAGATAACCCAGACAACTCCCTGGGTCCCTTAGTTATGTGCTCCTCTTTGTTGACATCATATCCCTCCTTTGCTCAGGCCCCGTGGCCAGTTGTCGTTTTGCTATTGGCCAGCTGTGTTGTCATCACCTCCATCTCCGTGAAGCTCCCCTCTCACAGTATTATTTCCTGTGAACACAATCGGATAACATCAGTAAACGTCATTTTGAAAAAAAAATCACCCTAAATCTCATCTTTCTAGCCCAACAGCTGTTTTAGTTTTTCTGTTTCCTTCAAATCTCTGCCCATATGCCAACAGTACACATTTTACACCCTTGTCACTTGATGCAGAGAGCACTGTGTTTTCTGCTTCATTTGCTTGGTGGTGTTACATGCATTATGTTGTTTATTATGTTTATTGGCTATGTAGCAGGCATTGAGTGGCCTCATATTGCTGGACTATTTGTTTCCAGATCCCCATGAGTATAAGTAAGACTACATTGAAAAACTCAATACTTACAAGGTTTTCTTTTCTGAGTTATTATTATTTTTTAAGATAAATGGTCAGGAGTGGTTAAAAAGGGCTTTTTGACATATATTGCTATAAGACAATGGCTGTACTAATTTCTGCTGCTATCAGCATCTCAAGTTAGTGCATATGCATTTCTTTATTAATTATTGCAGGCTGGGCAGTGTGACTCACATCATTTCATGTAATTCTCACATTCTCTAAGGTAGCCATTATTATCTGCATTTTTAGTTGAGGAACCTGAGGTTCAAAGCGAGTTAAGTAACTTCCCTAAAGTCACAGAGTTGGTGAGGAGTAGACATGGGACTTGAACTTTGGCACATCTGATTCCGGTCCACAGGCCCTTCCACAACAAACAGTTGAAAGCTTCAAGGTTGTGTACTTACCAGCATTATTAAAAACACATTTTGACCTGATTTATCCCATGCAAAATGTTATCCTCCTTGTTTTAATGTGTGTTTCGAACTTTGATCTCTGAGTGGCCTGCAGTCCTGTAGAATTTAAAGAGATGAGGCTTTGAGGTTCCTAACTTCTGTTTTGTCAGTGTGTGTTGGCAGCTGAAAAGAATGTGTCTGGATGCCAGATGGTCTTTGGAAACACAGAGAGACTCATTAATTCACACCCCTCAATCAACATATCAGTCTGTAGTCAACAAACTGTTTGAGCACCCTGGATGTGCCGAGGTTTGTTCAGAGTAGGGAGAGAAGAGAGAGTGGGCCTTTTTTTTTTTTAAAGTCCCCTCAGTTTATCCAGGTAGATGGGAGGTGACATAGCTGTTGGAGAATGAGATTTCAAGTATGAGGTTGGGAATTTCATCATCCAAGCCAGAGGTTGCTATCTTGTGCCCTACAAGGTGATTTAAAAAAAACTTGAGTAGATTGCCAATATTTAAAAATCTGGAGATTTCACATGAAAATCTGAATTTCTGGCTTCTCTTGAAAAAATGGGAAGATCTGGCAACACTGAGCCTTTAGTCCTGCAGGACAGTAAGTGCCTGGAGCTGAGTAGCAGCTCCCGGGGAGCTGTGAGCAGTAGGAGCCAGCTCTTGAGTGTCCAGGTGGGATGGGACTTGGGTGTGCTTTGCTTATGAGAAGGGAGTCGGGCTATCTGTAAGAAAGGGGAGGGCCTTGCTCTTAGCAGTTGCTGAAATAACTCTCTTGGTGGACCTATAGTAGACTGGAGACATGCGCCTTGCCTGTGGCCCAGGGAAGAAAGAGAATCTCTTGAGTGAGAACAGAGACTTGTACTGTGCTGTACCTTGGGGCCAGCATCTAGGCGTGTTCTCCATGCTCTCCCAAGTCTCCTGGGTGCAGAGCAAGCTGGGCTGAGGTTTCCCTTTGCATCTTCTTTGTCAAGGGCATTCTGAGCAAATTAATCATATAAAAATGATAATAGGGTTGTGCTTAATCTTAAGAGGTCAAGCAGCAGTATTTTCTCACCTGTTCATTAAGGCATGTCCCGAGATCGTCTAATTGGGGACATGATGCAGGTGCTCACAGAACTTGAGAGCAGTGAGACCACATTTCACAGAATCAGGATGCAAGAGAGACAAGGATCATTAGAAGGAATCTTGGCTTCTTCCCTCATTTTACGGATGAGGAAATTGAGACTCAGAGTGGTTTGCTTAAGATCACATAGGTGAGGGGATGCAGAGACAGAACTGGGGGCTGAGCCTCTGCGCTCCAGACTAGCTTTGCTTCAGGAGCCTCAGTTTCTTTATTTATAAAATGCACCAACCTTCTGGCCCATGGGGTAGTTAAGAGGCTGTAAAGCACAAGAGCATGCTTCTCCATGCTGGCATAGCTGTCTCTCTCCTGAGGCATTGATGTGAGTGTTTTTTTAAAACACAACAACATGTCCAATGTGGTTTAGAGGGGAGGAGAATACCCTGCCTAAAATGTCGCTCAAAAACCCAGGCTGGTGGAGGCTCCATCATCTTGTGGCTGCAGCATCTGGAGACGAGGTCTTGGTCCCCACAGCAGGGGATGAGAGGAGCAGAGGTTGCACACTGGCTTTTTTTTTTCTTCCTGTATTAATCAATTTATTTTTAATTGTGGCAAATTATACATAACATAAAAATCATTTAACCACTCTAAGTGGACAATTCTTTTACATTAAGTGCGTTGACAAGCCTGCATAACTTTTACCGCTATTCCCAGACTGTTTTCATCATCCCAAACCAAAACTTATACTCATTTAGCAATAACTCCCCATTTTCTCCTCCCCCACTCCATTCCTCTAACCACTATTCTGCTTTCTGTCTCCATGAATTTGCTTGTTCTAAGTATTTCATAAGATAAATCATATAGTATTTGTCATTTTGTATCTGGCCTATTTTACTCAACATAATGTCTTCAAGGTTCATCCACACTGTAGCATGTGCCAGCACTTCATTTCGTTTTACAGCTGAATAATATTCCATTGTATGGATATACCACATTTTGTTTATCCATTATCTATTGTTGGACTCTTGGGTTGCTTCTACCTTTCGGCTATTGTGAATAATGCTGTGATGAATAATGCTGTTGATGTACAAATATCTGTCTGAGTCCCTGCTTTCAATTCTTTTGGGTATATACCTAGACGTGGAATTGCTGGGTCACGTGGTAATTCTATGTTTAACTTTCTGAGGAACTGCCAAACTGTCTTCCACAGCAGCTGCACCATTTTACATTGCTACCAACAGTGTACTAAGGTTCCTATTTCTCCAAATCCTTGCATCCTCAACAACACTTATTTTCAGTTTTTTTTTTTTTTTAAATACTAGCCATCCTAGTTGGTGTGAAGTGGTATCTCATTTTAGTTTTTATTTGCATTTCTCTAATGGCTAATGATGTTAAGTACGTTTTCATATGCTAATTGACCAATCGAATAGCTTCTTTGGAGAAATGTCTATTCAAATCTTGACCATTTTTTAATTGGGTTGTTTGTCTTTTTGTGGTTGAGTTATATGAGTTCTTTATATATTCTAGACACTAAAATTTTGTCAGATATACGGTTTCCAAGTATTTTCTCTATTCTGTTGGTTGTCTTTTTCACTTTTTTTTTTTTTAAAGGAGGTACTGGGGATTGAACCCAGGACCTCGTACATGGGAAGCAGGCACTCAACTACTGAGTTACATCCACTCCCCAGTGACAGATAGTTTTTTCATTTGTTTGTTTGTTTTTAGGAGGTACTGGGAATTGAACCCTGTACCTTGTACATGGGAAGCAGGTGCTCAACCACTTAAACCACATCTGCTCCCCTTTCACTTTCTTGGTTATATCTTTTGATGTACAAAAGATATAATTGTGATGAAGTCCATTTTAACAATTTTTTGCTTTTGTTGCTTGTCCTTATGGTGTAAAATCTAAAAATCTGTTGCCTACTGCATGATCCTGAAGATAGTTACTTATGTTTTCTTGTAAGCATTTTATAGTATTAGCTCTTGTATTTAGGTTGTTGATCCAATTTGAATTAATTTTTTTTTTTTCTTTAAGATTTTATTTATTTATTCATTTATCCCCCCCCCTTGCTGCTTGTGTTCGCTGGGTCAGCTAACCACGCCGCGCGGGCGGGCCTGCCTTCACCAGGAGGCCCCGGGAACCGAACCCGGGGCCTCCCATATGGCAAACGGGAGCCCTACTGATTGAGCCACAGCCGCTTCCCTGAATTAATTTTTTATATGGTGAGAGATAGAGGTCTACAGTCATTCTTTTGCATATGGATTTCCAGTTGTCCCAACGTCATTTGTTGAAGAGAATATCTTTCCCCATGAGTGAACTTGGCACGTTATTAAAAATAACTTGTCTTAGATGTGTGAATTTATCTCTGGACTCTCTATTCCATTGTTCTATACGTCAATCCTTATGGCAGTACTTCACTATTTTTTTTTTTTGAGGTACCGGGACCTCGTATGTGGGAGGCTGGCACTCAACCACCGAGCCACATCGGCTCCTCTGAGTTGGCTCCCTCGTCTGTTTGCTTGTTGTTTGCTTGTTTTTTATTTTTTTTATTTTAACAAATCAATTTTATTGATACATATAAATAAAGTATACAACTCATCCAAAATATACAATCAATGGTATGCAGTATAATCACAGTTGTGATTCATCACTTCAAGCATTATTAGAGCATTTTCATTGTTTCAATAATAATATTAATAAACAAAAAACAGACAAACAAACAAGAAAAATCTTCACCTCTCAATCTCTCCCTGTTTCCCCTGCTGTACATAGCTGCTATTTCTGGCTATTCTTGCACAATTACTTATTTATTAAGCAGTTTTACTGAGATATATTCACATACCATATGAGCTATCTAAAGCGTATAGTCAGTGGCTTTTAGAACAATCACAATGTTGTGCATTCATCATCACAAAAATTTTTTGAACTATTTCTTTTTTTATATAATTTTTTTTTTATTTTTTAAAAGATAGATTACATAAACGTTACACAAAAAATATAGGGATTCCCATATGCCCCATTCCCCACACCTCCCACATCCTCCCACATAAACAACATCCTTCATTAGTGTGGCACGTTCATTACAATTGATAATTGCATCCTATGGCATTGCCACTGAGCATGGACCATAGTTCACATTGTAGTCTACACTCTCTCCCACACAGTTCTGCATGCTATGGGATGATATAAAATGGCCTATATCTGTCATAGCAGTGCCATTCAGGACAATTCCCAAGTCTCGAAAAAGCCCCTGTATTACACCTGTTTTTCCCTCTCCCTGCCCCCAGAACCTCCAGTGGCCACTGCCTGCACATCAATATTGTAATTTCTTCCATTGCTAGAATCCCAATAAGTCTATATTAGAATACCAGTAAGTCCACTCTAGTCTATAGTTCATTCCCCAATCCTGAGGATTCTGGGATGGTGGTCCACTCTACCTCCAATCGAGAGGGGGTTTCGATCCTGTATAGCTGATGGATGGGACTCTCTTGCTTGCTATTGTAGGTTCTCTCATTTCCTTGATATGGTGGTTGTCAATCCTCACCTCCTTGTTAGTTGTCCTGGGTGAGTCCAATGAACTGGAGAGTAGGTGTTGCAACTCCACTGAGGCTCAGGGCCTAGCTGGCACATGGATAGCCCAAAGATTCAAGTCTCTTAGACTTACACCTACAAACTCCAGCACCAAGTATAGGTTTAAATAGAAGGGACAGATGAGTCATGTGTAGGGAAGCCATAACTGAGTCCAACTCTTTCACTCTCAGGAGCACAAACTCCAAAGTAGGGCCCCCTGGCAAGGCACCAAACTCTGGAGCTATCCGCCCAGACCATAGGACCTGGGTGTCTCCAGAGCCCTCAGGAGCCCCACTGTTTGGGGTAGTATCCACTTTGGCAATCTATGAGATCCCGCTGAGATGTGCACAAGTGCCACCTCTGGGATGACCTACTGATTCACCCTGAAGTCTCCCAGCCATACAAACTCACCTGTCCATTCCCTTTCCCTCTTTTATTTGAGGACTTTTTCCAGTTTGCTCGTTTTTTGCTCATTTTGTTTTTTCTTGTTGTTTGCTCATTGTCTGCTGGTTGTTTTTTTTATTTTTGTTTTTGCTCATTATTTGTTTGTTTCCTTTAAGAGGCACCAGGAACTGAGCCTGGGACCCCCCATGTGGGAGGCAGGCACTCAACTGTGTGAGCCACATCCGCCCCCCTATACTGTTTTAGTTACTGTAGCTTTGTAGTAAGTTTTGAAATCAGGAATTGTGAGTCCTCCAACTTTGTTCTTCTTTTTAAAAGATTGTTTTGGCTATCCATGGCCCCTTGCAATGCCATATGAATTTGTGGATCAGCTTTTCCATCTCTGCTGGCATTTTGATAGGGATTGCACTGAATTTGTAGATTGCTTTAGGCAGTTTTGACATTTTAATAATATTAAGTCTTCCAATCCCTGAACACAAGATGTCTTTCAATTTAATTAGGTCTTCTTTAATTTCCTTCAGCAATGTTTTATAGTTTTCAGTTTACAAGTCTCACATCCTTGGTTAAATTTATTCCTAGGTGTTTTATTCTTTTGGATGCTATTGTAAATGGAATTATTTTTCTTGATTACTATTTTTTCAGTGCTGACTTCTGTGTGTTTATCTTGTATCCTGTAATTTTGCTGAATTCGTTAATTAGTTTTAGTAATTTCTTGTAGATTCTTTGGTTTGGGATTTTTTATAGACAGGATCATAATTTTACTTTTTCCTTTCTAATTTAGATGCCTTTTATTTCTTTCTCTTGCCTGATTTTTCTGGCTGGAACTTCCAGTACAATGTTGAATAACAGTGATGACAGTGGGCATCCTTGTCTTCTTCCTGATCTTAGGAGGAAAGCTTTCAGTCTTTCACCATTGAGTATGACATTTACTCTGGGTTATTTTTTTTTTTTTTTAGAAATAAATGTCCTTTATCATATTGAGAAAGTTCCCTTCTATTCCTAGTTTTCTGAGTGTTTTTTTAATCATGAAAGGATGTTGTATTTTGTCAAATGCCTTTTCTGTATCAATTGAGATGATCATATGCTTTTTTCCCCTGCATTCTATTAAAATAGTATATTATATTGATTGATTTTCTTATTTTAAACCAACCTTGTATTCCTGGAATAAATCCCACTTGGTCATGGTATATAATCCTTTTGATGTACTGTTTATTTGGCTTGCTCGTATTTTGTTGATGATTTTTCTAAACTCAGGGGATTTTGGTTTGTAATTTCTTTTCTTATGCTGTGTTTATCTGGCTTTGGAATCAGGGTAGTGCAGGTCTTATAGAATGGGTTAGGAAGTAATCTCTATTCTTCTGTTTTTTGGAAGATTTTGAGAAGATTGTTGTTAAATATTTAAAAGTTTGGTAGAATTCATCAGTAAAATCATCTCGTACTGGACTCTTCTTTGTTGGGAAGTTTTAAATTAACTGATTCAATCTCTTTACTTATTGTAGGTCTGTTGAGATTTTCTATTCTTTTTGTGTCAGAATAGGTAATTTGTACGTTTCTAGGACTTTGTCCATTTCACCTGGGTTTTCTGTTTGTTGGCATTTAATTGCTCATAGTACCCTTGTACAATCCTTTTAATTTCTATATGGTTGCTAGTGATATTCCCACTTTCATTCCCAAATTTAGTTATTTGTGTCCTTTCCCCATTTTCTTTGTCAGTCTGGATAAAGGCTTGTGAATTTTTCTATTCTCTATTTTATTTATATCTGCTCTAATCATTACTGTTTCCTTCCTTCTACTAACTTTGGGTTTCGTTTGTTCTTTTTCTAGTTTCTTTAAGTATGAAGTTAGGTAATTGACCTGTGAACTTTCTTCTCTTTTAATAGGCATTTAGAGCTATAAATTTCCCTCTGAGAACTGCCTTCACTGCAACCCATAAATTTTGGTATGTTGTGTTTCCATTTCCATTTGCCTTAAGTTTCCTAATTTCCTTGTGATTTCTTCTTTGGCCCATTGGTTGTTTAAAAGTGTGTTGTTTAATTTCCACAAATTTGTAAAATTTCTATTTTCCCTTCTGCTATTGATTTCTAGTTTTATTGGATTGTGACCGGAGAAGATACTTTGTATGATTTCAGTATTTTTAAGTTTATTAAGATTTGATTTGTGATCTAACAAATGGTCTAACCTGGAAAAAATGTTCCATATGCACTTGAGAAGAATGCGTATTCTGCTGTTGTTGGGTGGAGTGTTCTATATATGTCCATTAGGTCAAATTGGTTAAGAGTGTTGTTCAAGTCCTCTATTTCCTTATTGATTTTCTGTTTAGATGTTCTGTCAATTCCAACTAACATTGTAGAATTTTTTTTTTTTCTCATATATTTTGGGGCTCTGTTGTAAGGTACATATATGTTTATAATTGTTATGGATTCTTGCTAAATTGAACCTTTTATCAATATATAATAACCTTCTTTGTCTCCTGTAATCTTTATTGACTTAAAGGCTATTTTGCCTGACAATAATATAGCCATTTCAGCTCTCTGTTTTTTTTTTTTTTTACCGGGAGGTTCCGGGGATCGAACCCGGGTCCCTCCATACGGGAGACGGACGCCCAACCAGTTGAGCCACATCCGACTCCCTCAGCTCTCTTTTGATTAGTGGTTACATGAAATATCTTTTCCACCTTTTTACTTTCAACCTCTTTGTGTCTTTTTAATCTAAAATGAGTCTTTTTTTGGATGGCATATCAATGGAGCATGTCAATCTCTGCCTTTTAGTAGGGGAGTTTAATCCCTTGATATTTAAGGTAATAACCAAGAAGTAAGGAATTACTTCTGCCATTTAGCTATTTGTTTTCTGTGTGTCTTGTGTTTTTTTCCTCAATTACTCCACGTCTGTCTTTTTTAATACTTAGTTGCTTTTTTTGTAGTATACCAATTTGATTCCTTTCTATTTCCCTTTTCTTTATATTTTTTAGTTATTTTCTTAGTGGTTACTTTTTTAGTTACAATTAACATCTTAAACTAATAATCTAATTTGACTAGTTCCAACCTAGCTTTGGTAGTATACAAACTCTTTACTCCTATATATCTCCATCATTCCTGCTTTATATTGTGTTATATAGTGTATATCAGATTACATCTTTTACACTGTATGCCCATTAACATAGATTTTAAACATTATTTTACACATTTATCTGTTAATTTATATGGGGGGGGGAGGCATTACAATGCAAAGGTACAATAATAAAGGATTTTGTATTTACCTGTGTGGTTACCTTTATCAATGTTCTTTATTTCTTCTTATGGCTTTGAATGATCATCTAATGTCCTTTTATTTCAGCCTGAATGACTCCCTTTAGTACTTTTTATAGTTCTTCTGGTAATGAACTCTTTCAGCTTTTATTTATCTGTAAATGTCTTTGTTTCTCCTTCATTTTTAAAAAAGATTTACTATTTATTTATTTATTTCCCCCCTCGTTGTTTTGCGTTCGCTGTGTCCATTCACTGTGTGTTCTCTGTGTCTGCTCATCTTCTCTTTAGGAGGCACTGGAAACCGAACCTGGGACCTTCCATGTGGGAGAGAGGCACTAAATCGCTTCGAGCCACCTCAGCTCCCTGCTTTGTTGTGTCTCTCATTGTATTTCCTCTTTGTGTCTCCTTGTTGCATCATCTTGTTGCATCAGCTCATTGTGCCTGCCCATTATGCCTGCTCGCTATCTTGCTCATCTTCCCCAGGAGGCACCGGGAACTGCACCCCGGATCTCCCATGTGGTAGGTGGGAGCTCAGTCGCTTGAGCCACATCCACTTCCCTCTCCTTCATTTTTATTTTTTATTAAAGATTTAATTAATTAATTAATTAATTAATTTCTCCCCATCCCCTCATTGTTTGCATATGCTGTGTGCTGTGTCTTTAGGAGGCATCAGGAACGGAACCCGGGACCTCCGATGTGGGAGGGAGGCACCTAATCACTTGAGCCACCTCTGTTCCCTGCTTTGTTGTGTCTTTCATTATGTTTTGTCTTCTCATGTCTCTTGTTGTGTCACTTGTTGTGTCAGCTTGCCATACCTGCCTGTCATGCCAGCTCGCTGTCTTCTTTAGGAGGCACCGGGAACCAAACCACAGACCTCCCATGTGGTAGGCAGGACCTCAGTCGTCTGAGCCACATGCACTTCCCTCTCCTTCATTTTTGAAAGATAATTTTGGCAGATACATAATCCTTGTTTGACAGTTTTTTTTTAAGGATTTAAAATATGCCATCCCATTGTCTTCTGGCCTCCATGGTTTCTGATGAGAAACCCTTTGTTAATCTTATTGGGGATCGCTTGTATGTTCCAAGTCACTTCTCTCTTACTACTTTCTAAATTATGTCTTTGGATTTTGACAGTTTCTCTATAATGTGTCTTGGTGACGATCTCTTAGAATCTATCCTGCTTGGAGTTTGTTGTGCTCATTGGATGTGTATATTCATGTCTTTCATCAGTTTGGGGAAGTTTTTGGCCATTAATTTTTTCAAATTCATTTTCTGCCCCCTTTTCAATTTCCTATCCTTTTGGGACTCCAAAGATGCATATGTTGGTATAATTGATGATATCCTACAGGTCCCTCATGCTCTGTTCATTTTTCTTCATTTTTTCTTTTTGCTCCTTACACTGGATAATTTCAATGGTCTTGTCTCAAGTTCACAGATTCTTTCTTCTGCCTGTTCACATCTGTTGCCTGACCCATGAGTTTTTTTCAATTACTGTACTTTGCAGATCCAAAATTTGTTTTGTTCCTTTTTAAAAATAATTTCTATCTCATATTTCATTTAAACATCCTTTTTCTTATTTCCTTTAGCTCTTTCTATATGGATTCCTTTACCTCATTGTATGTATTTGAGACAATTGATTTAAAGTCTTTGACTAATAGTTCCAGTGTATGAGCTTCCTCAGGGATGGCTTCTGTCAGATTTTTTTTTTTTTTTTTCCTGTTAATGGGCCATACTTTCCTGTTTCTTTGTGTGTTTTGGAATTTTTCGTTAAGAACTGGAATTCT
This sequence comes from Tolypeutes matacus, assembly GCA_026826555.1. Lineage (NCBI taxonomy): Eukaryota > Metazoa > Chordata > Mammalia > Cingulata > Chlamyphoridae > Tolypeutes > Tolypeutes matacus. Next base: position 22,856,615 of record JAKSZT010053883.1, read on the forward strand.
GAGTATTATGTTGTTAAAACTCTGGAAATTTAGTTCTCCTACTCCTGTGGGATTGCTTTTTGTAGGGCTGCAACCACAAATTTGTGACTTTTCCAAACAATATTTGTTCCCATATGGGGAATGGAAAGAGAAAAGATAAAGGGGAGGTTTGGAGAGAGAGGAAGGTACTGCCTTTTTAAGACTCCTCTGCTGCTTTTCCTGGAGGGAATGGAATAATGACCCTCAGAATCAGCCCCTCAGATAGCTGAAGTAATTGGTCAAAAGCAGTGATCGGGGATCAGACCACACACTCCTGGATTTTGGTGGACAAGGTCCTTATAGTCCACCCTGGCACCAACAAGCTGCATGTGGAGCCTGGGCCACGGTTCCCACTGCTGCCTGCCATACAGCCGGGGAATGGGTATAGTAGCCCCTGCACCAGAGGGTGAAATTCACCTACATTTACCAGCCTCTTCCCCCAACTCTTCCCTGGATGCTGTACAGTGTTCCACTAGACTCGAGTTTTGAGACAGATGAGTCACACAGTTCCTGCCAGTTCAATATTTGTTTTGGTGGAGGGACTGATTCTTGGCACTTCCTTCTGGGCCATCTTCCCAAAACCCTCCTCTGTATGATATTTTTTTTTTTGGCAGTTGAATTCCTCATTGAGAGGCAAGGTAGTGGTGGTTAAGAGCATGGATTCTGAAGCTAGCCTATCCAGGTTTGGATTGCAGCCTTACCACTTACTTTGTGACTGTGGGCAAGTTACTTAACCTCTCTGTGTCTCCATTTCCACATCTGTGAGACAGGACCAATAATAGCACCTGTCTCATTGATTTACAGTGAGGATTAAATTAGATAAATCATTTAAAGCCTTAGAACAATGACTGGCACATAGGAAGCTCTCAATACATGTTAGCTGCCATTTTTATTATTATTGTATAACCAGTTGAATTACCTTTTTTTTTTTTTTTTTTTCGCTTTGGTGGGTAGGGAACTCATCACTTAATTTGAACCTTTCCTTTAGAAACTGCATAGGACCTATTGGTATGGATTTCTGTTTCCCTAACATTCTCTGTGTTTATTTAACTATTTGGCTTTTATCAACCTGATTTCAATTGTTATTGTATCATGTCTTACTATAAGCTGTTTCAGAACAATTTTTGAGTTAATAAATTAAGAAAACAGGTTGATTCCGACTGGCCCAATGAAGTCCAGGATGATCTTGAATTAGGAGGTGAACTGTGTGATTAAATAAAAATTGTAGCTACCATTGTGGGGGGGCTCATCATGTATTAGCCATCGATGCACATGCTTTCTGTGCGTTACTTTAAACCTCACAACCACGCTAGGAGGTAGAGTGTTATTATCTCATTTTGCAGTTAAGCACACTAAGGCTCAGAGAGGTGAGTGGCAAGTGCAAGTGGTAGAGCCTGGATTCAACTTCCTGTTCAATGTTCTAGGGGCCATTTGACCTCTTGGGGGCAAAGGAAGGATGATTTCCGTCAGCTGACTGCTGTCTTCTCTCCCTGCCCCTCTTTTTCCTTCTCTTCTCTTCGTCTACGTTTTTTTCTCTTTCTGCTTCCCGGGTTTTCAGAGCCCATGAGGGCCCCCAAGGGCCTGGCCTTCTCTGAGATCCAGGCCCGCCAGCTGACACTGCAGTGGGAACCGCTGGGCTACAATGTGACACGCTGCCACACCTACAGTGTGTCCTTGTGCTATCACTACACCCTGGGCAGCAGCCACAACCAGACCTTCCGGGAGTGTGTGACGATGGAGCGAGGCATCAGCCGCTACACCATCAAAAACCTGCTTCCCTACCGGAATGTCCATGTGCGCCTTGTCCTCACCAACCCCGAGGGGCGCAAGGAGGGCAGAGAGGTCACCTTCCAGACGGATGAGGACGGTAAGAGTCCCAAGGCTCTAACTGGCCCCCCACAGACACCCCACACCTGGGACTGAAATTTATATAGGATTTTTTTTTTTGCTTAGGAGTAAACCAACTGTATAATTACAAAATAATGATAGCTGTTATTTATTCTTCAGAAGACTTTCTTAAAGTCTGTGGACCTCTGCATCCCTCTACCTCATGCCAGCCCACCATCCCCGGCCACTTATACTGTTGTGGCTTCATCCCACTCTTTGCCAGGCTTTTCTTGGGCTGTGTGGCCTTCTTCTTTGTCTTCCTTTTCCTTTACTCCCCACTACCCACCTCCAATAAGTGCTCATTATTTAGTATTTTTATTCCAATTGAAGTACTGGGATAATACAGGAAAGTGTACTTATTTTAAGTGGACAGCTCAATAAATTCTCACAAAATAAACACATCAGGATAATCCACACCCAAATCAAGAAGTAACATCAGGAGCACCCTAAAAGCTTCCTTTTGCAACCCCTCCCAACTACCACCTCCGAAGGGTAACCATTATCCTGATTTATAACACTGTGGATTAATTTTTGCTTGTTTGAACTTTTTTTTTCCTTCTATTTTTTTATATTTGGTTGAACTTTATATAAATGGAATCATACAGTATGTATTCTTTTGTGTCTGGTGTCTATCTCCTAACTTTATACTTGAGAAATTCAGCCATGTTGTGTACAGTTCTAGGGAATTCATTCTTATTGCTGTTCTAGTATTCCATTATGTGAAGATACCATTTTTCATTTAGCTTTTTTGCTGGTGTTGAACATTTGGGTTGTTTCTGGTTGTCAGCTATATTAAATAATGTGCAATAAAAATCCTTGTAGATTTTTTTGGGGTAAATACACACATTTCTGATTGTCCTATGCCTAGGAGTAGAACTGCTAGGCTGTAGGGTATTTGATCATCTTTAGTTGACATAACTAAACATTTCAAGTGGTTGAACGAATTTACACTTCCACTAGCCGTGTGTGAAAATTCCAGTTGCTCTGTATTCTCATCAGTGCTTGGAATGATCTCTTTTTCATTTTACCATTTTGGCTGGTGAATGGTGCTGCTGCCTTAACTGTTCATTTTAGCACAGAGCAGTTAGCTTTCATGAGTATTGTCTTGATTTCTGCTTTCCCCTGCCTCAGGATTTCACATTCCCTCCAATGGTTTATAAAGGTGTTTCCCAAACAAAGACCATTCTCTTCCTAGAGGAAATTCCTTTGTTAAGATGATACATTAAAATGAGGACAACAACAAAAGCCACACCTGAAAGGGTTTGTGCCAAAGTGCTAACAGTATTTATCTCTGGGTGGAGGAATTGTAGGGGCCATTCACTTTCTTTATGCTCATTGAGGTTTTCTACATTGAATATATTGTTTATGTAATGAAATTTTTTTAGACAAGAAAACATCTCCATTCATAATCCTGCCACCGTAATACAATAGTTATTTTCATTTCTTTGACAATTGTCTGTATTTTCAGAAAACTACCCTATTAGAGTAAAATAGGAGCATTCCAACAGTCTTCTCTGCTGAATGCAACCTGCTCAGTAATGAAAATGCCACCGACACCAACCTTCTTTTGAGTAGGCAGTAATAGACTAAACCGTGGGAAATGGATGACACTTGCCCAGGGGCTTCATGTCCATCCTCTCATTTAATTCTGGTTGGCGGTGATGAGGTCATTATCCCCATTTCACAAATAAGGAAACCGAGGCTCAGAGAGGTTGATTGGATAGTCCAAGTGTACCAGCTAAGAAATGCCGAGGCTGGAATTTGAACCCAGGCATTTGGCTCCAACGCCTATTTTTTCCTGCCCATTCCCTTGCAGTGCCTGGTGGGATTGCAGCTGAGTCCCTGACCTTCACTCCACTGGAGGACATGATTTTCCTCAAGTGGGAGGAGCCCCAGGAACCCAATGGCCTCATCACTCAGTATGAGGTGGGTTTGGGACCCTATTACAATGGGGACTCTTGGCAGAAGGTGGAAACAAGACTCCCTTTCCCTCTGCTGCACGCATCTTGGAGAGGGAGGTGTATGTGGGGAAACAGAGATGATTGTTAAAGTTCCTCTGACTATGGCTTAGGTCTCTGCCCTGTGGGTCATGGGGAAGGGGGCCTCGAAGGAGGAAGGAGTGGCAAAGGTGCCCAGGGGTCTGAGCTAAGGGGAATCCATGGTCCCACTGAGCCTCTCTCCTTTGCCAAGCCTCAGCCCTAGCTCACCTAAAAGATGGTGGTGGGAGGATTCTGGGTGAGTGAAGCCTTCCCACACCCTCATACCTGTCTACCCACCCAACCTGCTCCCAGATCAGCTACCAAAGCATTGAATCATCAGACCCAGCGGTGAATGTGCCGGGCCCACGACGCACCATCTCCAAGCTCCGCAACGAGACCTACCACGTCTTCTCCAACCTGCACCCAGGCACCACTTACCTGTTCTCTGTGCGCGCCCGCACGGGCAAAGGCTTTGGCCAGGCAGCACTCACCGAGATCACCACCAACATCTCAGGTGAGCCCCGCCCAGCCTCGGCCTGGCCCCTTTGGAGGTGGTCCGGTATCTCAGGGTTCCATGGGCAGAAAGGGAGGTATGGGGGATCCTGGGAGAAGGTATAGAGGACCGCTGCTGAGATAAATGTGGCATTTAGGGGTTCAGGTCAGTGGTCGGGGAGGATTAAGTCAGAGGCGTCAGGAAACTATGGTCAGTGGAATTAGAGGGCTGAGGTCAGGGGTCAGTGCCCAAGGTCAGGGGTCAGGGAAGCTCAGATTAGAGGGACCAAGGAGGCTAAGGCTAAAGGGTAAAGGATCTGAGTATAAGGGTCAAGGAGGCTGGAGGCTTGGCCTTCCTGGTCCATTGGCCAGGCTCTGTGCTTATGTTCCTGTCCCTTCCCCAGCTCCCAGCTTTGATTATGCTGACATTCCATCGCCCCTGGGCGAGTCTGAGAACACCATCACCGTGTTGCTGAGGCCGGCACAGGGCCGTGGTGCGCCCATCAGGTGGGAAAGCCCCGATGGAGGGGTAGGGGGCCAGGGCCGTGGGGAACAGGCCCCTCCTCTGACCCAAAGCCCACCACTCAGGCCAGCTCACCCTTGTCCTCCCTCAGTCTCCCCCCTCAAGGCTGAGAGTGTCTGCAGGAGGATGTTCTAGGATCCTGGGCTGACGGAAAGCCCGTGGTCACCTCCCTCCTGAAGCCATGGGTGTCTGTGGTCACTATCATGATGTCTCTGGACAATGTCCAGCCTGGAGAGGTGACTGTTCAGGCCTGTCCAGAGGTCCTTCCCTCAGACAACCTGCAGAAGCAAAACTCTGAGGGGTGGCCTTATTTCTTCTCAGCTTTTTTCCTGGAGGGTCCTGCCACCATGGACACAGGGATGGGCTTTCCAGAAGGCTAGGTCAGCTAGCTGGCTAGATAGGACTGTCTCTCTGGAGCAGCCAAGAGCTTGGCTTCTCCACTTACTTCTCCCCAGAGGAAGCTGGTCTGCCAATGCCATGGTGGCCTCCTCTGCGGAGAAGTTGCTAGAGCTAAGATGGTGTGTGATGGGTATATGAGGGGTATGTGCATGTGGGCATTTGTGATGTATACATGCAATAGGTCTGTGCAACGTGTAGGATGTGTGGTGTGTGTGTGGAATATGCATGAGAGTATGAGGGTGTTCGAGAGGTGTGTGTGTGTGTGAATATGAGTATGTGAGTGTGAGAATGTGAAGGTGTTTGTGAGGTATGTGCAAGTATGTACATGCTTACTGTTAGCCAGGCACTGTGCTAGGGACTTTACATGCATAGAGTCATTTTATCCTCCTGGCAGCCCTGTCGAGTGGGTATTATTACCCTTATTTTACACATCAGGAAACAGGCTCAGAGCCTAACTAGCTTGCTTAAGGCCACACAGCTAGTAAGTAATAGAACTGGGATTTGGAACCCAGGTCTGTCTTGAGAGTCACAGAACCTACCCGACCCTCGGGTCTACCCCCTTCTTCCAGAAAGGTGCATGCACTGGGAGAGAATGACAGCCTTTATGTGGCCGGAGTGGGGAGAAAGCCTGGGGTCCCAGTCAGTCACCCAAGCAGGTAGTGGGTTGCCCAGGTACCCCTGACAGCTCCTTACTTCTTCACCCCCCTTCCTCCTCCATTCTTCACTCTCCTTACAGGAAATGATCTTGTCCAGGGCTGATCCCCAGACTCTCAAGGGAGACCTAGGAAAAAGTCAGGACACCTGTAGGGCATTTTGCGGAGGCTTAGGGCCCTTGTGCAGCTGAATCTGGGAGGAGTTGGGAACCCAACAGTACCTTTTCTTTTCTTTGGCCTCTTGAGGAATCCTTCAACTAGTCAGCTTCCCTCAAGGATGATGATGACAAGACTGGGGGCAGAGACACGGCAGGGTCATGATGGCTGTGTGACCCTCTCTGGGCTTCCCTTTCCTCATCTGCACAATGGGCTCACTCTACCCACCTTGCAGGGAGGCTGGGAGAGTTCAGTGTGATTACCTAGATGAAGATGCACTTGACCCATGGCTGATGTTGATGTTAATAATCTCCTGGTGGGACTTGGGGCAGGGGGAGGCCTAAAAATGGCCCAGAAAATGGAGGCCTGGGTTGGTGTTGATAATGGGCTAGAGACAGGGAACAGGCCATGTGGCCCAAATCCCAAGACCCTTCAGTGCTTGAAATTTGCAAATTTGAAGCTCTAAAGAAATAGCTGGAGAGTAAGGAAAAGGCAGTTCTACTTCCCAGGGCAGAGGCCAAGAGGTGACCCAGGCTGTGACTGGAAATATTTAAATTTGTAAACATTTGCTGATTTACTCTGGGCTTTGTTCCACAGGGGATTTGGAGGAGCTCACAGCAAAAGCTCATTCAGCAAAGTGATAAAATAAAGTCACAGAATTTGGGACCAGGGAACACATATCAGAGTGGGCAGTCAGGACCCGGGAGACAGGGGCTCAGATTTGCAGAAAAGAGAGTGCCTCAGGGCTGGGAGGGCTAGAGAGATTTAGGATTAGGTGTGTCCTTGTGTGCTTGCTTAGTGACCCTCTCTTTCACTAGAGTGTCAGTTCCAGGAAGCCTGGAGCTCCAGGTAACTAGCACAGGGCCTGGCCCATTGTCTGAGCTCAGTAAATACTTAGGTGAAGAATCTCCTCTCACCCTGAATTTACAGGAGGTGCAGAAGGAAGCCATTGGTAACCCAGGGGTGGAGCCTGAGGCTTTGGTTTCCCAGGTCCGGGGTCAGGCACAGGAGGACTCATTGAGGAGGCAGGGTGGGAACTCAGGGCTTGGTTTGGTTGAGCAGGGCCCACGGCTGGAGCATAACAGAAATAACAGCTGACATGCACCGCTGCTTGCTAAACTTGCCAGGTTCCTTAGTGCTGTGCTTCACACCTACCTCATGGAACAGTCGTATCATCACTCCCATTTTACAAAGGAGGTTATGTAAGAGGCAGAGTCGAGATTCGCACTTGGGACTGCCTGCCCTCAGATCCCACGCCTGTAGCCACCGGAATGCACCCCTCGTCCTCTGGCTGCCCCTGATTGCTCACAGCTTCCCCTCCCTGTCCAGCGTGTACCAGGTAATTGTGGAGGAGGAGCGGCCGCGGCGGCTGCGGAGGGAGCCAGGGGGCCAGGACTGCTTCCCGGTGCCACTTACCTTCGATGCGGCGCTGGCCCGTGGCCTGGTGCACTACTTCGGGGCCGAACTGACAGCCGGCAGCCTGACTGAGGCCATGCCCTTCACTGTGGGTGACAACCAAACCTATCGTGGTTTCTGGAACCCACCGCTTGAGCCCAGGAAGGCCTACCTCATCTACTTCCAGGCAGCAAGCCACCTGAAGGGGGTGAGGGGCCTGCCAGGGTCGTGGGGGGGCGGGCAGGGGGGTGGGGGCCAGGTTGGGGACACCTTGGAGCTGGCCCACCACGGAAGCCAGAGCTGCTGTCAGAGACCCTGGGCCTGCGCTTCTCTCTTCCAGCCCACGCCCCTCCCGAGCCCCGCCCTCCTGACAGCCGGCTCCTTTCCACAGAGCCCTGTGAGGACTTGGTCTCCTCTCTCAGGCTTCTCTTGCCCCAGAGAAGTCTATCTTAGGTTCCTCCTTTCTTAGCCAGACCTCTGGACCTAGGACCTGCCCTCCTCCCTGAAGCCCCGCCCTCTTCCCAGGTTCCTCCCCCCTCGGTTCCCTCCCTCCCAGGCCTTTCTCTTTCTAACCAGATCTCTGGACCCAGGTCCCGCCCTTGTGACTGAGGCCCCACCCCGACTGTCCCTTTCTGTTTCCTCTGATCTCATCCCCCTTTCCTAAGGCACTGCCTTATCTGCAGGCCCCTCCCTCCCTGGTGCCCCCCAGGGCCTCCTGTCGGGATGTGGGGTGGGGTGACCTTAGTTACCATCTGTACCAGAGAAAGCCCTGACCAGGCCCAGGAAACACTGCCCGAGGTTCCGGCCGTGGGGAGGGTCAGGTCGGGGCATCAGCGGAGCTGAGACCCCCATCTGTGCCTCCAGGAGACCCGGCTGAACTGCATTCGCATCGCCAGGAAAGGTAAGCCGCGGGCTCCTTCAGCCCTTCACTGGTGGGCTCCAGGCCCGCCTGGCTCTGGGGAGGCGGGTCCTGAGGACCCAAGGCTGTGGGAGCGGAGGAGGGTGGCAGCAGGCCTGGGGACGGGAAGGGTTTCCTTTCTGGGTCCCCTGTGCCCCACCTCAAGGGCTCCTCTCCCCGGCTGGACAGCAGGGCCTGTTTAGTCCCCATCCCAGCAGCTGGCCTGTGGAGTCGGAACCATTAGGGTTGGGCCCCAGGGACATGTTCCCAAGGGCTGATTCTGTGTCTGCTCTGCCCCTTCCCATGGTGGAAGAGAGGTGGGTGCTGCCCTTGTGTGGGGATTGTCCCTGCTTCTACTCAGAGGATGTGGTTGCTTCCCCATCCTGAGATGCCCTAACCATGCTCTAGGCACCTAATTCTCTGCCCCATCACTTGCCAGGAGGGCAGAAGGGTGGCTCTGAAGGCTCCTGGTGTCCTCCATCCCCCTTCCACTGCAAGATGGGGAGCATTTGAGGAGGTAGAGAGGAAAGGGAAGCTGTTCCTGACAGGGGAACAGCATAAGCCAAGCCTCCTGACACAAGAATGCAGAAGGTATAAGGGGATGGTGAGGAGATAGGTCTGATTGAAAGGCAGTATACATGTTAGGGATGAGGAGCAACTGTTTTTGTGCATGTGTGTTTGTGTTCAGCTTGTTCCATGGGGCTCGGACTCCTGCAGGCAGGGGGTAGGTGGTCCCTATTGCCCCTCTGATCCTTTGTCCTGCTTCATTCTCCCCAGCTGCCTGCAAGGAAAGCAAGCGACCCCTGGAGGTGTCCCAGCGATCGGAGGAGATGGGGCTCATCCTGGGCATCTGTGCAGGGGGGCTTGCTGTCCTCATCCTCCTCCTGGGGGCCATCATTGTCATCATCCGCAAGGGGTGAGTGGGTCCATTGCCCTGGCCCACTGGCAGCACCTGGGCCTCAAAGAAACGGCGACTGGGGACAGGTGGGACAGCCGCCTGGCGGGTGTGTGGAGAGCTGCCAGCCTGGACATCAGGACTGTGGATAGAGCCGAGCTGGGCAATGGGAAGCCCGAGACTTGGCAAACAGAGCTGACCCAGAGTGACTTGGCTGGAGCCCAGGTCCAGCTGGTGCCAGGTGCCACCATCCAGGGAAGGGCGCTCAGTGCCTACTGCCGAGGAGCTGTGCTAGAAGCTCACACCACAGTCCTGTGCCTGCTGGGCTGCTGCAAAATGGAGGGCATGGGGGTGGCTTGACTTTGAATCCCCAGCCCCCTGCAGACCTTCTGTCCTCTTGTCTGCCCCGACCAATGTATGCGGTTGACCCTGAGCAGGGAGGATGGTGCTCACTCCCCTTCAGATCAAAGACCCCCAGCCCTGGCAGTTCCCGGCCCCTGGCTCCCACCCCCCTCTTAGGCTCAGCTTGCCCTGGAACCTGTTACTGCTGATCCCTGAGGAGTCCTCCTGGGTCCATGACTGAGAGCAAACCCCTCCCCTGCCTGTCCCTTCCATCCCCCAGGCTTGTGTTTACGAGGGGTACGTCTCCTAGTGAGTTTTTCCACGGGTAGCTTAAATCCCAGCACATGTTATAATTTAGGACTTAGAATCCTGGTATTTCAGAAATACAGGATTTGGGATTCTAAGAATCGCAGACTTTTAGAATCGTAGAGGCTCAGAGCTCCAGAAAGTGAAAGCTGCCAAGTAGTTCAAGGCATTGACTTTAGCACAAAACTTACCTTCAAACCATCAAAAAAACTACCCTTAGGAGCCCAGTATGTGGAGTAGATGACAGCTGAGCAGTTCTTGTTAGAGCTGGGGTGAAGACTTCTGAGGCCCCTCTGCTTGCTGTCCCCTTCCTCCTCCCCATTCCCCAGCAGGCAACCCCAGGACACAGTGGTCCAAGTGCCTTAATTGAGGGATGGAGATGCTGAGAGGCCCAGAGGGGACATGGACCTGCCTGAGGTCACCCAGGGAGCCAGAGGCAGAGGCAGAGCCACCCCTCTCCCCACCTGGGCTCTGGCATCTACAGTCCTGCTGCTGCCAGACTGGGCACACCTGGGTGAGCTGGCTCTGGATCTCAGGGCTGCCTGGAGCAGATAAGCAGGATCCAGGGAGAAGAGAGAGAACTGGCCACCAGCACCTTGCCTGCGGCCAGGTACCAGCAGGAGAAAGAGTCTGGGGGTGGAACATGCCAGTGAGTGGGCATGGGTAGATGGCCTGTCCAAGGGGAGAGGCTCTGGTTTTTCTCTGCCCTAAACCCTGCACAGCTTCATGAGATTGAAAAATAATTGTGTCATTTAACGAGCAATTACTATGTGCCAAGAGCCTGACAGGCATCATCCATGAAAAACCTATTTTGGAGCACTTACTGTGTTCCAGGCACTGTCCTGGCACTTTGGGATACATCAGTGAGCAGAGCAGATGAGGTGGAACATTTCCTAATTGGACCCTGACCCATGGAGCAGCTCTTACTCCGTTTTTGCCCATGAGGAAAGTGTAATTAAGTGACTTGCCTGAGTCGTTCAACTGCTGAGTGGCAGGGCCTGCTGTGAACCTGGGTCTCGTGTCCTCTGGTAGGAAGGGCCTTATCACTTCTGTCACACAGTATGTGTTTCTTATGTGACAGTTCCCTGTTCTTCTCCCAGCAGGGTTTTGTCTTATTGGGGTCCTGAGAGGTGAATGAAAGTTCGGCGGGGGGAGGTGGTGTGGTAGAGAAGGCTGTAAGGGAGATGTCAGATTGGCGGGGGGCAGTTGAAGATTGTATATGAGGTCCTAGAAATCTAACCCTCAAGGAGAGAAGATTGGCAACATGGTGAGGGGGGGGTTCTATCACCCACCCCCAAAAAGAGAGCACTGGGCCCAGGAGGGGATGGGTCAGAGACACTGCCAGGGTCTCACTAGGGAACCCTCTATTTTATGCAGCTGATACCCCCATAAACCCTTCTAGATGACCCTGGAAGCCTGTGAAGTACCATGTAGGAATCCCCCCAGCACCTCCTTACTTCCTCTGAAAGCCATTCAGTTCCACTCCGTAGCTCCTCACTACATCCCCCTGGAGCCCATCCTGGCTCTTTCAGAGTCCACTGTTCTCAGGGCTCCCCTAGGTCTGGATTGTGGGGTGTCCATGGGCGAGAGCAGCTTTGGCAGGGATGGGGATGTTTAGAATAACTTTGGGTGTGAATATAACTGACAGACAAGGAGGTTGCTGGGAGAGGGCAGTTAACTCCGTGTTGGAAGAAAGATGGGCCTGGGCGGGGGGTGGTTATGGAAATGGTCAGGGGCCAGCTGGGGGGAGAGTCCAGATTCTCCATCCTGCTCTGCCTAGGTGGACAATTAGACTCGATGGACCTGACCTTGTGCCCAGGCTTTTTTCCTAGGGAATGTATGGTCAGGGGGATTCCAGGCCATGCGAGCGGAGGCCTGGCCAACCCCAGGCCAGGTCATGACCCCTTGTTCTGCTTCCAGATTTTCCGCTTTTCTCTCTTATAGCACATTCTCCACCCTGCACTTTTTCAATTATTTACTTGTGCTTTGCTCAGTGTTTATCTTCCCTGCTGGATTGAGAGCTACACGAAGGCAAAGAAAGTTGGCTTCTGTATCTCTATGGTCTGGCCCAGTGAAGTCTGGTCCTCCTGAAGCCTCCCTCACCCCCAGCCCCCTCGCTGGTGGGGAAAACCTTCCGGGGAGGGAGGCAGGGAGGAGCTGCTTCCTGAGCATCTGCTGAGCTGCTCTTCATATTGCTTGAGCCTCACAGCAGTGATGTGGGGGGATGATTATTAACCTCACCTTTTTTTAGAGCAGGGGTTCTTAAACAGGGGTCTGTGAGCTTGAATTGAAATTCAAAAAACATTCTTCTTGTGGGGACGTGCTGGTGTGGGTGTGATACATTTATTAAATAATACACAGTATAGTGTGGACTTAGTAAGGGGTCTGCGGAACAAAAAAGGTTAAGAACCCCTGTTTTAGAGCAAGAGTTTGAAGCTCACAGAGGTGAAGACCACTCATTTATTTTCACTCATTTATTGATTATTCAATTCAGTTAAAAAACCTCCACTTATTGAGGGATTATAATGTGCTAGGCATTGGTGGGTAAAACAGACAAGGGGCTGCCCTCTTTGAGCTGGTGGGGAGATTGGCACTAAACTAGCAAAAGCATGAATGGATAGATGATTACAAATTGTGGTAAGTGCGATAGCAGAAAAGAATAGGAAGAATAGGGTGCCCAAGACTGGGGGGCAGAGAAAGGGTGGGGGACACAATTTAGTTGGCAGTTGTAGGGAGTGGTCAGGGAAGACCCTTTTGAAGAAATTGCATTTCAGCTGGGACCAGAAGAATGCCATTCCTCCAGCCACCAGGGCCCCGGTGCTGGACCCCCCACCCCCAGGGTGGACATGATGCTCTGCAAGACCTCGAGCCAATCTCCTGGCCTCACTGGGCCTCAGTCTTATACTCTTCTCTCTTCTCGCTTTCCCACAGTCTGCAAGATTTCCTTGAGAAAGGCCATTCCGTAGGGTCCCTGTTGATGGGGTGATGTGGGGGTGGGTGAAGGGAGGACCCCTGGAGTGTGCCTGGAGGGGGCCCTCGGAGAGAGTGCAGAGGTGGTTCTGGGGCCAGGGTCCTGAGACAGGTGTCCAGAAGCCTAGACCCTGCTATGGACTCTGCTGCTGACCCATAGGGCGCCCTGGGGCAGACACGACTCTGGGACTCAGCTTCTCCATCTGTGGAATGGGAATCAGGCCTACTCTGGCTACCACTGTGGGGGCTGTGGGTAATGTTAGGGCTCTTGGCCAAAGCTGTGCTTTGGGTGCCCCCATGAGGGGGTGACCTGGCTCTTTCATAGACCCAGAAGCAGCTGGGTGGGTGAGGGGGGCTCCTAGGTTTGCCCTGGGGGTCCAGCTGGAATCTTCTCTACCTTGTCCCCTCCTTGTCCCTGCCACTCTTCCTCCCAAGCAGAGGTGTTTGCAGAGGACCGACCCTCAGAGGCAAAGGGGCCTGCGGGTGTGAGCAGCTTCAGAGACTGAGGGGGGAGGGCTGTCTGCAGGGGGTGAGTGTGACCCCCAGTAAGCAGTGGTTACCCTTGAGTGCCAGAGTGTGTGTGAGCCTGGGTGTGTGTGTGAGTGCATGTGAGTGTGCTTGTATGTTTCTTTATGTCTGTGTCAATGTGTGACTGTTCAAATATGTGTGTATGAGTGTGTGCATGTGCGAAGATTTGTGTTTGTGAGTGCATATCAATGTGTGTCTGCAACTGTAGGTGTGTGTGTCAGTTTGCATTTCTGTTTGTGTGTGTATGATTGTGAGTGTGCATGTGTGTCTTTCTCTGTCTGTATGAGTGTGTGTTTGTGAAAGCTCTGCTTCCCCTGCCTTTCCCTACCTTCCCCTCCCTCACTCCAGCAGCACTCAGGGGAGGTTCCAGAAGGGACCTCTGGACCTGGCCCTTAGCTACAGAGCCCTCCCAACTGCTGGGACAAGGAAGGCCCCTCTGGCTCATCTCCCACCCCCTGGCCCTGGACAGCCCCTTTTATAGCACAGAAAGCACCCAGGCCCCTCCCTGCTGGCTGGGCGCTGCCTGCAGCCCAGCCTTGCTGGGAACACCACGGATACAGCTGTGCTCTTCTCTCTTTGCACGCTGCCAGGAGAGACCACTATGCCTACTCCTACTACCCGTAAGTAGACCCGCCTGGCCTAGTGTCCTCCAGTGCTCCACGGCCACCTCTGTCTCTGAGTTTCCCACCCTGCTCTGTCTCATCTTTCTGAGTCTCTCCTCACGTGGTCTTAATGAGTGTTGGTTTTGTGGTCAGAGTGCCGGGTTCGAGACCAGACTCTGCTGAGTCCCTTGGGCAAGACACTGAACTGCCCTGAGCCTCAGTTTCCTTTCACTGCCCGTTCAAGCTGGTTGGAAGGACTTCCTCACACCAGGATAAAGTCCACGTCCAGGAGCGTCCTCACATGGGTCCTGCTCTGGAGTCTACAGCCTATGTACATGCGTGGGGGAGGGGTGTGGGGTGGCGATCCGGAACTGTCCTCTCCACTGGGAGCTTCTCTGACAGGGCAGACAACCGTCAGGTCCCGACCAGCCCCTTCTCCAGTTAGGACAGCTCCTGTCTCTACAGACCTACCATTGCCCAGATGCTTCCTCTGGGCCCAGCCCTGATGCAGTCCCGTGGCACAGAAACTGTTATTACTCTCATTTTACGGGTGAGGAAACTGAGGTCCAGAGAAGTCAAGGGGCTTGTCACAGGTCACAGAAAGTGCCAGAGCTGGGGTTGCAACCCAGGCCTCCTGCCTGACTCCACGTCCTGCAGATGTTGCTCTGCCTTTCTGTTTCTGTCCCCTCTAGCTCTGCAGACCTCCCAGACCCGCCCTCCCCCACCTGTCCTCTTCCCTCCTCTTACTGAGCAGGCTCAGATGCCCCCAGGCTAGGGAGGGCAGTTGTTTTCTCATCTCCTTCCAGGATTCGCCACTTGCATAGATGTCTCCCAATGTCACATTAGCTTTTCCAGCAAGCAACCACCCCGTGGACACACATTGAGCCTCCATCTCGGCTTTTACAGGAATTGCTGATGAGGCAGTTCTCTTTCCCTCTCTACTTGTGCAGTTCATTTGTGAACCCAAGTGCAGAATTTTGGAAAGTGCCTGCACTACATTTCATCTGCTGGATCTCACAGTGAGACCAGCTGGATGCCAAAAGCATTAGGGCCCATCCTGGTGCCTGTCTTCTGTGGCTCTGATGGGTTTGTTTCTGTTCTTCCAAGTAGGCAGAGAGGCCTGGGCTGGGAACAGCCTGGTGGCATGCCACTGGAGACCGCCTTCTAGGCCGGGATCCAGTTGTGGATGGGTCCTCTTTGGCACCATTGTTCAGCCAGCTTTATTGGCTGTCATCTGTCCGTGACCCTCTGTCTATGTTCCCTGTGGTGTACTGGTCTCTGACCTGTCCCTCCCTCTCTGTCCCCTTCCCTGACTCTCTTCTCTCCTTGTCATCGTCCCTTTATTCTCTCTCTACCCCTCCCTTCTCTGAATCCTCCTAATTCTTTCTCCCTCTTTCCCCTCCCCCATTTCCTTTCCTGCCTTCCTCCTCCACCTTCTCTCATACTCATCATCAAATTCAGGGCCCACAGAAGCTTCCAAAGGGTCTCTGGCTGCCCCCTGGGCCTCAGTGAGGTGCTTCCCAGAGCCTGGCAGGTGGGCTGGAGTGGGAGGCCTTCTCTCGTGCAGGCTGGGAAGGCCGCGCCCACCTGAGTGCACTGTAGCAGTGGTCCCCATGTGGACACACAGCCATCTCCTTAGCACGGAAGGACGCTGAGGTCCTGGCAGGAGGGGCATCTGGAGGTCTTTGTGTCCTTCCCCTGCCCCAGCAGCTCTTGAGTCTAGGACAGGACAATTGGATTTGCCTGCCTGGGAAGACGCCTTCACTGGCCTCCTCGCCCCAGTGATCATCAGTGGCCCTGAGCCCTCATTACCTGGAAGTCCTTTCTCAGGTCTACCCCACATCCTGCAGGCTGTAAGGCCGATCAGGGAAATGGCTCTCTTGTCTCAAGCCTTCCCTGTTATTGGGCCCCTCTGGCTCTTCTCAGCCTCAATGCAGGTTCCAAGTTGTTTCTCCATTGCCTCTTGCTCTGCCCCTCACTCACTGGAGCTGTGCCCCCTGCCTCCTCACCCCCATTTCTCCCACTTTCCTCTGAGTTCCTCGGGAGGCAGGAGTTCCAAACTGTTGTCCTCATCTCTTCAGCTGACCTTGAGGGCGGAGACGCCGCACACCTCCCTGTGCTGCCTCCAGCAGGGAGCCGGGCAGTGGGCTTTTGCGGGAAGATGGGCCTGTGGGGGTCTCTCTTTACAATTCTACTGTGGTCAGTGGGGAACCTCCTTGGGGTTTCTCGGGGTGGGGGGTATGTGGTAAGGAGAAGGCAAGATTGGCCTTGTGTCTGTGCCCTGGGGAAGACTCCTGGGCACTAGTGAGCTCTAGCCAGGCCCTCTGTCATGGGTGAGGAATGTGGACAGCTTGGTGTGGCCTGTCCCCACTGCAGGGGAAAAAGTAGTTCAGAGACAGGCCTCTGGCGAGGACAGGGAGAAAGGAGAATGGACATAGGGGTTTAGGGCTGGGGGTATTCTGGGGCTGGAGCAGGGGTCCCTTCTTGGGTGGGGGAGCAGCTGTCTGCCATGACACCAGGACAGGCCCAGAGTGATTTTCCTTCCCATTGCCTGAGCCCTTGGGGCCAGTGGGACTTAGGAACAGGGTCTCAGCCTGAGCCACTGCTGCTCCATCCCTTGTGCTCAGCGCAGGTCCCCAGAGCAGGGACCCTGCCCAGCCCCTTCTGGGAGAGGCAGTTGCTCTCTGGGTCTGGTGGGTGAGAGATGGAGGCAGAGTCACCTCAGCATCCAGAGAAGCTTCTAGGACGATGCCTGCTCCTGACCTCAAGGCCCCCTGGCCGCGGGCCTCCCCACCCACGACTGGGTGCTGTCCAGCTCAGCTCAGCACCTGCCTCTCCTGCCAACCCTCTTCTACAGGAAGCCGGTGAACATGACCAAGGCCACCGTCAACTACCGCCAGGAGAAGACCCACATGATGAGCGCCGTGGACCGGAGCTTCACGGACCAGAGCACGCTGCAGGAGGACGAGCGGCTGGGCCTGTCCTTCATGGACGCCCACGGCTACAGCCCCCGGGGTGAGTGCCCTGCCCTCCTGCCCCTTCCTCATGGCCTCCTGAGCCCATAGGACTGAGCCTCTCCAGGACCCTCCCCCATCAGATGAGAGCTGTAAAACCCCTAACCAAAATGTGTGTGTTTATTGAGCTCCTGCTGGGTACCAGCACTGGCACTAGAAATACAGAGAAGGCACAGCTGTTACCTTTATATTGGAGGAATTTTAGGATAATTGAGGACTTACATAAGAGGAATGCAGTAAGAGGAATATGATAATTGCAGAAAGTGTTTGGGAGTGCTTCAGAGGAGAGTGATGTGTGATGCGAGGGGATTTCAGCACAATCTCCCCATTGACTGAGTGCCTCCTGTGTGAGGTGGGAGATCCAGTGGCTGAGAGGGAGGGCTCTGGGGCTGGGCCTGCATCTCAGACCCTCTTTTTAGATGTCTGACCTTGGGCAAGTTGCTTAACCTCTCTGGGTGTCTGTTTCTTCCTCTTTAAAGTGGGATCAACATTGTGGGGCTGCTGGAAGATGAAGTGCGATTGTGCGTGTAAATCATTTAGTGCTGTGTTTGGCTATGCAGGGAGAGGGTAGTGAATCTCAGCGGTTATGTGCTAGGAGCATGTTATAAAGTTTTTCATCACTTATCTTTTTGTTCTGAATTGATTTGTACAGAAGTAAATGTGTAATGCTTCTGAAAATTCTGAAGCATAATAAGCCAACATTAACCTCACTGGTATATTAGAACATTATCCCGTTGCTCTTCACTAATGATGTCTCCTACTTCCCTTTTAGACATTAATATTCCCCTGAAATTTGTGCTCATTTTCTTGCCTTGTTGGGGGTAGTCTTACCATAGGTGTTTGTATCCCCAAACAATGCATTATATAGCTTTGCTCATTTTTGAGCTTTATAAAAAGGAAAGCATGTTGTATTTTTCAACTTAACATCATGTTTCTCATATTTACCCATGTGAATATTTTGCTGTCATTTATTTTCTCTGATGTATAGTTTTCCATTGTAGGAATATATCACTATTTCTCCATTTTACCATGCATGGATATTTAATGTTTCAAGTTTTCTTATGATTACAAATGAGGCTACTATGAACATTTTTACATGAGTCTCCAGATGCACCTGTCCAGGAGATTCTAGAAATAAAATTGCTGGATTGTGGAGTATGTGCATGTGCAGCTTTACAGGATAGTGCCAAATGGTTTTCCAAGGTGGCTGTGCCTGTTTCCACTCCTAGCAGCAGTGTGTAAGATTTTCCATTGCTCTCCATCAAGATCACAATGTGCCAGGCTTCTTAACTTTTGCCAGACTAGTCCATATAAAATGGTAATTCTCTATAGTCTTAATATGCATTTCTCTGATTACTAACGAGGTTGAAAATATTTTCAAATCATTAGTGGCCATTCAGGTTTCTTCTTCCATGAAAATGCCTGTTCATGTCTTTTATCTAATTTTCTATAAGGTTTTCTATTTGCTTTTTTAGTGTTTTTTAGGAGTTCTTTGTATATTTAGGATCATAATAATTTGTCACTTATGAATTGCAATTATCTTCTAGTATGTGGCTTATCTTTCAGGTTATTTATAGTGTCTTTGGGTGAACAGAAGGTTTTTATTTTAATTTAGTCATATTCATCAATCCTTTCCTTTATGATTTTTACTTTTTGTGTTTCCGAAAGAATTTCTTCCTTACCCAAGGTCATAAAATATTTTTTACTTTTTCTAAATGCTTTGCATTGTATATTTAAACTTTATCCATCTGGAATTGATTTTTGTGGGTGGCGTGAATTAAGGATTTTATTTATTTTCCATAGGGGTAATCAATCATCCCAGCATCATTTATTACGGTCCATACTTTCACCACTGATTTGCAGTGCCACCTTTATCATATATCACTTTTCCTGTATTCGTAGTTTGTTTCTGGGCTCTCTGTTCTTTATCAGTCAGTTTGGTGATCTTTGTGCCAATACCACACTACTCAATTCCTGTAGCTATCTTGGGTCTTACTATCTGAAATATCAAGCCCTCCCAACTTTGTTCTTCATCAAGTTTGTCTTGGTTATTTTTGCCTTCATTGCCTTTCTTATAAATTTTAGAATCAACTTGTAAACTTCTGTGGAAAACTTTGTTGAGGATTTCGGTTGGATTTGTATTGAATCTATAGATCAATCTGGAGAGAACTGACATCTTGTGAAATTATCTTTTCATTCATGAATATGATGTATCATTCCCATTTATTTAGGTCTTTAATGTCTTTTAGTAATTTTCTCCATAAAATCGTGCACATCTTTTGTTAGATATATTCCCAGGTACCTTATATTTTTTATTTTTAAAAATTTTTTAAAGATTTATTTATTTATTTACTTTTATCCATTTTTAACCCTACCTCCCCACCGTTTTTGCTGTTGTTGTGTCCATTCGCTGGACAGTTCTCTGTGTCTGTTTCCTGCCCTCTCTTCTCATCCTTCTCCTCCTGTCTTCACCAGGATTTGATCCTGGGAACCTCCGATGTGGGAGAGAGGTGTCCTACCACCTGTGCCACCTTGGTTCCTGGTTTTTCGGCACGTCTTGTCTTGGCTCTCCCTTGTGTCAGTCTCCTGTTACATCATTATCTTGTTGCGTGGCTCAGCGGGGCCTGACACACCCGTGTGCGGGGACAGATGGCATGCCTGTGCACGAGGCCTGACAGCACGCCCACTTACGGGGCCTGATGGCCCACATGCCTTCTATATTTTTCTTTATTTTACCAGGAGGTCCCGGGGATTGAACCCAGGTCCCTCCATGTGGGAGACAGACGTCCAACCATTTAAGCCACATCTGCCACCCCTTATATATTTTTTTGCTACTGTAAATAGTACTCATAAAAATGACATTTTCTAACAGTTGCTGGTATATAGAAATGCAGTTGATTTTTATATATATATTGATTTTATATCCATACTCCTTGATAAACTTTCTTATTAATCCTAATTTCTCTGTAGAATCTTTTACTTTTTCCGAGTACAAAGGATCTGTGCATACTTACTGTTTGTTTCTTCTTTCCCATTTCTTATCCTTTTTTTTTTTCTTGTCTTTTATATGGCACTTGGTGGGACCTCCAGTAGGAAGTTGAATAGAAATGGTTGTTAGAGTAGGAATCCTTGTCTTGTTTTCCTGATTTTATTTTATTTTATTTTATTTTTATTTTTTTTTATTTTTTTTTTATTTTTTTTATTTTATTTATTTATTCATTTATCCCCCCCCTGCTGCTTGTGCTCGCTGGGTCAGCCAACCATGCCGCGCGGGCGGGCCTGCCCTCACCAGGAGGCCCCGGGAACCGAACCCGGGGCCTCCCATATGGTAAACGGGAGCCCTACTGATTGAGCCACAGCCGCCTCCCAGTTTTCCTGATTTTAAAGGGAATGCTTCTAACCTTTAAACACTGATAATGAAGTTTGCTGTAGGTTTTTGGTAGAAATGTTTTATCAACTTAAGAAAGTTCTCTTCTACTTTCAGTTTGCTGAGAAGTTTTATTTTAAATGGGCATTACACTAACCAAATGGTTTTTCAGCGCTGATTGTGATGATCATCTTTTTTTTCTTTAATGCATTAATGAGGTGAGTGATATTTTTAGATAAAATCCAACTTGATCATGATGTATTATATTTCATGTACTGTTGGATTCAGTTCAAGTTTAAAGCTGTGTTCTTGTGTGGGATTGCTCTGTAATTTTTCTTTCTTGTACTATCTTATCTGATTTTTGGTATCAAGATTATATTAGTCTTATAAAATGTGTTAGGGACTCTTCTCTCTTTTCCATATTCTGGAAGATTGGAATGATCTACTCCTTGAAAGTTTGGTAGAATTTATCTGTAAAACAATCTTGTTTTTTTTTTCTTTATGGAGAATTTTTTAACTTTTAATTCAATTTATTTAAAGGAGTGAAAGACTATTCTGGCTTTCTATTTCTTTTTAAGTCATTTATGGTAAGTTATATTTGTCTAGGAATTTGTCCATTTCACCCACTTTTTCAAATTCATTAACATGCACTTACTCATTATATTCTTTTTTCTCATCTCCTTCATTAAATCTTCACCACAGCCCTGTGTAGTATGTATTATCAACCCTTCATCTTACCGATGAGGAAACAGAGACTGAGAGAGGGAAAGTCACTTGTCCAGGCCAAACAGCCAGAAAGTAGCAGAATCAGGATTTAAATGCAGGTCTTTCTGAATTGTAAATTACTCTTTCTATTGTAGACCTTGACAAAAGAGTAGGATTTAGATGGGCAGAGATGGGAAAGAAAGGGCATTCATGCATGAGGAACAGCATGTGTAAATGCATGGAGACATGAGAAAAGCACAGAGAGGTCTGATTGGACTGAATCACTCAGATGGGTATGGGGGAGAGTTAGAGGTGAGGGTGGTACATAGGCATGTCTTTTTGTGGTTTAGATCAGAAAACCTTGTTGACTTTGATTCATCCTTAATATGAAAGTTTTTAAATAGGGGCTTATCATACTGGGTAAATGGCAGCAGGTTGGTATGATGAAGCCAAGTGGAATGTTCCCAAACTGTTGGAATGTGTCCCCTTTGTCTCAGAAGTCCTGCCTACAAAAACTCTCAAGCTCTTCTGGGTCCTGTCCATCCAGAGCTTTTGATTGTTATAGGTGCCAGTGGATTCCAGCCAAATGGTTTGTCACTTAAGTGCCAGGTTCTTTTGTCCTCACAAGTTCTTCTTTATCAGGAAGAGGGAAATAGGGAAAGTTTGGTGGACAACAGGGCCCCAGAATCAGATAGGCTTGAATTTAAATCCTAGTGCTGGGGGCAGGGGGCAATAAATAAAATAAATTAAAAAAAAAAAAAAATCCTAGTGCTGCCACTTATTCGCTGTGTGACCTTGAGCAAGTAACAACCCTCCTGGGCCTCAGTTTCCTGATTTGCATAAGGGAGATAATAATGGTACCTACATCACTGGGACATTCTAAGGATTAAATGCCTTCAAAATTGTGCCAGGTACACAAAAGTGCTCAATATGTTAGATATTGTCAGCAACTATTCCAGGCTGTGTTTCTTTAGGAAAGTTACTTACTAATTGCAAACAGGTCCAGAGAGCTCAAGTGATTTGACAGAATTGAGTCTATGTCTCTGACCCCAAACCCAGTGTACTTTTCTCTGAGCCTTTGCCCTCCACATAAAATATCAGCCAGTGCTATTCATGAAAGATATTCCACAATCATTATGTGGTCAGGAAGAGCCCAGGAGGATCCCTGGGCTGGTTCTTACTCTTCCCTCTCTCTCAGGGGCTGCTGGGTAAGCTGATCCTTGGGTTGTCTTAGACCCTATAGGGGAAGTCAGGGAAGGAGAGGGCCTAGGAGATGGAGGGTCCTCTTTTTTTTTTTAATATTAAAAAAAAAAAAAAATTTAGATTACACAAAAAATATAGGGATTCCCATATGCCCCACTCCCCATACCTCTCACGCCCTCCCACATAAACATCCTTCATTAGTGTGGCACATTCATCGCAATTGATGAACACATCCTGGGGCATTGCCATTGAGCATGGACCATAGTTCACATTGTAGTTTACACTCTCTCCCATACAATTCTGCAGGCTATGGGAAGATATATAATGGCCTATGTCTGTCATTGCAGTGCCATTCAGGACAATTCTCAAATCCTGAAAAAGCCCCCTCATTACACCTGTCTTTCCCTCCCCCTGCTCCCAGAACCTCCAGTGGCCACTGCCTCCACATCAATGCTGTAATTTCTTCCATTGCTAGAATCACAACAGAGTCTATTGTAGAATACCAGTAAGTCCACTCTAGTCCATAGTTCATTCCCCAATCCTGAGGATTCTGGGATGGTGATGTCCACTCCACCTCTAATTGAGAGGGGACTTTGATCACATACAGCCGATGGATGGGATTCTCTTGCTTGCAGTTGTCGGCTCTCTTGTTTCCTTGGTATGGTGGTTGTCAATCTGGAGGGTCCTCTTCAGGGCATCATGTTCATCATCCTGTCCCCTTCCACTGGCTTTGTTTGTACAACATCTTGTGTTGTTCTTACGCTCAACCGTAAATGGACCCAATTTGGTTCTGGCTTCCTTTCTGTCAGTATTATAAGCAGGTAGGATTTTTGCTTATCCTCTGCCATTGCAAGCTGATCCCATGTCTGCATGTGGGATTGTGTCAGGACTGCCAGCTCTTCAGGATCTCTAGGATGAACTTATTAATTTCCTACCCTTCTTATTTGCAACTTTCTCTATCTGAAGAGCTCTCTATGGGGCTGTCAGCACGTTTTCCACAAAGAGCACTGGGACTCCCCTCTCTCTTTGTGAGGGCCTCATTTATTTATTGATTTAATTAATTAATTAATTAATTAAAGCACTTGTAGGTTTACAGAAAAATCATGAAGAGAGTACAGAATTCCCATTTACTGCATCCCCCCACTTTTTCCTATTATTAACATTTTGCGTTAATGTGGTACCTTTGTTACAGTTGACCAACCAATAATTATATTATTAACCATAGTCCATAGCTTACAGTAGGGTTCACTCATTGTTTTATACAGTTCAATGGTTAAAAAAAATTTTTTTTTCTTCTAGTAACATGTATACAACCTAAAATTTCCTATTTTAACTACTTTCAAGTATTTAATTCATTGGTGTTAATTATATTCATTACCATTTCCATCATCTATTACCAAAACTTTTACATCACTCCAAACAGAAACTCTGTACCAATTAAACGTTAATTCTCCATTTCTCACCCCATCCCTGTCCTTAGTAACCTGTAATCTAATTTCTGATGCTATGAACTTGCATATTCTAATTATTTCATGTAAGTGAGATCATACAGTATTTGTCCTTTAGTGACTGCTTTATTTCACTCAGCATGATGTTTCCAAGGTTCATCCATGTTGTAGCATGTATTATACTTCATTCCTTTTTATGGCTCAGTAATTTTCCATTGTATGTATGTACTACATTTTATTTATCTATTCTTCTGTTGATCGATACTTGTTTTGCTTCCACCTTTGGCAATTTTAAGTAATACCTCTATAAACACTGGTGTGCAAATATCTTTTTGAGTCCCTGCTTTCAGTTCTTTTGGGTATATACCTAGAAGTAGATTGCTGGGTCATATGATAGTTCTATGTTTAACTTTTAGAGAAACTACCAAACTCTTTTCCACAGCAGCTGTACCATTTTACCTTCCTTCCCATAATGTATGAGGGTTGCTGTTTCTCCACATGCTTGTCAACAGTTATTATTTTCTGTTTTTTTTTAATAGTAGCCATCTTAGTGGGTGTGAAATGTTATCTCATTGTGGTTTTGATTTGCATTTCCCTAGTGGCTAATGATATTGAGCATCTTTTCATGTACTTTTGGCCATTTGTATATCTTCTTTGAAGAAATGTCTATTCAGTCCTTTATCCAATTTAAAATTTTTTTTTTTTTTTCTTTTTTAAGGATTTATTTATTTATTTACTTTTATCCATTTTTACACCCCTTCCCCCTCCCCCCCGTTTTTGCTGTTTCTGTGTCCATTCACTGGGCAACTCTGTGTCCATTTTCTGCCCTCTCTTCTCATCCTTCTCCTCCTGTCTTCACTGGGATTCAATCCTTGGAATCTCTGATGTAGGAGAGAGGCATCCTGCCCACGCAACCTTAGTTGCTGGTTTTTCGGTACGTCTCATCTTGCCTCTCCCTTGTGTCACTCTCCTATTATGTCATCATCTTGCTGTGTGGCTCGCGGGAACTGGTGGTGCGCCCGCGCACAGGGCCTGGCGGCCCACACACCTTCCATATATTTTTTAAATTTTTACCAGGAGGTCCCGGGGATCGAACCCAGGTCCCTCCATATGGGAGATGGACGCCAACCAGATATAGCCCCCTGCTATATCTCTTAAGGTTGACCAGAGATACCTAGAGTTACAGTCTTTTCCCATACAGGATGGACATATAATAAATCAGGCTTAGTTTATCACCAGCACTCTAAAAACCAGACCTAGGGAGGAAAACGAGGTCTGGGGACACATGCATGGTTTCTAATATAGCGAATGTTTAGCCCACCCTGATTATCACAGAATCAGGACAGTGAGAATATTCGCTGTCCAATTTAAAATTGGGTTGTCTTTTTGTTGTTAAGTTCTAAGAGTTCTCTATATATTCTGGATATTAAATCCCTATCAGATATATGGTTTCCAAATATTTTCTCACTTTCTTCAGGTTTTCTTTTCTCATTCTTGATAATGTCCTTTGATGCACAAAGTTTTAATTCTGATGAAGTAGAATTTATTTATTTTTTCTTTTGTTGCTTATGTGTTTGGTATTAAGTCTAAGAAACCATTGCCTACTGCAAGATCCTGGAGATGTTTCTTCTATGTTTTCTCCTAGGAGTTTTATAGTTTTAGTTCTTATATTTAGGTCTTTGATCCATTTTTTTTTCTTTTTATTTAACGTTATTTGTACATTTAATAATTGAAAATATAAACAATTAAAAACTAAAAAGTAAACACAGATGAATAAATATATACATTTCTCAATTAAATGTAATGGATACATATAATTTTTTTTTTTTTAATCAGTTATGTTACACAATATATTTGGTTCATAGTAATGCATTCATACAGTATTTGTCCTTTTGCGTCTGGCTTGCTTCACTCAACATAATATCCTCCAGGTTCATCCATGTTGCCATATGCTTTATGACTTAATTTCTTCTTACAGCTGCATAATAGTCCATCGTGTGAATAGACCACAGTTTGTTTATCCATTCATCTCTTGATGGACACCTGGGTTGTTTCCAACTTTTGGCAATGGTGAATAATGTCTTTGATCCATTTTGAGTTAATTTTGTATATTGTATGAGGTAGGGGCCCACTTTCATTCTTTCACATGTGGAAATCCAGTTTTCCTAGCTACATTATTGAAGAGACTATTTTCCCCAATGAGTGTATTTGGAACCCGTAGCAGTTTGATATTGTTTATGAACTCCAAAAATAGATTTTGGATTATATTTGTGAACTGGTCTGTTCCTCTGGGCATATTAGATTGTATTGGATTCAGAGGTTTTGCTTTTATTTGATTGAGTTGTAAGTGGGGCTTTGATGAGCTACATTAGTGGGACCCCCTTGATGGGTGGGAACTCAGAGAAAACTAAGTGGTAGAGGAGTTAGTTGGAATTGTGGATGCTGGAACCCTGAGAAATAAATACACAGAGAAGCAGAGGAAAGAGAGATGGCTCCAATAGGCATGGCAGAAACCCTGGGAAGAGAGATGAACCATTCGCCTCATAGTTTATAGCTGGCCTTGTGGAGAGAGCAGAGCAGCTGTGCCTGGAGAGAAACAAGCCCCAGGAGAGAGAGATGAGACTTATCCCAGCCTACAGCTAAGATTGGAAGAAGCTGGGCATATAGGGCCTTAAGAGGAAGAGGAAGCCTGAACCCTCACAGACATCAGCAGCCATCTTGCCCCAACATGTGGCAACAGACTTTGGTGAGGGAAGTAACTTACGCTTTGTGGCCTGGTAACTGTGAGCTTCTACCCCAAATAAATACCTTTTATAAAACCATCAGATTTCTGGTACTTTGCATCAGTACCCTTTTGGCTGACTAATACAGAACCCTTGTCAAAAGTCATTTGGCTCTAGATGTGAGGGTTTATTTTTGAAGTCTCAATTCTACTTCATTAGTCTATATGTCTGTCCTGTGTCTGTACCACACAGTTTTGATTACTATAGCTTTGTAATAAGTGTTGAAATCAGGAAGTATGAGCCCTCCAGCTTGTTTTTCCTTTCAAGATGATTTTGGCTGATTGGAGTCCCTTACTGTTCCTTATGAATTTGATGATTGGTTTTTCTGTTTTAACAAAGATGTCCATTGGAATTTTGATTGGGATTGTGTTGAATCTGTAAATCACTTTGGGTAGAATTGACACTGTAATAATATTTAGTCTTCCATTCCATGAGTGTGGAATGGCCTTACATTTATTTTATTAAATAAGTGTTCTTTAATTTCTTTCATCAGTGTTTTTTAGTTTTTTTGTACAAATCCTTTATAACCTGTTTGACCTTATTCCTAGAAAATTGATTTAGTTGCTATCATAAATGGAGCATTGATTTCCTTTTCAGATTATTCATTGCTAGTGTATAGAAACACTACTGTATTTTATGTGTTGATTTTGTACCCATCTACTTTGCTGAATTCATTTATTACCTCTGGTAGCTTTGTTGTGGATTTTTCAGGATTTTTTATATATAAGATCATGTCATCTGCAAATAGGGAAAGTATTACTTCTTCCATTCCAATTTGGATGCTTTTTATTTCTTTCTCTCTTGCCTACTTGATCAGGCTAGACCTTTCAGTACAATGTTTAATAGCAGTAGTGAGAGTGGCCATCCTTGTCTTCTTCCTGATCTTAGGAGGAAAGCTTTCAGTCTTTCACCATTGAGTATGATATTAGATGTAGGTTTTCCATATATACCCTTCATCATGTTGAGAAGTTTCCTTCTATTCCTAGTTTGCTAAGAATATTTTTCAAGAAGGGGTGCTGGATTTTGTCAAATGCCTTTTCTGTGTCAGTTGAGATGATCATGGCTTTTTCCCCCCTTCATTCTATTAACGTGGTGTATCATATTGATTGATTTTCTTTTGTTGAATTACCCTTGCTTTCCTGGGATAAATCACTCTCGACTGTGGTATATAATCCTTTTAATGTGCTGTTAGATTCAGTTCGCTAGTATATTGTTGAAGATTTTTGCATCTATATTCATTAGGGATATTGACTTATAATTTTCTTTTCTTGTGAAGATATCTTTATTTGGCTTTGCTATTCGGTGATGCTGGCCTCATAGAATGTGTTAGGAAGTGTTCCCTCCTTTTCAGTTTTTTTTGTAAGAGTTTGAGCAAGATTGGTGTTAATTCTTCTTGTAATATTTGGAAAAATTCATCAGTGAAGTCATCTGGTCCTGGGCTTTTCTTTGTTGGGAGGTTTTTGATTACTAATTCATTCTCTTTACCTGTTATTGGTCTTGAGGTCCTCTATTTCTTCTTGATTCAGTTTAGGTAATTTGTGTTTTTCTAGGAATTTGTATCTTTCAAATAGTTTATCTTTTTTTTTTTTTTTATTATGGGTAAAAATCAAAATTCTCACAATACATACAAACATTTGCAAAATGATATATAAATATATATGCATATATGTGTATTTGCTTACAAAAATGTTATTTATATATATATATATATATATACATATATTTTAAGAGGTGCTTAGATTACCCAAAATATTACACGGAACCCACTGGGATTCCCATGTTGCCCACCTCCCACACCTCCCACCAGATCCCACACAAACATCTCCCACAGTGTGGCCCACCACCCTCAATGAATTTACACATCCTGGAGCCTTGCCACCAACTATAGACCACCGTTCACACTGTAGACCACACTCTCTCCCACTCATTTCTGAGTGGTGTGTGCTGATTTAAAATGGCCTACATCCGTTGCCACAACCGTACTCAGGACAACCTCCAACTCCCAAAGAAGCCCCTGTATTTCAACTGCTCATCCCCTCCCTACCCCAAAAGTGTCAAGTGGCCACTGGCTCCACCTCATTGTTATAATTTCTTGCATTGCTAGAATCACCATATGTGAACAAGAGAATACCATCAAGTCCACTCTAGTCCATAGTTCTTCCCCCAATCCTGAGGGGACTGGGATGGTGATGTCCACTCCAACTCCAAGTGAGAGAGGGCTTATATCCCATGGATATGGTGGGTGGGATGATCCTGCCTGCAGATGCAGGCCCTCTCCATTCCCTGGGATGGCCATTGCCCATCGTTGTCTCCTCACCAGGTGACTTGGATGAGTCCATTGAGCTGTAGGGTAGGAGTTGCAGCTCCACCTAGATTTCATGCACACCTGGCACATAGGTAGGCGGGAGGCTCCAATCTCTGGAAGTATACCTAAAAACTCCAGCATCACATATAGGTTTGAATAGAAGGGACTGGTGAACCATGTGCAGGGAGGACTTATTTGAGTCTAATTCTGTCACTCTCAGGAGCACCGATTCCAAAATAGAACCCACTGATAAGGCATCAGTCTCTGGGGCTATCCCCCCTTATATAGGATCAGGGTGTCTCCGGAGCTCTCAGGAACCCCAATGAGTGGGGTGATAGGCACTTAGATGTTCTATGAGCTCCTACTGAGGTGTGCATAAGAGTTACCTCTGGGATGACCTCCCGACTCTCTTTGAAGTCTCTTAGCCACTTGAACTCATTTGTCTTTACCATTTCCCCCTTTTATTCAAGGTCTTTTTCCAGTTGTGTTGCCAGTTGGCACTTGGGAAAAGTTTTCAATTAGCAATACTCGCGCCTCGGATAAACCTCATTGGCTACAATACTGCCACTGCGCAAAACTGCCAGTTGGCACTTGGTATTAATCCCTCGTTGCCAGGGAGGCTCATCCCCGGGAGTCATGTCCCTCGTTGGGGGGAAGGTAATGCAATCATACGCTGAGTTTGGCTTAGAGAGAGGCCACATTTGAGCAACAAGGAGGCTCTCAGGTGGCAACCCTTAGGCACCCCAGAACTGCAGGCTAAGTCTCATTTACAAGAGCAAAGACTCACAAGGGTAGTCATCAATAAAAAAAAAAAACATCAGTGGGTCATCCTATTTTGATAGGCACTGTCCCTACACTCAGAGGACTATTGCTGCTCCCTTGGAGACTGTGGTAGAGCTCTCCAGGCTAGGAATTCAGATTCCCTCATTTATTGTGTGATTATCCACCCATCGTGACCATGCCCCATCCCCCGATCCTTTGAATGATTTTGTATATCTTTCATGTATATTTGGATGAACCAATCCCCATGAAACCCCCCCCCCAGACACCCCCCCCTAATAATCCCCCGCAGTACCCATTGTAACCCTTCTGTTATCCAAATCCTCCATGAACATTTAGTCCATAAAATAATCAAATACACTTACTAGGAAAAAGAAACAAGTGTGATAAGCTTACATGCAAGAGACAAACATAAGGAAACTCAGGGGGAAAAAAAAAAAAAAAGAGAGAAGGAAAAAAAACAAATAATCAGACAAAGAACAAAACAAAATAAAATATAATTAGTGGATTGGGACATTCAAAAAATGGGCAAAAAAGCAAAAGAAATGCCTTTAAAAATATATATATATATATATTCATTTTTTTTTCCCTTTCTCTTTTCTTTTCAAATAGTTTATCTTATTTGTTGGTGTACAGTTGTTCATAGTTTCTTATTATTATCCTTTTTATTTCTGGTTGGCAGTAATGTCTTCATTTTCATTTATGATTTAAGTTATTTGCATCCTCTCTATTTTTCACTTTCTTAGTCCAGCTAAAGATTTGTCAATTACATTGATCTTTTTAAAGAGCCAACTTTTGGTTTCATTGAATTTCTCTGTTGTTTTTCAATTTTTTTGTTTAATTGATCTCTACTCTAACCTTTGTTATTTCCTCCTTTCTACTCATATTGGGTAGTTTGCTTTTCTTTTTCTAGTTTCTCCATATGTGAGATTAGGTCACTGGTTTGAGAGTTTCTACTTTTTAAAATGTAATCATTAAGAGCTATAATTTTCCCTCAGCACTACCATTGCTGCATCCTGTAAGTTTTTTTTTTTTTCTCTTTCTTTCTTTTTTTTTTTAGCAATTTTATTGATGTATATTCATATACCATACAATCCATCCGAAGTGTACATCCAGTGGGTTTTGGTATAATCACAGAGTTGTGCATACATCGCCACAATCAATGTTAGAGCGTTTTCATTACTCCAAAAAAAAAAAAAAAACCAACCCCACCTCTTAACAGTTACCTTTCAATTCCTCTATCCCTACCCTGCCATTTATATCTGCTAATCTAATTCTATCTCTATATATTTATTTATATTTACATTTTATATAAATGGAATCAAATAATATGTAGTACTTAGTGACTGATTTCTGTCACTTAGGATAAGTCTCTTTTTTACAATTTATGAAAAAATATTAATATATTATTATTCACTACAATTCATATTTAGCTTTAGGTGCATTTTAGCTGAGCTCCTACCCTATTATGAACATCTTGTAATATTAACATATTCTTGTTACGATTCATTGAAGAACATTCTTATATTTGTACTATTAAACACACATATCATCTGCAACAGGGTTCACTATGCTTTACAGCTCCATGTTTGATCCTTTAACTTTTCTTCTAGTGACATACACAGCCCTAAACTTTCCCTTTCAAACACAATCTTACCTCCATATTGGTGCTGCTAATTACATTCACTCAAGTGCACTATCATCATCTCTATCCAATTCTAAGTCATTACAATCAACCTTATTTCTAATTCTGCACACATTAAGCCACTGCTCCCCATTCTCTATCTTCATTCTATCTTTTGGTGACCGATCTTCTAGCTATTAACTCCATGACTTTTCTCATTATATTTAGCTCATATTAGTGAGATCAGATCATATTTGCCCTTTTGTGTCTGGCTTGTTTCACTTAACATAATGCCCTCAAGGTTCATCCATGTTGTCATGTGCATCACAATTTCATTTCTTCTTACAGCTGAATAATATTCCATTGTATGCATATACCACATTTTGTTTATCCATTCATCTGTTGACGGACACCTCGATTATTTCCATCTTTTAGCAATTGTGAATAATGCCGCTGTGAACATTGGTGTGCAAATGTCTGTTGGTGTCCCTACTTTCAGTTTTTTTTAGTATATACCTAGGAGTGTGATTGCTGGATCTTATGACAGCTGTCTATTTAATTTCCTGAGGAACTGCCAAACAATCTTCCACAGCAGCTGCACCATTCAACACTCCCAGCAACAGTGAATAAATGTTCCTATTTCTCCACATTCCTTCCAACACTTGTAGTTTTCTGTTTTTTTTTTTTTAATAGCTGCCATTCTAATGGGTGTGAAATGATACCTCATTGTAGTTCTGATTTGCATTTCCCTAATAACTAGTGATGTTGAACATCTTTTTATATGCTTTTTTTGCCATTTGTATTTCTCTTTGGAAAAGTATCTATTAATGTCTTTTGCCCATTTTTTAATTGGTTCATTTGTCTTTTTATCATTGAGTTGTAGGATCTCATTATATGTCATGGATATCAAACCCTTATCAGATATATGGTTTCCAAATATTTTCTCCCATTGAGTAGACAGCCTTTTCACCTTGATAAAGTCCTCTGGAGTATAAAAGCATTGAATTTTGAGAAGATCTCATTTATCTATTTTTTCTTTTGTTGCACATGCTTTGGGTGTAAGGTCTAAGAAACTACCTCCTACCACAAGATCTTGAAGATACTTTCCTACATTTTCTTCTAGGAGTTTTATGGTCTTGGCTTTTAATATTTAGCTCTTTGATCCCCTACGAGTTAATTTTTGTATAAGGTGTGAGATAAGGGTCCTCTTTCATATCCAGTACGCCCAACTCTGTTGAAGAGACTATTCTGTCCCAGTTGAGTGGGCTTGGTAGCCTTGTCAAAAATCAATTGACCATAGAGTTGAGGGTCTATTTCTGAACTCTCAATTCAATTCCATTGATCTATAAGTCTATCTTATGCCAATACCATGCTGTTTTGATCACTGTAACTTTGTAATATGTTTTAAAGTCAGGAAGTGTGACTCTACTGACTTTGTTCATATATGTGTATATATATATATATAAGCAGCAGTCAGCCACACTTTTATTAAAGAAGTAAAACCACTTCCAAGGAAAGAAGTTAAGGAAATCTATTGAAGCATTAACCATTTTAGTAGAAATCCATGTGATTTTTCTTCATGGAGGCTGAAAGGCATTTGATGAAATTCAGCATCCATTCCTTATGAAAACCCTCTTTAAAACAGGAAGAGATGTAGGCTTCCCTATGATTTTTTTTTTTACTATTTTTTTTCATTTTTAAAGATATTTTTGGTATTCGGGGTTTCCTTTCCTTTCCAAATAAATTTGGTAATTGACTTTCCATTTCTGCAAAGTAGGCTGTTGGAATTTTTATTGGGATTGCATTGAATCTGTAAGTCAGTTTGGGTAGAATTGACATCTGAACAATATTTAGTCTTCCTGTCCATGAACACAGAATGTCCTTCCAGTTGTTTAGGTCTTCTTTAATTTCTTTTAGCAATGTTTTGTAGTTTTTTGACTACAGATCCTTTACACCCCTGGTTAAATTTATTCCTAGATATTTGATTCTTTTATTTGCTATTGTAAATGGAATTTGTTTCCTGATTTCCTCATCAGATTGTTCATTTTTAGTGTATATAGAAACACTACTGATTTTTGCGTGTTGATCTTGTGTCCTGCCACTTTGCTTAATTCTTTTATTAGCTCTAGTAGTTTCATTGTCGATTTTTCAGTGTTTTCTAAATATAGGATCATGTCATCTGCAAATACTGAAAGTTTTACCTCTTCCTTTCTGATATGGATTCCTTTTATTTCTTTTTCTTGCCTAATTGCTCTAGTTAGAACTTCGAGTACAGTGTTGAATAAGATGCTGGATTTTGTCAAATGCCTTTTCTATGTCAATAGAGATGATCATGTGATTTTTTTCTCCTTCAATTTGTTAATGTGGTATATTACATTCATTGATTTTCTTGGGTTGAACACCTTTGCATACCTGGGATGAAACCCACTTGATCATAGTATATAATTCTTTTAATGTGCTGTTGGATTTGATATGCAAATGTTTTGTAGAAGATTTTTGCCTCTATATTCATTAGAGAGATTGGTCTATAGTTTTCTTGTAGTACCTTTTCTGACTTTGGTATTAGGCTGATGTTCGTAGGATGAGTTAGGTAGTATTCCCTCGGCTTCAATTTTTTTGGAAGAATTTGAGCAAGATTGGTATTAATTCTTCTTGAAATGATTGGTAGAATTCACCTGTGAAGCCATCTGGTCCTGGGCTTTCCTATATTGGGAGGTTTTTGATGGCTGATTCAATTTCTTTATTTGTGATTGGTTTGTTGAAGTCTTCTAATTCTTCTCTTGTCAATGTGGGTAGTTTGTGTATTTCTAGGAAGTTGTTCATTTCAACTAAATTGTCTAATTTGTTGACATAAATTGTTCAGTCTCTTCTTATGATCTTTCTTATTTCTGTTGGATCAGTAGTAATGTCCCCCCTCTCATTTCTGATTTTATTTATTTACATTTTCTCTTTTTTTTCTTTGTCAGTCTAGCTAAGTGTTTGTCAATTTTGTTGATGTTCTCAAAGAACCAACTTTTGGTTTTTGTTGATGATCTGTATTTTTGTTGTTGTTCTCAATTTCATTTATTTCTCCTCTAATCTTTGTTTTTTCTTTCCTTCTGCTTGCTTTGGGATTAGTTTGCTATTCTTTTTCTGGTTCCTCCAGGTTTGCAGTTAGGTCTTTGATTTTAGTTCTTCTTCTTCTTTTTTTTTTTTTTTTTTTTTGCTTTGTAATAAGTATATTAAGAAGACATTCATACATTTCAAGAATTGCTTAAATTCTGATGTCCAGATTTAAACATGTGAACATATGATGACTTTTTTTTTTTTTTTTTTTTTTTTAAGATTTTATTTATTTATTTATTCATTTATCCCTCCCTTGCTGCTTGTGCTCGCTGGGTCAGCTAACCATGCTGTGCGGGCGGGCTTGCCTTCACCAGGCGGCCCCGGGAACCGAACCCGAGGCCTCCCATATGGTAAACGGGAGCCCTACTGATTGAGCCACAGCCGCTTCCCTATATGATGGCTTTTAAATATGCAATTAAAGCTTTTTATCATAATTTGCCAGACTACCAACATTAAATTACAGTTACTTTGGAGCATAAGTTAAATGGTTTAAAGTGAGCCTAAAGAACACCTTCCTATCTCATACATGCAAACTACCCCTCCACGTAAATTTCTCTTCACCTTAACTTCTAAGTTACCCAGCTTCTGCAGTCAGTACTCTGGGGCTTATCATGGTCCAAAGAGAAGGGGTAAAAAAAAAAAGTAACCAGGACTGAGCAATGTATGTATATATTTTAAAAAGATCGGGAAGCAGAAGGGAATGCAACTGTAGAAGTGCATGCCCCTCAAGAAGCAGCATATTATGATAAACCCCTTCTTTAGAAAGCTATCATTTCTGTTACTGATAACAGAATAAATTGTGTACTGTGCCATCTTCAAATAACATTTGAGGCAATAGTATAAATGTAGAAGCATCACCACAAATCCCACTTAATGCAAGTATATATACAGACCAACACTTCTCTACAAACTTTTTTTTCTGATTGCCAGTTAAATACAGTTTTAAGTTCATAGCTTAACAATGAAAGGTCATACACTGAAGTCAATACATATACCTATACCTAGCATTTCACTGTATACGTGAAAAATGATTACAAGGTATGGCCTAACAAATGCTAATGGGACTTTTTTTTTTTTTTAAACCAAAAGTCATTTTTACAAGTATTAAATGTCATCTTGCACACTGAAGTCATCATACCTACAGGGCAAAGCTGGAGCTTTTATATTTGAGTTTATTGTTCATTTAACTTTTAAAACACTATTATAGTTGAATATTAAAACAAAAATGGTGGCAAGTAGTGAGCATATTATGATTACAGTCCTTCACTTATTCACTACTGCGTATAAAATGCCAGGAGTGAGTGTTAGGCACTGGCCCCCACTAAGAAGTTTGACATTGAACACCAGCTCTGGGATGATGTTCATCATCCTCATGTGCCTCTCCATTGTAATGGTGCTGTCTTTCCTGATTGGGATCAAAATCCACCAGTTCTACCTGATCCATTTCATCAGTTTCTTCTACTTCTTTCCTCTCAGGTAGACGTTTTTACAGCAGAGACAGTTTATCAGGAGAGAGAAAGCCATTCTCAGGAAAGTTTACCTTAAATTTGATGATTAGGCGACCCTTTTCCTATGGCCTATGATGAATTGGCATGCCTTCATTTAGCACACACTTGATATCTCCATGCTTGACAGTCTGACCTGGATAAGAGGTAATGACTCTGGTTCGGTTGTCAAGAGTGGCTATTGGCTTTTGGAAGCCACACATGCTTCAACCGGCTGTTGTCCATACACATGAAAAGGTCTTCTCCTCGTCTAGTAAAAACAGCATGATCCTTCTGATATAAAACAATGATAATATCTCCTGGCTCCAGTCCTGGCTCTTGGTCTCCTTCACCATGGAATATTATCTTCTGGCCATCTTTCATGGCTTTATCAATGTGAACTTCTAGAATCTTCTTCTCTCAAACTATCTTCCTTCCATTGCAACTTTTACATCTATCTTTAGGACTGATCTGTTCCCATGGCCCTGATTCTCCATGCATACAGACTGAATTTGCTGAACCATTCCAGGTCCTAGCTGATGAATTCTTATTTGCATTCCAGTACCTTGGCTCCTTTCTTACCATCTGGGCCTTCACATTTGTTACAAATCACAATCTTTTGCAGAGCTAGTTTTCTAGTTGCACTGTTATATAAATCTTCTAATGTTACTGAGAGCTGATGTACAAGATTTTTACCTCTCCTTTCTCTCTGCATCCTTCTACCACCTCCACAAAACATATCAAAGATATCCATGGGGGATCCAAAACCCCCACCTGCTCCACCCTCTTTGATGGCCTGCTCTTTTCCTCTGTCATATAATTTTCTTTTCTTTGCAATCAGAGAGCACTTTATAAGCTTGAGAAATCTGTTTAAACTTCTCGCCCTCATTTGGATCCATATCAGGGTGGTCCTTCAAGGCTAGTTTCCTGTAAGCCTTTTTTAACTCTTCCTGGGTGGCATTGGGTTTGGCCCCTAAAACATCATAGTAAGTGGTTCCTTTCACCATTTTCTACAGCCAGTGAGAGGGCTGAGGCCAGTGAAGGGGAGCGTGCGTTGCAGTGTGCAGCTCGGGCAGCTCCTGCTCCTCTGCCTCTCACATGTGTTCTGGAAAGTTCCATCTCCTCTTTTTTAATGTAAGCATTTAGGGCTATAAATTCTCCTCTCAGCACTGCCTTTGCTGTATTCCATAGCTTTTTTTTTTTTTTAGGAGGCACCTTGTACTTGGGAATCAGGTGCTCAACCACTTGAGCTACATCCACTCCCCAGTATTCCATAGGTGTTTTTTTTTTTTTTGGTTCCAGGCCCGAGGGTTGAATCCCGGACCTTGTATGTAGAAAGCTGGTGCTCAACCACTGAGCCACATCAGCTTCCCTGAGATGGTTTTTTCCTATGTTTTGCTTATTGTTTGTTTTTTTGTTTTTTTCTGGAGGCACTGGGAACTGAACCTGGGACCACAACTGCTTGAGCCACTTCTGCTCCCATCCATAGGTTTTGATATGCTATGTTCTTGTTTTCCTTTGTCTCTAGATATTTACTGATTTCTCTTGCAATTTCTTCTTTGACCCACTGATTGTTTAAGAGTGTGTTGTTTAACCTCCATATATTTGCGAATTTTCCCATCTTCTGCCTGTTAATGATTTCCAATTGCATTCCATTATAATCAGAGGAAGTGCTCTGTATTATTTCAATCTGTTTAAATTTATTGAGACCTGTTTTGTGGCCCAGCATAAGGTCTATCCTGGAGAAAGATCCATGAGCACTTGAGAATGTATATCCTGTTGTTTTGGGGTACAATGTTCAAAAATATCTGTTTGGTCTATTTCATTTATCATTTTCTTCAAGCTCTCTGTTTTCTTATTGCTCTTCTGTCCAGATGTTCTATTCAATGATGAGAGTAGTGTATTGAAGTCTCCAACTATTATTGTAGAGATGTTTGTTTCTCCCTTCAGTTTTAGCCAGGATTTGCCTCATGTATTTTTTGGCACCATGGTTAGGGGCATAAATATTTATGATTGTTACTTCTTCTTGGTGAATTGTCCCCTTGTCCTTCTTTGACTCTTACAATGGTTTTGCATTTAAAATTTGTTTTAAATCTAGTTATTTTAAATCCTGTGTCTTGTCAGGATTTTTAATTTGTTCCTTTGGCTGGGCCATATCTTCCTGTTTCTTAGTGTGGCTTGTAATTTTTTGCTGGTATCTAGGCATCAGATTCTATTGTAGAGTTTATTCTGATGGTCAATTTGTCTCTCTTATCT
Source organism: Tolypeutes matacus (assembly GCA_026826555.1). Taxonomy (NCBI): domain Eukaryota; kingdom Metazoa; phylum Chordata; class Mammalia; order Cingulata; family Chlamyphoridae; genus Tolypeutes; species Tolypeutes matacus. Next base: position 22,894,732 of record JAKSZT010053883.1, read on the forward strand.
AGGATTTTACTGTTGAGTAGCTTTTTTTTTTTTTCATGTCTCTTCTTTGATTTTTGGTTCAACTTTTCCTAAACTTTAAAATTTCCCTGTTTATGTTATCAAAACAGGACCAGAGATCCACTCCTATGGCGCAGACCAGATCTAAGGGGTTCTGGTGATAGGGACAGGAGAGAATCCAAAAAGCCTTTTCTTCCCTTTCACTTTCCTGGTCTGCCAGCAGATGTGCTCATTGGTGAACCTTTACCATGGAGATCTCTTCCAACTTGGCTGGTGTTTCCAGGCTGATTAGAGCCTGAATTCAAAGCCGGGCCCAAACTCAGCCTACTGCCATATTCTTCCTCTTCCCAGGGAGGATAATGACTGTTCCCCTCTCAGTAGGCAGCAATCAGCCACCGGTTTTATTGCGATTGTTTGCCTTGAGGGTGGGGGATGGGCACCATTCCCTGATGTGGGGTGAGGAATTCACAGTTTTCGTTTTGGCCTCTTTGTCTCTCTGTTCCACTCCTTCTTGGCAGATGCATGTGACACCTCCCTGGTCTGTAGATCCCCAAGCTGCTTCGGACAGCTTCTGCTGTTCCTCTGCTGTTTTTGTAAGAGGTGAGCCCTGCTGACCTACTCTGACACCATCTTCCTGCAACTCCATCCCATAGGCTTTGATATAGTTTTTTTTGTTTTGTTTTGTTTTCATTCACATCAAGATATTTCCTAATTTCCCTTGTGGTTTCTTATCTAACCCATTGGTTGTTTAAGTGTGTATTGTTTGATTTCTACATTATTTGTGACTTTTCCACTTTTCCCTCTACTGATTTCTAGCTTCATTCCATTGTGGTCAGAAGAAATACATAGAATAATTTCAATCATATGAAATTTATTGAGACTTGTTTTGTGAGCTAACATGCAGTCTGTCCTTGAGAATGATCCATGTGCTCTAGAGAAGAATATGTATTCTGTTGTGATTGGGTGAAGTGTTCTATATGTGAGTGGTCTAATTGGTTTATAGTATCATTCAAGCCTTCTTTTTCCTTATTGATCTGTCTAGATGTTCTATCCATTATTGTATTGATGTCTCCTCATATTAATGTAGAACTGTCTGTTTCTCCCTTCATTTGTCAATATTTGCATCATATATTTTGGGGTTCTGCTGTTAGATGCATATTTATTTATGATAGGTTTATCTCCACGTTAATTTGGCTTCTTTTTTTTTATCAATATATAGTGTCCTTCTTTGTCCTTGTAACAGTTTTTTACTTAAGTCTATTTTATCTGGTATTAGTATAGAACTCCAGCTCTATTTACATGGACTGTTTTTCCCATCCTTTTACTTTCAACCTACTTGTGTCTTTGAATTTAAGGTGAGTTTCTTATAAGCAACATATAGTAGGCTCATGTTTTGTTTTCTTTTATCCATTATCCAATCTTTCCCCTTTGATGGAGATTTTTTTAAAGTGACTGGAGATTTTAATCCATTTACATCTTTTTAAAAAGATTTATTTTATTTATTTACTCCTCCCCCCTACCCGCCACTTGTGTTTGCTGTCTGCTCTCTGTGTCCATTTGCTGCGTCTTTTTCTTTGTCTGCTTGTCTCCCTTTGTTGCGTCATCTTGCTGCGCCAGTTCTCAGTGGGTGCGGGCCGTCAGCTCTCTGCTCCTGTGGGCCAGCTTGCCTTCACTAAGAGCCCCAGGAATCGAACCAGGGGCCTCCCATATAGTAGACAGGAGCCCAGTCATTTGAGCCACATCCACTTCCCTTAATCCATATACATTTTAAAGTAACTTCTGATAATGTAGGACTTTCTTCTGCCATTTTGCTATTTGTTTCTTGTAAGTCTTATAACTTCTTTGTCCCTTAGTTCTTCCATTATTGCCTACTTTCATATTTATTTGATCTTTGGTAGTGAACATTTTTCAACCCTTTTCATTTCTCTCTCTCTATATTGTTCAGATATTTTCTTTATGGATACCATGGGGGAGTTTACACTTAACATCCTATATCTACAACAATCTTGCTCAATTTGGTATCTACATAACTAAAACATCATGCACAGATTATGTTCTAATACTCCTCCACTCCCCCACCTTTATGTTGTTCTCATCACAAATTATACTTTTGTACATTTTGAATATAGAACTATAGATTTATCATTACTTTTTATACATTTGCATTTTAGATCCTGTAAGAATTAAAAAGTGGAGTTACTTACCAAAATACAATAGGATAGTACCGACATTTGTAATTACCCATGTAATTACCTTTATTGGAGATCTTTATTTCTTTATGCTCATTTAATCTACTGACTAGTGTCCCTCACTCCCTCTCACGTTGCTTGTAGGGCATGTCTACTGGTGATGAACTCCCTTAGCTTTTGTTTATCCAGGAAATTCTAATCTTGCCTTCATTTTTGAAAAGACAGTTTTGCTGGATAAAAAGTTCTTTGTTGGCAGTTATTTTCTTTCGACACTTAAAAAAATTTGTCCCACTGCCTTCTTGCCTCCATAGTTTCTGATGAGAAATTGACACTTAATCTTATTGAAGCTCTTTTGTACATTATACATCTCTTCTTTCTTGGAGTCTTCAGGCTTCTCTTTTTGTCTTTGGTATTTGACAGCTTGATTAAATTTGGGTATGTATCTTTTTAAATTCGTCCTGTTTGGGGTTTGTTGGGATTCTTGAATGTGTGTATTCATGTCTTTAGTTAGATTTTGGAAGTTTTATGACATAATTTCTTTGAATATTCCTTCTGCTCCTTTCTCCTTTTCTTCTCCTTCTAGGATTCCCACAGTGTGTATATTGGTATGCTTGATGGAATTCCACAGTTTTTTTCCTGATCACTTCTATCCTTTTTTTTTCCATTCTGCTCCTGAGTCTGAATAATTTCAATTGTCTTGTCTTTGAGTTCACTGATTCTTTCTCCTGCTAGCTCCAGTCTGCTGTTGGACCCCTTTAAGGAATTTTTTAGTTCAGTTATTGCAGTCTTCAACTCCAGTTTTTCTGTTTGGTTTCTTTTGTAAATTTCTGTCTCTTTATAGAACTTCTCATTTTGTTCATATATCATTTTTTCTGATATCCCTTAGTTCTTTGTCTATGTTTTCTTTTAGTTCTTTGAGTATATTTTTAAAGTCTTTTTCTTATATGTCCAAAGTGTGGCCTTCTTTGTTGATGGTTTCTGTAGTTTTATCTTGTTCTTTTTTATGATCCATAATTTCCTGTTTATTTGTTTGCCTTGTAATGTTTTGTTGCACACTGTACATTTTAACATTTTAATGTGTTTAACTGTGGAATTCAGTCCCTGAGCTGTCCTACCATTTTAAAGTTACCTTTTTCTTGATTCATTGCTCGTCTAGTTACTATAACCTTTTAAGTATTTTCTGGAGCTCTGAGGAAGATGGCTTTGCCAGTTTTTGCTAGTTGTTCAAAGATTTTGTGGGGGAATGGGATCCCAGAGCATCTTATACTGACAGCTTATTTGACCAGAAGTCCAATTTTCCCTTTTTGAGCCCTTCCTATGAGTTCTCTGAGCCACACTGAACTTATCTTGTGTGCTTTTTGTGGGTGCCTCCTTGGAATCATATTTCCAGGGCCACATACCAGGTCCCAGACCAGGATCCTATAGAGGAGAACAACCGAGGTAGGAAAGCCACTCTCTTGTCAGCATCTTCTCTCTGAGAAGCTTCCCTGGCTTTCTGGGACTCCAGGTATTCCTTACTTTTTAGGAAAATAGTGTCAACAGCTGCCATCTTTGGGTGCTCACTATGGGCCAGGGATTGGTTGAGTGCTTTATATGCATTATTTTATTTAGTATTTACAACATTATATTGGATAGTAACAATTTTTATCTTCATTTCACATGTGAAACTGAGGTTTAGAGAGAGTGACATCCTCAAGGGCACATCAGAGCTGGGATTTGAACTGAAGTCTCTCTGACTCCAAAGCCGGTCTCTCTCTCTCTCTCTCTCTCTCTCTTTTTTTTTTACCTTTCTCAAATGTACTGGATACATATAATTTTTTTTTTTTTTTTACATTTCTCAATTAAATTATGAATCAAACAATATATTACACAATATATTTGGCTCATAGTAACGCATTCATACAGTATTTGTCCTTTTGTGTCTGGCTTGCTTCACTCAACATAATGTCCTCCAGATTCATCCATGTTGCCATATGCTTTATGACTTCATTTCTTCTTACAGCTGCATAATATTCCATCGTGTGAATAGACCACAGTTTGTTTATCCATTCATCTGTTGATGGACACCTGGGTTGTTTCCAACTTTTGGCAATGATAAATAATGTGGCTATGAACATCGGTGTGCAGATGTCTGTTCGTGTCACTGCTCTCAGTTCTTCTGGGTATATACCCAGTAGTGGTATTGCAGGGTCACGTGGTAAGTCTATATTCAACTTCTTTAGGAACTGCCAAAGAGTCCTCCATAGAGGTTGTACCATCCTGCATTCCCACCAACAGTGAAGAATTGTTCCTATCTCTCCACATCCTCTCCAACACTTGTAGTTCTCTGTCTTTTTCATAGTGGCCATTCTGATAGGTGTGAAATGATATCTCATTGTAGTTTTGATTTGCATTTCCCTAATCATGAGTGATGTTGAGCATTTCTTCATGTGTTTTTTTGCCATTTGTATTTCTTCTTCTGAGAAAGGTCTATTCAAGTCTTTGGCCCATTTTTTAATTGGGTCATTTGTCTTTTTATTGTTGAGCTGTAACATCTCTTTATATATCCTGGATATTAAACCCTTATCAGATATGTGATTTCCAAATATTTTTTCCCATTGAGTCGGCTGCCTTTTCACCCTTCTGACAAAGTCCTGTGAGGTGCAAAAGTGTTTAATTTTGAGGAGTTCCCATTTATCTACTTTTTCTTTGTTGCACGTGCTTTGGGTGTGAAGTCCAAGAAACCACCACCTACTACAAGGTCTTGAAGATGTTTCCCTACATTTTCTTCTAGTAGTTTTATGGTCCTGGCTTTTAAATTTAGATCTTTGATCCATTTTGAGTTGATTCTTGTATAGGGGGTGAGATAGGGGTCCTCTTTCATTCTTTTGGTTATAGATATCCAGTTCTCCTAACACCATTTGTTGAAGAGACTGTTTTTTCCCATCAGCGTGGGCTTGGTAGGTTTGTCAAAAACCAGTTGACTGTATAGGTGAGGGTTTATTTCTGGATTCTCAATTCTATTCTACTGATCGATATGTCTATCTTTATGCCAGTACCATGCTGTTTTGACCACTGTAGCTTTTGTAATATGTTTCAAGGTCAGGCAGTGAAATTCCTCCCACATTGCTCTTCTTTTTTAGAATACTTTTGGCTATTCGGGTGCACTTACCCTTCTAGATGAATTTGGTAATTGCCTTCTCTAATTCTGTAAAGTAAGCTGTTGGGATTTTGATTGGTATTGCATTGAATCTATAAATCAGTTTGGGCAAGATTGACATCTTCACGATATTTATTCTTCCAATCCATGAACACGGAATGTCTTTCCATTTGTTTAGGTCTTTTTAAATTTCTTTTAGCATTGTTTTGTAGTTTTCTGCATATAGGTCCTGTACTTCCTTGGTTAAATTAACTCCTAGGTATTTGAGTCTTTTTGTTGCTATTGAAAATGGAATTTTCTTCCTGATTTCCTCCTCAGATTGTTCAGTACTAGTGTACAAAAACATTACTGATTTTTGTGTGTTGATCTTATATCCTGCCACTTTGCTGAACTCATTTATTAGTTCAAGTAGCTTTGTTGTGGATACTTCAGGATTTTCTAAATACAGGATCATGTCATCCGCAAACAGTGAGAGTTTTACTTCCTCTTTTCCTATTTGGACGCCTTTAATTTTTTTGTCTTGTCTAATTGCCCTAGCTAGAACTTCTAGTACAATGTTGAATAACAATGGTGATAGTGGGCATCCTTGTCTTGTTCCTGATCTTAGCGGGAAAGCTTTCAACCTTTCCCCATTGAGTATGATGTTGGCTGTGGGTTTTTCATATATGCCTTTTATCATATTGAGGAATTTTCCTTTTATTCCTATCTTTTGAAGTATTTTTATCAGAAAAGGATGTTGGATTTTGTCGAATGCCTTTTCTGCATCTATTGAGATGATCATGTGGTTTTTTTCCTTCAGCTTGTTAATGTGGTGTATTACATTGATTGATTTTCTTATGTTGAACCAGCCTTGCATACCAGGAATAAATCCCACTTGGTCGTGATGTATAAGTCTTTTGATATGCTGTTGGATTTGATTTGCAAGTATTTTGTTGAGAACTTTTGCATCTATGTTCATCTCTCAGAGATTGGTCTGTAATTTTCTTTTCTTGTGGAATCTTTATCTGGCTTTGGTATTAGGGTGATGTTGGCTTCATAAAATGTGTTGGATAATTTTCCCTCCTCTTCAATTTTTTGGAAGAGTTTAAACAGGATTGGTGTTAATTCTTTTAGAAATGCTTGGTAGAATTCACCTGTGAAGCCATCTGGTCTTGGACTTTTCTTTGCTGGGAGATTTTTTATTTATTTATTTATTTATTTATTTATTTATTTATTTATTTATTTATTTATTTTTATTTTACCGGGAGGTCCCGGGGATCGAACCCAGGTCCCTCCATATGGCAGACGGACGCCCAACCATTTGAGCCACATCCGCCCCCTGCTGGGAGATTTTTGATGGCGGATTCAATCTCCTTACTTGTGATTGGTTTGTTAAGTTCTTGTATTTCTTGTTGTGTCAGTGTAGGTTGGTTATGAGTTTCTAGAAATTTGTCCATTTCATCCAGGTTGTCTAGTTTGTTGGCATATAGTTTCTCATAATATCCTCTTATGATTCTTTTTATTTCTGTGAGGTCATTTGTAATTTCCCCCCTTTCATTTCTGATTGTATTTATTTGCATCTTCTCTCTTTTTTTCTTTGTTCGTCTAGCGAGGGGTTTGTCAATTTTATTGATCTTCTCAAAGAACCAGCTTTTGGTTTTGTTGATTTTCTCTCTTGCTTTTTTGTTCTCATTTTCATTTATTTCCGCTCTAATCTTTATTATTTCTTTCCTTCTTTTTGCTTTGGGATTGGTTTGCTGTTCTTTCTCTAGTTTCTCAAGTTGTTCAGTTAAATCTTTGAGTTTAGCTCTTTCTTGTTTCTTAATATAGGCATTTAGGGCTATAAATTTCCCTCTCAAGACTGCCTTGCTGTATCCCATAAGTTTTGATATGTTGTGTTCTCATTTTCACTTTTCTCAATATATTTACTGATTTCACTTGCAATTTCTTCTTTGACCCACTGAATATTTAGGAGTGTGTTGTTCAGTCTCCACACATTTGCAAATTTCCTTTTTTCCTGTCTGTTATTGATTTCTAGTTTCATTCCATTATGACCTGAGAAGGTGCTTTGTATAATTTCAATCTTTTTATATTTATTGAGAGCTGTATTGTGACCTAACATGTGGTCTATCCTGGAGAAAGATCCATGGGCACTTGAGAAGAATGTATAACCCGCTGAGTTTGGATGCAGTGTTCTGTATATGTCTGTTAGGTCTAACTTGTTTATCATATTGTTCAAGTTCTCTGTTTCCTTGTTGATCTTCTGTCTAGTTGTTCTATCTAATGATGTGAGAGGGGTGTTGAAGTCCCCGCCGATTATTGTAGAAATGTCTATTTCTCCCTTCAGTTTTGCCAGAGTTTGTCTCATATATTTTGGGGCACCCTGGTAAGGTGCGTAGATATTTATGACTGTTATATCTTCCTGGAGGATCGTCCCTTTTATTACTGTATAATGGCCTTCCGCATCTCTTATCACTTTTTTGCATTTGAAGTCTGTTTTGTCTGATATTAGTATAGCTACCCCTGCTCTTTTCTGTTTACTATTCGCATGGAGTATCTTTTTCCAACCTTTTACTTTCAGCCGGCTCGTATCCTTGTGTCTGAGATGAGTTTCTTGTAACCAGCATATGGATGGCTCATGTTTTTTTTATCCATTCTGTCAGCCTGTATCTTTTGATTGGGGAATTTAATCCATTCACATTCAATGATATTACTGAACATGCACTATTTATTTCCTCCATTTTATTCTTTGGTTTTCATATGTCATCTTATTTTTGTCTTTCTTTTTACTCTTTTGGTTATCCTTTCTGCTTTTCTTTCTTCTATACTCTCCTCCAAGTCTCTCTCTCCTGTCTTTTTCTTTCAGGTTCTAAGGCTTCCTTTAATATTTCCTGCAAAGGTGGATTCTTTTTTGCAAACTCTCTTAGTTTCTGTTTGTTTGTGAATACTTTATATTCACCTTCATATTTGAAGGACAGTTTTGCTGGGTAAAGAATTCTCGGCTGGCAGTTTTTCTCTTTCAGTTTCCGAATTGTATCATACCACTGTCTTCTCGCCTCCATGGTTTCTGAAGAGAAATCTGCACAAAGTCTTACTGGACGTCCTTTGTACGTGATCGTTTGCTTCTCTCTTGCTGCTCTGAGCATTTTCTCTTTATCTTTTACATTTGACATTCTGAATAATATGTGTCTTGGCGTAGGTCTATTTGGATTTATTCTTATTGGGGTACGGTGTGCTTCTTGGACATGAAAGTTCATTTCTTTCGTGAGAGTTGGGAAATTTTCAGCTATTATTTCCTCAAATACTCTTTCTGCCCCTTTTCCTTTCTCTTCTCCTTCTGGAACTCCAATGACACGTATGTTCTTGCGTTTTGTGTTGTCATTCAACTCTCTGAGCCCCTGCTCAATTTTTTCCATTCTTTTCTCTCTCTGTTCTTTTCTCTCTTCAATTTTAGCTGCTCTGTCTTCAGTATCACTTATTCTTTCTTCTATCATTTCGAGTCTGCTGTTGTATGCTTCAAATGTATTTTTTACTTCACCTATTGTGTCTTTCATTCCCATGAACTCCGTTACTTTTCTGTTCATGATTTCAAATTCTTCTTTACGTTCGCGCAATGACTTCTTGATGTCATTGATCTCTTTAACTATATTCTCTTTCATCTCATTAATTTGATTTTGGAAATGTGTGCTCATCTCACTGATTAGTTCCCTCAAATTCTGCATCTCTTCTGGGACTTTGCTGTATTCCTTTTCTTGGGCCATGTCTTCTATTTTCTTAGTATGGCCCGTAAGTTTTTGTTGGTGCTTAGGCATCTGGTTAGTTTGTATTTTATTTAGATGCTCTATCTCTTTCTCTTTTATGGGGTTTTAGTGGCAGGCGGCTGTGAGTTACCACTGCTCTTTTATTTTTGGCTCAACCTTGATTGTTAGGATTGTTCTTCTGGTTGCTCAAAACTGGGCACTGGACCCAGTAATTGGTTGTAGAGTCGTTTCCTAGGGCCTTGGGCAGGGAGGCTATAGAGGCCAGGAAAAGACTCTCTTACTTATTAATTTTCTTATGTGTACTTCCTTGGTCTGCCAGGAGATGGCGCTTGTTGGCTGCTTTCAATTCAATGCCTGGTCGGAGCGTATTTGCTGTGACACAGACCAGATCAATGTGATAGAGCTTCCTGTCTGGGGGCTAGGAGCCCTGTGATTCAAACTTTCTGAGACAGTTCTCCAGACTTCTCTCGTAGTGCCCCCCTTTTCCCAGCTAGGAAATATTTCCACTCCCTTCTGAATCCTCAACAATCAGTCCCTGTTAGTAGAGGATGAGATTGGGAGGTTTGTATATCTTTAGCCCCTTGCAGGCTCCAAGGCAAACAATGGCGCAGCCCCACCCAGCCTGGAAGGGCTCTCGGGACCAGGTAGACCAAACCTGGGAGTCCAAAGCAGGGTCAGCCCCAGGCTCTCTCTCCCCTCTCCCGTGATGTCCTCAACAATTAGTCCAGGCTAGAAGAGAGGGAGGTTGCGAGGATCGGATTTCTCCAGTCCTTTCTGGGCTCCCAGGGCAAACCGCAGTGTGGAAGGGTCCCTGGGGCTCTGCAGCCCAAATTTCAGGTCCGAACCTGAGTCAGCCTAAGGCTGTGTCCCTCTCTCTCCCCTTTCCAGGAGTGGCACATCCCTGAAGCCCCCTTTGCCTGTGGTTGCAGGCCCAGGGGCCCGAGAATTCTGAAGAGTGTGGGGGAGGGTGCCGGCAGCAGCAGAAGCTGCTACTTGCAACTCACAGTTCTGTAGTCATGATTTCCCTCTTCTATCCCTCTCTCTTCTGGGTGGTGTGCAGCCTTCACCTGGTGACCTAAACCCTAGAAGATCTTTTTCGGGGCTGTTTCAGCTTGTCCTCTAGCTATTTTTCTGGAGAAGAGATTCCCGTGTCTTACTAGTCTGCCATCTTCCCGGAAGTCTGTCCCAATATTATCTTTTTTTTAAAGATTTTATCCATCTATCCATTTATCCCCCCCTTGCTGCTTGTGCTCGCTGGGTCAGCCAACCACTCCGTGCGGGCGGGCCTGCCTCCACCAGGAGGCCCCGGGAACCGAACCCGGGGCCCCCCACATGGCAAACGGGAGCCCTACTGATTGAGGCACAGCCGCTTCCCCCAATATTATCTTGATCCCTAAAGCACACACACAAAATTGCAAGAAGAAAAATACAGATCAATATCCCCATGGACACAGACACCAAATGTATTAAGAAGACATTAGCAAATATGTCTTGATTAAACAGGGTTTATTCTAGGAATTCAAGGTTGGTTTGATATTTTAAAAATCAATCAATGTAACTCACCAAATTGACCAAATAAAGGAAAAATATATGATTTACCTCACTGGATAGAGAAAACATTTAGAAATTTAGACACCCATTTGTAATTAAAAACAAAAATGTCAGCAAACCAGGACTTCCTTAATCTGATAAAAAGCATCTACAAAAAACATACAGTTAACATATCCTATTTAATCATGAAAGACCGAATGCTTTCCCCCTAAGGTTTGGAACAAGATGAAGTCATTTGCTTTTACTACTTCTATTCAATATTGTACTAGCAGTCCCAGCCAGAGCAATGAGGTTAAATAACAACAACAAAACATTATAAAGGAAGAAATAATATTGTCTTTATTTTCAGGTGATATGATTCTTTCTGTAGAAAATTCTACTAATCTACAAAAAAGCAACTAATAAATGAGTTTATCAATATCTCAGGTTACAAGGCAAAGAATTGGAAAATGCAATAAAATTGCTATTGACAATAGCATATAAAACCACAAAATACTTAGCGACAAATTTATCAAAACGTGCATAATATTTGTACACTGAAAGAAATTAAAGGTTAGAAATACTATATTCCTTGTAAAAGACTCAATATTATTAGGGTGTCAGTTCTCCTCAGATTGTTCTATAGATTCAATGCAATCCTAAGCAAAATCCCAACTGCCTTTTTTTTTTTTTTTAAATGGAAATTACCAGGCTGATTCTAAAACTTATATGAAAATGCAGACTCTCTAGAATAGCCAAAGCAGTTTTAGGAAAGAACAAAGTTGGAGGGCCAAGTACTGTACTATACTGCTACCTTAATCAAAACAGTGTGATATTGGCATAAGAAGAGACATTCTGATTCATGGAACAGAATAGAGAGCCTAGTAATAGAGCCTCACATATATGTTTGATGGATTTTCAAACAAGGGGGATAAGACAGTCTTTTCAACAAATGATGATAGACTAAGTGTATATCCAAATGGAAGAAATTGAATCTCAACTCATGTCTCATCTCATACACAGAAATTAACTTGAAATGAATCATAAACTTAAATGTAGAAGTTTAAATGATAAAAATTCTAGGAGAAAACATAAAGGAAAATTTCATGACCTGCTGGTAGGCAAAGATTTCTGAGCTAGGCCACACATAGCACAAATTATTAAAAGAAATTGAGGGGTCAGATGTGGCTCAACTGGTTGGGCATCCGTCTCCCATATGAATGGACCCAGGTTCGATCCCTGGAACCTCCCGGTAAAAAAAAAAAAAGAAAAAAAAAAAAAGGAAAGGCAAACTACAGACTCAGAGAAAATAGTCACAATACATGTACCTGACATGAGACTTGTAACTGGAATATGTCAGGAACTCTGACAGCTCAGTAATAAGAGAACCCAATTAAAAATGGGTGAAAGATGTGAATGGATAATTCACAAAACAAGATATATGAATGGTCAATAAACACATGAAAAGATGCTCAACATTAGTTATCAGGAAAATGGAAATTAAAACCGAAATGAGATACCACCACAGCCCCACTAGAATGTGTTTAGTTAAAAAGCCTGGCTACATTAAGTGTTGGTGAGAAGGACGAGCAAGAGGAACTCTTCCATTGTTAGTGGAAGCTTAGAATGGCCGTGGGAAACTGTTGAGAAGTTTCTTATAAGCATTCACTTACTCTGAGCCAGCAGCGATTCCATTCCTGGGTGTTCACCAAGAGTAATGACAACATACGTCCCTACAAGACTTGTCATGCATGGTCATAGCAGCATCCTTCATCGTAGCTGAAACCTGGAAACAGCCCCAAATGCCCATCCACAGGAGAGTGATAAACAAATCGTGGTCTATTCGTGTGATAGGTTACTACCCAGTGATAAAAGGAACAGCTATTGATACACACAACAACATGGGTGAGCTGAAAACATGCTGAGCTGAAGAAGTGACCTAGAAATGTGCATACTGTGTTATTCCATTTCCATGAAATTCTAGAAAAAGCAAAACTGGTCTAGTGGCAGAAAGCAGAGTGTGCGTGGAACTGATTGCAAAGGGACAGAAGGAAACTTTTTGGGAAATGACAGGCATTCTATATTTTGGCTGTGGTGGCGGTTACTGGGGCATATAACTTATTGAACTTCATGCTTCGAATGAATGTATTTTATTTTAATGTAAATTATGCCTCAATTAAGTATATTAAATAATTAAAAGATTGAGCTAGTTGGGGGGGTTCTACCTTCCTTTCAACGCTTTCTGTCAGTCTCACACCAGTGAAGGGTGATCTCATGCTTCTGGTAGGTAATCTTTTATATCATTAAATCTGTGCCTGTCAGGGAATCCCATCCTGGGCCACCGTGTGGGTGAACGTTCCCCAGCTACATTTTAGCATTGCCAGGATGGTCCATCCTGTGTTAAAGCAGTTATTATTGCCTGACTTTCCTCCACCGGTGTCTTTTTTTTTCCATAATTGTGTAGACTTTATTGCTCTTTGAAGGGCAAATGTCCCCCTGAAGGGTAATACGTGAACCTGTAAGTATATACCTGTACAATAAGAAAATGCTTTCTCAAAGGTTGTCTCATTGAACCTACCCTATAGGTCTGTGAAGAGGTCTGGCCTTTCTCATTCACCTGCTATACCCCAGGCCCCGATCAGAGGATCAGAGACCAGCCCAGGTCCTGGCCAGGAGTGTGTTTGCATTTTGGGGATCTCGGCAGGTTGTCTGTCCTGTGATCAAGCATTCATTCTGGCAATTAGCAAGTAGGAAGGAATTATAGGCCGGGCACTGGGCTGGGCTAGAGCCTTGAGCCCTGAAGGCAGCTCTTCCCCTCACTGCCCTTTCAGATAAGGGGTGAGACAGGTGTTTAACAGTGTCACAGAAGGGGAATCATGGGGTACTCCTGGAACCAGGGGCAACTAAGGAGGGTCATTTCAGCTGAGACATGAAGGATGAGTAGGAGTTCACAGGCAAAAAAGAAGGGAGAAGGGTGTTGGAGGCAGAGGGAATGGCATGTGCAGAGGCACAGGTAAGTGAGGGGCAGGCACCCAAACGCACTGGGAGTCCCCTACTGGTCCCTGCCAACTCAGGGCTGGCTTGAATAAGCCCCTTGTGGCCTTACACACCACCGGAGGAGGGAAATGAGTGTTGAACAAATAAGGCTGTGCAAGTGTGTGTCTGAAGGGGTCGTGACAGGGCGGGGCTGTGGTCTCATCCTCAGGACCTGGTCATGGGGCCTAGGATGGGGGTCTCTGAGGTTGCTGACCAGAGCCCAGGGGAGCGGGGCGGGCCTGGTCGTCTTCCCAGGAGTGTGTGGGGAGACTACGAACCTCTCGACCTGCTCCCCCCTCGGCTGAGGCCGCTGCACAGGCTGACAATGGAAATGCTTGCACAGGAGAAACGCCTCCATTCAGGTGTCTCGCGTTCATCTGCAGAGGAGGTGGCGGCAGCGGCTAATTTTGGGATTTGCTTGAATGGGGGTAATTGCTGGGAGTTGCCAGTGTTCCGGGTTGTTCCCTGGAAGAGAGGGAGGGGGCAGGGGGCGGCTGCCACGGGCTCTGCTGAGCACTGCCCCCTGCTGGTAGCGCAGTGACGCCTCAGCGGGGTGACGCCCCTCAGGCTGACAGAGCAAGGGATGGAGAGAGGCTTGTCAAGGGTCCCAGCACAGCAGGGCCGAGGGGCCCCAGAGGTCAGGTGACCCGATGCTCATTTTACAAATGGGAAACATGCAGAAGGCAAGGGGCGGGCCCAGGGTCACACGGGTCGGCCTGGCCAGGCTGCTGGGCCCCAGCGAACAGTCCCGCTGTCCTCCGCATTAACTGTGCTGCCTTCCCTCCCTGGCCCCCCAAGTTCATCAGGGGTTCCCCAGGCTGGGGGCATATGTGTGTCAGGACCCCTCTTCTGTCTGTAGGAGACCAGCGCAGTGGTGGGGTCACCGAGGCCAGCAGCCTCCTGGGGGGCTCTCCGCGGCGGCCGTGTGGCCGGAAGGGCTCCCCGTACCACACGGGGCAGCTGCACCCTGCGGTGCGCGTGGCCGACCTGCTGCAGCACATCAACCAGATGAAGACGGCCGAGGGCTACGGCTTCAAGCAGGAGTACGAGGTGCGCGGCCAGTGCCGCCAGGACCCCTGTCAGGGTCCCACCCCGTTCCTCTCACTGTGGATCCTGACCCTGGCAACCCCCATCCCGGCCCTGGTTGGACCCTAACTCGGACAGTCCCCAACTCAACCTAACCCTCATCCTAATCCCAGACTGACCTGGAGTCTTACTTTCATCTTGACCAGATCTATAACCTGATCTTGAGTATCCTCTCAATCTTCACCTGGATCCTGATATCATGACTTTTAGCCCTAACCTGAACCTGACCTCTGACACTGACTCTGACCTCTAACCTAACCTTACTCTGATTTTGACCCTGATCCTTATCCTAAGCGTTGTTTGAACTTGGTTTTGAATCCTATCCTACCTCTATCTGTATCCTGACATGGCCCTTATCCTAATCTTAATCTGACCCTGACCTTTACTTTCTTCCTGATCCTCGTTCTAAAATTTCTCTGCTCTCTGACCCTATTTTTCCCCCTTTCTCAATTTCCTCTTCCCACACTCCTTGGTTTTCTACCTGGTCCCTAGCTGATAAAGGGATATATGGTGACTTTATCTCAGGCCCCAACTTTGGCCCTGAACCCCAGCCCTGTCATGGCCCCACCCCCATCCTGCCACATCATCCCGGCTGAGGGCAAGGGTCTGATGGATGGGGGGTTCCCTCCGCTAATTACCACTTCCTTTTTGGCAGAGTTTCTTTGAAGGCTGGGATGCCTCAAAGAAGAAAGAAAAGCTCAAGGGTGGCCACCAGGAACCCGTGCCTGCCTGTGAGTTCTGGGCAAGGGCCTGGGGCTTGGGGTAGGGGGGCCGAGGGGCCGAGGGCACAGCCAGAATGAGCCCCGGAGCAGTCTCAGAGATTACTGTCTTACTGGCTGTCCGCTGTGTAGCAGTATTGAGTGCCTGTTGTGTGCAGCCCCTGTGCTGAGACTGTTATACCCATTATCTCTTCTCTTCCTTTCAATAACCCTGTGAGGTGGGGAGTATATAACTTCCATTTTACAGATAAGGAAACTGAGGCTTGAAAGATTAAGGCCCCAGCCTAACGTCTCGCAGCTGATAAGTGCCTGAGATGCCCCCATCTCCTGCCTCCTTGAGTCCACAGCCAAGGCCCTAACCTCTGGCCTGGCCTGGCCTGACCTTGAGCCTCTAGAGCTCCAGAAACCTTCTCTGACCCCCTCAGCTCTGGGATTCCCAGTTCAGCCCTGCTCACCTCCTGGCCACCTGCTGTGTATTTACAGATGATCGGCACCGAGTGAAACTCAACCCGATGCTGGGAGACCCCGATGCCGACTACATTAACGCCAACTATATAGATGTGAGTGCCTCGCCCCTGTCATTTCTGCAGTCACTGGCCACGCCCTGAGTTCCTGTTGGACATGGGATGCTGACCTCGCCCTACCCGCTCCAGGCCCACAGTCCAGATAGGGCTGCGTTCTGAGCTCTCCCACATCCTGCAGTCAGTGCCAGGGAGCTCAGAGGAGGGGGAGGACACAGAGGGCTGTAGCCATCAGGGAAGGCTTCCTGCAGGCTGGAGTCAGCCTGGGAGATGGGCTGGGGATGGGGTGGGATTAATTAAAGCAGAAAGAACCGAAGAGGTCAGACAGGTAGGCTTAGAGGAGGGATCCCCTGTGGATGAGGGACCAAGAGGCTTGGAGGCTTGGATTCCCATGATCCACAGTGAGGCTGAAAAGCGAGGCAGGAGCTGGCTTGCGAAGGCCTCGAGCAGCCGGCCAAGTAGTTTAGACTTTGCCCTAGGGGCACCAGGGAGAGGTTCAAGTGTTTTGACTGTGATCAGGGTGATACTTTAAGAGTAATAACTCAGGTTTATTGAGCATGTACTATGTGCCAAGCACTGGGCTAAGCACTTTATACCCAAGATCTCTTTTTATATCCAAGATCTCTACAACAGCTCTGTGAGGCAGTTAGTATCATGACCTCGCTTTACAGATGAGGAAACTGGGGCTCATAGAGGTGGAGCTATTTGTCTTAGGTCACACAGCTAGTGAGTCCTGAAGGAGGGACTTAAACTTCAGCCTGTCTGTGGCTCCAAACCTTTGTTGTTAACCACTAGACTGTCTGTCCTGCCATGCACTACAGTGGCTGGATCTGGCTGGAATCTGACCGTGACCTTTAGAGAGGGAGGGGCCAGAGGGAGGGGCCAGAGACAGGGCGAGCAGCCAGGAGGCCTAAGCCTGGGTGTCAAGAAGAGGTAACACATCTGCTCCCCAGGGCTGGGTGAGGACTGAGATGCTACAGGGCCCAGGGACCCTGCTCATACCCACCTTCCCCACAGCAAGTCAAGTTGGGGGGAGAATCACTTATTCATTTATCACATATATTTTGGGCACCTACCTTGTGCCAGGTATTGTGCTGGGCACGAGGGATACAGCAGGGGATGGTACAGACACCCTCCCTGCTTCCCATGAATGTGTATATTCTAGCGGGGAGAAAGATAAACACACACGCAAATAAAATAACTTTCGATAAGATAGTTTTTCTCAAAGTCACATAGCAAGTTAGTGGCAGAGCCAGGGTTAGCCTGGCAGGCTGCATGGAGGAAGTGGGGCTTGAGCTGGCTCTGGGTGGCTGGAGGGGAAAGAGAAGGGCATCCGGCATAGGGGAACAGCATATGCAAAGGCCTGAAGGTGGGCAGGAGTGAGGCATGCACCTGGGGTGGTGATGCTCTATCCTTTGCCTCTTCTCCCCGGCCCAGCCATGCTGCACCATATTTCCCAGAATCCCTTACATTCTCCCCCACCTCCCACCTCCCATCCTCTCCCTTGGCTGGGGCGAGGGCTGGGCCTGGCCCATTGGACTTGGGCAGCTTTGGTTACAAGGAGCCTCTCCTCGGTCTTCTCCCTGGCCCCTACAGGGACATGCCACTACCCCCTCTCGGGCCTAGCCCGGCCCACCTGTCTCTGCTCTGCCTCCCTTTGCTCGCATCACCCATTCTGGCCGCCCCTGTGCTCCGTCCACCTCCATCTGCCTCTGGCCTAATTTCTGTCTCTTTTGCTTTATACTGTTCCCTCACTGGAATCATTAAGATTCGGATAAATCGAGAAGTAAGTATCTTTCTCCCTTTCTCTCCTCCTCCTGTCTGTCTGACAGGCTGTACCTCAGACTCTTGCAGTCTCTGGCTGTCTCTCTCTCTCTATCCTCTGTCCCCTCCACTTGTGCGCCCCACACCAACGATCCATTTCAGCAGCCTGGCCAGGGGCTACCCAGGGCTGAAGACTCGTCTGTATCCCTGTTGTAAGCAATCCTGTCCCATCCTCCACTGCCTTGAGACGGGGCAGCCGTGTTGGGGGGTGCTCCCCTAGGCCCTATTCTCCCAGGCCCGGCCACCACCTCTGTCACCTTGTCTCCCAGCCCTGGCATTCCAGACGAGTCCTTGCTAGCCGCACTTTCTGCAGGGCCCAGGAATGGGGGGCGGCACAGGGAGGTTGCCCTGGGTTGCCCTGTCTCAGCTGCTTAGGGGTCAAGGGCTTCAAGGAAGCAAGGGCAGCCCTGGGTCAGTCCCCCCAAATTAATTTTCCTAATGTTCAAATCTCCTGATCAGTTTGTTTGAAATGCAATCCCAACCTCTTTGCCCTCCATTTAGCCTAATTAGAAAAAAATTTTTGGGGGTGGTGATTCAAGTATTCTAATTAAAAAAAAAATTGCCATCTTTTTGGCCTTAAAAAAACCTAATTAATCTAGGGATCTTGTGATTTTATTTTTAATACAGATATATCATTTTCATGACATTTGATGACTGATGGGGTAGCTGGCTCTTTTATGGGTATTTCTTCTATTTTTGCCCCTTTTTTCTTCTTTTAAAAATATCTTTATTGCTTTTTTCTGATTGCAAAAATATGTGCCCATTATCAAACTTTCAGGCGACATGCAGATGCCTGAAAGGTCCCCCACAGTTGCTTCTGCCAGTGATAACATTATGCTATATGTGCTCCCACACTTGCCTCCTTATTTTGAGAGTGCATATACCGTCAGTTTGTAAAGTTCTCAAATTTAGAAGGATGGAATTAGGCTCATGGAATGCAATGAATATACTCCACTCTGTTTCCCCCGTTAGAGGGTGATGGACATGTAGAGGTCACTACGATTTCTTACCTCTCAAAATCTCCACACTCACAAAACCCACTCATTCTTAAATCCCA
Source organism: Tolypeutes matacus (assembly GCA_026826555.1). Lineage (NCBI taxonomy): Eukaryota > Metazoa > Chordata > Mammalia > Cingulata > Chlamyphoridae > Tolypeutes > Tolypeutes matacus. The sequence continues at coordinate 22,913,570 of JAKSZT010053883.1, forward strand.
CCCACTCTGTACATGTTGTCAGACTCTTAAGAAATACCCTTAGAACACTTGGCTTCCCAATTCCTCAAATGCCAGTTAACAATAGTGTCATTGACTGAGTGCCTGCTTTGTGTCAGCTACCTTAGATACATCGTTTAGAGTCTTTACTAGCCTCTGTGAGGTAGGTACTATAGTTTCCTGCATTTGACAGATGGGAAAGCTGAGGCTTAGAGAAGTGATGTCACTTGCTGGAAGCCACGTGGTTCTTAACTGGCAGAGCTGGGCTGCAGACCCTCCATTAGGCTGGTGGGTCTCTCCCTCCCGGGAGCAGCAGAATGCCCCAGGGGTCTTGCCCATAATGCAGGTGCTCTGGCCCTTCAGCTCCACCCAATCAGGCACTGCAGGGAGGGCCAGGTGCCTGCCCCAGGAGCAAGGTTCTCAGACAACCTGATGCTCCCTGGAATGTGAGGACGGAATTCCGTTCCTCAGTGCTTTGCTGGGGGCGTTTGAGTGCTGGCACTGTGCCGGGCACTAGAGGGACAGAGAGGCCCTTGCCGATGGTGATTCTTAGGCAGACTCACTTTAGGTGGAGTAGCCTGTCCCCAGCTTAACTCCTGCTGGGCATGGGTTGGGCTGGGGAGTGGGAAGCCCTTGGCGGCACCTTTAATGGGTCCCTCCCCATCTTCCACCTCCCCTTCCTTTCTGGGGCTGGCTGCCCAGCAGCTCCCCTGAGGGCTTGAAGCTTGAAGCAACAGCAGGAGCGAATTTGATGGGCCTTGGAGTTCCCAGCAGTGAGCGCTGAGTGACTCTGGGAGGCTTTTCATTATTAATTCCTTTGACTATGTTTTGATCATTTTCATGGTCTTGGTACGTGGGTATATAACAGAATCTGGGAGGATCCTGCTTTCACAGAGGAGGAACAGGCTTAGGGGCCTAGAGCCTGGCTGGTTTGAGTGTGTTTTGAGGTATTGGCCCCACCTGGGAGCTGGTTGGAACTGCAAAACTCTCGGGCCCACCCCAGCCCTTCTGAATCTGAATCTGCCCTTGAACAAGGTCCCCAGGAGACCCCAGGAGAGTCCCGTACACATTTTAAAGGCTGAGAAGTACTGCCTTAGTGCTCAGAATCACACAACTGCTACCTGGCAGAACTATGGCTGAGCCCCACGTTGATTTGGCTCCAAGGTCCAGGCTCTTCACACCCTTGGGAAACTACCTCCTGCCCCAGGAATTCTTGACATCCACCCTGTTTGGATCTTCAGGGATACTGTTTGACATTAAAAAGTGTTAGTAATAATGGCTGCTGCTGACTAATTACTGACTTTGTGCCAGACACAGTGCCAGACAACTGACACATCAGAGCCCTAGGAGGTAAACTCTGTAATTATTCCCATTTTACACATGTGAAAATCGAGGCAGAGAGAAGTACAGACATTTGCCTAAGGATACACAGCTAGCAAGAGGTGGAGCTGGGATTTGAGCCCCTGCAGGGTGGCCTCAGGGCTCCTCAGGCCTGGGAGCTGTGTGAGGGCATCTGCCTCAGGCAAGGGGCCCGGCCTGGGCAAGACCCCACGGGCAGCTGTGGCCCTGGGGAGGGAGTGGGAGGCCGGCTAGAACCTCTCAGTCTGAGGGCTCTGGGGATGGAGGATGAAGTAGCTCTTGGCCTCTCTTTTGTGGCAGATCAGGCAGGTAAAGTGCTTAGCACAGTACATGACCATAACAGGTTCTCAAACAATGTTTATTATTCATGTTAAAGATTTAAAAAACATTTTACCAAAGGGCTTGAGTAATCCTTCTCCTCATTTGCTCCCATCCTGAAGCCTTCATCTAGCCCTACCACCACCACCCCAGCTCTGGGTGACTCTGAGTTTGGGGAGAGGGCTACTGCCCTTCTGGGCAGAGACCCAGTCTGGGGCTTAGAGTTGATTAAAGCCTCTGGGGTTTTGGGGACAAGGCAAGATAACCCTGGGTTTTATTTGTCTCCAAACAAGAGTCTGGTGATAAGCAAATTGTGGATAACCATCCCCAGTTTCTAGGTGACAAAACCCTCTAGGTCTCTAGAGGAGGTGAGTCCTCCATAGGGTCACCAGTGAAGGTGGGATTAAGCCCCAGACCCTGGTGTCTCAGCTGCACATCCCTCCTTACTCAGGGATGGGGAGCACAGGGTGGGGCAGTTCACTGAGGGGAGGGAGGCAAAGAGGTGCAGGGAGCAAGAGGCTCTGGGGTCTTACCACTCCCTCTTCTCCTTTCCAGGGTTACCACAGGTCAAACCACTTCATAGCCACTCAAGGTACCTGGCACCTCTGCCCTGTGAACCCTGCCGCCATGCCCATCACTGTGCTGGAATGCCCTCTGCCTGCCTCACTGCCTGTCCTGTTGATCTGCTCGCCTCCCTGTCTGCCTCCCCATCTGTCTCTGTCTGATCCCCTCTTTGGCGGGGCTCTTGGAATCTGGCCATGCCAGCCTTTGCCCACCACTGTCGTTGTGTCTACCTGATGGGACTGGTCCTTCTATAGCTCTCTGGCCCATCTGTCTGTCTCCACGGGGGTGCATGCAAAAGGGCTAGCCAGGCCTAGTCCTTACAGGGGTGGATTCTGCCTCTTGGTCTGCTGGCCGCCTGGATACATCGGCTATGTCTGTTTCCCCCCTGACTGTCCATCTGTCCATCCCTCCTAGAGACTTGTGCCATGGACCCAGGGTCTGGCCCTCCAGCTCTGCCTCCTGGGCCCGACTCAGGATGACTGGGGTCTCTCTGCCAGACCCTCTTGTGATACTAGCCACCCCAGGGCCCTACAGGCCTGATTTGGCAGTTGGTGGGGTGTGGGGGTGGGGTGGACAGAAAGCCCCCATCGGGGCTCAGGAGGCCTCCTGGCTTGGGGTAGTGCTGCACAGACAGGGACAAGCACCCACTGCACCTCCAGGGCCGAAGCCTGAGATGGTTTACGACTTCTGGCGCATGGTATGGCAGGAGCACTGTTCCAGCATTGTCATGATCACCAAGCTGGTAGAGGTGGGCAGGGTAAGTGGGGCCACAGGGTGGGGTGGGGGGCCTGGTGGGCTGCAGGGGGTCAGAGAAGAGGCCACTGAGACCTGCCTTGTGGTCACCCCAGGTAAAATGTTCCCGGTACTGGCCAGAAGACTCGGATATGTACGGGGACATCAAGATCTCACTGATGAAGATGGAGACTCTAGCCGAGTATGTGGTGCGCACCTTTGCTCTGGAGCGGGTGAGTGCCTGTCACCTATTCCACGCCTGGGCCCCTCTGAGCAGGTGGGGCCAAGCCCTTCCCCTCCCCCTTCCCCATCTCCCTCTGGCTGGTTGGGATGCAGCTGGGATGTGTAGAGGAAGCAGGGGGGTTGAGGAGGCCGCCTATGCCCTCCCTAGCCTGGCAGCTACTTGGTAACTGTCTGCCGGGAGGATGGGAAGACAGTGCCTCTCTTTGCTGGTGACGCCAAGAGGAGTTGGGGCGATGAAGGTGGTGATGACAGCTGGCAGGCATGGTGACTGTGCTGAGCCCGTTACTCGTGTTACCTCTTAGCCCTGGAAAGCTCTGTGGGGTTAGGCGTTTATGATTAGCCCATTTAACAGAGAAGGAAAGTGGTTATGTCTCTCATAAGAGGCCTCAAGGCAAGTGACTGGCCAGTGAGTCCTGTCCATGATCCCATTTGAACCTCTCTGTAAAATCCTCAGAGGAAAGAGTTCCCCTCCTTTAAACCAAGCCCCAGAGTGTTGCAGTGTTTCCCCAGGTCACATGGCAACATGGTGGCAGTGGTGGATATTTAATAACAGGCTTAATAACCTCAGGAAGACCTGGGCCCAGGTCCTGGGTAATGTCTGTCCAGGTGGTTTCTCCTCTTTGAGCCCCAGTTTTCTCACTTGTACAATGGGACATTGATGCCCACGTTGTAAGGTTAATATGGAGATTAAGGGAGCTCATGCAGGTGAGATGCTCACCACACAGCCTGCTGCCTGGTGAGCCTGTAATCGATGCTGGCAGTGACTGCCTGCGTACCCTTGTTGTCTTCCCCAGCGAGGCTACTCGGCCCGGCATGAGGTCCGCCAATTCCACTTCACGGCATGGCCGGAGCACGGCGTCCCCTACCACGCCACGGGGCTGCTGGCCTTCATCCGGCGCGTGAAGGCCTCCACCCCACCTGATGCTGGGCCCGTTGTCATCCACTGCAGGTTGGGCTCTGGGGGTCCCACGGGGAAGGGGGGCCAGGGGGAGTCGGACTGAAGAGAGGGGCCCAAGTTCCCCAAAGGGGAACGAACGAGAGGAGAGAGGAGAGAAGCACTCCCATAGGCCCTTGCAGCTTTGGTCCTGAGGTTGGCACCCTTATGTGCTGCTCCGACTCAAGACCTGGCCCAGATGCCATGGAGGTGCTGGAGACATGGAGGCGGTGAGGGGTTGGTGAAGCACAGGCAGGGTCCAGTTCAGTTTGCTGTCACTCAGCAAGTGCTCATTGCATACCCACTGCCTACCAGGTTTGGGCTGGGTGCTGGAAGGACTTCATCTTCTCATTGCCAAACCCAGTGGGCAACCCTCATCCCTTGGCCTTCTCACCCTCTGCAGGCCCTGACCTTTACTTCCTCTTCCCTTCCCAACTCCTGATTTGACTGGCCCCTCTGACCCCTCCTGCCCTCCGCCTGCCCTGCTTCCTCTCTGCCTCCACCTCTTCCTCTGGCCTCTTCAATGGGGGCCCAACTCCTTGTTCTGGCCCTGTCCCTACTCTCTGTCTGGAAGCTTACCATCTAACCCTTGTGGCTACAAGTCCTCTGGGCCCACATGCCCTAAGGATGCTCTATATCTTGTCCTGGCCCCTCTACCATTACTTTCCCAGTAGCCTCCTTTCTGACTCCTGCTGGAAGAAGTCTCTTTGTGTCCTTGTCCACTGTGTGGTGTAGATATGACCGGGTGTCCCAGTCCACCTCCCTCTCTTCTTCTCCTTGGTCCTGGGCCCCTCCCCCAAGGCTCTGACCTGACCCAGGACTGCTCTCTCCCCAGCGCGGGCACCGGCCGCACAGGTTGCTACATCGTCCTGGATGTGATGCTGGACATGGCGGAGTGTGAGGGTGTCGTGGACATTTACAACTGTGTGAAGACCCTCTGCTCCCGGCGTGTCAACATGATCCAGACTGAGGTGTGGGGACCCAACCCTGTCCCCACTACTTTCTCCAGGACTGGGTCCCTCCTGGAGGAGCCCAAGGCTGGTGGAGTGAGAGGGTGTCCTTAGGCCCCTCCCTTCCCTAGGATTTCTCCTTGTTCTTTCTCATCCCAGTACTCGGGATGCCCACATCTTACGGTCTTCCCAAACTCAGCTCCACTGTCTCCTGTTGGTTGAGGTCAAGTATGGGTTCTGCAGTCAGGACATAACTGGGTTTGCATCCTCATTAGGTGCGAGACCTTGGGTTGTCCCCTGACCTCCCAGAGCCTCTCACAGCACTGTTATAGGGATGAAATGTGAGAAGTGAGTATAAAGGGACCTGCCACGGCCACGGTGATACTCAACAAATAGTAGCTGTTATGATCATTTTCTCAGTGCCTGGGCTAAACATGACCCTGGGTGACTGTTTCAAGTCAGACTGCTCCAGTGACTTGTAGTGATAGTAATACATGGTTGGACCCCACCTGAGTCCCCCTGCTTCAGCCTTGAGCTTGCTCCACCCTCACCCCCAGCACCCCTGCCCCGACTCTCCACCACAGTTCCTCCTGTTCTCACCTGTTCTAGGAGCAGTACATCTTCATCCACGATGCAATCCTGGAGGCCTGCCTGTGTGGGGAGACCACCATCCCTGTCAGCGAGTTCAGGGCCACCTATAAGGAGATGATCCGCATTGACCCTCAGAGTAATTCCTCCCAGCTGCGGGAAGAGTTCCAGGTGTGGGACGAGTGTGTGTGTGTGTGTGTGTATGTGAGTGTTGTGGCATCCTCTTTACTGTGGGAGTCCCTGTAGGCCTGGTATTATCTCACTTTATCCTCTCAACAGCCCTCGGGAGTAGGTGTATTATGATCCCATTTTAGAGTTGAGGAAACTGAGGCTGAGAGATACAGTCACTAGTCTAAGGTCACATGGTGAGTGTGGAGACGGCCCAGTCGGCCTCCAGAACTCCCTCTAGGCCCTGCATGGCCTCTCACACACACGAGAAGGTGGTGAGCTCCCCCTGCCTGGTCGTGCAGGGGACACCAGGCCAGGTGATCTCACAGGAGAGCTGCGGGCCCAGGGGACAGGGAGCTGGGTCCCTGCCTTCTCTCTGGACCCCAGTTTCTCACCCATAAAATGGGGTTAACCCAGCCTAGACTCCTTCATGGGCTGTGAGGAAGCCCAGCATGCACTGGATGTGACCCTGCCACACCCCGTTCCTCTCCTGATGCCTCGCAGACGCTGAACTCAGTTACGCCACCGCTGGACGTGGAGGAGTGCAGCATTGCCCTGCTGCCCCGGAACCGCGACAAGAACCGCAGCATGGACGTCCTGCCGCCTGACCGCTGCCTGCCCTTCCTCGTGTCTACCGACGGGGACCCCAACAACTACATCAACGCGGCCCTGACTGATGTGAGCGCTCAGGGGAGGAGGGCCCTGGGGACACCCCCCCCCCCAGCAGCATCTGGGAAGGCGCAGGAGCTGAGGGCCCTGATGTGGGGGAGCTCTCTGCACTTTTGGGGGCTAAGGCTTGTGGGGTGATTTCTTTAGCACAGTGAACTTCCATTCAGGGCACTATTGGACCAAGCGGGGGCCCAGGTCCTGGAATTCAGGCCGGCCTATCTCCAGGCTCAGGCCCAGTGGAGCCTGGGATAGGATGAATGATTCAGGGGCTTTGGCAGGCGGGGAGTGGAGGGAAGGTTTGGGATTCGGGCTTGAGACCTGAAGTCTGGAGCAAGGGGAATTTGTGCTGGGGTGATTGAGCTGGAGCCTGTGCCAGCCCCTGGAGCCTGAAGGAGGATCAGGGTTCAGGGTCAGGGTGAGGGAATAGAGATCGTAGGAGAAGAGCATTGGAGAGGGAGGGGGTTATGACACGGGGTGGGGCAAGGCAGGGCCCCAGGAAGAGACTTAGAACCAATGGGGAGAAGGCTGGTGCTGGGCCCACCTGGCAGGACAGTGCCCGGGAAGGGGGAGCCGAGTCATTTTCTGGTGTGGGGTCTCAGACCCTTGAGTCATGGAGTTGGAAAGGCCATGAGGGATTAATTTATTCAAAAGTATTGATTAAACCCCTACCATATGCTGGGCACGGGTGATCCAGAAATCTGGATCTTGCATTTGGGGATGGGGTGAGACAGTTGAGAAAACTGCAATATTATGGAATATTATGTAGGCACTGGTAATTTCTACAAAAAAACAACCAGGCAGAACAAGTGTCAACTCAGGCCTCAATGCACCCGCCACCCTCTGAAATGGCAGAGCTCGTCAGCTCAGGGCGGGCATGGGAGAGAGGATGGCCTTTGCCGGAGGCTGGCCTGCGCCAGGGGCTGTGGCCTGGGCCCCGCTGAGTCCTGCTTCCCTGCAGAGCTACACGCGGAGCGCGGCCTTCATCGTGACCCTGCACCCGCTGCAGAGCACCACTCCCGACTTCTGGCGGCTGGTCTACGACTACGGGTGTACCTCCATTGTCATGCTCAACCAGCTGAACCAGTCCAACTCCGCCTGGGTGAGGGGCCCCGCTGGTGGGCATCAGTTTGTTCAAGGGCACTGTCCTAAAGTCATGAATTTGCTCCCAGCTCTGCTGCCTATTTGTTGTGTGACCTTAGGCAAGTCCTTCTCCCTCCCAGAGGCTTATTTCCCTTGTCTGTAAAACGAGGGCATAAGATGAGAGAAAATAGCTGCTCTTCATTGAGCACCTGCTGTATGCCAGGGACTCTGCTTCATGCTTATAGTCTTTATTTACTACCTTAAATGACCCTGGCGTGAAAGCTTCATGTGAGAAAATTAAGACCCAGAAGGTGAAGAAACTTCTCCAAGTCCACGTAGCTGGGAAGTGGCAGAGCTATGCCTCCTGCTCTGGGCTGCCTCTTCCCAGAGCCTCTGCATTTTTAGTCACTTGACTAAACTGCCCAATATGGGGGCCTTTGAGGCCAAGGGAAATTCAAGGGTAAGTTAATTTGCCTCTTTGCGCTTCAGTTCCCTTCTCTGTAAAATGGGGACTGAACAGAACCCGTTCTCACCAGTGAGGCCCATGTGGGATGGACGTGAGGTGCTTAGTGTTGTGCTAGAGATGAAGATGATGAGGTGATGGCAGCTTCTAGGTCGTTCCAGATACTGGCTCTGTGACCACAGCCTGGGAGTGGCCCCTCCAGCTGCCCCCGCTTCCTTTTGGGGAAGCTCCTGGGAAGTGCAGATGCTCAGCCTTCCAGCCCCAGGTGGCCATAATCTCTGGCCCACCTCTGCCTGAGCCTCTTCCTGCCCCAGCTGTCTGCCCAGGAGGCGGGGAGGATTTGTTATACAATGAGCATGACTGCCTCCCAGTGGCCACCTTGAGAAGACTTTGTTAACTGGGCTCTTTATGAGTCAGGCACTTGATGTAAATGACCCAGGACTGCAGAGTAATGGCTTCCAACACCTGGGTGGGGATCTGGAGGGAATCCCAGCTGTGGCATGGAGGGGCACCCTGGCTGGGATGAAGGGAAAGAACCCAGAGGGAGGCTCAGGTGGACATCATTCACTGATGACCAAACTGCTCATTCATTTAACCAACTTTTCACACGGGCCCCTCTGTGCCAGGGCCTGTAGTGGGCCATGGGAAGACGGAGAAGACACAGCTCCTCCTAGGATCTCATTGTCCAGGGGGAAGCAGGTACAAAAATGCTTGGTGACAGCACAGAGGGCAGAGGGCTGTCAGAGCCTGCACAGGGGCACAGAGGAGCCTGGGGGTAGTGTATTGGGGAGGGCTTCCTGGAGGAGGCAGTGTTTGAGCTGAGATGTGTGGGAAGAGTAGAGTTAACTAGGTGAAGAGGTGGGGGAAGAGTGATCCATGGATAAGAAATAGTACGTGCAAAGGAGTTGCTGGATCCCAGGTAAAAAGAAGGGAGCCTCATGGGGCTGTGATCAAAGATGGAAGCAGAGGGAGCACAGTGCCATGCTGGGAGGGAGCTTAGGGGCATTTTACAGATGGGGAAACTTGGAACCAGAGAAAGGAGAGGCCATGCCCAAGCTGTTGGCAGAGCTGAGGCTGGAAGGTGGGGCTCTGGGCTGCTTCTGGTACACCACTCGTGGATTATGGGGGTGGGGTGGGGGCTGCCTCTCCTCTGCCCTTCACTGCCTTGAGTCTGTGGCCTGGCCAGGATGGTGCACTTAGGATCCTGACACCCTGGAGGAGCCCTAGGGCAGGAGTTGGGTGCTGAGGTGTGTTGCAGCATTAGGGACACCCCACCTCTGTGAGCTGGTACTAAAGGGCAGAGGTGATGAAAGAGAGGGCTGGGGTGGGTTGTGGGGTGGATGGGATTCATCTGAGGCCTGTCCCGGGAGGGAGGCAGCCTCATGTAGGTGTGTCTGTGTGTGTGTGTGCGTGCCCAGGTGTGTGTGAGTATGGCAAGGTGTAGATCTGTAGCCACACAACAGGGGGTGCCAGTACAGAAGGCATTGGGGCAGGTGAGTGCTGTAGACAGATGGAGGGTGAGGGGCTCTGAAGGGGAGTCTGCAGTGAGTGGGTGGGCCTGAGGGCGAGCGAACCCCAGGGCAAGTGTGGCTGCCACAGGCCGGCTCCCTCAGCTCTCCTCTCTGGGCACTGGTGCCCCAGCCTTGCCTGCAGTACTGGCCGGAGCCGGGTCGGCAGCAGTACGGCCTGATGGAGGTAGAGTTTGTGTCGGGCTCCGTGGATGAGGACTTGGTGGCCCGTGTCTTCCGGGTGCAGAACATCTCTCGGGTGAGTGATCTGGGGAGCCCAGGGTGAGAACCTTGTGGGGACTGGGGCAGCCTTGAGTGACCCTCCTGAGGTCACTGGGTGCTCATGCCCCCAGATGCAGGAGGGGCACCTGCTGGTGCGGCACTTCCAGTTCCTGCGCTGGTCTGCGTACCGGGACACGCCTGACTCCAGGAAGGCCTTCCTACACCTGCTGGCCGAGGTGGACAAGTGGCAGGCGGAGAGCGGGGATGGGCGCACTGTCGTGCACTGTCTGTGAGTGCTGGCCCTGTGGGAGGGCGGGAGGAGGGGCTGGGGAGCCCCGAGTCCAGGGGCAGAGGTCCTGTTTGAGAGCTGGCACCAGGACCCCTGGCTCCCAGAGGGCTGTGGCCCAGCCTTCCCTGGAGGAACCCAGTCAGCTTCTGGGTATGGGCTCACCCTGAACAACTGTTCAGTACCCTTTGTGTGACCTTTGACCTTGCCAATTAAGTGCTGTGTCTGAATTTTTCACCCCATGAGATGGTAGCCCACTTTTTAAACCAAGAGAATTTCCATCTTTGTTTGTTCATGCACGCAGGCAACTCTTGTATGACCTTCATTCATTCATTCATTCATTCATTTACTCATATACCTGCCCTCATTCATAAACTCATTTATTCTCTCATGTCTGTGTGCATTCACTCCTCTGCTCCCTACTTTTCATGCTTTCAGCACTGACTGACCCTTCTCCATGCCAGGCTAGGGGCCTGAGTCAGTCAGGGCCCAGCCTCAGGGGCTAGTCCTTGTGGGAGAGTCCACATACCCCAAGAGGCACCCCACACCCTGGAGTCACGCACGGAGGCGGCCGGGAGCCCTGGGAACAGAGGGACTGTGTGAGAGGCTTTGGGTGGGGTGTGTGTCTGTGCTTTGTGAGTCTGTGCTGCAGGGGCTGTGGCTGGCACTCTCAGTGCTCATCTTCCATCCGCGGTTGGGTTTGTCTCGCTGTTCTCTGTCGCTCTTTGTCTCTCAGGGTCTTTCTCGTGGGGTGTGTCTGGGCTCCTTTCTCTCAGAATTGGCTGTCTTTTCTCCTTGGTGATCTGTCTGCCTAGATGCCTTAACACTTTGGATGTCAGTCTTAGCCTCTGACTCTGCCCCCGAGCATTCCAGTCCTGCTGCTCCCCTCTGGGCCCTGTGGCCCTTTGTCTCTTGGTCCCCCAGTCCAGTCTTTCACCTTCTGGGCTCCCTGACCCCGCCCTCCTCCTTTCTGGGCTCCTGACCCTGCCCACATTTCTGGGCTCCCTGACCCCGCCCCTCCTCTCTTTGGGTTTTCCAGCCCTGCCCTTCTCTTTTGGATGCCCTAGTCCCACCCTTACCCTTGGCTCCTGGGTCCCACCCCAAACCTTTTCCGTCTCTTCCTTTAGGAATGGGGGTGGCCGCAGCGGCACCTTCTGCGCCTGCGCCACAGTCCTGGAGATGATCCGCTGCCACAGCCTAGTGGATGTTTTCTTTGCTGCCAAAACGCTTCGTAACTACAAGCCCAATATGGTGGAGACCCTGGTGAGGAGCCATGCCCCCGGGCCCAGCCCTTCCTACCTCATGGTCCGTGCCTGGCCAGGTCCCTCAACACCCACTCTTCTATGTGCAGCCCCCACAATGGGGCCTGGGGTTCCAGCCCTGTGGTGTCAGAACTTTACCCTATTGGCCCCCTTGCCCCTCTGCCCCACTTTCCCTCCCAGTACTCAGGATTCAGATTCCTCCTCTCCCTCTCCCCCTCCCAGGACCAGTACCACTTCTGCTACGATGTGGCCCTGGAGTACCTGGAAGGGCTGGAGTCAAGATAGCGCGGGCCCCTGGCCTGGGACACCCACTGCGCACTCAGGGGCAGACCCAGCGTCTGGGACTGAGGAAGACTTACACCCCAACTCTGCTCAACCCGAGCCCCCACAGGGGAAAGCACTGGAGTGGGCACTGGGCCATCTTGGTGCCCCCTTCCACTGTGGGCAGGGTCTCTTACCGTTACTGGGGGCAGGTGCCAGGGTGCAGCGCTGCTCCCACTCCAGAGGGTTCCGCAGGCCTGTGCTGAGAGGCCCGGCACTGCCTGGCAGTGCTGATGGACTTAGAACTCCAGCTTGACTCCATCCCAGCCCCTGGCCCAGATGTGTGAGGCCCTGCTGAGGGTGTGCCAGGTCAGCATTCCCACGCAGCTTGGCTCCCTGTGGGCATGGATGGAAGATGAACTGGGGCTTGGCATCAAGAATCCCATCTGACCCAGCCCCTCAGAATCCTGGGGACGCTGGGCCCTGCCTTTATTTGCCAGAGGGACACATCTGGACTGGTTCTGCCCAGGGGAATCTGCATTTCCAAACTCCTCTACCCCACCACCCCCTGCAGCCTCTGGAATATTGCTCCTGATTGCTCTCCACTTCTGCTTCCCTGACATGTTCTCTGAGCTTCCGTGAACCAGGATATGTCTATCCCTCTTCTCCCCGACATGGGGCTCCTCTGCCTGACCCTCTGCCTGCAGAATGAAGTCACCTGAGCCCCCGTGCCCATAACTTTCAGGCTTCACTGGCCTGGCCCCGCTGAGCCGCAGGCAGTGACAATCTGCACATCTGCACAACTGTCCCTGCCGGTGAGGTCCCTGTGGCTCCTGGTCAGGCTAATCACTGGGGAGGGGGTGCAACCCCTGGAGTTTGGAGGAAGAAGGGGCATTTTGGGGTGGAGGATGTCTGCTTTTTTGTTTACTTATTTTGTGGTTTTTTTTTTTTTTTAATGGGTGGGTGGGAAGGTCTCTTTAAAATGGGGCGGGCCACACCCCCATTCCGTGCCTCGGTTTCCCCATCTATAAACTGTACATATGACTACTGACCTACCTCGCAGGGGGCTGTGGGGAGGCATAATGTAAAGTGCTTTGTAAATAAACGTGCTCTCTGAATGCCACTGAGTGGCCCCACATGTGTCTGACCAGCCTGACTGGGAGCCCGTGCACCTGCCTCGAGCCTCCAGTGGATACGAGGGCCCTGGACTGGGATTCAGAGGCCCCCAGAGCATGGCGGGGGTGTGGAGAAGAGCTTTTTGCAGGGTCCTTCCACTTGCAGAGGCGGTTCTAGGGGAGCCTGGCCATGGCTGCTTCCACCAGGCCTTGGAATCATTTCCTCAGGCAGTGGGCTTTATCTTGAGATGTCATCCAGGACCACAGAGCTCCGTCTGTCCCCACTAGGGACCTGGATCACAGTTGAACTCTTCTTGGGGCAAGTGTGGGAGACAGTCTTGGCCCCACTAGTTGCAAGACCCAGAGCAGGTCAGCTACCCTTTCCAAGCCTCAGTTTCTTATCTGTAAAATGGGAATAAACCCATTAGGATCAGATGAGGTAGTGAAAAAGTGCCTTATGTGGTGCCTGCGTGCCAAAAGTGCTCAGTTTACAAACATGCAGAGGAGATAGAAGGGGGCAGAAGAGACACACCCCAGCTGGAGATGAGAGTCCAGCTGCCTGATGCCAGCCTATTTCCAAGGCTTCCTCATGGGGTAGAGTGGAAGAGGTAGGGGCTGGGAGTTAGGCACTCGACTTGCTCCTGGCTCTGTGTGACCTTGGGTGGGACACTTTCATGTTTCTGGGCCTTGGTTTCTTCGTATGAGAACTGGTTTTGGTGAGGCTCTTCTGGCTCTAGGATGCACTGATTCTATTTACACACTGGCTGACTCTGTGCCTTGGTTTCTCCATTGGCTAAAGGATATGGTCCATTCTAACAACCTCACAATTCAACAGCCTTTAATCTGAATAAAAAAATGTATTGGCTTGTTATGATTCCACTGGGCTAGACCACAGACTAACCCCCTTACCCTCATTCTGAACTGATCTCTAAGCCTCATCTGATGGGTCACAAATGTATGTCACAGATACTGGTCAAGCAATAGAGTGTGACTTGCTTTTACCAATAGACTGTGGCAGAATTCTGGATCCTAGGACTCAAGAGGCATTGTAGCTTTTGCTTTTGCCCTCTTGGAGCCCTGTCTTGAGACTGCCATACAAGGATACTGGAGGATTTGAAGGCACATGGAGGAGTATCAACTGCCAGGCCTGTGACTGAACCATCTTGGACCTTCCAGCCCAGCTGAACTGTCAGGTGAGTGGAGTGGCATGAATAAACCTAGGTGAAGAAACTGTCCAATGGAACCTTAGAACTGGGAAAGATAATAAAATGTTCTTTCTTTTAAGCCAATAAGTTTTGGGATCATTTGTTATGCAACAAAAGCTAACTGATACACATGTGTTCTGGGCAGTGTGGATGCAACTTCACTCTGCCCCATCAGGTGCCCATCACCCTCAAGGGCAAGGAGGGCTTCTGTGTTCATCTTGGTATACACATGGCCCAGCAAAGGGCTTGTCCTCGAGTGAGTGTTCAAGAAATGTAGCACAAGGGAGGGAAGGAAAAAAGGGTGTGTGAGCATGTCCATCTGTCTGACCAACGGCCCTACATAGCCTTCTAGAGGAGCTGAGAAGTCAGATGGTATATTAGGAGGAGCACCAGCTCTAGAATCAACAAGTCAAGATTCTAACCCCAATTCCTCATTCCATCAGGTGGGTGACCTTTCATAAATCCCCTAACATCCTTATGGTCCAGTTTCCTAATTAGGAAATGAAAATAATCATATCCACCTTGCAGGATTTGTTCTGAGAACTAGAGGTAAAATATTTTACAATAACTAGTATAGTCCCTCCCTGGGGACATAATTGGACCTCAACATATGTCTCCTCATATTATAATATGAAAATCCCTGGATAATAAAAATGACAATACCTCTTTTTGTTTAGCACTTATTGCTGTTTTAAATGCCTTGCACACTTTGTCTCTTATTTAATCCATACAACTCTTTAAAGTAGGGATTTCTACCCCCTCACTTTACACATGAGGAAATGGACTCTCAGAGAGGTGAGTTTACTCATCTAAAGTCACGTGGCCAGGAGTTGGCAGAGCTGGGACTTGAACCCACTATTTTTAGGCTGATGCCAAAGTCTTTAACTGCTCTGAGGCTTCTCTGGATATTGTCAAAAGCCAGCGAATCCCCTTGATGCAACACCAAGTGGTAATTTATGACCTGGGGACTGATTTTCAAATGTGTCAGAGGTGGAGCCCCATGGGCAAAGCAGCCTGGAGCCCAGGAATATGGATGGCCCAGCCCGGTTCTGCGGGTGAGCAGGGGTGGGGTGGGAGCCTCCATCTACCGAGGCCCCAGCAAACAGGGTTTCCACAACACAGGCCGACCAATTGGCTAATACCACCAGGAGCTGAATTTGTTTCTTTATGTCATAATAAATCTGACTGTAGGAGCCGGCCAAAGCAATTATTACTTCTCATGACTTCTCAGCTGTCCTCTGATTGGAATGTGTTATATGTCCTGGGCACCTGGAGATGGAGCTGTGACTTTGATGGATGTGAAGGCTACTTGCAAGGCCCTAATTGAGAATGGGGTCCTGTGACTCTGCTATTGGGCTCCTGCTGACGCCCCCACTAACCTACCCTGGCTCACCTCCCCCAGCTGACCTCCAGTGGGCAGGAGCTTATGAGGTTCAGCCTCGTGCGTCCATGACTGAGGATGGCACAGAAACAGTGGCATCATTTCATTGGCAGAACCTGCTGTGGTGTCGTGAAGAGAGCAGGGACTCATGGGTCTCAGGGACTCCTCCTAGTTGGATTCCTGATCCTCAGTGAGCCTTGGGTCTCTCCATGGAGAAATGGGAGAAGTAACACCCACTGGAATGTGCTGCTCTCGGGGCAGTTAGAGACTGGGTTGATGAGACTGGAGGAACCTCTGGTTTGAATAGGTAGAGGATGAGGGCTTTGGACTTGCTGATGGGAAAGTGCCTTTACTTGGCACTTCCAATGTCTGGGGCTCTCTGTTTAGTGCCCGGAGTGGACTGCCCTGGGTCAGCCCTCAGCATCCCATTTTACAGATGAGGAAACGGGGGCTCAGAGAGGTCAAGCAGCTTGCCCAAAGTCACAGAACTACCAAGTGTCACACAAGCAGCAGCAGTCAGGGTGATCCGTTGTAAAATGCAAGCCAGAGCACATCTCTCACCACTCAGACCTTCCAGTGACCTCCTATTGCTCTTTCATTCAAAGCCAAGCTTCTTGCCGGGGCCTCTGTGGCCCTGCCTGACCTGGCCTCTGTCCCTTCTCTGCCTGTGTCCTTCCTGCTCACTTCTTTTCTCATCTGGCCTCGTTTCTTCTCGCCACCCCGAGCTGTTTGCCTGGACACCCTTCACCAGTCTCCACCTGGCTGGCTTCTTCTCGGTGTCCAGGCCTCACCTTAGATGTCCCCTCTATGAGAGATGCTCCCAAATGCCCTGGCGTGGCCCTCCTGACCCCTGCCCGTCACTCTCGGGGCCCTGCCCTGTGTAGGGTCCTCAGCGCTTTCTCATGGTGGCTGTTTAGCTTGAGTATTCCTTGGTGCTTGTTCCCTGGCTTCCCCCCCAGAGTGCAAACAATGAGAGGGCTGGGGCCATGTGGCTCTCGTCACCCCTGTATCCCCTGCAGTGAGCATGGTGTGTGGCCCATGCCAGGCACTTTGAATGAAAGTTGCAGAGCTGAGACTCGAACTCCAAAGCACATAACGACACAGCAGCCTTCCAGATGGTTAAATGGCTTGAGGCCATGAGACTGGATTCCAGTCCTGGCTCTGTCAACATGCTGTGTGGCCTTGTGCAAACATCTGCCCTCTCTGGGCCTCAGTCTCTTGATCTGTCCAGTGAGGAGGTGGGACTAGGTACTTCCTAGGAGCCCATGCCAAGTTTGACATCAGGTTCAAATCCCTCAGTGACACTGGAGTTGATGTTGCTCTGTGGTACCAGGCCACTGGCCTAAGTATCTGCTTTCTGAGTCTGGTAAAATCTTGGGCATAGCCTGGGGGTCGGTCTGAAGGGCCTGGGCACCTGCACTGACAGGTCCTTGCATTATACCTAACGCCGACAATGTTCCTAGTCTTTGTGGCAGTCCTGAGAGGTAGATATTACTAAGTCTGTTCGCTAGATGAGGAAACAGGCTCAGAGAAGTGAGGTGACTTACTTAAGATCACACAGCTAGAAAAGAACCAAGGCAGGATTAGAACCCATGTCACTTGACTCTAATACCATTGCTCCTATTATCTGCCCAGAATACAGACAAATCTAAATCTGAGCATGTTCATTGCTTGGAATTTCTCCTGGCGAGGAATCAGTCTGTCCTCTCAACATGCGCTCAAGCCGGCCCAGCCACAGACAGATATAAACAGGGTGAGGCCCCCGATCAAGTAGCCTCCCCAGGCTCAGTGCCCTGTACCTAGTAGGCCTGAAGAAAATGCTGTGGACTACAGTGATTGAATGTCTGTTGAATATGCAGATGGTGGGGGTGGCCTGAGTCAGCAGGAGACAAGGAGCTGAGAAAGCCTTTTCATGAAAAATGAAACGCATCTCAACTCACTTCCTACTTTCTCCCAGCGGTGGGAAGAGGGAACCTGTCCAGGAATTATATATTCTGTTCATTTGAAAGTTGAACAATGTGGCTTTCTTTTGTGTTTATGATCTCAATGCATTCTTTCTTTCTTTTTTAAAAAAATCTTTTTGTGTTAACACACACAAAAAATAACATAAAATTTGCTGTTTTAAAGTGTACAATTCAGTGGCATTAATTACATTTACAGTATTATGCTACCATCACCACCATCCATTACTAAAACTTCTTAATCACCCCAATAGAAACTCTGTACTTATTAATCACTAACTCTTCATCTCCCCCTCCCCCCAGCCCCTGGCAACCTCTAATCTACTTTCCATCTATGAATTTGCCTGTTCTAGATATTTCATATAAGTGGAATCATACAATATTTGTCGTTTTGTGTCAGGCTTAGTTCACTTGGCACAATGGTTTTGAGGTTCATCCATGTGGTAGCGTGTATCAGAATTTCATTCCTTTTTGTGGCTGAATAATATTCCGTAGTATGTAGAGACCACATTCTGGTTATCCATTCATCAACTGATGGACACGGGTTATTTCCACTTGTTGGCTGTTGTGAATATGCTGCTGTGAACACTGGTGTACAAGTATCTGTCTGAGTCTCTGTTTTCAATTCTTTTGAGTATTTACCTAGGAATGGAATTTTATGTCATATGGTAATTTTATATTTAACATTTTGAGGAAATGCCAAACTTCCACAGCGGCTGCACCATTTTAACTTCTCTCCAGCAACGCATAAGGGTTCCAATTTCTCCACAGCCTTGCCAATACTTGTTTTTTTTTTTTTTTTTTTAAGATTTATTTATTTACTTTTTATCCATTTTTACCCCTCCCATTTTTGCTGTGTTTTTTTTGGTGTCCATTTGCTGGGCAACTCCCTTTGTCTGTTTCCTGCCCTCTCTTCTCATCCTTCTCCTGTCTTTACTGGGATTCGATCCTGGGGACCTCCAAGGTGGGAGAGAGGCGTCCTACCGCCTGCGCCAACTTAGTTCCTGGTTTTTTGGCACGTCTCATCTTGGTTCTCCCTTGTGTCACTCTCCTGTTATGTCATCATCTTGCTGTGTGGTCCGGCGGGGCCTGATGGCGCACCCATGAGCGGGGCCTGGGGGGCTTACCCGCTCGTGGGGCCTGCTGGCGCACCCGCACATGGGACCTGATGGCGCACCTGCTTGTGGGGCCTGACGGCACGTGCGGGGCCTGGGGGGGCTCACCCACTCACGGGGCCTGGTGGTGCACCCATGTGCGGGGCCTGGGGGGCTCACCCGCTTACGGGGCCTGACGGCGCACCCACTCATGGGACCTGATGGCACACCAGCTTACAGGGCCTGGTGGCCTGAGCTCCTTCTATATTTTTCTTTTATTTTTACCAGGAGGTCCCAGAGATTGAACCCAGGTCCCTCCATATGGGAGACAGACACCCAACCATTTGAGCCATATCCGCCCCCACCAATACTTGTTATTTTCCATTTTAAAAATAATAGCCATCCTAGAGGGTGTGAAGTGGTATCTTAGTGTCATTTTGACTTGTATTCCCCTCAATGACAATCATGTTGAACATTTTTTCATGTGCTTATTCATCGTTTTTATATCTTCTTTGGAGAAATGCCTATTCAAGTCCTTTGGTCATTTTTAATTATTTTTCATTTATTTCATTTTTTTCATTTAGTGGTTAATTTAATTTTTTTAAAAAAGATAATTAGATTACATAAATTTTACACAAAAAATATAGGGATTCCCATATGCCCCACTCCCCATACCTCCCACATCCTCCCACATAGACATCCTTCATTAGTGTGGCACATTCATTGCAGTTGATAAACACATCCTGGGGCTTTGCCATTCAGCATGGACCATAGTTCACATTGTAGTCTACACTCTCTCCAACACAGTTCTGCATGTTATATGATGATATAAAATGGCCTATATCTGTTGTTGCAGCGTCACTCAGGGAAATTCCCAAGTCCCAAAAAATCCCCCGAATTACAACTGTGTTTCCTTCTCCCTGCCCCCAGAGGCTACAGTGGCCCCTGGCTCCACATCAATGTTGTAATTTCTTCCAGTGCTAGAATCACAATATGTCTATAGTAGAATACCAGTAAATCCACTCTAGTCCATAGCTCTTCCCCCAGTCCCGAGGATTCTGGGATGGTGACGTTCACTCCACCTCCAATTGAAAGGCTTTGCCCATTTTTAAATGGGGTTGTTTGTCTTTTTGTTATTGGGTTGTAAGAGTTCTTTATGTATTCTGAATATTAAAACCTTATCAGATATGTAATTTGCAAATATTTTCTACCCCCATTCTATAAAATTGCCTTTTTGCTTTCTTAATAATGTCCTTTGGTGCACAAAAGTTAATTTTGATGAAGTCAAATTTATCTATTTTTTCTTTTATTGCTCATGCTTTTGGCATTATATTTAGGATTCCATTGCTAAAACCGAGGTCATGAAGATTTTCTCCTATGTTTTCTTCTAAGAGTTTTATAGTTTTATCTCTTATTTTCAGGTTATTAATCCATTCTGAGTTAATTTTTGTATTTGATGTGAGGTCAGTGTGATGATTAAGTTCATATGTCAACTTGGCCAGGTATATGGTGTCCAGTTGTTTGACCAAGTAAGGACTGGCCTGATTGCTATGGTGAGGATAGTTCATGGATTTAAACCATCAATAAGTTGATTACATCTATGGCTGCTGATTACATATACAATTGACTGAAGAGATTGCCTTCAACATTGAGAGAAGTCTCATCCAATCAGTTGAAGGTCTTAAAAGGAGAAGGGATGATTTCAGCTATCAGAAGAATTTCCATCTCTACTTCAGCCAGCCAGCTTCTCCTGGAGAATTCATCAAAAACCTTCATTGGAGTTCCCAGCTTCTTGCAGCCTGCCCTGGGGAATTTGGACTTGCCTATCCCTACAGTCACATAAGCCAATTTCTATAAAAATATCATAATATTTTATATATCTCCTGTTGGTTCTGTTTCCCTAGAGAACCTTGACTAATACAATTGGGCTCCAACTTCATTCTTTTGCATTGGAAATCCATTTGTCCCAGCACCATTTGTTGAAGAGACTATTTTTTCCCATTGAATGGACTTTGCACTCTTGTTGAAAGCTAGTTGGCTATAGATGCGTGTGTTTATTTCTTACTCTAAATTCTATTCCTTTAGTCTATATGTCTATCCTTATGTCAGTTCCACACTTTTTTGATCACTGTAGCTTTGTAGTAAGTTTTGAAACCGGGAAGTGTGAGTCCTCCAACATCGATCTTCTTTTTCAAGGTGGTTTTGGCATGCAAAAGGCAGAGAAATTTCTGCTCCTCCAGCCTCTTCCCCTGCCGAACCCTTTTATTCCTTCCATGTCCGTGGACCTTCTCCCACCCCCACCCCCGATCCTAGTTATCACTTTATGTCTTTTAGCTCCAAATACACCCTTCTTTGCCCTGCTTTGCGATCCTGGAGCTGGACCCTGTATATATAGTTATTTTGCCAGCTGGTGCAATGTTAGGCTTTGTCAGTAGAGGGCGCTGGGGAGACACTGCAAGGTGATAGTGGCAGGAAGGCACTTACCTTCCAGGTTCTGGTCCTTCTTTCCTTTCTTCCACGCTCCCCTCCCTCCTCCTTCCTCCCCCTTCCTATCACCCCTCTCCTTCCTCTCTCTCTGTTCCTCCCTCCCTCTCTTCTCTTTCTCTCTCCTTCCTCCCTCTTTTGCTCCCTCTCCCTCCTTCCCTCCTCCTCCCTCCCCTTCCTCCATCCCTCCCTCTCTCTCCTTCTCTCTCCCTCCCTCTCTTCTCTTCCTCTCTCCCTCTCTCCCCTCTTCCTTCCTTCCTTTCCTCTCTCTCTCCTCTTTCCCTTTCTCTCCCTCCCTCCCTCTCTCCCTCCTCCCCCCTTTCCTTCTTTCTCAGAAGCCAAGCCCAGTGCTGATCACTTCTGTAGCTCTCTTGGGCCAGCTCCAGATGCATCTGCAGATCTTGCTCTCCCAACCTGGCAGCCTCTTCCATAGAAGAGGTTTGGATTATGCTGTCATGTAGAGAGCTGCCTCAATGGGCCAGCACTAGCCCATCCTCTCCGGCAAGTTTCTTAGCCACTTGTAGCTGCATATTCTCATGGTATTCACTCTCTCATTGGAGAGGTCTGAGTCTCAGCCTTCGGGAGGGCCTTCTCTTGAATCCTTAGTTCCTTCATTATTTGCTCTCCTTTAGCCTAGACATAGTATGTCCTTTTTTTTTTTTTTTTTTTTTTTTTGTGCCTGCTGTTTCTGAGACCCTTTTACCTCTTTTAGTAGTTAATCATCTTTTAGTAGTTAATCATTGTAGTATAACAATTCTTTATAGTAAAATTTCCAAGTTCAAATTAATGAAGTGGATTCTGTCTCCTGACTAGATCTTAGTTGGTATAGAATTTTTAGCAGAGTGGTCCCAGGAGACAGACCCTCAAAAATGGGATTTTGATTTGATTTTGTTGCACCCTTGGGCACAGTGCTGAGTGCCTTGCCAATGGGAATCAGGAGTCTAGTAATCTGTGGCTTATGGGGATCGTAATTAATCATGCTGTCACCTGAGATATGAATAAGTTGCATGAGTCAGTGGTTCAAACTCTTCAACTTCAACTCTTGCTTCACTGTTTCCTCTTCCTCAAAACATGTCTATGGCTTAAGGGAGGGTTCCTTATGACCAACTGACTGAGGAACTAAAACTCAAGTCTTGTTTACAGATGGTATGCTAGTACCACCCAAAGTAGAGCTGCAACATTACAGCCGAGTTCAGTATTATCCTGAAGGACAGTGGTGAAGGAAAATCTACCCAGTGAATAGAACTTCAGGAGGTATATTTGATTGTCCACTTTGGAGTTCTCTTGGCAAGAAGTGTGGATCTACACTGATTTATGAACTGTGTTAATGGTGGCAGGCTGGTCAGGGTCTTGGAAGGAACAGGATTAGAAGATTGATGACAAAGAATTCTGGGGAAAAGGTATGTGGATGGACCTCTCAGCATGGGCACAGACTGTGAAGATTTGTGTCCCATGTGAATGCTTACTAAAGGGAATCCACGGAGGCTTTTAATAAGTGGGTGTACAACATGACATGCTCTGTACCTATCTTTATCCATCCATCCATCCCTGTGCTTGTTCAGTCGGTTCATGAATAAAGTGACCATGGCAGGGTCAGGAATGCACTCAAAATGGATTTTCCCTTACTTAGACATCTTGCTTACTGCCATCGGTGGATGCTCAGTTCTAACTGAAAAGACTAACGATGAGCCCACAATCTGGCACCATTCCCTGGATGGGCCAGCTATCTCCTGGTGGCATGCTGATTTCATTGGAAATGAAGGGGGCAGGGATTCCTCCTCACTGGAATAGACACATTTTCTGGATGTGACTTTGTTGTCCTTACCTGTAATGTTTTTGCCCATACCACCATCCATATACTCACAGAGGGCCTTATCCATCATCATGATACTGTACACAGAATTGCCTCTTATCAAGGAACTCATTTCACAGCAAAGGGAGTGCAGCAGTGGGCTCATTTCCATGGAATTAGCTGGTCTTACCACATAATCCATCACCTGAAAGTGGCTGGCTTAATTAGATGGTGGAATGGCTTACTGAAAGCTCAGGTATGGCACCAGTTGGGAGACAAGCTTTGAAATAATGCAATATATGCTTTGAATCGGACATTAATATACAGCGCTGCCTTCCCATTGTTAGAACACATGGGTCCATTAACCAAGGGTGGAAGTTGGAATGGTTCTGCTTCAGTCAAGTTCCAATCAGAAGACAGAAACTACATGGAATTAACTAAAAGGGACTAAAAGAAAACAATAAAGAATACCATAAGGCTAAGAAAGAGTATGCAAAGAATGAAACTTAGAAGAGAGGGACGATCCTCTCTATGGCTGGGATTTGACCTTGTTGGAGAGGGTATAGTTGCAGCCCACTGGACAGTAGAGAAGTTCACTGGGTTGTCCATGCCAGAGCTGGCCACGGCTAATGGGCAGAGAACTGCCTGCTGAGGTGCTGATGAAATCTGTTGGTAAACTGCCTGCAGGGGGTGCTGTTGAACTTTCTGGGAAGTCAGCTGGGGCACTGGCTGGATTCAGTGGATAGCTACCAAGAAGTTCCCCATAGAGGTGTGTGTGTGGGGAGAGATACCATCACCGGGAAGCTGCTGGCAAGTGACCTTGAAGTATGTGTGTGTGTGTGGGGGGGTGGGGGGTGCTGCTGCTGTCGCTAGGGTGTGCTCCACTGAGTGTCTTGAATACAACCTAGTGCTAAGGAGCAAGAAGAAGCAAAGCACACTGGAACCAGGAAGAAAAGCCCCTTCATCTCCAGTGTCCTGCCAATGCCGTCTACTGATAAAGAGTAACATCATTCCAGCTCACATGGAAGAAATGCTCTAGTATTACAAGCAGGCACTGAAGGGTGGATTTGGAGCTCAGAAGCGATAAATGACAGTTGGCCCAGGCTTCTCTATTATTCCAAATAACCTGCTTGCAGAGTTTTTGCTTCTTGACCTAGTAAATTTGAGGTCTGCTGACTTGGAGATATTTGTTCAAAAGAGGGGAATGCCAGGGGACATGACAATGATTCTAATGAATGGGAGAATGAGACTGACACTTAGCCCTGTAGGATCCTATATTACTGAACAAACAGGCAGAAAAAAAAGTGTTACTCCACTGGATGGAATGACCGATCCCAATGGCCATGGAGAAATTGGGTTGCTGCTACACAACGAGGGCAAGGAGAACTATATTTGGAACTCAGGATTCTCTGGGGTGCCTCTTAGTGCTTTCATGCCCAGCAGTAAAGGTTATGGAAAACTTCAGCAAGTCAGGAGTTTTGGGGACTTAGACCACCGAGGAATGAAATTTTGGATTACTCTTCCTGGGAAGAACCCAACTAGCTTATGTTCTTGTTGAGGGTGGGGAAATCTGGCATGGGTAATGGAAGAAGGAAGCCACAGACATAAATTATAGCCTGTAACCAATTACAGAAATGAAGTCAATTGTAGTTTTGTATACTTTCTCTTTGCTTGTTACATGTATAAATTTATATATGTATATGCATTAACCATTTCTTCTCTTTCTTTCCATTATTATTTATATACAAGTTATTGGGGGCTAACTTGACAATTTAACCTTTATGTAATAGAATATTCCATGTGTTTGTACTGAATTTGAGAAGTAACTCATGTACCCAGCTATGGATACAACGACACTGGAACTACTTGTTTATTCCTGTTGAGGCAAGTGTGAAAACTTCTTTATTTGTACAAAGAATAACTGCATCTTTTTAGATGGTAACATAGAGTTGCTTTATTGTTGAATGGAAGTTAAAAGGGTACATACGGAAGCTGATTAAGCAAAGGCAAGGACTCTGGAAGTTATCACCTTTTTGCCTCTCAGCTCCAAATCCACCCTTCTTTCCCCTGCTTTGTGGTCTTGGAGCCGGACCCTGTAAACATTTCTCATTTGCCAGTGGGTGCAGTGTTAGCCTCTGTCAAAAGAGGGCACTGGAGGGATACTGCAAGGTGATAGCAGCAGAAGGCCACTTCTTTTCTGGTTTTGGACCTTCCTCCGTTTTCTTTTATTCAGTGTGGGATCTGCCCAGTGGCATTCACTTGGCAGCCATCGTAGGCGGCACCCTTCTCTGCACCCTCGGCTATGCTGTCTAGCAGCTACTTTTACAGATCAGCTTCAGCCACACCCTCAATCCCTAGAAGCAGTAAATTTTCCCTACATCTCCATTCCTTTATTCGTTAGAGTCCTCTTTTAGCCCTTTTAGTAGTTAACCCCCTTTTACTAATTAATAATTCTCTACATTAAATTTTGCACGGTCAGATTCCTGCGTGTTCTCTGTCTCTTGAATGGACCCTGGCTTATATACACCCCAGCACATCATTGTTGCCCTTGCTACTTCCATCTCAGTCTCTGTATTCCCTCCTGTTCTTCTCATCTTGGCCTTTCTTCTAACCCCCGACCCTTTCAAATCCATCTGAAGAACAATTCAGTTACTGTGCAAAGAAAAGGATGTGGTGAAGGATTGAGGAACCCATGTGCCTTTGATTTAATCCTTCCTCCCACGATGCCTTGCAAAAAAGGCAAAATTTCACAAAGCTGATAGGGTAGAAGGAGCCTGGATCTTGGAATCAGGGGGCCTGGATTCCAGGTCTGGCTCAGACTCTAACCCATGTATTTTACAGATGGGAAAACTGAGGAGCTGCTCTAATCGGCTGCCTAATGTCTCCCCTGGGGCCAACCTCAGATACCTGCTATTGTGGGTTGGCTGGATAGGTCAACCCTATCCAGTCTGATTATATTATTCCAGTTAGTACAATGGTTTTCAACTGGGGCCAATTTTGCCTCTCAGGGGACAATGGATGGGGGTGCTACTGGATCTAGTTGATAGAGGCCAGGGATGCTGCTAAGTATCCTACAATGCGCAGAAGAGCATCCCACAGCCAAGGAATGATCTGGCCCAAATGTCATTTGTGCCGAGGTTGAGAAGCCCTGAGTTAATAGGTGTAGAAATTGAGGTTCAGAGAGAGGAAGACTTGCCCAGGGTCACGCAGAAAGTGAGCAGCAGCTTGGATGAGAGCCCAGGGCCCCTACCTCCCATCTGGCGTTTTCCCCAACCCCCCATCATTCTTCTCCCTGGTCCAAGGGAAAGGAGATGAGGTCCTGCCTCCAGGAATACTGTGCCTGCAGTTGGCTGGTGTTCTCCTCTTGCTACCACTGTCCTGCCAAACTCCAGCCATTTTCTAGTGCAACCATCTGCTTTCTCAACTCCTGTTCTGAGCTGCTGGGAAGCTGCTGAGAAAATTGTGCCTAGTGAGTAATGGCACCACTGCCAAAGAGTAAGTGCCAATGGAAGTTGGTTCCAGCATTACCCATCCTTCCTCTGACCTTCCGGTGCTCTGCTCCCATACCCCTTACCTTCAAGATGATTTAAATCCTCCACACGTCTCAAGTCCCTTACCCCCCACTGTCAACTCCCTCCCTCCCAACAGGTAACCTGATTTCTTCCAGCACCCCCTTCTATTCTCGGCCATCTCAGGAACAGAAATTTTCCTCCCCTGTTGCAAGGCCCATCCTTTCCCATCCCCTGGATCCATTCCTTTCTGCCTCTGCACGGGCCTGTCCCTATGGAGCATCATATCTCCCTCTCCCATTTGTCAGCTCCTCCAACTCTGCCACCTAAGGCTTTCCTGCATACAGGCTGCTCAAATCTCCCCCACGCTGAGTCCTAAAATAAATTCCTCCCTAGAAATCCTCCGGTCCTTTGAGCCGCTTTTATTTCTTCCCTCCCATCCACATACTGTTCCAGTTGCCTGGATTAGCCACTCCCCATGTGTGCTCCAGCTGAAAAACTCCTCACACTTCAAACCCAACTCAAATGTCGGCTTTCCATAGGGGCCCTTGATGCCCCACTCCATCTCCCCTCATCTCTCTAAGTTATCCTGCAGCCAGGACTTTCCTAGTACACTGACGGCTTCCCACCTCAATGCCTGTGTTTCTTTCCTTCTCTGCATGAGTGACCTCCGGCACCAGGAGAGCTTGCTTGGCAGTGTGGCAGGTGTCACTTAGAAGTGCAGGGGGCAGAGGCAGGGGAGTGAATGCCCCCAGAGCCAGTGGGTAAGTGCCCCACCTCCCCCATCCTGCAGGAGAATGGCTATGGGGTCTTCCATGCAGCCCTTGGGAGGTCCCCAGCAGGACCTAGCCACGTGGCCCACAGCTGAAGCCCACTTGCTAATACTGCTGCACTGGTTCTTCTCCCTGCCTGCTTCCCCTTCTCCCTCTCTCACTTGTGCTCCTTGGGATCACCTCCCAGATAAACTACCAGCACCAGAGTCCTTTTCTCAGGGTCTCTGTTCAGGGGACCCACCCTAAGGGAGAGACCTGCCCTGCCAGACCCCCAAGGCTGTTAAATGTTCCCTCTTCCTGCTCACTGGTATCTTTTATTGCACTTTGTGAGGCAGATTTTAGGCTCTTGTCTTATGTGCCAGATGGTGAGTGCCTTGAGGGTAAAGGTAGGCTCTGTATCCCCATAACCTGGCACATCACCCCAGCACATCGAGGGCCAAGGAATGTTTGTTGAGTGAGAAAGTGAATGAATGAATGATTACATGAGTTTCCAAGGACACCTATGCTGAGTGAACAGACTCTGTGGAGCGAATTCCCCTTGTGTGTGTGGCCTCTCAACTGCAGCCTTCCCCTCCCCACCCCTGCCCAGGCCCAGAGGCCCACCCCTCTGCCATCGACCCGCCACTGTACCCTCTATAATGCAGTCTGCCCCGTACAGCCCAGGTTGCCTTCTGCTAGGACAAGTCCCCAGGAAAGTGGGCTTCTGGGGAGAGATTCCATCTCTGGCTAAATAAAGGTTACAGGAACCTAGTGAAATGCGATTATGATGTGACATAATTCAATGCCACCTTCCAGCAGATGTTGCTTTGAAGGGATGGATTTGTCCCAGCAGGACTCTGGGCTCATTCAGAAGCAATGGAACAACCACCTGCTGCTTCTGGTGTGAGCAACCTTGGGGAATGGTAATTTCTACAAATCAACTTATTCATCCTAAATGCATGGAACAGGATTTCCAGAAGGAGAAATTAAAATTATTTTGGGGAAGTAGAGCAGCTACTACCAAGCCAAGCAGTAGGAAAGAATATGTCCAACTTTGAAACCCCTGGGGGAGCAGGGTGCTTGAGTATCAGGGTGTTGGATTTAACTCAGCACCTTGGTCCCACAAAACATCATTTAACAGCTGAGAAAACTGAGGCCTTAGATGGCAAAGGAGGTTGTCCAAGGTCATACATGTTGAGTCAATGGTAGCCCTGAGATTCTGAGTCTGAATCCAGACAGGTCTCTCCCTCATCAAATCCCAACTTCTCTGAAGATCAGACAAGTTAAGAATTGTCCTGAAAAGAAAACAAAACAACAAAACAAAACAAAAAACAAAGCAGAACATCCTGGGTGACTCACAGGTTGCACCTGCCCTTTTGCTATAGGCACTGGCCTGGGAATTAGGGACCCTGGGATCTGATACTGGCTCTGCCCCTCACTGTCCACATGATCCCTCTCTGAGTCTCACTTTTTAAATCTATAAAATGAGGAAATTGATGATCTCTAAAGTGTACTTCATCTCTAAAAATCTATGACACTCTGGGCCTGTTTCCATCTTTCAAGTGGGCTTAATTCTCTACTTCCTAAGATGCTGTATCATGTGAGGTCCAGAAGAAACTCCTTGGCACATTTGTGTGAAAGTAAACCCTGGAACAGCATTACCATGACTCACATATCTGCAGCACAGTGGTGCTGAGGGTAGAGCTAGTTTCACATTGGAGCTGCTAGGAGTGAAGGAGAAACCAATGGGTCATCTCCCAGGTAGGAAGCTCTGGCATCAGGGAAAGGGCCCCAGAGTGGGTTGCAAAGTCTGGAAAGCCTGGATTCCTTCCCCAGAGGGTGGGGATGTCTCTGAAGCCATATGTCCCTGCTGCCCCAGCAAGTGACATGGAATCTTATATCTCAGGCTGCCTATCCAAAAGGGCCTTGGCAGTGCTGGGCTGTGGGCAAAGAGCTGAGAAAGGGAAAGAGAGAAAGTGGAGTTTTACAAGGGGTGGGGAGGAAGAATAGGAGGACAAGGGGAAGAGAAAAAGCAGGAAGAGAAGGACAAAAAGGAGAAGGAAGACTTGGAGGGGAGGACTAACTCTATTTTATGGTACAAAGTACAAGCAGAAGGTGTGGGCTCTAGAATTAAAAAAAAAATAACCCTGATATTAAAGGCTAGCTCCACCACTCAATAGATGGGGGGCTTTGGGCTCATCATTCAACCTTTCTAAACTTCAGTTTTCACATCTGTAAAATGGGGCATGAGGATGGTACCTCCTTCTTATGGAGAATCTTGGTGAAGCACTTAGCAAGATGCTTGACCCAGAGTAAGGTAAAACACAGTAGCTAGAGTGGCAGCAGAAGCAGTACAAGTAGCTATAAATCTACAAATTAGTGTGTTCTTCAAGGAGGGGCTGTGCAACCCATCCCACCTCTATGGATAGACGAAGACAAAAGGGTTTGTTCATGCAGAGGAGCAGATAGATTTGTGGATGAGAGAAACCTGAAGTGGCAGAGAAGCCCAGATCACACATCAAAGGAATGCAGTTAAGAAATTTTTATTGTATTAATGATAGCAGGAATTATTCTAATCTGGATAACAGCAATTATTTTAATGAAGACAATAGTGAGCTCATATACTAATGGTGGCTATACTGATTGATATAATAAGAAGCTGAAGGCAAAATTTCATGCCAATAGATAACTGGGAAGAAATGTAAATGGAGAACCATGAGCAAAAGACTGTCACATGTATGAAATAATGTAATGGGTGAAAACATTAGTGAGAGGGGAGAGGGAGACTCACAGTGACTGGGCACTGACTGTGGGATAGCAACCCTGGGTATTTACTGGGGTTATCATTCAATATCAAGTGAAACATATCAGGTGAAACAACATTCCCCAAATCCCACAGTGGATTTGAAGCCTAGACTCTAACCCAATTCTTTTCTGATGCCAAAACTCTGACCACTCATCAAAGTTGACTTATACCATGTCTTTGTGCTGGACCTTCCCATGCCTTTTAGACCCAGCAAGATTGTGGGACAGAGCAGTCTGGGACTGAGGGCTATCAACAGCTGGAGAAAGGGGACCTTCCCTTCAATCGTGATAGACTGGACAAGATATATAACCAGGGACCATGTTCTGCAGACCAGAAAGCTGGATGTGTTGAGCTGAGTTCTTGGAGGCTTCTCTTTAGGCTTCTAACAAGGCATACCTCCACCTCCACCCCCAACATGGAATGTCAGAACTTTCTCTTCTTTGCAGATATACATGGGTGGCTATTATCACAGGGCTGTGGGTGGAGATGGAACATAGGGATGCTCACAGTTTTTGAATTGGGGTAAAATACCAGCTAAATATTTGTCCTAGATTTTTCCTCTTGAGTAATTGAGTTATGTGATGCCAGCTGTTTTACTATGAGATATGTATCATCCCACAGAGTCTATTACATGCATGGTCAATCAGCCACTCAGATGCATATAGAAGGAACTAAATACATACACACACACACACACACACACACACACATGCACAAAGAGGCTCTTGGGGCTATTTTCCTTCTTCAAGAACTCTGAATGGTTCTTAAGAAGTGGAAATAGTGTTCAAACTCAAGAAAATTTCTTTTCCTGGGACCTGTGACTATCACACGATTGTCCTAATCTTGTTCCTCAAGCTTCCCTCACTTCCCCCCATCTTTACTGAGTATTTTGCTCCCAAACTGAAACTGAAGGGGTAGCAGTAAGGTATATTCACTTCCCAGACCTCAAGGGTGCTCACTTTCTTCGGGACTTTTCTTTTGTTTTATTAACAACTTTATTTCAAGTCACAAAAATAAAAGAACAGAAAAAGGTAGTGCAACAGGTTATGGAAACATTACTCCTAAAAAGTTCTTTTTCAGGCACTTTTATCTCATCTAATTCCAACTGCTAATTCAGTTGTTCCTCTAGTGTTCAGAAAGATACACAGATGAACATAGTTAGTTAAATGACATAGTCAAAGTCTCTTTACTAATGAAAAAAATGAAGAGAAAAAAATCCTTATTTGTATTCATATCTCACAAAACCAAACCCCATATTCTTTTTTTTCACCTTTAGAATTAATATAATACCAACTTTGCTTTTGCTACAAAAATATTACAATGTTGTTGTTACTATAGTCCATAAATTATATTAGTTATATTTTCCCCATGTATCACCCCATTCTTAACACCCTGTAGTAGAAAAACATTTCTGTATTTATATTATTAACCACAGTCCTCATCTACTTCCAAAATCATTGTTATACATTCCCAATATTATCCTCCAGCTGTCCTCCAACTAACATTAATCTGCCTAGACTACTCGATGGTAACACACTATAATGAATATAACAGACACTGTTGATTTATGGATGTGATTGTGGCTAAAATGAGTAGTCTAGGGTCTTTTCTGAGTCACCTTCTTTCATCCATCTTCCAAGAGGTGGAGACAGAATAGAATCCTTAGGGTCAGAACTCACCTGTTGAAATAGTTTAATCCTATTTCAGCACCACGGACAGAGCCCTCTACTCTGGTTGAAGGCTGAGACTTCTATTTTGATAAATATAGGAAGGACAGGCTGGGAGCTTCCTGCGAATGGCTTCAAGACATGAGGACACCCAGGTTACCGAGAAGTCTGTATGCTGACAGTGCTTCATCTAGACCTTAGCCAGAAACCCTAAGGATCTTTGAATTCTCCAATTTAATATTTCAAATCCACACAAATTTTGCCCTCTATGATATATTCATGATTATTTTAATATAAAATAAAAAGTAATGGGCATTTCTATGATCTTAGAGTAAAGCCGACACAGAGGAAAGATACCATATGCCTATCCTATGGCTTCCAAAATCCTCTGGTGGAGAGTGTGTGCACGGGGTACACTTGCCACAGGGTAAAGTTCAAGCTCCTTAGCTTGGTATTTGAGGCTTTTCTGTTCAGCCTTCTGGCTAATTTTTATCATGATTCACCATTTCCCCCTTCTTACCCACTTTCCCTCATGTCCCACCATCTTGTCACACACATAAACTACATGGCACACACCCACCCACCAGACATACACACACAGGGCCTGCTTGGGCCCCCTGACATGTTCGCCAGTGCTCTTTGGATTGCACCCTTTCTCCATGGGAGAGGGTGGGTCTCCTCATGCCTGCCTTCTCTCCTTCTACCTGTCAATACAGATGTGTCCTCTGAGCAAGAAGAGCAGTGGCGTTGCTGTTTTTAAAGAATAAACCTGGACTGACCCTATTCATTCATTTCAGTCTTTGAGTCTGTCCTCAGGTAGACGCCCCTTCAATAACTGCCTCTTCCCACAAGGAGCAGAATGAAGAGAGTCCCAGAACCTGACTGCCCAGGTCAGCTGCAGCTGGGAAGTAACAGTTGACATTTGGGGATTTTCCTCACCCTATAGTCTAATTGCCATTCAGTCAACCTTCAACAGAATTAAAGGTTCTGTGTGAATTGAGGCCCTCACCATGCAGCCTGCCTGTGAAATCTTTTCCTGCTGCTCTGTCATGGGCAGAGGGCTCCAGGAAGCTCTCTGGTATACAGCTGATCCCTGTCAGCATCATGCAAGGTCCTGATCTTGGGAGGTTAGAGCAGGAAGGAGCAGCTCTTGCACTGACTGGTCAACAGCTGCCATTCACATCTGCTCTGTGCTAGGCCTGTCCTGGGCATTGGGGTGGCAGGGATGGTTGGGCATCATCCCTGCTCTTGGGGAGATCACAGTCTGCCAGCTGGTGGGTTAATCACAAACCAAGGACCAGAGAGGGGTGTGTGACTCAACCCAAGCTTCAAGCCAGGCAGCAGGTAGGACTGGGACAGAACTCAGGGCTCTTGGAGACACCCTGGCTGCCTGACCAAATCAGTATGTGTTCTCTGGGCTCTAGGCCACTGTGAAGGGAGGGGGGAGTTTCTGGGGGAAAGATCTTGACATCATGAAAACTGTACATGGAGATGAAATGTAAAGGAAACAGACTTGACTCGATGAAATCCCACCCCTTCCCAGGTTCCCAATGCCCAGCAGGCTCCTTTCTTTCTCCATCTCTATCAACTTCTGTCCTGAAGCATGGCTCTGCACCACTTAGAAACCTTTCACTTGAAAGTAACAATAAATGGGCTTAAATAATTGTGGGAATTTGCTGACTTAGTTAACTGAGAACTGAGAAATGTTCAGTAAACAGAGATAAGTCTACCAAGGTGCTGTTGATTCAGGGGCTCAGGCTGTGGCTCCATTCCTCTGAATTCTCCCTTTCTGTCCTTCAGATGTTGCTTCATTGCTGGCCCCTCATATCCTCACTCCATGGTAGCCCAAAGAAGAAAGAAGTTTCCTTCTGGGGGCTCCTTCTGCAGAGAGGGAGGCTCCTCTTTCCCAGAAGCCCCAACAAACACCTCCTTGCCTTTAATTGGTCTGACTGGGGTCACGTGCCCCTCCCTGAACAAATCCCTGAATCCAGCAGGACGGGATCTACTGATTGGTCTAAGCCAATCAGGACCAGCTCCTGGAGCTAAGGCTGGGCCCTTCCTACCCAGGCCACTGAGCATGGGGTCAGGGCAGCTGCCCCAAGGAGGATTTGGAGGTCTTGGTGGAAGAGTGAAATGGAAGCTGGGGAGCAGCAAAGAACTGTGACAAGCACCTTCACCTGAGGTGATCAATGACATTCAGCTAATGCAAACTCATACCTGCCACCCCAATGCCCTCTCCCACGACCGCCTCATGTCTAAGCCTTGCTGAGGAGCACGTGCTTCCCCTCTCCCCATGCTGCTTCATGACTCTGTACTCTGGGCCTTGCCGTGTCCTCCACCTGGGATTCTCTTCCCCCAGTTCATCCTGTAGATCTCAGCTCAAGTCACCTTTTGCAACTATGAACTCTGAAATGAGTCACCTCTGCTGTGGGATCCCCGCCCCCCACCTCCTTCCCCTCATGGACACCATGATGTCAGGTTTCCTCTTTATCCTTCCCACCCCCACCCCCACCCTCAGACACACAGAGTTTGCCATTTCCTTGAAGGTATGGACCTGGACAAGTCTTAATTAATCTGTCTATTCCCAGACTCCAGCTACTGCCAGTTTTAGAGTAAGAGCTCAATAAATACTTATTGACTGAATGAAAATGTTTGTGTTAAACACATGATGTCTGTGAAGTTGTTTGCATTTTAACAAAGGACAAAGCCTCAAGCCATAGGAACGAAGCCGAAACTCTGATGGTGGAATTTCAGGCCTCAGTGAGTTGAGGACAGAAGTTTCCTCTATTGTTTAGTGCCTGGAGGAGGAAGTGGCAGGTGGAATTTTCCACTCAGGACTTTCCAGTGCAAAAACAATCATATTGTCTCCTGAAAGCACAAAGTGCGTCATGGAAACAAATGTGTTTCCCTTTTGGCTTTCTAGTGGTAGGAAACTTGGCTAGTTCTGTCAGGTTTCCCTGCCCTAGTTCCAGTTGATGGAACATTCCTCCCAGCCAAGGCTGTGGTGACGCCCTGGCTGACCCTTCCTCTATCCCAGCTCCCCACAGCCCCTACCCCCAACCTGCCAGCCCAGCTCCACCAGTGAGATCTCACTGTTAGTTGGGGGTTTGAAGAAGCCTCATTCTGCAGCTCAGACATTTCCACATCAAGCCCACCAGCTTGGCTGCTTCTCTTGCACGGACCTCAGGCCCCTCCTAATCGCTGGGCCCCTCCCTGGTCCTCTGGCCCAGCCCTGCTTGTGCCCCAGCTCTACTCACTGACAGGACTCTCTGCCCTCAAGCTCACCCACCCTTTGCTCTGCCCCAGAGTGACCCTCAACAAACACAAAGCTGACTGCGTCCCTCCCTGCTGGAAACCTTCCTGGACTCCCTTCTGCCCTCAGGTCCAAACTCCTTAGAACTGGACCAGCCATCCAGAGGCACAGACATTAGCCAGGTGCACACCAGGGAAGAGGCTGCCCGGCTTTGGTGCCTGCCCTTCCCTCTGCCTGGACGCCCTACCATCCCCATTGGCCTGGTGAGCTCTTATTTACTCTTCAAGACCCAGCCCCAATGTCCCTTCCTCTGTGATGCCTTCCCTGACTCCCACAATAAAGCTGACCCTCCCCTGCCTTGGTCTCCACCACTAAGTCTATTTCTGTGTCAGGCACACAGCCCCTCACTAAATCGTGAGCATCTCTAGGTCAGAAGCCAGATCTGATTCTTCCCTGGCCCCAGCATCTGGCAGTAGAAGGGGAGTCAATGAATGTTTGTGCAGCCAATGAATGAATGAATGAATGAATGAATTTTCTACTGTTACAACAACAGCAGCAATAATTACACCTCTTATTTGTGGGGCATATTCTGTGTGCCAGGTACAGCACCAGACAATCTGCCTGCATTTACCCACTGTGGATCCACAGCTGCCCTCTGACTTTGGCTCGGTTTTGGGGCCATTTTACAGATAAGTCTCATTAGGCCCAGAGAGGATAATGATGCAGCCCAAGGTTATACCGTGAGGGAGCCAAGGGGCCAGAACTTGAACTCAGGGATGTCCAGCTTCAACTTCATTTTATGAGGACCTACTATGTGCCAGGTGCTATCCTATGGTCTGGGGATACAGCAGGAAACAGATGGGCCAAGTCCCTGCCCCTCATGGAGCTCACGTTCTAGCGTATGGGGTGGGGAGGGGACAGAGAGTAAAGACATAAGTGTATAAAAAAACATCAGGGGGTGATATATGCCATACAGAGAAACAAAGGAGGGTTGGGGCATAGAGGGGGAGGCTGGGGGTGGTGGTGATATTTTAGGGGACATCTGAACAGAGACCAGAATGAAGTAAAGAAGAAGCCCTGGTTAGAGCTGAGGGAAGCAGGCTTCTGGCAGAGGGAACAGCAAATGCAAAGGCCCTGAGGCTGGAATGGGCTGACTTGTTCAAGGATCAGCAGGTCAGAGTGGCTAGAGCTGGGCAAGGGGGGGAGAGCAGAGAGGGACAAGGTCAGGGGGAGGTTGTGGGCGAGGGCTAGACACACACACTTCCTGAACATCCCTGGCTGAAAGCGGCCGATCCTTCCCTCCCCTTAAGTATCTCGTCCAACACCCATGTTCAGATGGGGAAACTGAGGCCCAGAATGGGAAAGGACCTGCTCAGAGTCACACAGTGTGTTGGGTGTTGGCTGTCGAGCCCAAAGACTCTGCCTTTGGTGTCCCTCTCTGTGGGGAGGTGGCGGGGAGCCAGAGCTGGCAAATCTCTGCGGAGAGGAAGGATCTGTGAATCGGGATTATTGTTATTGTTATCAGTGTAGAAATGACAGCAGATGCCGTGAAGAGCCAAGTGAGAGAAGAGAAGCTCAAGTGGGGCGGGAGGGGGTGATTATTACCCAGGCGGCGTCCTTCCGCCTCTCCCTGACGCTCTTCCCTTCTGCCAGTGTTTTAGGCATCTTCCTCCCAGTCCTGGGTGCCAAACTTGGGGAGCTCAGTCAGTCTGTACTCTGCCAGGCTGGGGAAGCCCCAGCTCCCACCACAACAAAGAGCATTGACAGAGCACGGAAATGCAGGAGCCAGGAGGGGCACAACCCCCTCCCCTGTATAACCCCCTCCCCTGCCCAGGCCCTTACCCCTGCCTAGCCCCTCCCCCAGCACCACCTTGTTCCATCTTGACAGTGATTCCACAAGGCAGGTGCCTGAACAATCCCCATTTACAGGGCATGCCACTGAGGCCCAGAGAGGTCAGGTCACCTGACTAAGGGAGCCCAGCTGGTAAGCAGCAGAGAACCAAACCCACATCCAGGAGGCTCCAGAGAGCCAGCTCTCACCACACACCACCCTCAGTTTCTGGGTCTCCTGGGCCCTGTCCATCCCCCATGCCCCACCTGTGCCCATCAGTCCCCCTCCCTCGACTTCGGATTTCTCATGTGGGAAGTGGAAGCGACCACCCTGGGCTTTTCCATCTCCCGGGGAGGCCATGAAGCCCCCTTTCCTGAGAGGTTGGTTCATAACAATTTGGACAACAGCACGAGTACTGAGCACCTGCTGTATACCTGGCCTGGGCCACACAAACGAGCTCATCGGGCATTCAGAGCACCCCATAAAGTAGGGAGTCTCAGTCCTGTTTCCTGAGGAGGGAGCTGAGACTCAGAGAGGTGCAGGAGCTCAGCCAAGGCCACCCAGCCAGGAGGCGATAGAGCCGGGACCCTAAAGCTGACCTGTCCGATCCCAGAGCCCTGTTCTTTCTAATTCCACACCCTCTCCCACCCATCCTGTTAGGGGCTGAGCCTCCTGATACCTTGGTCAGGGTTGGCTGGGACAAAATAAGGCTGAATTTAAGGGGGGCTTTTCCCGTTTCATTTCATTTCACTTTTATTATTTTATTTTTTAGTTAAGCAGAACTTAAAAAAATATATATTGGGTCATGTCACTTCTCATTTAAAAGTCATACTCTGAACCAGCACTGTGAGGCCCCATGGAGCTTGGCCCTGCCCAAACCCCACTTTCATTCAGTGCCGTCTCCCTCGGCTCTGTGTGTCCTGCCATCTGGCTCCTGGCTGTTCCTGGAACAAGTCCTGCTCCTTCAGGCCTGACCTGCCTGGGAGCTGCTCCCTCTTCCCAGAACACTCTTCTCCTTTCCTGCCCCTCCACTCTCCACACTGCAGCCAAAGAGCTTTACAAACATAAGCCCGGCTGCATCATGGCCCAGTTTACACCTCTCCCATGGCCGCCCACTGCCCTTGGCACAGCTGGCAAGGTCCCGCCTGACCTTGCCAGGTTTCCAGCTTTGCTTCACCCACACTGGTGGCCTCTGTTCTTGGGATGCCCCCAGCTGCTTCCTGCCTCCTGGCCTTCGCATAGGAGATTTCTGCCACCAGAAAAGCTGTTCTCTGTCCTTTTTGCCCAACCAGCTCCTTCGACCCTTCTGATCTCAGTTCACATGTGTCCTCAGTGAGGCCTTCTCTGGACCTGCCAAATCAAACTCTCTCTCTCTCTCTTTTCCCCCAGTATATAAATCTCTGCAAATTCCCTCAATTGTCTCATGCAGTTTTTTAAAAACCCTTCTCTTGTTCAAATAAGGATCCAAATAAGGTCCATACATTGATATGTCTCAATTTCTCTTAACAAAATTTAAAAATATTATTTTTATTTAAAAATAAAATTTCTAAACATTCAATACCTACCAAAGCAACAATTCTCCCTTTCCCCCTTAGTCAGCCAAAGAGGTATTGATGCAGAGTACCAGAACTCTTGGCTTTTATAAAGGGTATTTATTTGGAGCAGAAGCTTACAGTTACAAGGCCATAAAGCATAAGTTACTTGCTTCACCAAACTCTGTTGCCACGTGTTGAAACAAGATGACTGCCAGTTTCTGCGAGGGTTCAGCCCTCCTCCTCCTCTTAAGGCTCCATGGTCCCAGCTTCTTCGGATCTCAGCTGTAGACTGGCATAAGGTTCATCTCTCTCCCCAGGCTGGCGTCTTTCCTGGCTCAGCAGCTCCGCTCGCTCCACAAGGTCAGCTGTAAACTATCAGGTGAATGGATCGGCTCTTCACCGGGTCTCCAGCGTCAAAACCAAGTTTTCTCCTCTGCTGTGTCGTTTTCTGTGTATATATTTCTCCTGTGTCAGAGTCTGTTTTATCACCTTCCCAAGGGGGGGCGTGGGACTCAACCCTGCAAGCCTGATGATGTGATTGAATCAAAGCCTTAACCTTGATTTAATAAAGTAAAAGTAAAACCTCTGAATTTAATACAATCAAAGGGGTATCAAGCCCAGAAGAACAGACCAGTTTACAAACATAATCAATTATTTTTTTGGAATCCATAAATAATATGAAACTGCCATAACCCCTTGCCCTCTCTTCCTGGTAACCTCTAATCTACTTTTTGTCCCTATGAAGTTGCTGTTTCTAGATATTCCATGTAAGTGAAATCACACAGTATTTGTCCTTATCTTTACTTATTTCACTGAGCATAAAGTTTTCAAGGTTCATCCGTGCTGTGGCATGTCTCAGAACTTCATTCTTTCTTCTTCCGAAGAATATTCCATTGTGTATATTTTGTTTATTCATCTGTTGATGGAAAATCAAGCCATCCTATGCTCCCTCATGCTGTTTCATACTGTCACTTCATAATATATTCAAATTATATTCATTTCTTTATTTATTTATGTCTTCTTTGCCCCTAGACTAAAAGCTCTCTGGGGACCAGGAACTTCTGCAGTGTACAAGATGCCTAGCACAAAATAGGTACCATGGTACATATATTGAATTAGAGAGTGAATGAATGAACAAAGTTGAAACAGACTCCTGAATGAGACAGAGACCTGGGGGCAGGGTCTCCAGGAGGGCCTGACAGGCACCTACCCTGAACTGCCTGGGTCCCCTTTGGTGAGTGGAGAAACCAGCAGGGATGCTGTCACCATGGCTACACACTGAGCAGCCTGCTTTCCTGGCCAGACATATATTTAATTCCTCTCTGATCTACTCATCATGTTTCCCAGGAAGATCATAACATTTTGACATTGTTGGGGAGCTCAAAGTTGCAACTGATGTGTCAGGCAGGAGGCCTCTGCATGGCTTGAAATTCTCCAACCCAAAAGGAGGCCATGTTGTCCTTCATGTTTTGAGAATGACGTGTCGCCTGGTGGGAGATGTGCAAGGTTCTTGGAGGCCCGAGGTCACCGGAAACCCGGAGGTGCCACCAATTCCTGCCCACCTGTGTATTAATAGGAACTCACAGCAGTGTGATTGGCTGAATAAGTGAATTCATCTGATTGGTGCCTCTGACTGCTGATTGGATGCAGCTGCTGATTGGTTCCTCCTGTGATTTGCTTGGTCAACTCCTTCCTCTCCAGTCCTGGATTATTCTAAGGCATCCACCTTTCTGTGGTTTATTCATTCTGTCTGCAGATCAGGAAGCAGCCTAGCAGAGGCTCAGGTCGTCCAGTGCATTTGGGGCATTTACCTCTTCCAGGGGTACCATGGGGACTGTGGTTGGGGTCAAGGCCTGGCCTCCAGTCCTCCAGTCTTCCCTTCTCTTCCCGTCCCCATGCAGAGAGCCAGGGAACATAGTCCTGTAGTCCTGAGTTTCCACTAGGTCTGTCTGCTGGGCCCTTTGACCTAGCTCCACCCCCACTTTGCTGAGCCTATGGAACCCTCACTCCCACCTTCTGTGGTCTTAAGGGGGCTGCAGTCATGTCAGGGAAACCATTGTTCTCCTAGGGTCCTATGAAGACGAAGGTGCACCAGGTCATGGAGAGAGCCTCTGAGGTGTGTATCTGTCCAGAGCCTTCCCTTCCCTTCTGTTAGAATCCTCTCTGTAGGACGGTACCAATGCCACGTGGTGCCGCTGGGGTTGATCACAGGGATGGCCACACGATTCAGCCTATCAGGGTCTTCCCTGAGATTTGACCTATGGACACTGCTGCTTCTCTGCTTCTCGGTCCAGGCCTTGCTTCTTTTTGGAGTTTGGGTCTACGCCTCGACCGCAGCTTGTTTTAGGCATTTAGATTTACAGAATCGTAGAATCATGGTCTTAGACACTTGGAATGATAGAGTCTTAGAATTCATGACTTCATTTAATAAGCATTTCCTGAATGTCCACTTTGTGCCTGGCTCAGTGCTGGGTGCTGGGGATAGACTTGAACCACACAGGCCTGGTCTCTACCTCATGGATGGTTCATTCTGGAATCACAGAAACTCAGAGCTGAAGGGGCTTGGGGGGGCTTCTCGCCTTTCGCTTGTCACGCCCCAGAGGAGGAAGGGAAGATCAGGCCTGTGGAAGGACTGGCCTGGGAGGGGAGGTCAGAGGAGAGTGAACTGGGAAGATGACCAGACCCAGGGAGGAGACCAGGAAGAAAGCACGTCTGGAGCGTGGCCCTCCTCTGTTCGAGGGGCTGTGCCCTCTGTCCCCTACCCGTGGAGGCCAGTCCCTGAACCACAGCCTCCTCAGCCTCTTCCATTACCCCAGGAGGCAGAGGTAGGGCGAACCCTACCAGGAGGCTCCATGGAAGGATGCAGGAATGGCATGATGGGCCTGGCCATTGACCTCTCACAGCCCCCCATGCATCTAATCCCACCATTCCGGCCTCCACCAACTCTGGGCCCACCCACCTGCAGGTCAAGGCTGCCCGGGCTTGGGCACTGATGAGCCTCTGAGTGGGGCATGGAAGGAGCCCTCGGCAGTGGAGCGTCTCAGGGACCCCCACTGTGGCCAAGCTGGGCTCCTGCTGCTCTGCTGGTTCCTCCAGGAAAGAGCCTCCCTGGAGGTCGTGATGCCCAAGTCCACCTGCTGGCCAGGCCAGTCTTTATTTCAACTCGAGAGAGAAAGTTACTGCAGCTTCTGTTTTTTTTTTTTTTAGCAAATGATCCCTTTATTGCATAAAATAAAGAGTCCAGAAAGGACAAATAATCTCCTTGTCCATTAGCATAAAGTCTAAAAGAGTTGGGGAAGAAGTGCCAGCATGGCCGGTCTCCTGGGGTGGCTGAAAACTGCTCTGGGAGGGAGTCCAGAGATGGCAGCTCCACACCTCTCAGAAAAAGAAAGATCTATCTATACTATTTGAGCATGGTTTTTTTTTTTTTTAAACAAAATTTTATTGAAGTATACCATTCATACCTGAACATACATAGACAATAAGTGTATAGTGAAAGTTGTGAACTTACAATACAAACATGCACATCATCATGCAGGGCTTCCCTACATCAGCCCTCCGCCATCACCTTGCATTGTTGTGAAACATTTGTTACAAACTAGATTCTATTTTTAAAGTTTAATTACATATGATCATTTCAACAAAAATGAACTGTGGGTTTTAATGTTTACCTTTCTTAGTTGTGAGTGTGAAATTCTCTTTTTCTAAAACAAAAAGTAAATGGGCAGAACTGTGTTATGGGCTGAACTCACTTTTGCTTCATTAATCAAAGTGGTTCCCGCATAAGGTTTAAAAAATCAAACAGTAATGAGAGCTTGAGAATGAAAACAGCAACTCCACACTCCTCCTCCTCACCTCTACTTCTGCCCCCCAGAAAAATACTCTTACTATTAGCCTTTAGGAAACTAGTTTTGACTCTTAGCTGTTTTTAAAAGATATTTACTTTATTTATTTATTCCTTCCCCCCTTGTTGTTTTGTGCTCGTCTCCTTTCTGGGAGGCACCGGGAACCGAACTGGGGACCTCCATGTGGGAGGGAGGCATCCAATGGCCTGAGCCACCTCCGCTCCCTTAGCTGTTTTTTAAAAATCCATGTTTAGACCCACCATCCACTGGCTTCCTATTAAGATGCAAGGCCTAAGCCCATTTTTCTACCAGCCTACCTCCCTTCTCCCCTCTTGGCAACAACTCTGTATTTTCAGTGCCTTTATTGGTTATCTTGGAAACTTTAATAGATTTATACATTATTTTTGTAAAAAATTAAGTATATATTTTAAGGTAGTGTGCATGAATATTTATCAGGCCACGTAACTGAAAAGTAGGGGATTTAGGGGCTTTGTGTTGGCCTCTCTTGGGCAGGCTTCCTCCACATTGTGGGAAAGATGGCTGCAGCTATTTGGGTTCTGTGTCAGTGGTGTGGTTGAGCCTGCTCAGCTTGTCTCCTGAGAGTCTATTGTTAGTCAGGAATTTTGGGAGTTTGTTGGTAAACTGTTGGTAGTTTGACAAACTGCTGGTAAACTGGTGGGAATATTTATACCACAGAAATTGATGAATGCTACAAATGGGGCTTTATTTTTTTTTTTCCTCTCAAAGAGTAGGTTTACCAGCAAACCACTGGTTCTGTCCCTTGCAATGAAACGAGTCTTCCTAAAACATGACACAATCGAGGGACAAAGCCAAAATCCCAAAGGGAAACAAGGCCTGGAATTGAGACCCAGGAGAAGTGGAGACCTAGGGGCACCTTAAACCCACGTTGCCTGGTTCCAAAGGGCAAGCCCCCAACCCCTGCACTAGAGTGATCTTTGAGCCTTTCAGTTAGTATTTCTTTTTTTTTTTTTTTTTTTTAAAGATTTTATTTATTTATTCATTTATCCCCCCCTTGCTGCTTGTGCTCGCTGGGTCAGCTAACCACGCCGCGCGGGCGGGCTTGCCCTCACCAGGAGGCCCCGGGAACCGAACCCGGGGCCTCCCATATGGTAAACGGGAGCCCTACTGATTGAGCCACAGCCGCTTTCCTCAGTTAGTATTTCTTGAGCTCCTACTACATGCCCAGCTCTGGGGCTACATTGAGAATAAAAGCAGGCATAGTACCTGCCCTCAGGGAGCTGACAGTCAGGGTGGACAGACAGTAAAGAATCCCATCATTTAATGTGAATTTGCAGCAGTTATTAAATGCTGCAAAGAAGAGGGGCATAGTGCTATGAAAACACAGCCTTTTTATACAGAGACTTGCCTTTGACAAGGAAGGTCAGAGATGGTGTCCCTGGGGGGGTGTTGCTTGAGCTGGCATCTGCACTGGGGCAGAAGGGACTGAGAAGCACCTGTGGACCTGGAGAGCTCAGGGAGGAGGACAGGGGCCAGATGTGCAGACCACCACTGGGGGACAGCTTTTTAGTGTCAGGACGGGAGCACCACAGAAGACGCTGAGCATGCTGGGGGGACCAGGAAGGAGAGGCCAACGATAGGATTCGTGTTCTGAGATGTTTCTGCAGCTGCCAGGTGGACCCTGGCTTGCCTGAAAGCAGGAATGGAGGCCAGGAGCACTGACAGGAAGTGGCTGCCGCTGGTTAAGGGAGGGTCTCTGGCCTTCCCAGGCTCACCCCCCCTACCCCCCCTCGAGCCATGGAATAGGATCCCATGCCCAGACAGAGCAACACACCAGAAGCCTGGGCCTGCAACCGTCTGGTACCACCATGTACCCAGGAGCTGCAAGTGGGAAGGAGCCCCCACTTGGCTTCTCCTTGCTGGAAAGTGCTTTTTTTTTTGGTCACCCAGCAAAGAAGTCTTAACTCTCTGCAGCCACTTGAAATTCACGAGGGGCCACAGTGCTCTCTCTCAGGCTGGTTTCATTTCTGCAGGTCTTTCCAGCACAGGAGAAAGAAACATTGTAGGAATAATGATTCAACAGTGGTCATAAGAATAAACAAGGCTACCATTTTCTGGACAAGTACAGGGCCCTCAAAAGAGCCCAGCAAGGTTATTGCTCCCCCATTTTACAGATGAGGAAACTGAAGCTCAGAGAAGCTAAATAACTCATTCGAGGCAACACAATGGCCAAGTCCTAGAGCTGGATTTCAGACTCCATGTCAGTCGGACTCTTTATTTTATGCCACTGGCTGACGCTTTTGCATTCTGTAAATGAGGCTGGTTAAAGTGCTTAACTCACTGTCTTCTTATGAGACAGAAATAAGATGATGCATGACAAGAACTTGT
The DNA here is from genome assembly GCA_026826555.1 of Tolypeutes matacus. Classification (NCBI taxonomy): domain Eukaryota; kingdom Metazoa; phylum Chordata; class Mammalia; order Cingulata; family Chlamyphoridae; genus Tolypeutes; species Tolypeutes matacus. The sequence continues at coordinate 22,957,771 of JAKSZT010053883.1, forward strand.
CATGGGGCCTGGCATTGTAGGTGCTCAATAAACACTAGCTGTTGTTAGAATTAGGATTGAGATTTGATCCCAGAAGGGAGACTGGCTTGTGTTCCTTATTCTGACCTTGGCACCCTGGTTTGGTAATGTCTGTGTGTGAGTATGAGTAGGTGGTGGGCTGTTGTTTATTTATTCTTCACCCCCAACCTCAGCAGGAGGGAGGGAGAGAATTAGGGAGGAAAACCAGTTCTGTGAAGGCAGATGAGCTCCAGATTCCTCTGAGTGACTTGGGATGAATTCAGCAGCTCCCTGGAGATACCACACCCTGTCCCCCCTTCCCAACCCCAGGCCTGAATCTTGCATTTCCATATCCAGCCAGGCAATGTCCCTTCACTGAAGAGGAAAGAGCTTGGGTTTGTGAACAAGAGTCCTGATGGGCATTTAATCACCATATGACCTCGGGCAAGTCTTTGGACCCCTGTCTCCAATTCCTCATCTGTAAAATAGGAATCTTCTCAAGCTAGCCGCACCTCTGAGAGGAGGGTATATTGTGCCCACTGCACAACTGGATAAGCCTGTGCTTACACAGCCCCTGCTCCAGCCTGCCTCCTACCAAGGGGGAAGGCTGGGGCCTGAGGGTCGACTGTGGACCTGCCGTCTCCTGATCTGGGCACAGTTGTATGTGGAGATGCCACGTGGGTGGGTCTTAGAGGAGGGCAAAGCAAGAGGAGGCTGCTTGGAGAGGTAGTGAGTGCTCTGGTCTTGGCATTGGGTGTCTCAGGCTCTAGTCCATGCTCTGGGTCCCTGGGTACCTCCTGGGACTCTGTTTCCTTTCTGACCATGTGGTAGTTGGACTAGATGATCACTGAGAGAAATGATGCCTCAGGTTGAAATAGAAAAGAACAAACAAATAGAAGAGAATGCACCTCAGGCTGAAAAAGGTGGAGTCAAGCTCGCTGAGGAGGCCTCGAGGTCCAGAAAAGGAGGAGGGCCAGGGCAGCAAGACGCTGGAGAATAAATTAACAGTGACCCGACAATCCCGGGAACAGGGGGCAGCACAGCGGCAGGGGCTACGGGAGCTTGCGCAGCCTTTAGGGGTCTGAGTCCCCTCCAGCAAGCCGAGACACTGGGGGCGGTAACCCGGTTGTACAGATGAGGCGGGTGAGACCCGCCGAGGGGGTGCAGTGCCGGGTCCTGAGCCCAGGTTTCCGCCCAGCGCCCGGGCTCCCCCCGGCAGAGGGCTCCGAGGACCGCCAGAGTCTGTCCTGGGGTCTGGGGAGTCTGGGCAGGGGCGCTGATCGCTTTCTGTCCGCACAGAGGCACCGTGACTTGTGCGGGTTTGCCCCGGGAGGGGGTGAGCGCCGTGTCTGTGGAGGGACAAGCGGAGGCCGGTCTCGGGGCTGTTGGAATCCCGGGGACGTGTCGAGGGGAGGAATCAGGCGGTTTGGGTTCAAATCCCGACTCTGACTCCCTTGAGTGACTTGGGGCAAGTCAGTTACTGTCTCAGCTCCTGCGTTTCCTCCCTGGGAGAATGGAGCGACCAGAGCGCCCCGCGGGGGGCTGCGAGGAGCCGCTGAGACAGGGCGGAGCAGGCGCTTGGCACCCGCACCCGTGGGCGTCGGGAGGTGCCGGCTGTGCCTTTAGGGTGCTGTCCCGGGCCTGCGGCCTGGAAAGCCGAGCCCGGCCCAGCCAGACGCCGGCCCTGGGCAGCCGGGCCACAGCGCCCCCTGCCTGTCGGGGCTTCAGGGGAACCTGGTTTCCTCCTCACAACAACCCCTTGGGGTGCGCAGCGGGGGTCCACTTTGCCCAGGAGCAAATGGAGGCTCCCAGGGGTGAAGTGACTCACCCAGGCTTACACTGTTTGGAAACTGCAGATCCATTTAAAAAAGCCTGAACCTTTTCCTCCCCTGAGGCCCTGGAGGGGCTGAGGGTGGTCAGGGCTGTGACAGCTGCAGGGAGAGGCAGGCCAGCCCCCCAAGTTCTCATTTTGGGAAAGGCAGCCAGATGAATGCACTTGTCTGCAGCCGGGCCCTGCTGTTCCCAGCTCGCCAGACCCAAATGGCTGGGCCAGCAAGTGTTTTATTACTTAAATCACATCCAATGATTATGACCCCTTTGGCTGGACATTGAGAAATTGTCTGGGCCACCAAGGTGGGAGGTGAAAGAGGAATTGCTGGAGAAGAGGAAGAAAAGAGAATCAGCTTGACAGAGGCTGGGGCGGCTGGGGTGCAGAGAAGGGCCCGAGGCCTGAGGAAGAGGCCAGTTGGGGGTCCAGGCAAGGGGCCAGTGACCCCATTATCCACTCCTCTGTGATCTGAGCAGGCCCTTTACCTCCCTGAGCCTTTCCCTCTGGATAAAGTAGCTCTGTCTGTTCACAGCCTTTGGGCTGCCCCATTCCTGGGTTTTCCTTGACGCTGGCTCTGCCTCCTCAGACCTGCCGCTTGCTCTCTCCTCCCAGCTCTGCACGGCTGGTGGCTCTGCCTGGAGCACAGGACCCTCCTGGTGGCCCAGCTCACCCACCCATCCTCCTGATCCCAGATGGTTCTCCCATGCTGGACGGGCCACCCTGTGCTGCCCCCCCCTTCCTTGGTGGTGAATCTTCCTGCTCAGTGCTGCATTCCCAGTGCCTGGGATGGTGCCTGGCACATAGTAGGTGCTTAGTAAATGGATGACATTTATGACGGTGACAACAACAGGGTCAGCAGTCATGGGGCTTGTCCTGCAGTTGGGCCCTGCCTTCTCCGGCCTTATCTCATTTACTTCCTCCACCTGCTGCAAGGTGGCTGTTCTTCACCCACTGTATAGATGGGAGCTGACGTCCAGAGTGGTCAAGGCCACACAGGGGGCAAGAGGCAGAGAAAAGACTCGAACCCCAGCCCTTCCGACTCCAGAGCCCATGCTGTTCTTGAGGTCAGCACCTGCCCCAGGGTTGGGGGCCTGAGACTCTCGGGCTCAAGGCAGCAGCATCCCCAGGTGACTGGGAGGAAAATGGGAGAAGAGAAAAAACATGAAGTGTTTCCTTTCCACGGGGCATCTGCATTTCAGAAGAGGCTCTCTGGCAAGGGTAATGCTTCACCCCATGGCCTGATGCTGTCATAGGGGAAACTCAAGCAGGAGAAAGATGAAGAGGGGAGGTGCGAGGCCCTCACCTGGCAGGTAGTGGCTGCCAAGCAGCCAGAAATTCCCGTCCCAGAGCTGCTGAATGTGGCCCATGAACCAATGGAGACACGGCCCCTAACTTAACTCAGGCAGAGATGGAGCGCCTTCTGCCGGCTCTCCCAGGTAACGGCTACATCCAGGAAATGCTCTAAAGTCCAAACTTTAATTTCCTCCCACTGTGCAAATAACAGGCAGAGGTGGTGGCATTGGGAGGTGTGGGAACGTGGGCGGCTTTAATGACCACAGACAGGGGTGGACTGGCGAGTGTGTTTGTGAACAGGGAGAACTGGTTTATGAAGGAGAACTAATGGCTCCATAGACTTTAAATCAAATGCTTTCACAGGGAAACCCAGCACCATCACCTCGTCTTTGTTTTCAAAGCCTTTTTCTCGAAGATGCTGACATGCTGGGCACGGGGAGTGGCATTTGTCCTGGGTGCGTACACGACCTCCCGCCCCCCAGTACAACTGTGCACCTGCCACTATGCCTAAAACCCCATGATTAGCACCCTATCGCCTTTCGGATAAAGAGTTTCCTCTCCAGGTCCACACCTCATTCAGTCTCCTGTAGTCTAGCAGCAAAGAGTCTTAGCACTCTTCTGCCTCTCTCCCTGCAACGACCCTGCAAGATCAGTGTCCCCATTTCACAGAGAGGAAACTGAGGCCCAGAGAGGTTCAGTAACTTGCCAGGATCACACAGGTGTGAAGTCGCAGAAGAGAATTCAGATCTTGGCTTGGTCTGATTGCAAAGCCGAGCTCTTTCTGCGAATATGGTGGCCTGAGTGTTCTTGTTCAGTAGACTCCGGAAGGGATCCAGGAATGCAAATTTTGATAATTCTCCCCACATACTGATACAGGTGTTAAAGGGCCCATGTTTGGAGGAACTTCTGGTTCCTTCCTGCTTCATACGTTGGAGAGAGCAGGAGGGAGCAGTAGGGTGTGGAGCCCGAGCCCAAGTGAACTTTGACTTTTAGAAAAGGTACCGGTGGGGATGACAGTTAACCCAAGGAAAAGGGATAGCTACTGGTGGACATCCAGGCATTGGGAGGGCTATTAGCCCAGGTTTGGGAGGGAAGGGCCTTTCCAGATGTCCCCCTGGGTGGTCCCCTGTGCTCTTTGTAGGGAGGTGGCCCCTACAGGGCAGCCGCAAAAGCCCCAGGTAGGCTCCTGTATGGACTTCCCTTGCTACCCAGCCCTCCCTGCCTGCCCACCCCCACCCCCAGCAGCCAACTCCCCAACAACTTATCTCCTTGATTTGTGATGGCAGAGGGAAGTAGCTGTGGGGTCCTGTCCAGCCACTCTGCTGCCCTGGCCGCAGTAGCCCCCTGAGGGGCCAGCCAGCCTCCAGTGGTGGCTCCTGAGGGTCTGGCACGGCTCAGGGAAGCTGAGACATTCTGCATTGAGCTCACTTGGGCTCCTGGGCCAGGCTGAACAAATCTGCCTTAAATGAAGCTCTCATGGGCCAGACTTGAGACATGGCCCAAGAGGCTGGCTCAAGCCACTAAGGAGAGGAAGACTCACAGACCCAATGCCAAGGCTAGTGGCAAAGGTCTAGAGACAGGACCAGATTTAGGACGTGGAAGTTGAAGGTGTAGTCAGCTAGAAAAGGGATCTGGGTTCAAGGGAGCTGTCCAGGTGAGAGGGTGTAGGTGGGGCCTTTGGCTGCATTTGGACCCTTCCAACTGGGTGTGCTGACCCCAGGAAGCACCTTACAGGGCTGCTACAGAGCTGACAGATCCAGCTAGCCCCTCACTGGTTCTCTGTGGATTGTGACTCAAAACAGAGGCTATGCACACGAGTTAGGAGCTGGTAATTACAGACAAATGTACAGCAAAACCACTGAACCTGCACCTTTACGGCCCAGTGGTTTACACACTCACAGTCGCTGTAGTTCCTGACACAATGAATGCTTTTTTTAAAAAAGAGCCACATCTTTAGAGGAGTTCATGAATTTCCCAGATTCATCCCCCTTGATATCTTCCACAAGAATGAACATGAGACACTCTCCTTTAAAAGAAAAGCAGGGGGAAAACAGATAACAGTAGTAGAGTGGAAACTCTGCTTTTGACATACTGTGGCTTAAAAAGAGAGGCCACGTTTTCCCTAAGACTTTTTGATGAGTCGCTCCCATGTGGGAACTGCCTGTTGGTTCACTCTGGCATGGAGCAGGGCACACACCGTACTCGCCCCACACCCCCAGTGCTTCTCTTAGTGGGAAGGTCATCCCTGGGGTGCAACGTCCCAGCTGTTCCTCTGCACCTCTCTTCTCCTGTGACACTTCCCATCCCTAGGCCCCCCACCCCTCATCCCTGGCGCCTGCTGCCCAGCCCTCCTCTCCTGGGATGGCTCTGCTTTACCACCTGCCTGCAGTGCCCCTGGTCAGTCTGAGGCAGGATCCCTGCTGCTGGGCTGAGGGAGACGGGCCGACAGCATCTTTCCAGGTGCTTCCTGGAGTCAGCGCACCCAGCTGGAGGGGTCCAACTGCAGCCCCTTGACCTCAGCTATATTTTGCCTTGGAGGTGTGATGGCCTGGTGAGGGGCGGAGGTGGTGGGGAAAGAGTCCTTTATTCTCTGGGGGCACCCTGAGATTTAGGCCCAGCTCAGTCCCTGCCTTCTATGTGATTGTACATCAGCTATTGCCGTGATAATGCTGTCTACACCACCGTCTAAAGCACAGGTACCTACAAGGGGAGGCCTTTGTTTTTCTGTGGGCCGGCCGGGGCAGCTCCATTTCAGGTTACGAGTCGGCTGGACTTGGCTCCAGGTTTTGTGTTGGGCTTTGTGTCCCCTCCACGCGCCTCTCAGCCTCTGTGGGTCAGTGGCTTGCGAAGACACGCTCTTCTCATCGAAAATGGTTTGAGCACGAGAGAGCGCGCTTGGATGCTTCTCCAGGACTTGGCTCAGAACTGGCAATGGTCACATTCACTCACATTCCTTTGGCCAAGACAAGTTACACGGCTGAGAGCTTCATGAGTAGGGTGGAGAAATCTACTCTGCTTCAAGGAGGAGGGTAGTGAGTATTTGCTGAAAATAGTTCAAACTCTTACAGAGACTTTGGGCAAGTCACTCCCATCTTTAGGCTTTGGAATCCCTTATATGTAGTTATGGAGCTGGATTATTTCCCAGAGCTTTTCCATGCCCCATTCTCCATGGCTCTAGAACTCCTTGACAATGGGGTTCCATTACATTTCCTCAACCCAGGACTGCCCAGGCTCCCAAGGGGTCATGGAGCCCAGTAGTGTGCGGGGTCTGGGGTCCTGGTCCTTCAAGCCATCAGGCCCCTCACACACCTGGCACTGCCTCCCATCCCCTTCACAGCCCTTGCTGCGAATCACCCTGCTCTCCTCAGTGCTCTCTGGAACCTCGGAGCCTGTGACACACTCTCCAGCTGGCAGCCAGGGTTCATCCCTTGAATTGATGCCTGGTACAGTCTTCCCAGTTCCATCTTTCACTGTGACTCTGCCCTCTCCCTCACCCCCAAGAAAAATCCCCGTCCTTCTCCCACCTGATCTCAGGACCTCCACCCCCATCCCAGCTCCCAACACCTGGCACCATAGTAAGATCCACTATCCTTGTTTTAGCTTCCACTACAGAGGAAATGAAAACTCAGCCCACCCAGCCTTGACAACTCTGGGGGATTTGCCGTCCCTTCCTCATCAGCCAGGCAAGGCGCTTGCATCGAGGCTCCTTCATCCCATGAGAATGGAAACCCAGGGTCCCCGGCAGATGTGTTCATGCTTTGGCAGCATTTAAATGGCTCTCCCCCAGCCAGCCTGCAGCTTCCAATTGCTGGAGTCTCTCTCTCTCTCTCTCTCTCTCTCTCATCCTTTTGTGCTGTTGCAAATTGCTTTCAGTTCCAGCAAAGTCAGTCCTGGCTTTGCATAAAGTCCAAACTCTCTAGTCCAGGAAGAATGGCTTTCCACCTTCTTCCTTCTTTCCCTCCCTCCCAGCCAGGCATCAAGTCCTCGTTCTCTGAGCCACAAAGCAAGATGGAATAGCACCATGGGTGTGAGAGAAAACTCTTTACGGCCATAAATGCAATTCTCCGTGAAGTGTGCACTGACAAACACACTCCCCACATTCACCTGGGAAGGAGAGCCCCGGGATCCTCATGATGATAACTCATGGCCATGGAGCCTGTTCCACGTGCTGGGCCCTGAGCTGGGCTCTGCAGGCTCTGTCTCTTAGTGCTTTCTAGAGCCCTAGCGGGCAGGTACTATTAATATCCCCACTGCTCAGATGAAGATATTCAGGCTTAGGGAAGCAACTTGGCCAAGGCCATGCAACTAGTTACAGTGGGGCAGGGAATGGCACCCACAGCTGTCTGAGTACAAGTATATGATGATGCCCCAGCCCAAGCATATCCAGGCGCTCACACCAGGGAGCACCCCCATATGTAGCATGAAAATGCTCCTCACGTCATGGATGAGTAACATCCTCGTGTGCACTGGTGAAAAGCCTTCTTGTGCGTGGGGATGCACAGTTGCCCTGTGGACCCCCTTGTGAAAGCCTCCTGGGAACACAGCTGACCCTTATGCCTGGGATTCTGGATCCAGCCTGGAGGGACTGTGTGCTGTTGGGCTTGGGGATGAACCCACTTTCAGGAACCCCCACAAACACCTTCCAGGAGTGCTAGACACCAAGCACAGGGGTCAACTGGTGAAATGCTCATTAATGAGCACGTTCTCTAAGTGCCACCAGGTTCCTTGGCCCATCACGGCACCCTGCAAGCATGAGCCTCAAGCCCCTGCCCCTGCCCCTTCCTCCCTTTAATCTGATTGGCCTGCTTACAAATCCCCTCACTCCTACCGCCCTTCGGCACTGAGGAAGATAATTAACTGTGCCCATTCTGGCTCAATCAGCTCCAACTGTGGGGAAGAGCTGGGGTTGGGGGTGATGTGAATTATGTGCTTCATCACTCCTGGTTACAGTCTTATCTTTATTCTTTCTGGCAAATTAAATTAGCACCGTCTTTCCAATTTTGTTCTCCAGGAGGAATTAAACCACAGCCGGCAAAGAGGGAACTGGTCATAATGCAGCTTTCCAGCACCCTGTTTCTTAAACGCCCACTGCTCTGGAAAACGCCAGGCAACTAGATCTCTTGAGGACACAGTTTGGGACCTTTGGGGTGGGCCATTTGCCTCTTCCTTATACCAGACATGGTCAGCAATTCTAGGTCCAGGGCAGCATTCTGTGCCTCAGTTGTTCCATCAGTAAATTGGGCTCAATCCTGGTGTCAGTGTGAAAAGCACAGGCCTGGGTTCTGGAATTCTGAGTGACGACTGGCCTCGACCTTAGACAAGTAGGCTTTGTAATTCCGCCATGGCAGTGTGAAGGATGTAGAAAGAGAAGGGCAATTTTCTAGATTCTAACCCAAGGTGACCTCTGAGGCAACTCCTAGTCCTTTGATTGGAGGAAACCTCCACTCCAGGGGCTGCCCAAACTGTTCTGCATATTTACCTGTGAGGCTGGTTAAAAATACAGATTCCTGCACCACAGAATTTAACTCTCCAAACTTGTGGCCTGGCAACTGGCATTTCTCAAAGCATTCAGGATATTGCTGATAAAAGTAGTTTGTAAATCAGAGTTTGGGACTCACTGCTCCAATCTTAATGTTGTTAACTTTTTAAAAAATCAGTTTGCTAATTGATAACCATTGTGTTCATCAATATCTAGTTCTCCTCTCCTTCCTGGACACATGAAGGGCTGCACTTCCCAGCTTCCTTTGCAGCTAGGTGGACCATGTGACTAGTTCTGGCCAATGGGTAGTTAGTAAAAGTGGCATGTGTCACTTCAAGGCTGAGGCTGTGCAAAGCCTCTGCCAGGCCTTCCAGCTCTCTCATCTTCTTTGTTGGAGATTATGGAGGCTGCCTGCTGCCATGCTTGAGATGTAAGATCAAAGCAGCCTGCTGGGTCAACACATGGAGGATAGCAGTCCTGCCGAGTCATGTGACCCATGGTGGCATTTCTGAGTGATAAAGAGAAAGAGATAAGTTCCTAGCCCATAAAATTCGGGGTTGTTTGTTACTACAGCCTAATGCTAGCCTATTCTGACTAACACAGAACCCTTTGAGAATCTGGTTAAAAACTGCATCTTCTCCCTAGGAAAATGCATACTTGCATATAAACAGAAAAATTTGGGCTACCTAAGGTGTTTCCTGGGCTCCCCTCTTCTCCCCCAGATTTGGGAAGTTTTGACTCAAGTCCCTGCTGCTTTCTACCCTCTTGGGCCTGATTTGTGACCATGGTGGCCCTCCCCTCCTGTCACTGCTCCTTTTCTGCACTCCCATTCATTGATGGCGTCCGGGAGCTCTTCTCTCCCACCTATTCAGAGCAACCCAGCTCTGTGTTCCTTTTCCATCCTTGTGGGCACACCCCTCCAGGTGGCCAGGAGAATGGAGGGAATATGGGAAGATAATTACAATGACATGATTAGGAATTATGTGTGCTTGTATTTGAATATTAAGTTTCACCAAATTTCAGGGGGCTTTGTGCTCCCTGAATCTCATCCATAAAACCCAGATTAATTACCCCAGCTCAAGCTTCTGAGGCTTGAAGATTCCCAGGGCCTCACACATGTCTACTGCAGGCTGCTGAGAGGATTTCACAGTCAGAGACTGAGCCCCACCTTTGAACCATGACCTTATCCCAGGGCATCAGGCTTGGCGTGGTGCCCTTCCATGGGCTTCTCTGGCAGATGTTGACTCTTGCAATCATGATCTGCCGTTTACTCCTGGCCTGAAGCTTAGTTTCTGAGACTTCAGCTGGTGGAGAAAACATCAAACCCAAGGTTCCTTCTGCCTGTCTCTCTTTTCACCTGTAAAGGGCTGACCTGCAGCTTGGCAAAAGGGGTCACCCAGTCCTGGATTCAAGTGCTGGGTCTGCCACTCGCCAGTGGTGTGAGTTTGGACAACTCGTTTCACATAACTTGGCCTCAGTGTGCCCATCTGTGAAAGGTGGGTGTTATACTAGATGGTCCCTCCCATTCTCCACGTGTCCTATGCTGTGGCCAAACCGGGTGACTCTCCACTCTGGAACAAGCTCTGCTTCCCTGTCTTTGCTATACTCCCAGCTCTGATTAAATGCCACCAAAGTTTCTCCTGACCCAACCAGAACAATCACCTTTCCCTTTCTGGAACCCCCTAACTTGTGGTTAATAGTCTTGTTGGCTACGACTTACTTTCTGCCTTTATCTCTGTATATACCAATTTAGGGAAGTCAGTATTTATGAATATCTACTGTATGCCAGATTCTGTGCAAGGTGTTTGTTTCACCAGCATCAACTTTTGATTTTTGCATCAGCCTGCAAGGTAGTCACGATCCCTATGTCCCAGAGGTCGACACTGAGGCTAGAGAGGCGAGGGCCTCGCCCAGTGCCCCTGGGCATTTGAACCCAGGGCGGCTGCCTCCCACATGGGGGGTCCCGCAGTGGGCACCTGGCAGAGGCCTGCTGCAGGCATGTGGGCTTGTGCTCACGTCCAGCCCCGGCGCCTTAGAGATCGTCAGGCAGAACCAAGGGGCTCTGAGGCCAGGGCTTGGCGAGCACGTGCGTCGTGCAGGTCCTTCCATCAATGCATCTGATTCAGAGTGAAGACAGTGGAGGAGAACCCCCTGCTCAGTGCAGACGGAGCCCCATAATGTCCCTTTGTCGTGAAGGGCACACGGGTGGAATGCAGAATGTGTCTGGGCGGCTGCATTTGGGAGAATTAATTTCTCCCCTTGGGGCTTACATTTCAGGCTCTCATGAGTCAAGTCAGGAGACGGTGGAGCAGAGAGGGGTGTGGGCGGGGGTGGGAGAAGGGTGTGAGCTCGGAGCAGGATGCGGTGGGCAGCCAGCTCCTGCCTCTCTCCCAGCTCTCTTTCCCTGCCTCTCCCTTCTCTATCTCTGTTTATTATTCTCTCCCCATCTCTTTTCTGTCTCAGGATGTCTTTTCTATTCCCCCGACCCCATTCCTCTCTCCCTGTGCCTGTATCGATCGGAACTCGCCCGTCTCTCCGTAGCGCTGTCTCTGCCTCTCTCCATCTCTGCCGGGGTGTGTGTCATCACTGCCGGGGTGTGTGTCTGTTTGTAGACGTCTCTCACTCTCTCTGTGACTCTGAGTCTTGGAACTGTATGGCTCTGTCTTTTTGTGTGTGTGTCCGTCACTGTGTCTTTGTCTATATGGGTTTTTTTGTATCTGTCAATCTGTTTCTGTATTTTCCTATATTTACTCTCTTATTCTTTGGTTTTCCCTTGCTGGAGGAATCTTTTTTCTCCTTTCTCTCCCTCTCTTTCTTCTTTCTCTTTGTATCTATAGTCTCATCTGCATCCCCACCTCTCACCTTGTGTGTGTGTGTCTCTTTTCTCCCATGTATGTGTGTCTGGATGTGTGTGCCTCCTTCTCAGCATGTGCACAAAGCTCATCTCGGCTCTGTCTCTAGTTCTCAGTGAATCAATTTATTTCCCTCTCTCACTTGCTCAGTTCTTCCACCTCATATTTGCTGCTGACACCAACATGGAAATCTGGGAGACTCAGACCTGAGCGCCTCGAGTTCCAGGGAAGGGTAAATCACAGTTTTCAGGCAGGTGGGCATCTCTTAGCTCACCTCAGGGAAGGAACATGTTGCAAACCTGAGGGGGTCCTAAGTCGCATTGTCCAGGTTTAGTGGGAAAACCCCTGGACTCAGAGCCAGAAAATCAAAGCACAAGTCCTGCCTTTCCACTTCCTGTGTGACCTTGGGCAAGTCACGTGACCTCATTAGTTAATTGGGCATCCAGGTCACCAGGTCAGGTCTGAGGGGAAAAGAACGAGAGCACCCATTGTGGGCAGACATTCCAGTCTAAGTTATTTATTCCTCATAGTCCTCCCCTAAGTTGGATGTTACATCTGCATTTTACAGAAATCTGAGGCTCAGTTGTGACTTGGCCAAGTTCACAGTGAATTGGCGGCAAAGCCGGGATCTGAGCATGGTCTTGCCTGACCTGGCACCGTGCCTGGCGTGCAGTTGGTGCTAAATGGGTGTCTGGGCCTCTGCACAGGTTCTGCTGGTCTCTGAGTCTCTGGGATCCCTCCCCAGAGCCTTCCCCACCCCAGCAGCCCCTTTAGGGCACTGCTGTGACTCTGGATTTGATACCAGAGACAGGGAATGTTTCCTGTCTTGGAAAATTGCAATTGAAGGTGGGAATTTGCTGGTTCCTCTGAGGACCCCCAGAAGAGCCTCAGTGGGGCTGAGACCCACCAGGAATGGGGACACAGGCTCAGGAGACCTGGACTCTCCTTTGTAGCTTCCTGTTCACAATGTTGAGGCCTGGATCCTATCTGTTACTCTCTCTGGGCCTCAGTTTCCATCATTTGTACAATTAGGGGACTTGGACCAGATGATCTTTATAAGAATAATAGTAGCAGCTGCTGCTACTTACTGAGCGCTAGTTGCTAGCTTGCTGGGCACTGAGCTCTTTACATGCATTATTACACTGTCTCCTTCCAGGGCATGATTTATTACCCCCATTTTACAGATGAGGAAACTGAGCCCCAAAAGGCTAAATGACTTGGCCCCTTTTGTCACCAGCAGCCTCTTCCCAGTAGCTGAGGGGATCCTCTGCCCCTGCCCCCAATGGTCACCTCCCCTCTGATCACATTCACACTCCCTGAGAGTAGATTTGTTCCTGGGGAGCAAAGATAATATGAGGGAGAGAAGGTTCAAGGGCATTGGGTTGCCAAGGAGTGGGAGGAAGCCATCCAAAGAGGGGTGCCTGGTGAGTACCCCATGTTGACAGTGAAGCAGCCTCCGTCTCCATTCCTCTTCCAACCCCTTCTGGACTCTCCCTCAACTCCCATCCTGCAGGAATGTTCTTGAAGGCCATGCTCATTTTCCATCCTACAGGCTTGCTCAGCTCAAAAGAGACAACGAAACAGTGGGAGACGGTGTCCTGGGCAGACCTGCCCCAGAAAGTGAGTCAGTGGGCAGGGCCAGAAGCCGCAACCTGAGGAGCCCCTCCTGCTGTGTCACTGGGTCTCCTGGAGGGGAAGCAGAGAGTTCTGTCCCTACAGTCTTTCCTCACAGCTGGAGCGGCCCCTCTGGGGGATGGAGACCCCCCTGGGAGATCCCTGGGAGATACCGTGCATGATCAGTTAGCTCAGGGCACTGGCTCAGCCTAAGTTTGCAAGTCAGGCAATAAATCCCAACCACCAGATGAATGCCGTTCCTGCTGGCAGGGAGAATGGGAGGCCGAGGGTGTGGCTCGGTGGGGAGGCCGGCTGGCTCTAGGCAGGCTCTGCAGCTTGCTGTCTGCTCACCTCAGACCTCAGTTTCCTCATCTGTGAAATGGGGGAATCGTAGTGCCTGCCTCGTTAGGGCTGTGGGACGATTCAATGGGATGATAGGTATGTAAAGCGCTTTGCACAGCACCCTGTATATAGCTTGGGTCAGCTAATGGGATTACTAACCAGCTAACCTACCAAAGGCCTCCAAGGCTCCTGGACCAGGTAGCCCCTTCGTGGCAGCCACTGGCCAGGCTTGCTGGGAAAGGACAGGAACCACATTCCCTGAGCCCCTGACTGGTGTCCAGCCCTGTGTAGGTTTTCTCTCACACACGGCCACATTTCTCCCTCACCACAGCCTTGTGAAATGTGAGTCACCATCCCCGTTTTACAGAAAAGTCTCGGGGAGGATCTCCCAGTGAGGGGGGCAGTAGAAACCAGAGCCCAAGTCTCCAGTCTGTCACCCAGGAGCTCTTCACTAAACCACAGCTGTGGGGCTGCGGAGGAACCAAGAGGTGAAAAGAATGGCCACACCTGACACAGATGGGGCTCTTACCCCATGCTGAGTGGTCTGCCACGCCCACTGACCCCTCACCACCACCCTGAGAGAGGAGTACCATTATCATCCCACTTGCCAGATGAGGACCCTGAAGTCCAAAAGTCATGGCTGCTCAGTGTGGAGGCAATATTTGAATTTGGGCACCTGACTCCAGAGTCCATGCTCCTATCCACCTTCTGGACCTCCAGCAAACCCACCCCTACCCCCTGGAACTCAGTCTGCTGGGGGAGCAGCTGGTGCATCCAGGAGGCAGGACTCAAACCAGGTCTGTCTGACCCAGAGTCCAGCTTTTAACCTTAGTGACATTGGCTCCATTGGGAGCAAGCCCTGGGCAGGGCCAGGTAGTGCATGAGCCAGAGCCCAAGACAGGGCCAAGGCTGGCCGTTGTCTGGCCACATAGAGCCTTTCTCAGGGCTGGGCCATTGAATAACTCCTGGCCTTGGTCTCTATGTCCATTGCCCCAGTGGGGTCCTGGACTGGGGTTGGAGACCTGTGTGAGCCTGGACAAGTCACTTAGGCCCAAATGATGGCATGAGATGAAACGTGATTGATCTCAATGAGCTCATCAGTCAAGGGTTTAATGAATCCCATCACACAGGGCTGTTGGAGGATCAAAGGAGATAATGCACAGAAAGAACCTGGTGATGTGGGCTCATGATTGCAAGTTTGTTCCCTCCCTTGGGCCTGGTTCCCCAGCCCTGGGCCCAGCTCCTGTACCACACATAGTCTTTCCTTTCCTTTGTTCCTGGTCCTGGGCCCACCTCTGAAAATCAAGGTCATGCAGGACTCTGGGCTCCTGGGCTGTCCAGACAGGGCAACCAAGGTGGGGGTTTGGGGGCGCAGGGTCATTAAGGGCCAGGGCTCCCAAGGTCTTGCATGGTCTGGGCCCCCTACCTGCTCTACTTTAGCCCTCCCCTCCTAGCCTTTCTCCTTCCATTTTCAGATCCCAAGTTACTGTGGAGTCTCCCTCCACCTTCTAATCTTAAGACATCCTGCACCCTCTGCCTGGAATTTGCTCCCTCCACCCTTCACCACCCACCTCCCTTCTCTGGTTTCCCATCGCTACCTGTGGACAACCCTCAGCCCCTGTCATAGCCTCACACATTGTGCTGTAATTGTTGGTTCATTCATCTGTCTCCCACTAAGCTGGGAGCATTTTGAGGGCTGGGACTGTGGCTGGTTCACCGCTCCCTCTGTAGAAGCCAGCCCAGGGCCTAGCACACAGGAAGATGAATGAATGAATTAAATAGCTACAATGGTTACCTTTAAATAAATGTTTCATGAATGAATGAGCAGATGACTATGATCAATCTTTCTGGCCCCAGGAGTTGGGTCTAGGGCCAGAATAGTAAGGCCATGGGAGTTGGATTCCAGTTGAGTTTAAGGAAAAGTTATCTAATAATCAGGGCCATCTTAGTAGGAGGTGTGACCCTGGGGAGTGAGTGAGCTCCCCGATACAGGAGGTATGTAAGCAGAGGCCTGGTGGTGAAGCCCAGTGGTGATGCCACAAGAAGTATTTCATTACTGGACTCAGTGAGCTAGAGTCCTGGTGTCAGGAGGGGTTGTGGCCTATTTCCTGGGAACATATGCAGGGTGTCCATGTTCCCCTGACCTTCCAGTGGGGACAGGACACAGTAAGAGAACATCTTGTTGGAGTCTGTAAAGAACTGAGGGACCCACGTAGCTCCATTTTCCTGGCAAGCTCCAGACATCAGGTCTCCCAAGGCTGAGGACAGGGTGGGACCGAGACAAGGGCTGTTGCAACCTGTGGGATGGGAGGGGAATAGAAAGGGTATGCAGAGGAGCCTAAGGGAAAGAGGCAGCTTGGGTCCAGGGACAGAGCCTGTGCTAGGTCAGACAAGTCCTGGGTGTGAGTCCTGGATAGACCTGGCACCACCCTTGGGCCCAACACTTCCTCTCCCCAAGTCTGAACAACCCTGTCTGTCAATAGAGGATTGGACCCAGTGCTCCCCAGGAGTCAGAAGTTCCCACTGCTATTTTGTGTTCTTGGGCAAGATACTTAACTCCTCTGAGCCTTCGCTTTCTCATCGAATAGCAGTTGTGGCCCCTGTTTCACAGGGCATCCTGGAAACCAAGTCATATCTGTAAATGGGATGTCAGTCATTTATTCACTCATTCATTCACTCACTCAATAAATCTATTATGCACCTACTATGTGCTTTGGAAAGTCTGGAGCATCATTCCCATTCCAGCTATTGTGTTACTCCATTTTGCCTCCCTATGAAATGGGTCAATGGCCCTTGCACCCTCCCTGCAGCTGAGGGCTGGTTCTCCACTTCTGTGGCATTTCTGGGAATGTGATGGCAATTCCTGCTCTGAGGGTAGACACAGCCTCCTGGGAGAGGCATTTCTGGACCTATTTAGGGACCAGAGGCCCATGCTTTTACTAATTTCTTTGTTTCAGCCTCTGGACTTCTAGAGACCTTGGAAAAAACATTGCATGAATGAAACAATAAAATGTTTTACAAGAAAAACAAAAACAAAATTGAAAGCAGTCTGCTTACCGAGCACCCACCGTGCGCCAACCCATTTAATCACCAACAACCCTATTTACAAACGAGGAACTGAGTTTCATGATGTGGCTCGGGAGCACACAGTGGCCAGGATCAGAGTCCAGGCAGGCTGGCTCTGAGCCCGCCTCCTGGGCTCAGCTCTGCAGGGGACACGGAGTGTGGAAAGCTTCTAGGTGGAGGAGGCAGGAAGGCTAGCCAGCCCTACCCAGGGCCAGGTACCTGCAGTCCCTTCACACCCAGCATCTCTAAACCTCACATTTTCCACACCATGTGCGACTTAGCCCCTTTTCCCATGGCAGAGGGAGAGGATGGGGATGGGCACCAGGAGGGGCAGGCCAGGTCAGCTGCTGAGGCCCCTTTGGGGCTGCCCATCATCAGAGGCCGGAGGCGGTGGGGCAGGGCAGAAGGGATCCAGGGAAGAGGAAGGGCCCCAGGGGAAGATGAGAGGAGGGAGGCAGACAAGTAAGTTCTTCTTCTTCTCCCTTTGTCTTTGTATATTTCTCTGTCTCTGTGACCCTGTGTGTGTGCACCTGTCTGTCTCTTCACTCTTTTCATCTGTCTGTTTGTCTCAGTCTCTCTCTCTGTCTCTGTGTCTCTGTCTCTCTCTCTGTCTCTGTGTCTCTGTCTCTCTCTGTCTCTCTCTCTCTCTCTGTCTCTCTGTCTCTCTCTCACGCACGCACACACACATACACACACACATCCATAGTCTTCCCTGCTGGTTCTGGCCTCTCTCCCAGCTCCACCCTCCTGCCTGGGAGCCTGGCTCTTCTCTGGGCAGCAGCAGCAGCAGCAGCTCAGTGGCTGGCTCGGCTCCAGGTGACTGTTTCTGTGGGTGTAGGATGAGCTGGGAAGCAGGGCCGAGAGCCAGGACCCAGCAGTAGAGTCCCAGCCTGAACCTGGGAGGGAAGCGGTGGTTTTCAAAGCTTGGGTGTGCTGTTTTACTTTTAAATGTTTTCTTCTTCCCTTTCACTGGCTGATACTTCCTCTCTTTCTCTCTCTTGGTCACAAAAAGACATTCCATCAAGAGCAAATAAATGATTGAACAGTTCTAAGTGTCAAAGCCTCACAAAGATGATCATATTTAATCCTTAGAATAACCTGTGGGGTGGGCATCATTGTTCCCAGGGAACAATTGATTGTTTGGGTAAGTGACCCAGCCCCTCTCTTTCCCTTTGACCCCATGACAGCTCTGAACTCAGCTTTGTGGGTTTGAATCTTAAGACCACATTCATCTGATAAGCAAGTCAGGGTGGCCCCGGAGCATTGGCCGGGCAGGAGGAAGGAAGCCAATCCCTGCCTGTGGCCCCTTCCTGAATGTGGTGGTGACCAGCGCGGGGGTCCGCCACCTTCCTGAGGATGAGCCGCAGGAAGCAGAGTTGACATCTGACTTCCCTGGGCTGAGCCTGAGCTGCCTCCAACCTCTTCAAGGATGACCCAGCTCTGAACTTTCCCTTCCCCCAAAAGCCCTGGACATTCTCTTTATTAAGAGCAGTCCATCTCTGAGCTCCCCTGTCACTGGCCAGGGAGGGTCAAGACCTCCAGGTCAGGGGGACTCAGGCAGGGGCTCGCCCAGTCCCGCATTCTCAAACCTTTCAACTGCTAACTTGTCACCTTGTATAACTCCTGCCACTGGCATCGAGAGGCTCAGCGACTTTCCTTCTCATGCGTCATGGAGTCTTCCAGCTGCTCCCGCCCAGCCCCATGTGACCCAGAACCTGTTTCCACACCCATGGATGAGCCGCACTCACATGGACGCCCCCCTGCCCGGTGCTCACTGCTTCTCACAGCAGCAGGACTAGAGGCTCCTCAAGGCTGGACTGAGTGTGGTTCACTCCACAGGGCAGTCCCGAGGGCCTGGGGGCTGCGGGGAAGGGACTGGATGGGGGACAGTCCTGCCCCCCAATGTCTGATGGCCCCAGCTTCCCTGGAGCCCGCTGCTGGGGCTTCGTGGGACAAGTCCACGAAAAGTCCAGGAAACGGGGGCTAATAAAGCCTGCCCCATGGGTCATTATGAGGATTCAAGAGCCAGAGTGTCTGGCCCAGTCCTGGCTCGGCCACTGACCAGCTGTGTGACCTAGCACAAGTTAGTTAGGATCTTTGCATCTCAGTTTCCTCCTCTGTGAAATGGGGATAATAAGCATTTATTCCCCATAGGCTTGTTGTGAGCAGCAAAGGAGCACACGAGCAAATGTGTACGCATCGCTTCAAGCAGGGCCGCGTACTTACGTGGTGGGTTTTCAGTCATCAACAGGGGAGTTATTGGCTCCTTGTTTTGAAGCACAGACTGCAGGATGACTGCTACAGAAGGAGGTGTCAGAGCTTCTGAGTTTTCATCTTTAACGTGTCTAAGTCTAGGACTTGGAGCCGGAGAGGACATTCCCATCTGTGGGGGGACCTCAGTTCTCTGCATCCAACTGAGACACACTGAAACCTTTCCCTGAGCATCTGGGAAGTAGGGATAAGGACTGTGCTAGAAGGTGCCTCTGGGTATAAGAGGATGGGGCCTCTAGGAAGGCAGACCCCTCCACACCTTCCTCCCATTGAAGGGGTCAGCCTGAGGTCCCAAGATTGTCCCAGGTTAAATGACTAATCAGTCCATGTTTAGCTGGGGACCCAGGTTTCCTGACTCACTGTCCAATACTCTTTCCCCTTGGACAGGTTTCCTCAGGGAGTCAGGGAAAGAGGAAGCTAGGTGGGGCATGGCTGACCCCCAGGGGTCTCTGGGTGGAGATTCCTTCTGAGCTGGACCTGATCCACTCTCGCCATAGTTGGGCTGGTGGGATCACCCTTGATTGATAGAAGAGGAGTCTGAGGCCAGGGAGTCTGTGCCTCAGCTGGCACAGTGTGTAAGTGCCAAAGGAGGGATCTAAGCCAAGAGCTCCTGTCTTTAATCTCAGTCAATATCCCTAAGCTGACTCCTGTCATTTAAAACCTATCCTAAAGCTTTGGAGCAAAAGCCAGCTTTATTACAGCCTTCATGTTTTGTACAAACTATGCGCTCACACCCATCGTCTTGTAACTATTTTCATATGTCTCTTTGTCTCTGGGGCCTCAAGGCTCCTTCTGGCTCATTCAGCCTCTCTTCTTGCTGCCAAGCTCCCAGTGCTGGCCACAGTGTGGCACAAAGTGCCTGTTCTATTTATTTCCTAATAAAAATACAGCCTGGTGGCCCAGTGGGAGATTAAAAAAAGATTTACTATGGGATGATTAACTATAAAACCACAGGTTAAATCAACATTAGATAAGGAGAAGGAGAGGGGGAAAGGGGATAAAGGACAGGAGCCACTGGCAACATTAGTAAAGTGAGTTTGTACTCACACAAATGACCAGGCTAATGTCACCTTGGAGCCTCTGCCCAGAGAAGGCTGAGAGGGAGGTCTGGACCTGATTCTGTATCCTCCTGCTGGGTGACTCCAAGCATGTCCTTTCTACTATCTGGGTTTTTAGTTTCCCCATTTATCTACTGAAGAGATTGGACTAGAAGCTTCTTGCTTGGTACAAAGGGAAAGAGCATGGTTTTGGCAGCAGATGGGCTGGGTCTTGGATTCCTGTGTTGCTGTATCCTAGGGGTAGTCTTAGCACATCATATCCTCAAGGCTCTGTTTTTTTCCTATGGGGGTATTAGTAACATTGATGATGTTGATGATGATGATGATGACAGTAATAATAATGATAGCCAATATTAATTGAGGACTTGCTACATGCCAAATGCTATTTGTTCTAAACCTTTCACATGTATTGAATTATTTAATCCTCACAACCCTACTATCATTATTTCCATCTTGCAGATGATGTGGATTTCCCAGTGAACTTCAGGGGCACCCTAGAGAGTAGATTCCTGGCAAATTTCTTTGGCACTACAGTGAGCTGTTTCTGGCTTGCCAGACTCAGTGAACTTCTTCATCATTCAATGGGCTACAGTTACACCCACTCCAATGAAGTCTGAACCATAGTATTGGTGTGTAGGGGAGAGGTGATTCTTCCACATTTGTTTATTTCTTGGGTACTCTGCCCTAGCTCTATGTATTAGTTATTTCTGTTTATTTTAGAGCTCTTTTTACCTCCCACTAGTTAATAGCATTGCTAGTCAATAATTCTTTATATTAAACTTTCCCTGTTAACATTACCTTGTGGTGTTATCTTCTGACTAGACCCTGATTGATATAGAATTGATGATGGAAGTGTTTCCCAAGATATAGACCAGCAACAATAGTATTTTTGGTACAACTTTTTAAAAGTATAAAAACTATCTTTAGCTTTGGGTCATTCAAAAATAGGCCATCATTCAGATTTGACCCACAGGTCATAATTTGGATTTCCCTGTACTAAAGTGACTGTCCACTAGAGAAAAGGAAATACTTAAACCTCTTAGCAATTACTAGATACTGTGGTCCACCAGTCAAAATGAGGACTTGCAACAATTAGGTGATAGATGGAGTCTAATTTCAAGTTCGTTTTCCAATGGGCTAAATTGTTTGTTTCACTAGTTTCTGAAAGTGTAATAGGAAGGGACATATTTAACAACTGGCAAAATTCCCACTTTGGCTCTCTGCTGGTGATGGGGTGATACTATTGTGGTAGGGAGGGTGAGGTAGAAGCTCTGGAATTCTTTCCCCTCCCACACACTGAAAGATAGTAAACCAGAAGCAAAAATGCCTACCTGGGGAGAATTGCAAGGGTTAATGCCACCATCAAAACTTAAAAGAAACAGGGATGCTTTAAATGGTGTATAGCCACATCTCCATTTAATTAATTAAATTGGTTTGTTTGGAAGTTGGATGGATTTTGGAGAACTGACTGCGGACTGTTGTAAAGATAATTAGGTGATTACTCCAATTGAAGTAGCTTTCTTAGATATACTATTTTTATTGGAGCAAATCAATATAGTCCCTGGTGATTGAAATGTAGCTACTGACCTGACTAATGCTTTCTTCTCCATACCAATTTGTAAGGATCACCAGGAGCAGTTTGCTTTTACCTGGCAGTGCCAACAGTACACTTGTCTAAGGACTATGGCAAGACTCCTGCTCTCTCTCAGGTTTCAGTGCAAACTGCTCCATCCTTTGGGCCTTATGATACCACAGATCTAATGACATTTGGAATGTTTATGGTATGCTTGTACCTCTGGCCATCACCAATAGGAGAATCACAGCACAGACTTCTAGGATTTTGTAGCAAAACCATCCCCTCTTCTGCAGATTACTACTGTGTTTTCCTTTTAACAAACAGTAAATATTGGGCCATTGTAGAGAATAAACCCCTCGTGACAATGTGGCCTGATCTTCCATCATGAACTTGGTGCTCTTTGATCTGCTGATTCACAAGGTTGGGCATACATAATAGCAATCTATCATCAAGTGGAAACAGTATATAAGAGACTGATTTGTGCAGGTCTGGAAAGTATGAGTAAATTGTCAGGTAGCTTAGACTTCTTTGAAACCAGCACCTCTTTCTCAGTCCATTCTTATGGAAACTTGGAGAGTTCCTTATGACCAGTTGACTGAGGAAGATAAAAAAGTATAGGCTTAATTTACAAGCAGGTCAGCTTGATGTGCTGGTACCACCTGAAAGTGGACAGCTGCAGCATTGCAGCCTCAATGAAGGGTGAGTTTGAAAGACAATGATGAAGGAAAAGTCACCCGGTGGGTGTAACTTTGACCATATATATGTAAACTTTATCTTACATAAATGTTTACATGAAAAATATAGGGGATTCCCATATGCTCCCCCCCCCACTTTCCCACATTAACAACATCTTTCATTAGTGTGGTACATTTGTTACAGTTGATGAACACATATTGAAGCATTGCTGCTAATTGTGGACTGTAGTTTACATTATAGTTTACACTCTGCCCTGCACACTTTTATAGGTTATGACAAAATGTATAATGGCCTATATCCATCATTGCAGTGTCATGCAAGACCATTCCAATGTCTTGAAAATGCCTCCATGTTACACCTATTCTTCCTTCTCCCTCCCCCCAGAAACTCTGGTGGCCACTGCCTTTATATCAGTGATAAATGTCCTTCCATTGCTAGAATAATAATAAGTCTATAATAGAATAATAATAAGACTACTTTAGTCCATTGTTTATTCCCCAATCTTGAGGATTTTGGGATGGTGATGCCCACTCTGTTTCTAATTGTGAGGGGGCTTAGATCCCATGGGGCAGATAGATGGAACTATCTTGCTTGCAGTTGAAGACACTCTCTGTTCCTTGGGATGATTGTTGTCCATCATCATCTCCTTGTTAGCTGTCCTGGGTGAGACCAATGAACCGGAGAGTAGATGTTACAACTCTGCTGAGATTCAGGGATCAACCAGCACATGAACAGACCAAAGATTTAAGTCTCTGAGATGTATATTTATAAAGTATAGTGCTAATTATAGGTTCAAATAAAAGGGGCAAAAGAACCATGTGTAGGGAAACTATAAATGAGTCTAACTCTGTTACACTGGGGAGTATAAATTCCAAAGTAAGGCCCACTGACAGTGTGATGAATTCCTGAGCTTGTCTGCCCTGCTTATAGTGTCTACATGTCTCTAGAGCCCACAGGAGCCCTGCTGTTTGGGGCATTGTTTACTGTGGTGTTAATGAGGTCCTGCTGAGACATGCATGAGCATAACTTCTGGAATGACCTCCTAACTCACTTTGAAATCTCTTAGCCATAAAAACTCATTTGTGGGGGATGGATGTGGCTCAAATGGTTGGGTGTCCATCTCCCATATGGAGGGACCCAGGTTTGATCCCTGGGACCTCCCGGTAAAAAACAAAACAAAACAAAACAAAAAACTCATTTGTATTTAATATTTCGCCCTTTTGGTCAAGGTCTTTTTCCAGATACATTATTAGTTGGCGCTTGGTAATAATCCCTCGGTGCCAGGGAGGTTCATTCCTGGGAGTCATGTCCCATGCTGGGAGAAAGGTAGTATGCTTATATGACCATATATTTTGTTAAAACTTTTTTTCAATGGTGTGAAAGGTGACCAGATGTACATATTTGTATTGATTCATGGGCTATTGCTAATGTTTGGCTGCATCTCAAGGTCTTAGAAATAATAGGATTGGAAGATCTGGTACAAGGAAGTCTGGGGAAGAGGTATGTGGACTTCTTAAAATGGGCACAAACTGTGAAGGTATTTGTGTCCCTTGCAAATGCTCACCAAACGGCATCCACTTCATAGTATGTTTTTAATGACCAGTTGAACAGAAGGACATCTATGCATATCAGTTTCCTTTTCCTGCCACATCAGTGCTTGCTCTGTGGGCAAATGGACCTATGAACAAAATGACAATGGTAGCAGGGATGAGAATTATACATAGGTTCATTAGAATGGGCTAACTTGGTTAACACTACTGCTTAGTGCCTGTTTCCACCAACAGCCAAGACAAACAGTGAGACCTCTATAGTGCACCATTTTCTGGGGGATACTAGCCAGGCACCTTGTGGCAGATTAATTACTTTGGTTCTACCCCATTATGGAAGGGTCAGAGAGTCATCCTCATAGGAATAACACATCCTGGTTAAGTATTTACATTCCCTGAAATTACCACAGTCACATATTCACAGAATGCTTTATCTACCCTCATAGTATATCATACAACATTGCCTTTAGTCACAGAATAAGATTTGCAGCAATGGACTCACATCCATGGAATAAACTGGTCTCACCACATATCCCATAATCTGGAAGTGGTTGGCCTAATTGAAAATTGGAATGGCTTACCGAAGACCCAGTTACAGTAACAGTTGGGAGAAAACACTGTGAAAGGATGGGATTCTGTCTTATAGGATGCAGTATATACTTTGAATCAAACATCATATATGGTCCTGTCTCCCCAATAACCAGAATTTATAGGTTTGGGAATTAAAAGGTAGAAGTGGAAATGGATCCTTTCACTATTATATGTAATAATCCACTCACAAAATTTTTGCTTCCCCTCATGGTAACTTTGAGCTCTGCTTGTTTGGAGGTCTTTGTCCCCAAGGAGGAAATGCTTCTTCCAATGGATGTAACAATAGTTCCATTGAGTTGGCAATTGAGACTGCCACTTGGCTACCTGGGTTCTTTATGCCATTGAATAGGCAGAAAAAGGGGAAGGGGGTTACTCTACTAATTAGAGCAATGGTCCTAATTACCAAGATGATAATTGTAGGTTGCTACTACATAATGGAGGGCAAGGAGAGTTATGTTTGAAACCCAGGGGGTCCTCTGCAGTGTCCTTTAGTAGTCCTAGGCCCAATAGGTTAATGGAAAACTCAGTAACAACAATAACGGTAAGACTATTGAGGACTCAGACCCTTTAAAAATGAAGGTTTGGGACATTCCACCATGTAAAGAACTCCAACCAGCTAAGGTTCTGGCTGAGGACAAGGGAAATACAGAACAGGTGGTAGAAGATGGGAGCCATAGATATCAATGTCTTGGACCAATTATAGAAATGAAGACTTTTGTTCCTTTGCATTTTCTCTTTATTTGGTATATATATATGTGTGTGTGTGCATGTGTGGGGTTATTTACATATGTTAACTATTTTCTTCTTCTCTCTCTTTCTTCCCATTATTATTCTATATGCAGTTATTGGAAGTTGACTTCACAATTTAATCTTTAGGTAACAACATTTAGTGAGACTCTGACTAAATTTGAGGAATAATTAAGATAGCCAGAGATGATTACAAAGACTGTTGGGACTCCTCCTTTTGGGTAAGTGGTTAGAAACTTCTTTACTTGTATGAAGGATATCTGTATCTTATAGTTGGACACATACATATAGCTGCATCTCATTGTTGGATGGAAGTTCAAATATGTGTAGAAGACTGCACATGGAAGCTAAATAAATGGGTGAATGGTGCCAGTTATCAATTTATTGCCTCTCAGCTACAAATACACCCATCTCTTCCCTGCTTTGGGATACTGGAGCTGAACCCTGTAAATATTTCTCCTTTGCCAGCGGGTATGATGTTAGGATTTGTTAGTAGAAGCCACTTGAGGGAAACTGAATGAGGAAGGGCCTTCTCGTTTTGCTTCAATGTGCTGTCCTCTCCTCTTACTCCTGTAGTTTCCAGCCCCTCTGTAGGACACCCATGGTGCTCATTCCCCTCACTTGCAGCAAGTTTCAGCTACACTCCCACTGGCAGCTTTCCTGAGAGTTCCTCTGGTGCTCCAGCTGGCTTCCTAGTACCTGATGACAGTATGCCAGAAGGTGGTTACCTGCATATATAACTTTATGTCCTTCTCCCCTTCACTTTTTAAAAATAAGTGTGCCTCACATTATTCAATGTAGGAAGGAAATGAGGTGGGCATTCAAGGGATTGGCTACAGGAGGGAGGGTCAGGAAATCAGTGGCTACTGAGCAGTGTCATAGAAAATGGCAATGGGTATATGTCATACTCACGGGACAGCAGACACTATCCCAGATACTTTTTATAGGTGCTACTATTCTTACCCCCTTTTACAGGTGAGGAAACTGAGGCCCACAGAGGTTAAATAGTTTCCTAAGGCCACAGCCAGGGAGTAGCAGAGCTGGGGATTTGAAAGCAGGCTGCCTGGTAGTAGCTGCAGCCCCTACCTATAAACTTCACACCTATTGCAGGTTATGAACTTTTGCAGATTTACTGTGAAGTAGATGGCAGATGAGAAACAAAACAAAGAAATCCTAACAGGCCCACCACTTATTTTTTTCACAAATCAGGAGGAAACAGAGGAAGACAGAAGAACCCTGAGAAGCAGGTGCTGTTATTACCAATACCATCTGACAGAGGAGGAGACTGAGGCTCAGAGAGGTTCAACACTTTGCCTGAGTCTTCTCAACAAATGGTTCTGGCTCTACTGGATAATGCAACAAAGTCACTCAATCTAAACTTCACTCTTTATACAAATTTAACCCAAGATGAATCACAGATCTAGATGTAATATATACAACTATAAAACTTTTAAAAGAAGATGGAAGAAAATCTTCAGGGACTTGGCTTTAGACAAAGAGTTCTTATACAAAGACACCAAAAGCAGAATCTTTAAAATGAAAAATTGATAAAAAGTTGTACTTCATCAAAATTAAAAGGTTTTGTTAGAAGACAATGAAAAGACAAGCCACAGACTAGGGGAAAATATCTGTAATCACATATCCAACAAAAGACTCTATCTAGAATATAAAAAGCACTCTCAAAACACAATAGTAAGAAAATAACCTGACTAGAAAATAGACAAAAGACATCAAAGAGGATATATGGATGGCCTATAAGCACATGAAAAGATGTTCAATACCATTAACTTTATGCAAATGCATATTAAAGTCATAGTGAGATATCACTACATACCTATTAGAATGGCTGGAATAAAAAGTACTGACAATAACAAGTGCTGAGGATGCTGTGGAACAACTGGAACTCTCACACATTGCTGGTGGGGAGGAAATCAGTTTGGCAGTTTCTTCTAAAGCTAAACATTCACTTAGCAAATTCCACTCTTGCACACAAATGCATACAGCAGCTCTATTCATAACCATCAAAAACTAGAACCCAAATATCCTTCAATTCAAATGTTTGTTTGAATGGATAAACACTCAGAAATAAAAAGGAACATACTGCTTATACATGCAGTAACTTAGGTGAATCTCCAAGGCATTATGTGTAGTGAAAGAGCAGTTTCTCGATGTTACTTACTAATGATTTCCCGTTATATGATATTCTTGAAAAGATAAGACTATTGTGATGGATCAGTAGTTGCCAGAGGTTTGGGGTTGGAAGAGGGTGTGACTATAAAGCAGTAGCACAAGGGAGTTTATTGGGGTTATGGAATTACTTTGTATCCTGACTGTGCTGGTGGCTACACAAATTTATACACTTTAGAATTCATAGAACAAGAAACCAAAAAGTCGACTCTACTGTATAAGAACATGAAAAATAATATTAACACTGTGCCTGAGCACTCAGCCAGCGAGGGGCAGCTCCGGCCGGCTCCAAGGCCCACGCGCGTGACCGTATGGTCCCTGTGGCCCCCTCTATCCAGGACTCCCCTGTGCGGGGGCAGCAGCTGCAAGCTGGCGTGGAGGCCGGGGCAGTGAGGCTCAGAGGGCTGAAGGCCAGTGTGCACAGAGAGGCCTCGTTCCCTAGTGATGGTGGCCCTGCTTTCGTGCATAGCCAGCATCGTCTCTGCAAATGTCACCCATGACGGGAACAAACCAGCAAAGGCCTAGGAGCCCCGTGCTCTGCTCCTCCGTGCCCGGGGCCCGGCCAGCCCAGCCCAGCTCTGGGGCTTCCTCCTGTGAGCCCAGAGCCGGCACCATCCTGAAAAGCTCTACCCGGTGCTGGAGTACAAATGGGCACAGGCTTTTGGGGGTGACTCGACTGCATGTATCAAGAGCCTGGTCACTCACTGACCAGAAATTCATTCTGCTGTGGGTTTACCACGTGGAGACAATTAAGAAGCGCCCACAGATGGTCGCGCATGGATTTTCCTCACTGTGTGCTTTATACACGCTTCATTATCAAAGACAATGAAGGCCCCACGGACAGGACGGCAGGTGGTCTGGGCAGAGCCCACACCTGCTCTGCTCACTCTCCTGCCCCTTCACCAGTGGAGGCCCCAGCGCGCAGTAGGCTGCCCTTTAAAATTGCAAGAGAAGAAAACAGTTAAAATGACTGTGTCAACCTAAATATTGTTACATGGAAAATACAGATCTCAAAATCATATGTATGGTAAAATCCATTTTTTTACTTAAAGAAAAAAAGGGAAATAGATAATAACTTTGTTTTAGGCACAAGAAAGAGTCAGGCAGAATATGCTCCAAAATGCAGGTGTGCCAATAACCACCTCCTGGTGGTAGGGCAGTGAGAGGATTTACTTGCTTTTCTTTATACCTTTCTATGGACATTAATTTATTTTTAAATCATTTATAGTTCATATTTATTCAGCTTTTCATTACATCGTTCTAAGCATTTTAACTCCTTTAATGCTCACCACAAACCTTTAAGGTAGGAACTATTATTATCATACCATTTTACAGATGAGGAAACAGAGGCCAAAGATGGCTGCATAGTACCTGGTGGTAGAGATTCAAACCCAGGCCTGGGCTGCTGCATTTCTAGGGGCAAAGCCTGGGAGGCAGGCCCCCCAGGTCTCGTCTTGCCACTGGGGGTCAGCAGTGGGCGGCATTTGCAACTCGGGAGGGGGAGGGGAGAGAAAGTGGCTTTAGGAATACTGTGTGTGTGTGTGTGTGTGTGTGTGTGTGCCAGTGGGAACAGAAGCTGGGGTGGCGGTGCTGTGTAGGCTCCCAGGAAGTAAGACGTTGCCTCGCATACTCATTTTACAAATGGGGACACTGAGGCTGGCATAGCGACCTGTCCCAGTCACAGAGCACAGGGATGGACAGAGCAGGAGTCCTAGGCTTTCAGTCCAGGGCCCACCCCACTGTTTAGGGGCAGGAAGGGGGAAAGCGAGAAAAACAACCTGCTTGTGGCCAGGGTGTTCCCTGTCCTTTGCGGGCCTCAGTTTCCACATGGGTGTAATGGTGGGGAGAGGAGGGCTCCCTGAAGCCTCCCCACCCTGTGCCAGAAGCTGGGGACTCAGGCTCTGGCGCAGGCCTCCTCCTGTCCCCACCCCTTCCCTTCCTGCCATTTCCCTTACCTGCCACTGACCTGGCACCTTCAGACTCCCAGACTGAGGTCTGTGGGCCACCCTGGCCTCCTTCCTGCCCTGGCCCTTGCTTGGCTCTAGCTCCTGGCCCTATCACCACTCATCCGCCACACAGCTGTGCTCAGCTTGGCCCCATCCCTGCCCATCCTTCCCTGGAAGACCTTCCACAATCAGCCCCCGACACACACACACACACACACACACACACACAGTATTCCTAAAGCCACTTTCTCTCCCCTCCCCCTCCCGAGTTGCAAATGCCGCCCACTGCTGACCCCCAGTGGCAACCGCAAGAAGTGATTCCCACTCCCCGGCTGAGCTCAGGCGCTGCTCCCAGGAGGACTATCACGGTGGCGGCGGCTGGTGACAACAGTGACGAGGTCGATGATCATCCATTCATTCAACAAATATTTATTGGGCACCTCCTATGTGGCCGGCACCATTCTAGGTGCCGAGAATGCACCAAAGAACAAACCAGAATAAAGTCTTTGCTGCCCAGGAGCTTACACTCCTGTGTGTGTGTGTGTACAAACAATATATGCCCTAAATTAGTAAATTATACTGTGTGTTTGAAGATGATAACGGCAGGAGAAGCAGGATCAGAAGCTGGGGCAGGGGCTGCAGCGGGGTGGTCAGGGTGGGCCTCACGGAGGAGAGTTTTGAACGCAGACTCGCAGGAGAGAAAGTGCTTTGGAACGTGTGGTTGTGATCTGCTGCAGTGTGCTGACTGGTCAGCATGGGCACATCCCCGTGCTAGTTTTGCGCACCTGAGTTCCGGCCCCCATCACCCCTCACCGCAGGATGCAGAAGCCCCTATCTGTCCCCCCCACCCCCTGCCCTGCCCCATCACAGCTCTTAGTCCTGGATGGTAACGGCTCATTTAAGGTCTGACTCCGCTGTGGATCTATGAGGAAGGAATAGTCTTTGTATTCTTCATCTCTGAATTCCTGGCACCAAGCACAGGCCCAGGCACACAGTAGGAACACAGTAAATTTCTGCTGACTGCAGACATGCATGGACAGTCAGAGGGGCCAGTGGATGAACAAACACACGGCAAGTTCGTTCATCATCTCCTCCCTTGGGACAAGTAGAAGTCCATGGGCGGAAAACTCTATTTGGTACCTAGAAACTCATTTGATTTAATTTCACGATTGTTTAGGTCTTTTTTCTTCCTTGACAACTATGGATAGGGAGATAATCTTAAAATCAATCTTTTTCTCTCCCTCCAAGTTCACCCAGGCCCCCTGCCTGGCCCCATTGACAGCATCCATGAGAGCTGATGGACCGTCCACACCACCCCATTGGTGGCAACAGATGTTTTTCAGGGCAGGACAGTGGGACAGGCGGTCTCTTTCCCCTGGTCTGGAGCTCCTGTGGGAGCTCAGAGGAAGCCTGGGCATTACATGGGGGGGGCGGGGGGGGCGGGGAGCAGTGGGAACCCTGAGACGCCCTGGGTATCAGGCCTTGGGAGGTGACACGCTTGATCTCACAGTCATGTCTGATGTCACCCCAGGGTACGGGTGGGTCCTCCTGGAGCCCCTGCCCCTCTGAGACCATTCTCTCTGTCCCAGGCACTGGAGAACTCCACACTACCTGCCGAGAGATGTGCAGGCGTGTACAGGTGGGCGGTTTCAGATCCACAGCTCGGGGGTAGGCCCCAGTTTGGAACACACATCGAGAATATTCTGGCCTGGACACTTCTGACCATATTTGAGGCCTGCCCCTTTCCAGCCCAAATCCTCACATTGGGCTGGGAAGTGGTCCCGGCAGGAGTCACAAGGGGGATGGTGGTGAAGGCAGGAAGCTGAGGAGGTCACTGAGGCCCATGGGAGAGGGCAGGTCCCAGTAGGGCAAGTAAGAGAGCCCCGAGGCAGCCCTCACTGCAAACCAGGCCAGCTCCTTATTTCATGTGTGTTAAAACAATTTATAACCCTGTGAGCAGGCACTAGTGACATCCCCCTCATACAGATGACATAATTGAGGCCCAGGGGTGATGTGTCATGCCCAGGGTCACCCTGCTGGGAAGATGCAGACGTGGGATTTGAACCTGTGGGTCTGGTTCTGTAGCCCATGCTCCCCTTGTCCTCTACTTGGCTCCTGTTAATGGCTTCTGTGGGGCTTTGGAATGCAGGCCTCCATTTCCTGCTTTTTCAAGAGTAACCAGAGATCTTGTTTTTTCCTATGAAATTCCTAGACTTTTATTACACTATGGGTGTCAAACAAATCTGATCCGGGAGCAGGATTTAGCCTAAGGCCACCAATTTGCAATCTGAGGGAGAGTAGAAAGAGACCTAGATTTCCATTTAAATGGTCAAGATTTGGAGGCAAACAGACCCAAGCTCAAATTTTATACTTGGACTTCCCCTCTCTGAGCCTCGGTTTCCTTCATGTGCCTGGGGATCATGACGCTGGCCTCATGGGCCCTGAGCAGTGGGTGGCATCGGGGCCCACACATGACCACGTCGGGTCAAGTTGGCATCTTCCTTGGCTTCCTGGCTGTGCTGGGCAGGGCTGGCCAAGCTCCAGCCCGGCTTCTCCCGCCTGCCCCGCTCCCCCACCCTCACTCCCTGAAGTCCTGGCTCCCCCCTGGGCCTGTCAGAGCCCTGCCGGCCAGGCTTCAGGGCCCAGCTCAGACATGGCCTCCTCCAGCCTTCCTGGACCCCAACCACTCGAGCCCTCGCCTTGCTTGGAAGCTTTGTCCAGGCCTCCATCGGCTGGAGTCTGCCTCCTGGAATGACATTGATGACAATTGTCATGTCCATGAGTGCAATAAAGGGTGGCCTGTGCAGGGTGGTCGTTCTGTGCCAGCACCCTGGTCCACAGCCCCTGCCTTATCTCACTCGTCCTTGCCACACCCCCTCCCCACGAGGCCATCGCGCTGTGGCTCCTGTGTCAGAGCTGACGAGACCCAGCGAGGCTGCCACTGCCCAGGGCCACACAGCCGGAGGTGGCCGAATGGGGCCTGGGGAGCCGGACCCGTGAGCTCCTAGAGAACAGAGCCCATAACCCCCACCTCTGGGCAGCGCCACTGAGGCCACCGAGACCTCCACACACTGGACTCTATTGAGGAGAGATTCCTGGATCGGGCACGAGGAGACCTGATTCTGGCCTGATGTCAGCTACCACTTCTCTGGGTGACTTTGGGCAGGGTGCTTTCCCTTCTGTGCCTCAGTTTCTCCATCTCTAAAATGAAGGAGTCAGAGTCCAGGATATGTTCTTTGGTTTTCTAGGTTGAACTCCCTGGTCTCTGCCTCTGATACTGGCAGATGATGCCCCAGAATTGCCCCTAATTCTCCTGAGCCTCTGACAGCAGATCAGCTGGCCCTTGGCACGGCCCTCACCTCCAGCACCCAACCCAGGGGCAGCAGGGTATGAGGTTCTGGGATTCTCAACCCAGGGCAGACTCATCCTAGGGATCTGCACCATGAAAGAGGGACATGCATAAGCAGGTACAACTCCCCCCACCCCCCCTCACCATGGCAAATACAATAAAATATATTTTATTAAGACCAAGATACACACACACACACACACACACACACTGCCGTGGGTCTTCCACAAGGAGAGATTTAAGAATCAATGGTAGCAGCTATGAAAGTCTGGGCAAGTTACTTTACCTCTCTGAGCCTGTTTGCCAGTTGGAAAATGGGTGATGCATAACAGGGCACTTTGGATGAGTAAGAACAGGGGCAGAGTTGGGCACCCTCCCTCCCATTAGTATCTACTTGTGTTATTTAAATGCTTTGGATTAAAGGAGAAGAGAGGAATTTATTTTAGGGGGCGGGTGCTGGAGGACAGAGGCGGTGCATTGACCGTGCCCTTTCCCTCCCCCAGCCTCAGGGCCAGGTTTCCAGTTCCAGGGAGAGGAGGGTGAAGGCTGGAAACGGGGCGTATTTGTGAGACACTGTGTGAGGCTCAGCACCCAAGCAGTGCTGCTAGGGGTCCCAGGCAGCACCCGGAGCCAGGAGACGGGCGTGCTTCCCAGAGCAGGCACTGGCCCAGCCCAGGACAGACAGAGTGGACACTTCCAGGGCCGGGCCGAGCAGCGGGAGAGCCCCCAGCCCGCAGCAGAGGCGCGGGCTCCCCGGGACGCCAGCGCAGGGGCAGGGAGGCCGCTGGGTGCCCATAGGTGGTCGGCAGTCCACGACGAGGGCAGGGTGGACGTGTGGGTGTGGGGGGGTCCTGAGCACGGGGAGACTCAAGCAGGAGATGAGGTGCTGCGGCCAGTGGGCGGGGGAAGGGCGTTACGCGGCCACTTTATTTTCGCAGGCTGGGGAGGGCTGAGACGATCTGGTAACAAGAGCATGTCCCCTCCCCAGAGCAGCAGGTTCTGTGGAAGGCTGTGTTCTGAGAAATGCTAATAGGTGTTTTTCAGAAAAGGACGCAAATCAGTTTGCATAACTATAGTAGTCAGGTTTTTGCTTTGTAGCTAGCAATCTCGAAATCTCTGTGGGTTACAATGGCAAACATACGTTTTTGCTGGCTCACTGCCGTGGGCTCCAGGTCTGCTCCCCGGGTCTCTCCCTGAGCCAGCAGCTCCCCTGGGCATGTTCGTCCACGGTGAAAGGCACGAGTGCAAAAGGGGGCGCAGGAACACTTAAGGGCTCTTTCAAATATCTTTTTTTCTTTTAAAGCACTGCTAATTTACATACAGTACAATTCACCTTTTTTGGAGTGCAGTTCTATGAGTTTTAACACACACATAGATAAGTGTAACCACCGTCAGGATGCAGGACAGATCCAGCAACCCAAAGATTCCCTTCTGCTGCTTCTTTGTTTTAATGTTATTTTTTTCCTTTCAAACACTCCCCCTCCCCTGCCACCTGCCCTCTCCTGGTAACCTGTCATGGGCTTTCTATCACCGCACACTTGCTATTTCTACTCATCTCTTGTAAGTGGCATCATACTATTTTTGTCCTTATGTGTTTTGTTTATTTCACTGAGCATAATGATTTCAAGGTTTTTCCATGTCGCAGCATGTCTCAGAACTTCATTTTTTCTTATGGCTGAATAACATTCCATGGCATGTACCTTTATTCTATTTTAATTTACATATTGACCTTTTTACTATATCACTATATTCACTTGGTATAGATGTTTTGTGGTTCTCTAGGGATTCAAATATACATGCTTATACTTACTTGTCTACTTAAAATTAAAATTTTTACCACTTCAAGTGAAATTTAGACACTTTACAACTCTGTAGTTCCTTTACCTTCCTTCCTTTGTGTTGTAGTTGTCATTTGTATTTCATGAATATACATTGAAAACCGCATCATATAATGTTATAATTTTGGCTTTAAACTGTAATACACATTCTGAAGAACTAAAGGGAGAGAGATAGTCTATTATATTTATCCAGATGTTTATCAATTCTGTTGCTCTTACTTAATTCCTGAAGTTTCAAGTTTTCTTCTGGTATCATTTCCCTTTTGCCTAAAGAACTCCCTTTAGTATTTCTTTTAGAGAAGACCTGCTGGTGACAAATACTCATAGTTTTCCCTCATTTGAGAATATCTTTATTTTGCCTTCACTAGACATTTTCACTAGATATAGAATTCTGGATTGGCAGTTGTTTTCTTTCAATACTTTAAAAATGTTGCACTTTCTTCTGGCTCTATGGATTCTGGTTAGAAATCCAAAGTTATTCTTATGCAATGTTTTGTTTTTCTCTGTTTTCTTTCAATATTTTCCTTCATCTTTGGTTTTCAGCAGCTTGATTATGATATGTCTAGGCATGGTTTTATTTGAGCTTATCTTGTTTGGGGTTTGTTGAGATTCTTGAAATGGTAAAAATATGCCTTTCACTGAATTTGGGAATTTTAATCCATTACTTCTTCAAACAGTTTTTCTGCACCAATCTTTTTCTCCCACCTTTCATGGACCCCCAATGACACAAATATTAGACTTTTTGATATTGTCCCACTATTCCTTGAGTTTCTATTTATTATTTTTTCATTTTCTCCCTGTCTGTTATTCACTGGATCATTTCTATTGATCTATCTTTAAGTTCACTGACTCATTTCTCTATCTCCATTCCTTTATTGAGCTCATCCAGTGACATTTTAAATTTCAGTTCTTGCATTTTTCATTTTTAAAATTTCCATTTGGTATTTTTTTCTTAGCTTCTATTTCTCTGCTGAACATTTCTCTTTCATTTCCTAAAAAAGAATGTTCACCCTTACTTCATGGAACATCATTCTCATAGCTGCTTTAAATTCTTTACCTAATAATTTCATCATCTGTTTCACCGTAGGGTAGGCATCTATTAATAGTCTTTTCCCTTGCAAGGTGTTGCGATTTTCCTTGTTCTTTGTATCCTGAATAATTTTGAATTGTATCCTGGATATTTCGAGAATATGGGTCCTGTTAAAATTCTGTGGCATGTGCTGATTCTTTTTAAAGGCAGACAGCCTTCTAATAAGGTCTAGACCACAAGTCCTGGCCACAGAAATGTGGGCTGTGGTTTCAATTTCAGTTCAGTTTTCAAAGACTTTGCAGTATTAAGAGGATATTCTCTATGTGTGTGTCCCCCAGGCACAAGTCTACATTGTAGTTCAGTTCAATGTGATGTATGTGGTCAGTTGCATGTATATGCAGTTTGGAGTGAGCCCAGGACTTCACAGCTTTAATGGATGCTTTTCTCAAGCTCCCCTTTCCCTGTGATTTCCCCTCCACACGTTCTCTGTCTCCCAAGTGCCCTTTTGGTCCTCTGACTAGAAAGCCAGGTTTTTAGCGTCTCCATGCAATTGTGTAATTTCCATGACTGGGTTCACACTTAAGACAAAGTGCATGTGTTAAGAGATGGGAAAAAGGTAAAAGAGATTCCTTCTAATATTTTAAGCAGATGGTCCCCTTTCTCCAGTTCATCTGGTCAGAGAGGAGATTTTTTTCCTTTCAGAATTTTAGGTGCCTGCATGGCTGCTGCATTGCCACTGCAGAGTTGGGAAGTTATAGCTTAGAACTGGGACTTGCCTTAGGGCAGGCCTGGGAGAAAAAAAACAGGGGATTTTTCACTCTCCATGTCCTGCAAAGTCCCTCCTCTCAATCCTCTGACAGAAAGAAAGGGAAGGATTCTCTTGAAACATTTTCTGTCCATGCCCACTGTACAGTTCTGGGATTCGTTCTGCTTGGAATCTTGGTTGGGAGATACAGGAATTAAAAAGCAGAATATTCTCTGCTATAATGGTGGTTCTTCAAATTTTTATTTTCCTCTCCAGTCTTCCTGCTATTATTTCCTTTTCAGAGTTCTCAGTTACTTACTTTTTGTATTCTGTCCAGGGTTTTTAGTTGTATTCAATGGAAGAGACAGGGTGGCGTGTGTTTACTCCACTCTTAAATAGAACCAGAGCATCCCCTCGTTCAATAGTTGTTAAGGCCCCAGCTTGAAACTGTCAATTCTACCCATGTTCCATCGGCTGCAGCAAGTCATATAGCTGAGCCCAGCATCAGGGGGTCAGGCAATTATACCTGCATGTTCCAATGCTCTGCAAGGTCACATGACAGAGGCAGGCAGCTGGGAACAAATAACCAACCTACCACCCTAACACTGCAGTCTCAGAATCACAGGATATCCAGACCTCAGGTGTCTCCAGCTGGGGTGTCCCAAGGCCTCCAGTGTCACCCATCTTTTAACTAGCTCAATCCCTGTTCCATGAACTGTTGAATGTGCAGGGGCTCCCCTACTAGGTCTGCAAATCCTCTAGGACTTCAGGTCTCCTGATCACCGCTCCATCAGGTTTCCTATATATTTTATCCCTCTCCTTGAGTCTGTTCTCTTCTTTCCACCTCTACCTTTACTACACACTAAGCTGAAGGCCTGTGTTTGCATAATTAAAAAACCCTTGCCTTGCCTGTCTGAACAAAGGGCCATCTACTTTGACCTAGACTTTAGCATCTTAAAATGCTGTTTTTCTCCCTTTACCTCAACACCATTCTGAGGCAGGGCAAACTACTTGCCTGGGTGAGGGTAAACTAATGGGAAGCCATATAAAGATTCATCCCAATCCAGTCCCTCTCTCTTTCTGGATTCGCAGGGGTGTCTTTTCTTTCTTCCTGCCACTTACGTTAGCATATTAAGGGCACCTAGAAGCCTGTAGTAAGGAAACCAGCGTATTGTTGTTAAAGCCTGCATTTCTAAAACTTGCCTGTGGAACACGTTTGTCATGGAGCATCTATTAAATGCCGGCTAGCAGGGGTGCGTGGGGAGTCAGACAGGATGCAGGGTGGGTTTTGTGACTTAAATGAAGGAAGGTGAGCCGCAGGTATTTTGCTGATGACCAGTCAGTGGTGTTTCCCCTCCCTCCCCAGAGATCAACTCCCTAGGTGACCCTGAAAATATTGTCTAAATGAGGATACTTTTTAGGGTGAAAGGAGGCAGTGCTCATGATTACACCAGTAGTAGGTGTAAACTGGACTGTCCTGGCCAAACTGGGGCATATGGTTGCCCTACCCCTCTCACTTTATAGCTGGTGGGGACTGTTCCAAAATCCAGACTGCCAATGAGCCATGAGTTCTCTGTAGGCCTCAATTTCCCCATCTGTAACGTGAGGGCATGATTTCTAAGGGCTTCTCAGTTCAACAAATTTTTTTCATTTATTCAGTCATTCAACAAGTATGTAACAAGCCTGCCCTAGGTGCCAGCACTGTGCTAGGCCTTGAGCAGCCGAGAGTGAAAGAGCTATTTCTCCTCCTTAAGGGACTCACCATGTTGAGGGAGAGACGGATGACGGGGTTGTTGAGGGATCATGGTCTCTGCAAAGGGTAACCTGGAAAGGACTTTGGCTGGTGGCAGGTCCTGGATCCCACAGGTCACTGGCAGCCATCACACCCGCTGTGGGGGTCACTGCACACAAGCCCACTTCCTTCGCCAGCCGGGGCACGAATCACGCTGCACCTGCTGCTCTGGGGAATGACTGTTTGTCAAGGTTCATTTGAGCTGTTGGCCTCCTGGAGACCCCTCGTCTCCCGCAGACAGCCCTGGTGGCAGCCGGGGAGCTGCTGCCCAGGAAGTGAGAGGGAGGGAAATTAACTTCTCGTACACCTCACCACCTGTTTGGACTTGCAGTTGCAGAGACAGCTTGTGTCCTGCCAGGCCTGATAACATAAATGTCATGGTCCATGGACAGACTGGCCCTGGGAGGGGGGCGGTGAGGGTTCCTGGAAATTGTAGAGATTGCCTGCAAATTGGGCCACCTCAAATTAGATTGCCTTGGTGAGTGATTTCAGACTCTGCAAATTGAATCTTGAGCAGGGCCTGCCACTTTGTTTCCCTCAGGCCCAACTCTTAATGCTTTCCCCTAAGATCATCACCAGAGAGACAGCTGGACCTGGGCTTGAAGCCCTGACAGTGATTGATTGTAGGCAAGTTACTTCTTGGGGATAATAATTCATGGGGATAATAATTGTATCAATCAGGACCTGTTTTTATTATAAGGGAAAGAGATGCAGAAAAAGGATCTATAAGCTTATTTATTTATTTATTTTTTTGTTATCGGGAGGTCCCGGGGATCGAACCCGGGTCCCTCCATATGGGAGATGGACACCCAACCAGTTGAGCCACATCTGACCCATATAAGCTTATTAAGTGAAAAGTCCAGGGCACTTTCAGGCATGGCTGGGTCCAGGGGCTCAGGTGAGGTCTTCAGGAATCCCTCTCTTCCCATAACTTAGCCTTGCTTTTCTCTCTTCTGCTGTCCTCCTGTAGGCCCTGAAGTTCTGCCAAGAGAGAGCTTCACTAGCTCAATAGTTCCAGCAAAGTCTCAGGAGAGAGTTTCATGGGTCAACCCTGAGTTGTGTCCATCCCTAAGCCAATACTGTGGCCAGAGGAATGGGATGCTCTGACTGGCCGGGTCGAGGTCACGTACCTCCTAGAACCTGAATCACAAGGACCTGGAAGGGGAGAATGGGGTCCAAAGCAAAACGGAGGCTCTATTACTCCAGAGAAAGGGGGAAAGGGTGTAGAACAGATTAAAAATATCCTTTTGAGCAGGGATGAAATTTGAAATATCATCCAGTAGACAGAGGGCACAGACTGATGAGAGTGGAGGCTGCTGGGGCTGGGCAGGGGCTGCAGGCCCCTTGCTGGGCTGGATGAGGTGGGGCAGGGACACTGGGGAGCACCTGGGGTCTCAGGGTGGCAACTAATAGCAACAGATAAGGAGATATTTTTATATTTTGCCAACTGCTCTGGCTATTCCAGTGAGTCCTGTTGAACCTCATCTTGCTGGTTGTTTTCTGCTCTGCCACAACTTGTTTTCTTGGACTGACATTTGCTTTAGCAGTTTCCTAAGGCTTGCTGGTACACACTTTCTGTTTAGACATTTTTTTAGCAAGTGTGCATCACTGTTCAGGAAAGCCTGGTCACCACAGGCCACCAGCCTGCTAGCAGCGTTCTCCTGAGCAGCAGATGTGCTGTTGTATTCAGTAATCTTGGGCCTCAGGTTTCCTTACCTGTGTCAACCTCCAAGCAGTTAACATTTATTTATATGGCATTCAGTGGGTGCCGGGTCCTGGTCTAGATGAACCTTGCCTAGATGAACTCATTTAATCCTCACAGCAACCTTATGAGATAGGCACTATTATTATCCCCACTTTACCAATGAGACAACTGAGGCACAGTGAATTTCAACAACTTGCCCAAGATCACACAGCCAGTTAGTGGCAGGGCTGAGATTTGAACCTAGGATGTCTGGCTCCAGAGCGTGCCCTGACAGAGTTCTCATGTGGCTCCAAGGATCCAATGAACGTATGAAATGCAAATGCCTGGCACAGGGTCAGCACTTGGTAAAAGCCATCTCTATCATGATTAGGTGTCGGTTCAACAGATCCACATTGCACCTGCTGCATGTGAGGTCAGTGCCATGGCCGGGGGACCAGGGGGGTTGATTTGGGAATGAGTAAACAGGATTCTTGACCCCACAGGAGCAGACAGCTCTGTGGAATGATGAGGTGCAGGGACAAATCACCGCTGGTTAAGGTCAGGCTTGTAGGAAGGGTTCCAGGGTTGCTGGGGCCAGAGGAACTGCAGAAGCCCATTGGGAGGAAGCAGGTCAGGGTGGGCTCCAAGGAGGAGGCAGCAGGTGAGACGGCCTGGGAGGCTGGGCATGCAGGCACAGCCAACACAGTGACTTTGCTGCAGGTCTCAGGAGCCCACTCAAGCTAACTTACACCCAGGGGGGATGCAGGACCCAGGGCGGCCTCACCAAACCCAAAGGCTGATGTGTGGCCAGACCCCCGAACTGAGAGCCCAGGGAGTGGGCAGCCGCTGGGGACCCTCTCACTGTCCCGGGCTCTGCTCTGCTCACACGTCGTGATTCTCTCTCTCTGCAGATCTATTCCCTCTGCGTGTCCCGGCGCAGGTCTGGACTCTACCACAGACCCCTCGAGTTTCTACCTTACAGGTCTCGCCAATGAAGGAATGAACACACGAGCTTAATTCCCACTCCTGATTGGGCCGGCTTGGGTCAGGTGGCCCCTGCTGGTCCAGTCACCTGTGGCGAGGGCAGCAGGGAGATGCGCAAACGGCCGCCGGGTCCCCGCGCTACAGCTCAGGGGGCATCAGGGTGGGGAGGCCAACTGGGAAGCCTTCCCAGGGGAGCTCTACAGGGAGAACGTCACCCGACTATGACAAGGCACGGTGGGTGTTCTGAGGCAGGAGGCAGGAAAACATGGTCAGGGAACAGCGAATAAGCCGCTGGGATTCAATTGTGAGGTAAGTGCAGGCATACAGCACAAGACAAGACCAAGTTCCTACTGATCTGGCCTGTAAAGATACAACGAGCTACTTTCAGATTTAGACAGTTTATTACTCACAGAGAGAGTAAAAAGAATAAGCCAAAGGTGCCAGCTCCCTGGCATGGCAAAAATGACAATAAAGGAACGACAGGGGCCAGGTGGCTACATGGCGAGTTGTGGGGTACTCCGTGGCAGAGGAGCCAAACCTAGACTGCAGCGAAGCGGTTTTACATTCTACCGCTATATTCTGAGGGAGGTGGGACAGAAAACCCCATGGCTCATCAGGATCTGGGAGACCACGAGAAATGTCTCATGACAGCTGCCAGGGGAGACAGGGAGGTGAAAACGGGAGGTGCTCATATGAGCTCTTTAAGGGCCTCCATCTTCTTGTGTCAAGACTCTAAGTTCCCTCCTGAGGCCTCCAAGGCCTTGGCATGATCTGGTCCCCCAACCTGTCTGACCTCCTTTCCTGCCCTCTGCCGTCACTCTGCTCCAGCCACACTGGCCTTCTGGCTGCCTCTTGACCATGTCGAGCATATTTCCACCCCAGGGCCTTGGCTTGCCTGGTTTCTCGTCTACGTCCTATCCACAGACCTCACACCCCTCAGGGCTCTGCTCAGATGCCCCTTCCTCAGAGAGCCTTTCCCGACCACCCCATGGACACAGTGGTCACATTGCTCCTTCTGCTGTCTCTGCTTTGTCCCTGTCTATAGCATGTGCTTCTCCCTGATGCTGTATTTTATGTGCATTTGTTTATCTGGTTATTGTCCATGACCTGCCCTGAAGTGGAAGCTCAATAAGGACAAAATCAGGTCAGAACACAAAGCACTGTGGGTTGATTTCTGACGTGCATTGAGGAAAAAGGCTGTAGCTGCTGGGCTGTTAGATCCTCGGTACTTGTCGGCGTTGAAAGAGCGCGGACAAGATGCCGGAGCGAGATAGCGAACCGTTCTCCAACCCTTTGGCTCCAGATGGCCACGATGTGGACGATCCTCACTCCTTCCACCAATCAAAACTCACCAATGAAGACTTCAAGAAGCTTCTCATGACCCCAAGGGCAGCACCCACCTCTGCACCTCCCTCTAAGTCACGTCACCATGAGATGCCAAGGGAGTACAATGAGGATGAAGACCCAGCTGCACGAAGGAGGAAAAAGAAAAGTTATTATGCCAAGCTACGCCAACAAGAAATTGAGAGAGAGCGGGAGCTAGCAGAGAAGTACCGGGACCGTGCCAAGGAACGGAGAGATGGGGTGAACAAAGATTATGAGGAAACTGAGCTGATCAGCACCACAGCTAACTACAGAGCTGTGGGCCCTACTGCTGAGGCGGACAAATCAGCTGCAGAGAAGAGAAGACAGTTAATCCAGGAGTCCAAATTCTTGGGTGGTGATATGGAACACACCCATTTGGTGAAAGGCTTGGATTTTGCTCTGCTTCAGAAGGTACGAGCTGAGATTGCCAGTAAAGAGAAAGAGGAGGAAGAACTGATGGAAAAACCCCAAAAGGAAACCAAGAAAGATGAAGATCCTGAGAATAAGATCGAATTTAAAACACGACTGGGCCGCAATGTTTATCGTATGCTCTTCAAGAGCAAAGCATATGAGTGGAATGAGCTGTTCCTGCCAGGTCGCATGGCCTATGTAGTGGACTTGGATGATGAGTATGCTGACACGGACATCCCTACCACTCTTATTCGCAGCAAGGCTGATTGCCCTACCATGGAGGCCCAGACCACACTGACCACAAATGACATTGTCATCAGTAAGCTCACCCAGATCCTTTCCTACCTGAGGCAGGGTACCCGCAACAAGAAGCTCAAGAAGAAAGATAAAGGGAAGTTGGAAGAGAAGAAACCTCCTGAGGCCGACATGAACATTTTTGAAGACATTGGTGATTATGTGCCCTCCACGACCAAGACACCTCGGGACAAGGAGCGAGAGAGATACCGGGAACGGGAGCGTGATCGGGAGCGAGATAGAGATCGTGACAGAGAGCGGGAGCGAGAAAGAGATCGAGAGCGGGAGCGGGACCGGGAGAGAGAGGAGGAGAAGAAGAGGCACAGCTACTTTGAGAAGCCCAAAGTGGACGATGAGCCAGTGGACGTCGACAAAGGACCTGGGTCTGCCAAGGAGTTGATCAAGTCCATCAATGAGAAGTTTGCTGGTTCTGCTGGCTGGGAAGGCACTGAATCATTGAAGAAGCCTGAGGACAAGAAGCAGCTGGGAGATTTCTTTGGCATGTCTAACAGTTATGCAGAGTGCTACCCAGCCACAATGGATGACATGGCTGTGGACAGTGATGAGGAAGTGGACTATAGCAAAATGGACCAGGGTAACAAGAAGGGGCCCTTAGGCCGCTGGGACTTTGATACCCAGGAAGAATACAGCGAGTATATGAACAACAAGGAGGCTTTGCCTAAGGCTGCATTCCAGTATGGCATCAAGATGTCTGAAGGGCGGAAAACCAGGCGCTTCAAAGAAACCAATGACAAGGCAGAACTTGATCGCCAGTGGAAGAAGATTAGTGCGATCATTGAGAAAAGGAAGAAGATGGAAGCTGATGGGGTTGAAGTCAAAAGACCAAAATACTAATTCCATCTGCAAGAAGAATCTCCACAAGGATGTGTTCCCCACTACTTTCTCTCTACAATTCCCAGAAAGGCTGCAAAGTGTTGTTGTGAATGTGTATAAAATTACATTGTATAATCATCTAGTTCCATTAAAATTGTTTAACCTTTAAAAAAAAAAAAAAAAAAAAAAAGGACAAAATCAGTTTTGTTCACTGCCATTTCCTTAGTGACTCGGGTGTGGCTTGGCACACAATACCTGCTCAATAACAATTTGTGTGTGTCAATCTGTAAAATGGGGTGGCAGCACTTAACCCATCCACTCATTGTGATGATTAAATTCGACAGCGTATATAGAGAGCATATCATCAGGCCTGATATGAGGCAATTTTTCAATAAAATCACTATTGCTTTCTTCCCCTTCAATTGCACTCTGCCTCTGGGATTGATGACTTGCTAATAGGTACCATCAGGGACCCAGTCATCCAGAAAGCTGGGTGGGGCATCATCAGCACTGCTTGCCAAGTATTCCTGCTCTCGTCCCTTCCTGGCACATAGCACAACGGACTTCCCCATCTTCTGTGATCGGATGGGAGTTGTTGAGCAAGTAATCCTGGCCAATTTGTTGTGAGCAAAGGTGATGCATGTCAATTCTGAGCTGAAGTGTTTGATGTTGATGTAAGAGCCTTCAGAGTTCTTTGTTCGTCTGCTGCCATGACCGACTACATGCCAGGCAGGGGCCACTCTGTCAGTCTGGGTCCTTGGGTGAAGATTGCATGGGGCAGAACCTCAGCTGAGCCTCCGTGGACATGAAATCTGAGTAAAAAATAAACCTTTGTTGATCTGGGGGTTGTTTGTTATTGCAGCAGAGCCTCACCTATCCTGACTGATACAGTTATTCCTCAATCAAATAATAGAACAATATCTTTAGGATATTGTTTAGAATAAAGCAGGACTTGTTGCCACTGACTGAATTTAGACCTCTTCATGTCTCCTCTGGTTCCTAGAGTGGGATGACAACGTGGAAGCCAGCAGAGAGCTAGTTCCAATCTCACTCCTCCATGCACTGGCTGTGTGACCTTGGGTCTGGCACCACCCTCTCTGTGGCTCAGTTTTCCC
Organism: Tolypeutes matacus; assembly: GCA_026826555.1. Lineage (NCBI taxonomy): Eukaryota > Metazoa > Chordata > Mammalia > Cingulata > Chlamyphoridae > Tolypeutes > Tolypeutes matacus. The sequence goes on from JAKSZT010053883.1 coordinate 23,002,302, forward strand.
TTCTGAAATTTGGGGCTAACAGAAACCTTAAACCTCTCTCCCCCCAACAGCCTACACTATATTCTTTTTTTTTTTTTTCCAACAACAGTTTTCTATTTGATTTCACTAGTATCACTTAAAGAGTTTAATACAGGCAAATGTTTTAACATTTTTCTTACCAGGGACAAATGTAACTCTAAGATCACATGGCAAGTAATATACAAATATTTAAAAATTTACTAATCTGTCATTTTAAAGAGTCCATGTAACACACATTACAATATAATATTTATAATCAAAATTTCATTGACTGTTAAGTAGACACAGCTTATCATTTGGTTTGTTAAGCTCTATCTGAAAACATGCTGTTTTATTAAAACAAAATCCAAAAAACTTAGTCTCAAGTTACATGGTTTTATAATCAAGTCTTACTGAAGTGGCATACAGATATTTCCTTTCTTGCAGAACCCATGGTTTGTTCTTGCAGGAAGAGCTCATGACAAACACATAGGCAATGTGACAGGTTGTATTATCTGGACCACCAAAAATCCTGAAGTTAATCTGAAGAATTGGCAGAGTTACCAGAAAGATGATGCAGTGGTCTTGATTTTTTTTTTCTTTACTTAGAATTCTACAACTCTAAAATTTATCAATTGATTTATCTTTTAAATAAACAGCACCAATCTTCCCCATTGATATAATTAAATTTTGACTTTTTCAGTTCTTAGTTCACAAGTTTATTATGAAAAACACTGCAGTGCTCTTGTGCAGTAACATCATCTTAAGGGGGGGAGGGGTGCTGTTCAAAACAACTCACCAGGTTTTGACAATAACAAAGAACAACATGGGACAAAGACTGGAAGGGAAAGAAGCTGAGTGCAGACAAATCATACAATTAAATTAAACGGTATCCCTGAAAATAAACAAAATGATTTCAAAACTCACAAGTAGAGGGGAGGCCTTGGTACTTATTTTAAAAAAGTCCCCTGATCCCCCCCAAAAAAAAAAAAAAAATGTTCCTTAAGCTCCAATGATTGTTTGCTGCTATCCTTATCTGCAGACATGCTGAGTAAAGCTATAGCTAAATGGCAGTTACACTGTATTCACGAGGTGTTAATGTTTCCATCTTAATATCTGCAGTCTCTCAGAGAAAGCAAAAGTAACTACAAATAGTGCTATGCCAGAAACTGGTTTCTTGACCAACAATGTTGCTTCGGCATGCAATGAACTGGTCCATTCTAAAGTGGTCACAGCTGTTGATGACAAGAGGCTTTGTATTTTTATATGGCACGTCTTTTTTTTTTTTTTTTTTTTTTTAAAGATTTTATTTATTTATTCATTTATCCCCCCCTTGCTGCCTGTGCTCGCTGGGTCAGCCAACCACGCCGTGCGGGCGGGCTTGCCTTCATCAGGAGGCCCCGGGAACCGAACCCGGGTATGGCACGTCTTTTGGTCCGTGTGAAAACAAGTTTTTTGAATGTTAACTATTCTCTGACACTTTGAAGTAACTGTTTCTCTTCTCATTTCCATTAGATCAATATATGGTTCATGGCAATACTGTACAAGTTTAAAATTTCATTACAGGAAGTAGTCTGGGGTACGACGAGTAACTCGCCTCTGTGAGGTGCTGGGTCAAATGGCAAGAAAGAGTATTTTAGAGTATCATCAAGTTCCGTGATTGCAGCTTGGTTATCACAACGATAACAATAGTTTGGAGCACTGAAAATTGTTACTACATTCCGGTCATGGCACCAGTTATATCCTTCCATCACCAGCTGGTGAGCTCTAGACACCAATGTGAGGCCATTGGCATGATTAAATGTCTCAGAAATATCTTGCCCAAAGGTATAATCAGCTCCTTGAGGAGAGATACCCCAACCACCACGGTCATCTGGATCTGACCACAGCAAGTCACACATTGGACCCTCATGGGGAACTTCTTGTAGGCGATCAAGTGCTCTGATGTGATCCAGTGTATCTATGGATGGTGAGAGGCCACCATGTAGACAGAAGATCTGCCCATCCACCAAGGCAGTGAGAGGAAGATAGTCAAAAAGATCTGCAAAATATTTCCAAATATTTGCATTTCCGTATTTCCTTAAACACTCATCATAGAAACCATATACTTGTGTGATCTGCCTGCTCTCATGATTCCCTGGAAGAATGGTGATGCGTTCAGGGTAATGAACCTTCAGAGCTATAAGTAGTGTAACTGTTTCAACTGAATAATAGCCTCTGTCAACATAATCTCCCATAAACAAGTAATTGGTATCTGGTGATTTGCCACCAATTCTAAACAGTTCCATGAGATCATGAAATTGCCCATGCACATCTCCACAGATGGTGACTGGATATCGAAACTCTTGCACGTTGGATTCTTTTGTCGGGATTCCTTTAGCAGTCTAGTGGTCTTCAGATTACATCATTACTTCTCTTCCAGTGTTTTCTTCTCGCAGAGGCTCTTGACCTGGGATTTGGACAGCTGCTTGCACTCGTTCAGCTGCTTGATTCCCTGGTCCAGCTCCTTGGTGAACACCTTCTCGTCCATGATGCCACTCTCCTGAACCCGCTGCTGCCCTGTGCTACTCCCGCGCCACCGCCTGCTCACGGGCTACATACACACACCACTGCCGGTTCCCGGGGTACTACTGTGGCTCTTGGCGGTTGCTTGGCATTAGTGCTGGCTCGCTGGCACTCTCTGCGGTGCCTCCTTTTCTCGCTCTAGCTCCGGAGCTCAGCTCTGTAATGGCGGCCCTACACTATATTCTTGAGGTAATTAAGTGAGATAATGAATGTGAGAACATTGCCAGAGCCTGGGCCATTTTGAAAATGAGGCAATTGGACTGGTTACTGTCCTGTGGTGCCTTCCAGACCCATCACTCTGTGCCCTTGTGACTTTCTGGTTCCTGCAGCCTCCTGGGAAGGTGACCTTGGTGACTCAGAGAACTTACACCCCTCAGCAAGGAGACATGATGAACTGGCCGTGTCTCCCAGTTTGCTTGCGGTCTCATTTCATGCAGGCACTCAATCACTGCCATCGAACACCTTACTCAGAGCTAACACCCGGCTCCTTCCCACTAATGAGGCTCCAGTTGGATGCTGCAGCCCTCACCCCAATCTTGTCTCTCTTTGTTCTTTTGTCACATCCTGGAGAAAGGTGGCATTCAAGTTATCTGATACCTTGAAGAAAGATTAAGCCGTGTTGAGGTGAAATTCTTTAAGGGGCTGTCTTTCTGGTTGGACCCTTTCTGGGTTCCAGAATCTTGACTGTGGCCCTATGGCACCAACCCTGCCATTGGACTGTGTGTGAAACAACCTGTTGGAACCCCAGGACTCAGGGCTACACTGACTGGATATTTCTTGAGAAAGATGGAATCAACCTCTGAGAAGTAAGCTGTCGACTATTCACATACAGGTTATTTAAGACTAATTAAATGCAACTTTGAACGATACTCAGTGGAGCCTGTGGCCAGGCAGTATTCATCAAATAGCCCTACCTTTGATGCCCCACCTTCCCCAGCTTCCCGTGCAGTTAAGTTTGCACCATACAACTATTTCTGACCCAGAGCTATGAGGAGAAGTAACGTGTGTCACTTCTGGACTGAGGGGGTAAAGAGCTGATGCCTCCATCCTCACTTCCCAAGCAGTGGTGATCTCAGGGGCCATGTGTTCCAGATAAAATTTATTTCTTCAACAATGTTCACTGAACACCTACTATGTGCTGGGGGCTGTGCTGGCCACTGAGGTTTCAGTGGGGGAGAAAAGCGTCCTGGTCCCTGCATTCTTGGGGCAGATGTCCTAGAGGTGGGGCAGACATGAGCAAGGGTACCAAGTTCCAGAAAAGGGGAAATAGACAGCACTATAGACATGTAGAACAGGAGGGCCCAAACTAGGTCAGCAGGTCAGAGCGGACCCTGGCAAATGGCCACAGTAGGTGGCAATAGATGTCCACTCAATAATGAACAGATGCACCCACCAACAATTACAGAGCCATCGCTGTGTGTCGGGCTCGGGACTTTGGGCTCCACGTGCACCTTCTTGCTTTCTGCTCACTAAACCCATTGCTCCATTTTCCAGACAAGGAAACTAGGGTTTAGGAAGGTCCAGTGACTTGTGCAAGGCTGCATGTCCAGTAAGGGGAAGAGGCAGGACTCCACTCAGTTCTGATGGACACCAAGTAATGTGGTCCCCCAGCCCCCCCTACACACACACCTTCACATTTGCTCCCAAACCCTCCCCTCTGCTGAGCCCTGTCCCCCAAACCACATACTCAGTTGCTTAGTTGTGCAGTTCTGCAACACCCCCAGCCCCTCCAGGCACAAGGCAGGGGTCTTGTCTGCAGCCTGTCCACCCTTCTCCCCATGTCTTGCCGGGGTTTGGAATTCCCTCCTCTGAACAGAGGCCAGATGATAGCTTCTGTGTCAGTGGTTTCTCTCGCTCTCAGCCCTTATGATAATAACAGTGAAGCTTGGGGGGCCTAGAAAGGGCACTGGTTTCCCTTCCTGAGAGGATCTAGGCACGGTGGATGGAGAATGACCACTCCCTTTATCACTGATAAAGCTGATGCTGGACAAGGAGCCTCATACTGTGGGCACGTGGGCCGCCCACCACTCATGCAGGATAAGACAGTGAACCCACCATCAGAGGCAGTGCTGAGGGGGTGTTGGGGGATGGTCACTATAAACCCTATGGCAGTGGAAGAGCAGGGCAGATGGTGAGCTTCCTGGGGGCATCCTGGATCCCAGAGAGAGTGAGAAGAGTGAGGCCAAGGGGACTTGTCCAGCTCCTTCTCAAAACTCACCCAGCTCTGTGGGAGGGGGAGAGGCCAGGGGCATCTGGGCAGAATCCGTCCCTGGGGAAACTCCCTAACCTAAATAACTAAGTAATAACCCTAAATAACTAAGTGACAGTTTACTGAGCATTGCCTTGTGTGAGGCACGGCTGTCAAATGGGAACTTGGAAAAAGCAACTCACTTGTCTGAACCCCTGAGAAGTGGAGAGTCAGGGAATGAACCCAGGTATGACCCAAAGCCTGGCTCTTAATCCTGACACTCTCCCGTCATCACCGCACCAGGCTTGGACCCCGCCAGGGCTCACCCCTACCTCCTGGGATGGCTCACTCGGTGTTGACCACCTCTGACTGTTGGAAAGTGCTTCTTGCCACTGGCCATCAAACTGCCTCCTGGTAGCTTCTACCAAATGGTCCTCCTTTTGCCTTCTGGAACTATGCAGAGTGAGTTTAATCTCAGTAACTGCAAGAAAAATTTAATAAACTCCATTAAAGTGTGTAATCTCATAGACAGGATGCAAAGTGTCTGTGCTTCTGAGTTTTTAAAAAATAATTACTAGCACCATGGAAATTGCAGGGATTAGAAACTCCGCTGGAAACGAGGACAGATTGTGTTATCCAGAAAGTACAAATGAACCAAAAATCCTCACACAATAAGGCAGGCTAAGATTTGCATTAAATTAGGAGGCAGATCCAGGTCCATTACCACCATGGAGACCAACATCGAAGATTTTCTAGGGTTTTCTTAGGAAACTGGGAAGGGTGGGAGCGAATGGGGAAGGGCTCAGGTCTGGTGATTTGGTGGCAGCCTTTCTTTAAAAAGTTAGCTCATTGTGCCTTTTAGAGTTCATCTGGGTTAAGCCCATTTTCAAGGTGGATGACATTCTTCCTCCCCATTCTGCCTCTTCCCACACATCCTCCACGTCCTGGGAGGAGGGGACTTGCCCAAAGTCACCCAGCTGGTCCACGGGAACCTGGAACTAGAATACAGGTTTTCTGATGCTATGTCCAGTGACCTTCTTTCTGCAGCAATTAATCCTGTTCCCCTTTTGTGGACTCACATATCTGGATTTGTCGCTGTGGTAGAGCAGTTACCCATGAGCACCACTTGCTTCTACCTAAGATGGCCATGCATCTTGGTCTGTCTCAAGCCCTGGTCCTCTAGTTGTCAGTCCAGGGAAACACCACCTTGCCCACCTCCCAGGGATTGTTGTTAAGACTGAGAGAAGTAATGAATGAGAAAGAATGTACTTTCTAGGTAAAAATGATGACATAAAGGCATTTGAAGCCCACGCCTCTCTCAAAATCAACCAGGCAACATAAACGACAAACTGAATATAAGGGGAAGTTGCTTTTTTCTTAACTTCCATTGAAAGCATAAATGACCACAGCTCCAAACCACAAAGTCTGAAGCCTTTGTGCCCAAATACTGTGAAATCTAGACCCAAACAATGGAGGAAACAAAGTCCATGCAAACAGCCCTAAATGTTTTACAGATAAGTAAGCTGAGGTTTTTAAAAGATACATCTGAAAGTAACTATCCTAGACATGAAATTGTATCCAAAATCTTTGCCTTACAGCACTAAAACCCAGAAAGCCTCCCAGGGAAGTGGAGGTTGTCCCTGGGGAGGCCAAACTGGGTGCTGTCAGTCAGCAAGGAGGTTGAACTGAAGGAGAAACCACAGGGATGTGCCCCTTCCCTGCCCAGGGAGCTGCTAGAAGTGAGATGGAAGAGGCAGGGTGAGGACAGTCCCCAGAGGCTGTGATTTAAACAGCTGAGGCCAGGCTGACCACTGAGATATCAAACACCGAGCTGTGTTCCCATGGCAAAGGACATAATTACTTGGTGACAAAGAAGCCAAGTGTCACTGCACACTGCCTGGAGGCATCCTTCCCGGCCCTTACCACACTATCCTCACTCAAAGAGCTGGCCCCATCCAAAAATGAGTTAAAAAGAAACCAGTGCAGAAACTATGTGAAGATACTGTGAAAGGGGAGAAAGGGAACATAAAGGCAGATGAAGAAAATATATCCCAAGAAGAATAGCCCAAAGAAACAGGGAAAAACAATAGTCCTTTACAGTCTCAATAAATTTCAAATGATACAATGTTTCTTAAAAGAAAAAAGGCTCAAATAAGAAATATGAGGATTAAAAGAATGATTATAAACTAACAGCATGAGCTAAAAATCAAGTTGGCTGTATTTAGGAATTAAATGAAACGGGGGGGGGGGTAGGAAATAAAACAAAAGAGATTAAAACCACATTAGAAAACCCAGGATACTGGGGGGAGAGATGGGAGGGGGGACTAGGTGAACATGGGATTTGTGGGTATGATGTTGAAATTGCAGGGGTGGGAATACTCTTATGGCAGTATGACAAGGTAGTGTCACTGGTTTAGGGTGTAGGTTGGGGGGGCACTCAGGAAGGGGTGCCTCTGGAGTAGGCTTCTGGGGAGTGTGTGAGTGTTCATCCTGTCATAATGTGTTGTGTCAGGGAGTGGAGACCCACAAGGTGAGTGGGAAGGAGATGGACACCCATTTTTGGGAGGACCGATTCACCCAGAAGCAGACATGTGGGTGTCTCTTAGGAGCAAGGGTGGATCCTAATGGAGAGGATATTCAGCGTGTCAAGACCTCTTGTTGCATATAAGTATGAATCTTGTCATCCGATGAGTCAAGACAGGGGAGTGTCATGAGCCCCAGGGGGATGGGGAGGAAGGAACAGAAAAGATCAAACAGGGGGTATTTAGTGGTCATGGGAAATGTTTTTCATTACCTTACAGTAATGGACACAGGACATGGTAAATATCATCAAACATTATTAAACTGTACCATCTAAACTGTAAACTATACTGTACACCATTGACAATGTTTAGTAGCTATGCTTCACTATCTGTATAACAGTTATAACAATTCTACCATTCACATAAAAAAGATTTTAATATGGGGTGAGGAAAGAGGAAGGAGGTGGGGTATATGAGAGTCTCCAGTATTCTGTGTGTGACTTTGCTGTGACCTAAAACTTCTTTGAAAATTAAATGAATATTTGGGAGACACTGGGGAGTGAGAGGGGGAAGGTGCCATGGTACAGACTGGACACTCGATAATACAGCGATAAAAGGAAAAAATAACAATAATAAATTTTTAATTTATTTTTAAAATGTTTCCCCCATTTTTTGAATGTCCCAATCTTTTAACTTTATTTTATTTTTAGGTTTTTATTTTTCTGAGTTTCCATGTATTTTATCTCTTACATTTAAGCTTATCATTATTATTTCATTTTCCTATTAATTGTATTTGGTTATTATATGGGCTTCATCTTCAAGGAAGGTTTAGATCACAGAAGGGTTACAACGGGGGTAGGAGAGGATCATTGGTGGGGGGTGTCTGGGATGGGGGTTTCATGGGGGAAGTTCACCTGAATATACATGAAAGATATATAAAATTGTTCAAATGATCAAGGGATGGGGCATGGTCACAGTGGGTAGACAATCACTCAATAAATGAAGGAATACTGAATTCCCAGCCTGGAGGGCTCTGCCACATTCGCCAAGGGAGCAGCAACAGTCCCCCAAGTGCAGGGGCAGTGTCTGGCAAAAGAGGATGGTCCACTAATGGGTTCTTGTTATTGATGACTAGCCTTATGAGTCTTTGCTCTTGTAATTGAAACTTAGCCTACTGTTACGGTGTGCCTAAGTGTTGCCACCTGAGAGCCTCCTTGTTGTTCTAATGTGGCCTCTCTCTAAGCCAAACTCAGCATATGAATACATTACCTTCCCCTCCGTGTGGGACATGACTCCCGGGGATGAGCCTCCCTGGCAACAAGGGATTAATACCAAGTGCCAACTGGCAATATGACTGGAAAAAGACGTTGAATAAAAGGGGGAAAAGGTAAAGACAAATGAGTTCATGTGGCTAAGAGACTTCAAAGAGAGTCGGGAGGTCATCCCAGAGGTAATGCTTATACACATCTCAATAGGACCTCATATCACCAAAGTGGATATCACCCCACACAGAGGGGCTCCTGAGGGTTCTGGAGACACCCAGGTCCTATATAAGGGGGTATAGCTCCAGAGATTGATGCCTTGTCAGTGGGCCCTACTTTGGAATTTGTGCTCCTGAGAGTGACAGAGTTGGACTCAAATAATTCCTCCCTGCACATGGTCCATCAGTCCCTTCTATTCAAACCTATATGTGATGCTGGAGTTTGTAAGTGTACTTCCAGAGACTGGAGCCTCTGGCCTGCCCATGTGCCAGCTGTGCCTAGAATCTCGGTGGAGCTGCAACTCCTACTCTACAGCTCAATGGACTCACCCAAGTCACCTGGTGAGGAGATGATGATGGACAATGCCCATCCCAGGGAATGGAGAGAGCCTGCAGGTGCAGGCAGAATAATCCCATCCACCGTATCCATGGGATATAAGCCCCCTCTCACTTGGAGGTTGAGTGGACATCACCATCCCAAACTCCTCAGGATTGGGGGAAGAGCTATGGACTAGAGTGGACTTAATGGCATTCTGTTGTAGACATAATGTGATTCAACCAATGGAAGAAATTACAACAGTGAGGTGGAGCCAGTGGCCACTAGATGCTTTCAGGGCAGGGAAGGGAAAAGCAATTGTAATACAGGGACTTTTTCAGGACTTGGGAATTATCCTGAGTGACATTACAATGACAGATATAGGCCATTTTACATCAGCATATAACATGCAGAACTGTGTGGGAGAGAGTGTGGTCTACAATGTGAACTATGGTCCATGCTTAGTGGCAAAGCCCCATTGCAGGTGATGTGCCACACTAATGAAAGATGTTTATGTGGGATGTTATGGGAGGTGTGGGAGGTAGGGAACATGGGAATCCCTGTAATTTTTGTGTAACATTTATGTAATCTAAGCATCTTTTAAAATATAAAACAAAAACAAAAACAAAAAAACCCACATTAGAAATACCAACAAATGAGTATGCCCAAATGATAATAAGTGATGTTGTGGATAAACTACAGAAAGTCACACAAAATTAAATAGAAAAGAACACTTTAATTTTTTGTCAAAGATTGGAGAGAATATGAAAGGCATAAGAGAAAAAGGTTATCTGAATAAACATTCTATGAAACAAATGGTACAAAAATATTCAAAGCTGTACTAAAATAAAATAGTCTTTAAATAAAGACATGAATCTGCAGGTCAAAAGTGTACTCCTCCAAGAAAAATTGCTGAAGAAATATCAGCACTAAGACAAATCTGAATGAAATAATTGAATTTCAAAACTAAAAGTTTCATCTGGTCATCTAGGTCAGTAAATCAAATCATGCTGTAGGGAAAAATCAGGTGGCATTCACATCTCCTTAGTGACACTAGAAAACCGTGGAAAATTATCTATAAAGTTTTGAGGGAAAGAAAATTCAACCCCTAAATTTTATACCCAGCCAAATCGTCTTTTAAGTAAAGGGCAATGGAGACATTGCCAAGTGTGTAGAACTCAGGAAAACAACGTTCATGAATCTTTCTTTTAAGATTTCCATTAAAGATTTGAAATGAAAAAAGAACAAAGGAAAGGTAAAGATATGGTTATACATTTAAAAAGGGAAAGGAAGAAGGGAAAGAAGGAGGAAGGGAGGGAGGGAGAGAAAGAAGGAAGAAAGGAAAAAAGGAAGGCAAGTGAAAGAACGATTAGGGACTGAGAACTGATTCTATTTAGATGCAGAATGTAGGGTAAATTGCTGTGAGAATTGCACTTTCAGAACATCACGAAATATTGTAAACCCTGATAAAGTAATAGTAATGTTATATGGAACAGTATTCATGTGCTAAATCCCAAAACTTTATTAACAGGGCATTCATAAATTTAGTCTAAAATCAAAACATTTAGTTTTTTTTAAAGCATGACCACAACATCTAAATATTTCATAAATTATTTTCTTCTTAACTGTAAAAGTAGTTTTAGGAACAAATGTCTCTTGTGAAGCAACATTTATCTGAAGTTAATTCTTATTACAGTTTTACCTCAATTTTTAATTCTTCTGTTAAATTTAAGTAAAATTAAATTTAATACTCTTTAATGAAAATAGCATATATGATAAAATTTCCTTTTTCCTCACCTATCCATCTCTCCTTCTATGCTATGCATATATGCACAGAGATGTGCCCAGAGTGAGACTCACCAAATATTTATCACAGTTGTTTTTGGATGATGAGGATTTTTATTTTATCTTTTTATTGTGATATTCATTATTGTATAAATGTTTCATATTAGACATTTGCCTTTTTTACAAAGTCAAAATTCATTGCTGTCTTTTACAAAATTTTGTTTTCACAAATTTATAAATTTTACAAAATTCATTATTTTTTTAAAAAAGAAAATGTGAAGAGCTGTACAATGTGAGGTTCGTTTCCTTTATTTGCTTTCTGACTGTTCCTTATTTGTTTATTCACACCCTATCTTATTTACCTGAGGAAGAAAAGCAGCTAATGAGAAAATACACAGTGCAAAAATATAAACTACATAACTAAGGAAGCCGGAAGAAACAGAAATACGAACAAAAACATGAACACCAGGGTAGATGCACAAAATGCATATTATTTACTCCCTGCCCTCTCAAGACCTGAGCCCCTGCAGGCCCAGCCTCCTTGCTCACCTTCACCCCGTTCTCCACCTCTGCGCCCAGTCCCTTCCGTCTGGCCCTTAGAGCAGATTGACTGCTTGGACTTCATTCCTGGATACCTCTAGTCTATTTCCTGCAGATTTAGGCTCTGCCACCCACAAGCCAGTCCTGTCCCTCCTGGGCTCTGTCCCGCCTCACAGAGCCGGCACCTGGGTTTCCACAGGTGCGTTTGGGAGGCAAGCTTGGACCTCAGTTCTCCTGCGGGCCTTTGTCATGGAGCACCCTGGACTGGAGACAGGTAAGCAGGGTTCCAGCCCAGCACCAGCTCTCACCAAATGCAAGAGCCTTCACTGCCATGGGTCCCTGCCCACTAGGTGCTGTGGAGGAGCTTGGGCTCTGGAATCAGATCTGATTCAAAGCCCAGCTCTGCCCCCTTCCTAGCTGTGATGACTTAGAAAAGTCCTTAACTCCTGAGTTTTCATTTCCTCACCTGTAAGATGTGCTTGCCTCATAATGTCACTATAAGTGTTAAAGGTAAAAAAGTGTGAGTGCCGGGTACACAGTAAGTACTCAATAAATGGGCCTTGCTTTTATTATCACAGATGGGGCAGCCTTTGGGGACTGTGGGGTGCCATCAGACTTTGTGAGGCCATTTCAAACGTGCAGTCACATTCCCCACTTCCCTGCAGACTTGCCCCTCTGTGGTCCCTCCTGACCACCACCTGCCTCGAGTGGCTGGGGACGCAGTAGCTGCACCACCCGTCTCCCCCTCCCTGTTCCCACCCCCACCTGCTCCTTTACCTCCTATCTGCAGCTTTCCCCACACTCTCCCTCCCACCCCTCCTGCTGGCTTGGGGTGGCGGCACTCAGATTGCAATGGAATCAAAGCCGGTGTTTTGACAAAAGCTAGGGCGTGGGGGAATATCCTTGCAGAAAATCTAGGAAGTTATGAGGGGAGGAGGAGGAGAGACGGGACCTCCTGGGGGAGTAGCAAATGCTGGGTCTTGAGGGGAGGCTGCCCGAACACGGTGGTGTCTATTCTCAGGTCGGTCATCCAGGTGAGGGACGAGGGAGAGGCCCCACGGACTCTGGCCAGCTGATGTCTAAAGTTGACCCACTCTGCACAAGTCCATTTTTGTCTGGACTCTTGCTGCAGGTGGTACCCGGACCCTCCACACCCAGCCTGGCTCATCTGTAAACCCAGCTATGCCACCCACTCCCACCAGCCAAAACCATTTCCTGGGTTCCTTTTGCTCTCAACAGGGAGGTTGATTCACTTGCCCAAGTTCACCCAGCCAATGACTGGAAGAGGAGGACTTGAACCTGGTCAGTCTAGTTCCAGAGCCTGTGGGCTTCGAATGAAAGACCATATCCAAACACATACCCTCCACCCTGTCGGTCTGCCATCCCCCAACTCTTCTCTTATGCCAAGAGACCTGTACCAACGAGTTGTCCCTTAGGAAGAGATGGGTCGATCTGCTGTGTCTCCTTCGGCCTCTCTGCCAGCACCTCTCCCTCCTCTCCCAGCTGCCCCTCTCCCGACTGACTTTCGTGGTGAACAGGGAGCCTTTGGGGATAAGAGCCTGGCCTAGGAGTGAAGAGTTAAGGGTTTGCGTCCCAGTTCTGTGTGACCCCCAGGAAGTACTTCTCCCTCACACAGGCTTGTGCTTGTGCCTTAATTAGTCAATCCCTTCCTTCACTCCTTTATTAAATACATCTTTATCAAACGCCCACTAGGCCTTGCGGTAGGCACTGGGGTTCGGTGGTAAATAGGCAGACGAGGCCTCTTTCCTCCTGGGTAGTTCTGGCCTGGGAGACAAGGGAGTGAGCGGGAGCCCTTCAGAGCCCTGGAGGCAATAAAACAGGGGGCACGAGGCACACGTGGGCGCTGACTCCTGTGTCAGCTGAGACCTAAAAGGTGAATGGAGGCAGCCAGGTGGAGACTTGGGGAAGAACATTCTAGACTGTGGAAGCCGTGAGTGCACGGGCTCTGGGGAGGGAGCAAGACTGGGGTGTGGGGCCTCAGGAAGGGGGTGGTGTGGCCCGAGGAGAGGGTCAAAGACGGGGGTGCAGGAGAGGAGAGAACGACAGGAAGCTGGTCCTGTGGGGCTGTCTGTCGAGGCGGCAGTGGGAAGTTTGGATTGTGGGAAGTTTGGATTGTATTCAAGTGCGTGGGGAGCCACTGGAGGGTTTTGAGCAGGGGAGTATGGTGATCTGGTTTATTTTTAAGAAAACTGCTGAGGCTGTGAGGCTGCTGGGTGGAGAGAGGAGCGGGGAGGGGAAAGAGGAGGCCTGGCTCCAGGCAGGAGGCTGCAGCGGGGACCAGGCCGCTTGATTCCTAACACCCCCATGCCTCCCATCCTGCTTCCTGGCACCCCCAGGGGAGGCAGCCTGGAGTCCTGGTGCCTCCTCCACCCTTGGGCTTAGCAGATGGAAACCCGGAGTTCCCTTGCACTGGGAAGCAGGAGGGGGACAGCGTCACGCATCTCCCCTCCCTGTTCCCGCCCCCCATCTGCTCCTTTACCTTCTAATATGCCTAATGGACACCCAGCCCCCTGGGGGCCACCATCTGAAAAGCCAAGTGGTGACTGCACAGAAATAGGGGTGCAAGATGACTAGTTTCATGAATTTTTTTTTGGCACCTTCAAAATCCCCTGGCCTCAGTCTTGCCTCCTCTGCTCTCCAGAGGGAGGGAGGGGCAGAGGTGGAGTGTGGGCTGAATGTGCCAGAAAGCTGCCTTTCCAGGCCCCCACTTCCTGCTGGTCGTGTGCCAATGCCTTATCCTGGCATTCAAGGCCCCATGTAACTTGACTTTTTCTTCCCTCCCTGGCCTCTGCTTCTCCCACTGCTCTGGGGACAGCCAACCAGCCTGTCTGCAGAAACTTCCAACACCCCTCCAGGCCCTTGCTCACACTGCCCTCCCCTGTCTCACATCTCTCCAATCCCCGCTTCTGTACGTATTGTATTTCCTCCCATTTAACCCCAGCACCACCCCTGAGAGGTGGGCCACGCCCCTCTCTCATTTCACTGATAAGGCCTGGACCTCTGAGAGGTGATGTGACTTGCCCAAGGTCTTACAGCTCGTAGGTGCTAGAGCTGGGACTCACTCCCAGCCCTGCCTGAGGCTCGGGCAGCATTGGCCATGGAGCACGTCTGCCCCCAGGGCCTGGCAGCAGAACCTCAACCGCACAAGAGCTTGCAGCCACCCCAGTCCTCACATGGGTCCTGGCATCTCAGTGTAGCTTCTCACCCAGCCACTCGTTTGTTCTACATTAAACCCTGTGAGATGTGTCAGGCAAGGATGATTGTGCTCACTCATCAGGTGAAGAAACTGAGGCCCAGGAGGGGAAGTGACTTGTCTAGAGTTCCCTGGGGGTTAGTGGTGGAGGCAGGACCGGAGGCCCTGCTACAGGACTCATGAACACAGAAGAGAGGCAGAGGCTATGACTCCGAAGGCTCAGGTGTGAATCAGGGAGGGCTTCCTGAAAGAGGCCCACTCAGGAAGACTGAAAGGATGAGAGATGGCATGAAAAGTGCTCAAAACTGAGGGGCAAGGTGAGCTCAGGTACAAAGGCCAAGAGAAAAGAAGAAGGCTGTTTTCCAATTGGACAATGTGGAAAATCTGAGATTGGGAGGGTCTAGGTTTTTTGGTTTTAGTATTTTTTAAAATTTTTTGTTATTATTCACACATGAACATACGTAAACTATAAGTGTTTGGTAAACATTGTGAACTTACAAAACAAATATGCATATCATACAGGACTCCCACACATCACCCCCCACAAACACCCTGCATTGTTGTGAAACATTTGTTAACAAATTATTGAAAGAGGATCATCAAAGTATTACTCCTAACTATAGTCGGTATCTTCCTCCCCTATATATATTTTTAAAGGATTTATTTATTTATTTATTTATTTGCTTTTATCCACTTTTACCCTCCCCCCCACCCCGTTTTTGCTGTTTCTGTGTCTATTCGCTAGGCAACTCTCTGTGTCTGTTTCCTGCCTCTCTTCTCATCCTTTTCCTCCTGTCTTCACTGGGATTCTATCCTTGGAATCTCCAATGTGGGAGAGAGGCATCCTACCGCCTGTGCCACCTTGGTTCCTGTTTTTTTGGCATGTCTCGTCTTGGCTCCCTTGTGTCACTCTCCTGTTACATCATCATCTTGCTGTGTGGCTTGTGGGGCCTGGCGGCGCACCTGCGCACAGGGCCTGGCGGCTCACACGCTTGCGGGGCGTGATGGCTCAACCACACATGGGGCCTGACGGCACGCCCACGCACCTTCTATATTTTCCTTTTTTAAATTTTTACTGGGAGGTCCTGGGGGCCGAACCCAGGTCCTTCCATATGGGAGATGGACGCCCAACCATTTGAGCCATATCTGTCCCCCTGCCATATCTCTTAAGGTTGACCAGAGATACCCAAAGTTACAGTCTTTTCCCATACAGGATGGTCATATAATAAATCAGGCTTAGTTTATCACCAGCATTCTAAAAACCAGACCTGGGGAGAAAAACTAGGTCTGGGGACACATGCATGGTTTCTAATATAGCGAATGTTTCGCCTATCCTGATTATCACAAAATCAGGACAGCAAAAATATTCACAAAGGGTCTAGGTTTTGATGAGAATGGAGACCCCAGGGGGCCTCCTCTGGGCTGGACTGCATTCTCTCTACAAATAAGTTACTCATTGACCCTTACATAGCACCGACAGTGTGCCAGGCACCACTGGGCAGCTCTGTAAATATTACCTGACTTAAACCTCACGTTAGACGTATGAGGTGGTGAGGACTTGGTCCCCATCTTACAGGTGAGGGGACAGAGGTTCAGAGAGGCTAAGAACCTGGCTGCAGGTCCTACAGCCCTGAGTGGTGGAGCCAGGATTTGGACCCAGGTTCAGGTCCCACCCCCTGGTCCTGTGGGTGTGAACACATTTGTAAGAAAGACCTTTGAAGATGTTGTTAGTTAGGGTGTGCCCAGACTGGGTGAGGGTGGCCTTGCTCCAATACAGCTGAAGGCCTTATAAGCAAAGGAAACTGGACGTGGAAAGAGAAGTCACGAGAAGAGCAAGAAACCAGAAGTCAAGGAACAAGGAGGAGAAAGGAGAAGACACTGCCATGTGCATTGCCATGTGACAGAATAGCCAGGGGACCTGAAAGATTGCAGCCAGCCAGAAGATACTGTCCCCACCCCAGGAGGAAGCCAGCCTTCTAGCCTCTGAAACTGTGAGCTAATAAATTCCTGTTGTTAAGCCAACCCATTGTATGATATTTGTTTTAACAACCAGGAAACTAAAACTGGCCCCAACACCAATGTTCTTTGCCAAGATGCTACCTGTAGTTGCATGCAACAGCTGCTCCCCTCCCCCTCCACCCACCTTCCACCTCTGCCTTCCTGTCACCTCCCAAGTTCCTGGAGATCATGTGGTGGCAGCAGGAAAATTCCACCCAAGCAGTCATGTGTGGTCATTCATAGGTGTCCACCATCAGCTCAGCCAGGTTTGGTCACCTGAATTAGGGGTCAGCAGGGCAGCGTGGAGAGATCTGGAGATCTGGGGTTAAGCCCTGGCTTTGTCCTATAATGGCTGTGTGAGCTTGGATAAGCTGCTTGCCACTCTGAGCTGCCCTTTCCTTGTGGGTCCTGTTTCCTGCCTGATGCCATGGGAGGTCTGGGTGGATAATAATACATTTTACAAAACCAAGATGTGAAAAGGATTATTAGTCTGTGCATATCCTTGCCACCACAAGGCTCCTCCACCATGATGGGGCTTCCTCCTGCTCTGAAGCCATCCTGGGACTCAGCAAGAAGCTCTTCTTCCTTCCCCTGGCACTGTTTGTCCTGAACCAAATCTCTCAGCAGGCGAGTAAGAGAAAGCAATGACTGACTTGTCTTTATCAGTGGCTTTCCACTGTTTACCACCTCAACATCCTTGTGGATTGAGCAAGGAAAATCCACCCCTGCCTCTGAGAGCTCTCAGCCTTGCCAAGTGCTCATGTTCCCTGGAATCCTGGATTTTCAAAGCTGGACTCTTGGATGCCATGTGGCCCAACCCTCTCATTGTACAGATGGGGAAACTGAGGCCTGGGGGTTAGCAACAAAACAACAACAATAACAACAAAGTTTGTGCCAATGCTTTCAGTTGCAGGTGGTAAGAAAATCCAACTCAAATTGGCTTCAGCACAAAGGGGAAATACTGGCATAGGTAAATGAAAAGTCAGAGCATAGGGCTTTAGGAATGGCTCAATCAAGAGCTTGAACAATGTCATCAGGTCTCAAATTCTCTTTCTCTCTCTCTGCTCTCTTTCTGCCCTGTTGGCTCCATCCTTAGACATTGTGTGTTAGCAAAATGGCTGCAGCACCTCCAGCCTTTTCATCTCTTCAGGCTCAATTTCAGAAGCAAAGAGGCTGCACTTCTGTGCCAACATTTCCAGTCAGTTTTCATTGTACCTTGTTGGCTCTTATTGGGCCATGTGACAATTTGTGATGGTTAATTTCATGTGTCAGTTTGATGAGGTTATGATCAAGCAAGCACTGGCCTGATATTGTGAGGGCATTTCATGGATAGATTTAGATTCTAAATCTGTTGATTGCACCCATGGCTGATTACACCTACAGTCAATACAGCCTTTAGCAATGAGAGGAGCCTCCTCATCCAATCAGTTGGAGGCCTTAAAGCGAGTACTCAGCAGTCAGAAAGGATTTCTCTACTTTAGCCAGCCAGCTTCTTCTGGAAAACTCCAACCTCACTTTCATCGAAGTTTCCAACTTGCAACCAACAGAATTTAGACTTGCCAATCCCCATAGTCGCGTGAGCCAATTCCTATAATAAATCTCTTAATGTTTACATATATGTACGCATCTCCTGTTGGTTCTGTCTCTTTGGAGAAGCCTGAGGCCTTATCTGTGGTCAGGTTAAGGTAAACCCTGACGAGCTTAGGCCTGGGGTGAAGCCCCCCCAGCGTCACAGACTGAGAGTGGAAAAAGGGTGGCTCTTCCCCCAAATCAATCGCTTTTGTTGAAATAAAAGGAAATCTGTGCTGGGGAGGCAAAGAACCAATATACGCAGGAGTACCTGCCCTGGACATACACTGGGTGCCGGCCATCCGCGAGCATGAATCTCCCTGGCAAGCTGCCACATGGAGTGTTGGTGTCCTTCTGAGAGATGAGGACACTGAGATCAGAGAAGTGAGGTGCCCACCACACAGCTAGGAAGGGTTCAAAGTCAGCACTGCAAAGACCATTTCCATTTCCACATCATGCATTGCCCAAGGCTATGCAAGGAATCAACCAATGGCTAGAATCTGGGCCAGAGCCCAAATGGTGCCCCTGGAAGGAGAGAGGGAGAAGAGAGTCTCTCTGTCCTCTTTTTGCTAATGGTCTGCCCTGGACCCAGGCTTTAAAACACCCAGCCCCCCTGCACCGCAACTGATAGGCAGAGGAAGGGTGTTCCACCAACACCCTTGTCCCGGGAAGTTGCCCAGATGATGACTTCCTCCCACCCACACACCCTCTCTCCCTGCTGTCTCCCTGGTCCTTAGCACCAAAGTGCACACCTGGCCGGCTTTTGGCTTTTCCATGGGTGCAAGCCACTCAGTCAGTTGCCTGCCTCGGTTTCTGTAACTCAGCCCCCTGCAGTTGCTTTCACACTCCTCTCTGATTTCAGCATCTGTTGAGGAGGCTTGGAAGAGGCTCCCTTCTGGTGGGGCTCTGAGACCCAGCCTAGCCTGGCAGACCCCAGCCCCAGGAGAGAGGATTCAGACAAGAATGACCAGTGAGAATATGACCCCAGGGGTCAATCCCCCTGCCTACCACAGCCCCTTCCCTGCAGCTGGACACCCAGGAGAGCGGGTGAAGAACCTCAAATCTTTGTGGGGCCTGTGGGGGTAGGAGGAAGTCTTAGGGCTGCTGGATTCTCTTCCTGGAGCTCAGGAACCCACCAATTAAAATGCAAATGAGACTAAACAGGGAACAGAGAAAATGGGATGGGGTCATCTGTGGTAAAGTGCCAGAGCCAGGCCTGGTTGGAGATTCCAGGAGCCCAGGTCCTCCTCCCTGCTCATCACCTGGATGGCCTAGGGGAGGCGAGGCCAGGCCATGGCTGATGAGGGACTCCCCATGTGGGCGCTGGAGGAGACTGGTTCATCTCTCCAACTACCTCTTTTACAGATGGAGAAACAGAGGCCCAGCTGGAGAGCAGGAGTGGCTTCCCCAAGGCCCCACAGGATGGAACCCAGGCCTCTGACTTTCCCTCGAGTGATGCTGCTTAAGCCCACTCCACATTACCTGTTACAGGGAATTCCCCAGTGTCTGAGACCTACTTCCCCTCCTGTACCCGGCCCCCCAGGGACTGTGCCCCCTCCAGGGACTGTGCCCACCTCCCCTACCATACCCGGGAACTGTGCATCCCCCCAGTCTGTGCCCACCATCCCTCCTGTACTTGTTTGTGTTCTGTTTTCTTACCTCTTCTTTGTTGACCCCCTCCCCATTCAGTTCTCTATCAGATTCCCCAGTCCTCACCTTCAGGGAGTACAGGAGGCTGGTTAACAGGGGAGCTGTGGAGCCGATGGCCCCGGCTCAGACCTGGGATCTGCCACTGACTAGCCATGTGCACTCATGTAACTGCCTTAATGAATTCAATGACTCATTCCCCCCTCTGTAAATGGGGCAAAGTTGGGAAGGCTCAACAGGAATCTTGTACTGAGGCAGGGCTGCCGGATGTCACTGTTCTCACCGTTTTTCTCCACCTCCCTCTCCTTCTGCCCCTGTCCAAGTTAAGATGGCAACTCCTGGCACGACGCAAACCTTGAGCAGCCTCATATGCCTTTGGCTTAAAGTGAAGGTGGGATCAGAACAAAAGCCCTGTACCTCCTTTCTCCTGGGCCCATACCAGCCCAACATTTCCCCTCGGTTCCTCTTCGAGCACCCCAAGAAGCTCTTCGTGACTTCCTCCTCAAAAACACACCTGGTCCTAAGGTGCCCCCACACTCTCCTTTGCCCCCACCCCTTTGTGGACCCCTTTTGAAATTTCAGGGAGAGAAGCTGGCCATGTGCTTTGGGTTGGGGTCCCTCAGAAGCAGACCTTTGAAGCAAAGATTGGAGGACAGGTAGTTACCTAGGACACACAGGGAGGGGGGAGTGGGAAAGTGTGTCAGGGAAGGGAAGGCAGGCAGTAAGGGGTGCATTAAAGGACAGGCTGCCTCTGTGGCCGCTGGGGAACTCTAGGAGACATTAGAGGACATGTCTCTGAGCTCTCCCACCAGTGGGGTGAGGGAGCTGGGTAGGAATCCTCCGACTCCTCATCCATTATTGGCTGAGGTAGCGAGTGCAATCCAGAGGCCTGGCCTGGGATGAGGAACGTGTGGGGACGTGGGTGAGGCATGAAGAGGCCCTCCTACAATACATGACTGACAGGCCTTTCCAGTCTTTGTCCACCTCTGACTTCCTGGCCACCCCACCCCACGGTGGAGAAGCAGTTGCTCATCTGATTCATTAGAATCCATGCTCCTGATTGGACCACAGTTACTAGGGGGCAGGACCACCACTTCCAAAAAACCAGGAGGCCAGACTGCAAGCCTGGCCATATGGCTCCCCACTTCTTGAACTTCTTTCCTCCTAGTGCTCAAAGGTGGACCTATCTCAACATTCATGTAGGTACAAGGTAGGAGGCCCCGTCTAATCTTTGAGCCTATGCTAGAAACTTCTATGCATGTGTATAGAAGAAGGCATTCAGGGCAGGGGAGAGCACGACCCACACAGAGAGACCCAGAGCAAATAGAAACTGTGGACATGCCAGACGTTGGGGTGCTGTGAACCCGACACTACCATCACTGTGGCCTTGTCCTCATGGCTGGACTTTTCATGTTGTGTCGTCTTGGAATACCTTCAAGTGTGCTGTCGAAAATTCTAACAAAATATCCAGAATATATAAAGAAATCCAACATCCCAACAATAAAAAAGACAAACAATTCAATTATAAATGTGCAAAAGATGTGAATAGACATTTTTCCAAAGAGGAAATACAATTGACTAAAAAGCAAATGAAAAGATGCTCAACATCACTAGCTATTAGGGAAATGCAAATCAAAACCACAATGAGATATCATTTCACACCTACTAGATTGGCCTCCTTTAAAAAAACAGAAAACTGTAAGTGTTGGAGAGGATGTGGAGAAACAGGAATACTTATCCACTGCTGGTGGGAATGTAGAAAGGTCCAGTGGCTGTGGAAGATAGTGTGGCAGTTCCTTGGGAAGCTAAGTATAGATTTGCCATAAGACCTGGCAATCCTACTACTAGGTATAAACCCAGAAGAACTGAAAGCAGAGACACAAACAAACATTTGTACACCAATGTTCATAGTGGCATTATTCATAATCACCAAAAGATGAAATCGACCCAAGTGTCTGTCAACCAATGAATGGATAAATAAAATGTGGTATATACATACGATGGAATATCATTCAGCTGTAAGAAGGAATGAAGTCATAATGCACGTGACAACATGGATGAACCTTGAGGACATTATGCTGAATGAAATAAGCCAGGTACAAAAGGACAAATATGATCTCATTACTATGAATTAAATATAATGAGCAAACTCACAGACTTTGTCTAGAATATCAGTTATCAGAAGATAGAAGGAGGGTAAAGAATGGGGAGCTGATGCTTAATTTGTGCAGGATTTTTAATAAGGTTGATTGTAAATGTTTGGAAATGGATAGAGGTAATGGTAGCACATTATTGTGAGTGTAATTAAGAGCAGCTGAATTGTGCGGATGATTGTGGTTGAAAGGGGAAGTTGAGGGTCATGTGTATCACTAGAAGGAAAACTAGAGGACTGTTTAAGAGTGAACCCTGTTGTGGATGATGCATGTAGTTAACAGTACAAATATAAGAATGTTCCTCCATGAACTGGAACAAATGTACATCACTGTTACAAGGTATTAATATTAGAGTGCTATATGGGAAAAATATACCTAATGCAAACTATGGACTAGAGTGAACAGTAATATTTTAATATTCTTCCATCAATTGTAACAGAGGTACCACATCAGTGCTAAGTGTCAATAATGGGGGGGGGTATAAGGTTACGGGGTTTTTCTTTTTGGAGCAATGAAAATGTTCTAAAGTTGTGATGATGAAAGCACAGCTCTGTGATTATGCTGAGAGCCATTGACTGTACACTTTGGATGGATTGTATGGTGTGTGAATAAAACTGCTTTTAAAAAAAATTCTAGGTTGCTGTGAGCCCCACCTTATGGAGGGAGAAGCACCGTGACTTTGGCAGGGTCGGCAGTGGCCCCTCTGCCCCTGTGCTCTGGGCTGCAGGCTGGAGGCAGCTGCGAGTCAGCGAGGGCAAGGCAGACTCCGCGTGGACCCCGCCTACCGGGTGCCCTTGCTGCCCTCCAGCCCTGCCCCTCCTGCCTGTTTCCCCGGGCCAGGGCTCTGGGCCCAGGGGAGGTTAATGGAAGCTGGAGGGAAGGAGCTGGGAGGGAACTTGCTGCTATGCTTCTCTCTTTCTTTTTCCTTTCTGCTGCCTCGGTCATTTTGTCCTCGTCTGTATATCAGGCTTGGGCTCAGGGCTCATAATTTCAAAGTCCTTTTCACTTTTCAAGGTCAGAATTTTATTGCTTTGGCCAAAGCCCACTTTAAAATTTACAGAGCAAAGAGAAGGTACAGCATGGTCGGTTAGAACCAGTTGCAGGGTTCAACACTGAACACGTGGTTCAGGTTTAATGGCTCTGCCTGAAATAACTTTCACTTGAGCTTCTGCAGCAGCCAGGACCGAAGTCAAAGGCCTCCCACAGGTCTGCTGGGGACTCGGGCCCTATTGCTGGATGGGGCCTGGCGCCGACAGAGCAGGGGCAATGGACGGGGCCAGTGAATTGCTGCTGGGGCCAGCCAGGGAGCAAACACCAGGAGGGCTTCCTGGATTTCTTCCTCCCGGCAGCAGAAAGCTGACGCTGAAGGCCCGAGGTTAGGGTCCCGCAGGCACAGCCCCTCCCCTCGTGGGGCCGCGGTGTGAGAGAATTCAGCAGGGCCTCCCCACCAGGCCCCTCCAGAGGCTGTGCCCGTCCCGTGCCCTCTGGGGCCCCTGGGTCGGGTGGAGGTGTTTGGACCATAAGGCGGTGCCCAGGGAGAGGGGACGGCAGGGGCAGGGCAGTGATGGGGAGTCATCTCCACCTGAGCCTGCCTTGACCCCGCAGGACGGGAGCCTTGCTGCGTGGGTGTGTGGGGCAGCGGGAGCCCGGCTGGGAGGGGAGGGAAAGGAGGCCAGGCGGCAGGTGGGCTGACGCGGACAGTGGTTCCCAGACTGTGGAGTGCGGCGGACTCTCCAGGGAGCTGGTTAAAACGCAGAGTCCCTGGCCGCTCCCCACCTGGCCTCATGGGCTGTGTGCGAATGAAAAGGGCCGGTGCATCTGGAGTGCGTAGAGCCAGCGGTGGCCCGCGGCTATGGCGGGTGGACGCTACCCGCTGCCAGGGCATCGCAGGACTCGAGTGGGGATTAAACGCGAGCCTGTGAAGGCTCAGCACAGGGTGGGCCCTCAGCCCAGGCGCACTGTTGCCATTAAGGTTGCATTTATTTACTGAGCACCTACTCTGTGCCAGGCACTGTTCCAGGAGCTTGATATACACCAGGAACAAAACAGACCGAGATCTGCGGGGGATGGGCCGCATGGGGCAAGGGCAATGGGAGTGGGTGGGATTGGAAACCAGTTACATGACTTTGCAGACCACGAGAAGGAGAGAGTGACTGAGGTCAAGTGCCCTGAGCCCCAAGGAGAACGCTGGTCTCTGGCGGATGTGTCCTGTGCCGGCTGCCAGCACCCAGCTCCAGCACCCAGCTCCAGCACCGACTGAGACCTGCCAGCAGGGGGCGCGAGGGGGCCCGGCGCCCAGCCAGCCTGCACAGGCCGCATCCTCAGAAGTAAATCCTGGTGACCTCACATTGCTTGGCAAGTGCTGCTCAAACAGAATTAGTGGAACCTTTTATCACCAGAGCAGGCGTCGCACGGTGGCCATCTGGGGCAGGTGACAATTATGATAACTAACTAGACCTTCCCCAGATTCCTGACGCCAGAGTCCATCAGCAGAGCCGCCTGCGAGGACCAGCGGGGTGGGCGATCGGTGTCCCCGGCCCCTCCTCGGCCAGTGCTCCCTGGGAGGGCCGGCCCCAGGGGGGCTCCCCCCAAACACCCCTGGTTGAAGGTTTCTGAAAGTTCAAAAAGGAGGCGAGTGGGAAGCGCTGGGCGCTCAGGTGACGGTCATCGGCCTGTGATGATGGCGATAACGGCAGCGACAGCGCTCCCTGCTTTGCACCCACTGGGTGCCGCCTGGGTTAAGCGCTACACACACAGGAGCTCACAATCCTGTGAGCAAAGGTGACACAGGCCCTGTCCCTCCCGGGGTGCTTTGCAGAGCGAGTGGCGACTGCTAACGAGGGACTGGTCAGAGCGTGATGGGTCACCTGGCTCATTGCACCCCCTCCCCGGGCTCCTGGGCAGGTGGGCGCCTCCTCTTCCTGCAGCCTCAGCTCACCTGCCTTCTCCTCTGAGGGCCCTTCCTCACACGTCTCTGAAGTTGCTGCCTGACTTGCAGCCACGACCTGTCTATCCTGTTCCATGTCCCTGTCTGTCCGTGAGTTTCTCCCCTTGTCCTGTCTAAGCCGTCTGCACGCCCATCACCACCGACATGTGTGGCCAGTGGTTCATGTGCCCTCATCTCTCCCCATCACGGGGGGCTCCCTGGGAGCAGGGGCTGCACCCCTTCTGTTCCCTGCTGTCTCCCAGGGCTGAGAGCAGGGCTGGCCCATAGCAGTTACTCATCAATTGCGTGTTGGATGGACGGAAGGACGGATGAGTGAGTGAATTAGTGGGATGTCATAGACTAGAGGATCGGGGCCGTGAATCTACATCTCCTCTGTGAGGGCTTTGCTAGGGAGGAGAGGGGGTGGTGGCAGCTCTCCTGGCGGAAACTTCTGTAATTCTCAGTCTCTTCGTGGGCCTAGTTGGGGGGTGGCAGGCATTTAGGGCCTGGGGACTCAGTCTGAGAGAGTCCTCTGGGCTGGAGAACAAAGCTCCCTGCAGGGAGGGTGGGTGAGGACTCAGGGAATATAAAATCCAGAGCTGTGTTCAGCCACCTGGCAGTGTGGGAGGAAGAGGAAGGAAGAGGCCCAAAACAGAGGAGCCCAGGGTCTCAGCTCTACCACCGGACAGCAGTGTGACCTTGGGCCTGTCACCTTCCCTCTCCTTTATGTGCAAAACAGCAGCCTGCTCCCGGGGCAGCTTTGAAGATGGAGGGAGGCCAGGGATGTGGCTGCGCTTTGAGCAAGTGCAAGTGACAGGGCTCGGGGAGGGGAAGGGGTTCACTTAACTTTCCCTAGTGTGCACGGGTTCTCCCACCGGTCCATCCCATCTGCCATCCGCCAGCAGGGCTCAGCCCCTGTGCAGGGCTCAATTAAGGTGCTCAGCCAACCATGTGGGTCTCCCAGAATCTGGCACTTGGCTGTTAACCATTCTGAGCCAGTGAGTCACTTAGTGGAGGATGTGGGCACATGGGGGAGTGAGGGGGCAGAGGCAACAGAAGCCAGAGTTCGGGATCCAACCTACTGCCAGTACCAGGGATTGGTACCTGGGTCAGTACCCTTTGGAAACCTCAGTTTATCTGAGGATCTTTTTATTTTTTTAAAGGTTTGTATTTATTTATTTATTTCTCCCCCCACTCGTTGTTTTGCATTTGCTGTCTCCTTTCTGTGTCTGTTCGTTGTGTGTTGGTCTTCTTTTTATGAGGCACCAGGAACTGAACCTGGGACCTCCCATGTGGTAGGTGGGCACCCAGTGGCTTGAGCCACTTCTGCTCCCACTTGTTGTGTCTCTCATTGTTGTTTCCTCATTGTGCCTCTTTGTTGGGCCATTTCATTGCATCATCTTGTTGCATCAGCTTGCCATGCCAGCCTGTTGCATCAGCTTGCTCATCTTCTTTAGGAGGCATTGGAAACTGAACCTGGGACATCCCATATGGTAGGCTGGTGCCCAACTGCTTGAGTCACATCTGCTTCCCAATCTGAGGATCTTTTGCACCTACTTTCCCCCACTTATTCAACCAACATTTATGAAGCACCTGCTCTGTGAAGGCACTGTACTGGCTGCTGTGCTGCCATAGGCAGTACAACACCTTCTCATTGCGCTTCTGGAGGTCAGAGTCTAGGAGGGACAGTTTTCAATAAAATAGTCCCCCAAATAGATAACTATCACTGGGGTAGGTACTATCAGGGGGAATTTGAGAGTCTGTGATGAGAGCAGATCACAGAGGGAGAGGCAGTCAGGAAAGAGGCCAGAGGAGAGAGAAGGGGCATTCCAGGCAGAGGGAACTGCATGTGCAAAGGCCCTGAGGTAGGACAGAACAGAGTGTGTTTGAGGGACTGAGTGTTGCCGGTGTGGCCCCTTCCAGTGATCTGATGATGATGATGATAAGGAAGAAGCCATTTATCTGTACCCAATTTGGATTACTATTTTAGGCATTTGCACCCACAGTCTTGAATATGCCAACCATTCATTGTACAGGTGGGGAAACAGGCTCAGAACGGTGAAGCCACTTCCCAAGGTCACCCATCTGGTGAGGGACAGAATAGGAACTGGAACCTGGGGCTGCTTGAGTTCACATGCCTGGCATAGCATGTTCCCTAAATACTGTTGGTCTAGGTCCTGGGGAAGGAGGTTGGCTCTGTCCCTGGAGGGGGAGGGGCTCTTAACATACCACCTGCTTCCAAATTTACTCACCACATGGTAGCTGCTGAAAGAAAGTCCTATGTCTGAGTGTTATTTTATCATCCTCATTACCATCAGCATCCCCTTTCACACCTGCAGCTGCCTTTCGAGGCAGAGCAGTGCAGGGATTAGGGATGGGCTCTGAGGTTGGTCTGCCTGCACATATCTCCCAGCTCTGCCTCTCCAAGCAGTTGAGAGTGACCTCAGACAAGTGCTTTCTCTCTGCACCTTGCCTTCCAGTCGTGGCATCTGCCCCAAGGGGATGTTGTGAAGGCAAGATGACATCATCCCTATAAAGTGCTCAGCCTGCACCTGGCACACAGTAGGTGCCCATTTTCTGGTTAGTATTATTATTTTTAAAATGTCTTCATCAGAAGCACAAGCCTCAGTAGGAACTGGTAATCATCCCCTGGTTGTGCAGCCTCGGGCGAGCTGCTTTCCCTGCTGTCCTGGCTCCCCATCTGAAGGGGGAGGGATGCAGCAGTCCCCATCCTAGGCTTCCCTGGCAGTCTCTGGAGCTGTGGCAGAGCCCAGGGCTCCTTCCCCAGCCTGGGACTCCCAGAGGAAGATGCAGTCACAGGAGTCACCAACCCAGAGGCTGCTGGGCTGGGCAGGAGGGGAAGCAGGTCAAGTCTGACTTGGAAACTCTCGTTTCAGTCCCCTTGTCCAAGGGGGTGAAACCCGCGCAGACCACCTTCCCCTCAGCATCCTCCCTGCCTCTCCGCTGCAGCCTCTTTCCTCAAATGCCCCCACAACATCAGGCCAGTGGAAGCCCAGCTGCTTCCCAGGCCGCTGCGTCAGCGGCGGGAGGGCCCTGGTGGTCTTCAGTCCTTGCTCCCCTCCTCCTTGCTCAAGCCTGGCTGCTCTGGCTGAATGGTGGTTGTGGGGGGCACCAGGAGAGAAGGGGAGACTTGGGAGGGGGGTAAATGAAGGGTCTGCATCCCTCAGCCCTCCCATCGGGCAGAGTGATTGAGGCATGGAAGTGGGACCAGGTAAGAGCTGGGGCAGGTGGAGACAGAGACAAAGTGAGTCCTAAAGAGCAAGAGGTAGGGAGTGCTGCCATGCCACCTCTTCCAGGAAGCCTTCCCTGCAAGTAGCTGCTCCCCAAGCCATTACTCCTCCTCTCTCTTAGGACCCTTCTGCGGTGCCTGTTGTTTCCAGCGGGCTGGGCCTGGCCGTGTCTCCCCAGCAGGGGGTGCTTGGAGATGGCAGGGACTGGGCTGTGTTCACCTCCATCATTGGGGGCCAGATTCTGACTGAGGCTGAGTGACCTGCCCAGGGTCACACAATGAGAAGAGCAGGACCAGGTTCCCTGTGTCGGCCTGACCGGAGGCCTGGCCATTAACAGTCTCTATAGCAACTACCAACGTCATTGCTTCTAGGGGGTGCGGGCTTCCGTTGTGGCTGAGAAGGAGCCATCTGGAACCATCAGAATTGCAGCATCTAGCTGTGCCCCATGTGACCCTCCCCCCATTCACCCCCAAACCCCCAGCCTAGGCCACCATCACATCTGTCCAGAGGAGTGCAGTGGCCTCCTCCCTGGCCTCCCTGCCTCCAGCCTCTCCTGGGCTATCTGAGTCTTTTTGAAGTGGAAAATGCTCTAAGACCTCCACCCCGTCCCCACCATCATGCTAAAGATAGAGTCCCCACACTTCAGTCTTGTATTCAAGATCTGGCTCCTGCTGACCTCTCTGGCCTTGTTGAGGCCTCACCTGTATACACCCCTATTATCCAGCCTCACTGAACACACCATTCCCCTCACAATCCTGGCCTTTGCACATTCTGTTCCCTCTACTGGGAATGCCTTTCCTTGCCTTCAATGATGAACAAATGCTTACTGATCCCTCAGAGCCCAGTTAGGTTTAAGATTCTCCCTGAAACCATCATGGACAGACCTAGGGCGGATCACCCCTCCCTGTTTCCTCCCCCTCCCCGTTTCTTGTTCCCCAGGCTGCTGGGGTGCCATCTTGTTTATGTGTTTCTGTGCATGTGGCCCTGTGAGAGCATGAGGAGTGTAAGGGCTGAGGCCTTGACCAGTTCATTGCTCCAGCTCCAGGGCTCAGCCAGGCATCAGGAAGGATTTGTCATTCATTCATTCATTCATTCATTCATTCATTCATTCATTCAGGTCTGTACTGAATACTCACTACTTTCAGGCCCATGCTAGGAGCTGGTGCTGCAGGTTGAACAAGTCAGACCAGGTTCCTTCCCTAAGGAGTCTACTAGGCAAACCCACAATTTTGTGTGAAATTAACTTGCATTAAGTGCTCTGGAGGAAAGGAAATGGCTTTGAGAGAGGCTTTTAGAAGGAGAAACTAATTCAGATTAGGGGAATTGAGGGTGGTGATCAGAGAAGAGTCTGAGGAGGTGACATCTAATTTGATGTCAGGAAGGGGGAGGGCCCTCCAGGTAGAGGGGCCAGGTGAGCAAAGGCCCTGAGGGAAGGAGCTGAGTGTCCCAGAGGCCACAGAGGCCACAGAGGCTGGTGGGGGTCAGGTTACCCGGTCCCCATGGGCCCTGGGAAAGGCTGGGGTTTGTTCTAAGAGCAGATGGAAGCATGGAAGGGTTTGAGCCAGGAAATGAGGGGCCAATATTTGGATTTTGAGACTAGATGCTGCTGATGGAAGGGGAATGGATGGGGCCGGGGCAGGTGTGGAAGTGGCGAGACCAGGGAGGAGGCCAGAAGAGGAGGGATGGCTTGGCTTGTGGCCAGGGTGGGGGAGATAGAGGGATGTGGGGGAGACGTGAGTTTAAATGTAGCTGTTTGAATCAATAAATGAATGCCCACATCAAAGAGAGGGCAATGGAGTTGATTGTGGAGGAAGGGGGGAGCTGTCCCCCAGGCCCCTTGTAGACCCTTGTCAGCCCAGGTTCTGGGATCATCGGGGGCCCCCACCCTCATGCCTGCAGAATCCCGGGTCCCAAGTGTGGTCCGGAAAATGTCAGACCCTGGATAATCCCCACGTCACCGTCACGTCCTGTCTCAGCCTTGGAGCGCCTGCCATGGTGAGGCTGGAGACAGAGTTGGAGAGGAGCCAGGCAGAGGACGAAAGGCTGGTGTTTCCCGCTGACTCTGCCCTGACTTTTCCCCTCAGACCCACCTCCCCACAGGAGGAAGGCTGCCAAGGGCAAAGGGTCAGATGACGACCTGTGGTGTCCCACAGGAGCCCCTGGCACCTCCCTGCTCCATGTGGTGGCCTCGGTGAGGACTGAATGGTGAGGACTGAACAGTTAGCATCTGTGACGCTCTGAAGAAGCCTCTGGAGCCTTCCCGCCCCTCCCTGCCCTGTGATTAATTCTTTGGTAAAGTGGTGTTTATGCTGGAAACTTAATCGTCATTTGTGAGGGTAAAGGAATTGGAAAATTGAAAGTGTCAGATATTGTGTTAGGGTGGGCGATGGAGTGGAATTGGGGGCTGCCTGCCCAACCTTCCCATTGGTGCTTTACAGCCCAAGAAATTAGCCAAATTAATTTCCACAACTGCAGGCTCTAGAACCCAGGGGATGGGCTGAGAAGGGTGGGGAAGGGGTACGGGGGAGAAACGGAGGAGAGAGGGCCCAGCACGGAGGCAGCATCAGGTGTCACCCAGGCCCCGCCCCGAGCCAGAGGAGGAGATGGACCCAGAGAGGGGCAGGGGCTGGTCGTGGATGACACGGGATGTTGTAGGCAAAGTGAGGAGGGGTCCTGGCCTCCCTCCTCCCACCACCAGGCCAGGGGAGGATAGGGATGGGGTCTGGGCGTCCGAGGGGAGGGAAGTCCTTGGAAAGTTCTGCCTCAGGGTCCACCCACCTGGGGAGGGCAGCGCCCCCAGCTGCCCCTCTGCCTCAGGGGCCACCTCACCAGCGGTCTCTGTTGGGCCGATGTGAGTCTGCGTCTCTGTGTTTGCGGGGACAGGGCCTCTTCAGCAGTGCCTGCTCTGTCCCGGGGGCTCCGGACTGTACTGAGAACTGGGACTCCCCTGTCAGATGACGTTTCTGTAGGCAAAGCTTCTCTCCCATCAGACCGGGGACTCCTTAAGGCAGGCCCCTGACTCTCTCCTCAGGCTGGCAGCTCCTCAGAGCAGGTCTTTGTCTCCTCCCTCAGACTGGGGTCTTGTGAAATCAGGACGTTCCATTCAAGCTATCCACCCCTCCCCTGACCTGAGGCCTCCCTGAAGGCAACAGACAAGCCTCCCCCATCGGGCAGCTGGAGTCTTCTGGAGTCCCAGAGCTCAGGCTGGCTCTGACCTCGTGGGAACGCGGGAGTGGGGAAGGGTGGCACGCGGGCTCTTACATCCCTTGGATACAAGGGAAAGTCTGTGAGGACCAAGGGGACAGGATCATGAGGACAGGTCCCCACTATATCCTCCAGCCTGGGAGGACAGGCACCAGCCACTCACCATCCTTAAAACCTCCTCATCCCCAGCAGCCATGGAACCGGGGGGAGCCCAGTGCTGGGGGCAGGAAGCCCGGGCTTTGGCCCAACTTCTCCCACCCTCCTCCCCTCTTCCTCCCTTCTTCCCTTCCTCTCTTCCTTCCTTTCCCCAACAAGTGTCTCCTGGGCACCTACTATGCGCCTGGTACCATTACTGGGTGCTGGGATGCAGCAGGGCACAACATGGACAAGGTCCTTTCCCCCACGGAGCTGGCATCCTTCTGCGTGGGGCAGACAATAAACATGCTAATGAGCAGTTAAGCAAGATAATTTCAGAAGGTGTTAAAACATGATGAGGTGGTCCAGAGTGCCTGGGTGGGCTTCTTTCTCCAGGGGGTCCGGGAAGGGCTCCTTCAGGAGGTGATTTTAAGCCGAGACCTGTGGAGTGAGAAGGACAAGGAGGCGTGGGAAGGACAGGCATGGGGACAGTGACTACAGAGAACACGCCCCCCTCCAGGAGGGATGGAAGAGCCGGGGGGCTGAGCGCTGGACCGGGGGAGCAGGACGAGATGAGGCTGTAGAAGTTGGTAGGAGCCATGTCAGAGGTTCATGCACAACCTCGTGGCCATGGTGAGGACACTGAAGTTATTCCGGGAGAAGCGGAAGTTCCTGGAGTTGTAAGCAGGAGAGCAATACAGCATGGTGCCCACTTGCTTCTGGGATGATGGAGGGGGCAGGGGGTCCAGGCAGGAGCCACCCCGATCTCCCCTCAAAGGCACAAACGCCCAGGCTGATTCTCGAATCTCATCCCATTCTCCCTCCTCCCTCCCTGTCAGTACATCTCTTAGATCTGTGTGTGTGTGTGTGTGTGTTTGTGTGTGTGTGTGAGGGGTCTCCCCTCCTCACCCCCATGTCTGTGGCCCAGGCATGTCCCATGCAAAGCAGACAGCTCTGAGTTCAAGGCTGAGGTCTGCCCTGTAATAGATGTGTGCCTCTTAGTGAGTAACTTGCCCTCTCTGAGCCTCAGTTTCCCAAAAATTGGGACGATTAATAGGGTAGTTTTGAGGGTTAAATGAGATGAAATATGTGCAGGGCTAAGCACAGTTCAATGTGAGGTCACTAGTGTTATATTATTATTTTATAACTAGGCCTTGTCACCCCCCACGCCCTCACTGCCCCAGCCTCCTCACTGGTCTCTCTGCCTCCAGACTCATCACCTCCAATCTCACTTCTAAGGGCAGCTCCCTAAAGCAAGTGTAGGGCATGTCACTCTCCTGTTCTAGAACTATCCATGGCTCCCTACTGCCTATGTAATAAAGGTCAACCTCCTCACCTTGGCGTTCGGAGTCACCATTTCCAGCCCCCTCTCTCATGCAGCAGCAAACTGGTCAGCTTGTTTTCCCTTAAACAAGTCTTTTAATTCCCCTTTCAGTGTGGTCTAAAAAACCCTCACTCGGAAGATAGCTGAATTGATTCTTAGTCCCTGTTTTGCTACTGATTAATAGTAGGACCATGGGGAAGTTTCTTGCCCTCTCTGGGCCTCAGTTTCCCCATCTGTAAAATGGGATGTGTGTGCTGAATTCCATCATCAATAGGCTCTTTCTAAAGCAAACATCCCCAGCCTCTTGGAGGCAGGCTGCTACCTCATTCTCAGATGCCCTGGCCTGCCCCATTGCTCCTCTCACCCTTACCCCTGACAGGTAGCCTGCAGTGGAAAAGGAACCAGCTGTGCTGGGAAGCTGTAGCTGCACAGCTGCAGGTCTGCTGGGTGCAGAGATGCAGCAGATGCATGTGAGGACATGGGGACCCAGCAGCCTCTGAAGTGGTGGGACTAGGGTCAGGGACAGGTGGGAGATGAGAATGAAAGTTGTTTCCAGGATTCTGGGTGTTGATCCTGGGAAGAGGTGAGCAGAACTCTGAGCACTGGTTGGGGACCTGGAGGGAGGTTAGTTAGTGGCAGCACTAAGGCCTTGGGAGAGGTCAGCTCAAGGTGAGCAGGGAGTGATGGGGTCAATGACATTTACTGAGCTTGTCCTG
This sequence comes from Tolypeutes matacus, assembly GCA_026826555.1. Classification (NCBI taxonomy): domain Eukaryota; kingdom Metazoa; phylum Chordata; class Mammalia; order Cingulata; family Chlamyphoridae; genus Tolypeutes; species Tolypeutes matacus. The sequence goes on from JAKSZT010053883.1 coordinate 23,035,832, forward strand.
AATAAGATGCTCACCAACATCACATCTCTTTTTTAAAAGTTCTAAGTGTCAGCTAATATGATTATAATTAATCTTCATAATTATCCCATCATCATAATAAAATAGCTCCCATTTATTGAGCCAGGCCCTGCTGTGACTTTTCTAAGTCTCCTAACTTAACTAGTTTTCATGTTGCCTTGACAAGGCAGCTATATTTTACTATGAGCGTCCCATTTTACGGACAAGAAAATTGGGTGGTTAAGCAATTTACTCAAGGTCAGGTAGCTCTTAAGTGCAAAGGTTGGGATTTGAACCCAGGCTGTCGGGCTTCCCTGTGCTTAACTCTGCATTGCAGTCTCCGTGTAGACTTCCGGCTGCCACCCTCAATTGACAGGTGAGGAGATGGAGGCTCAGAGGAGGGCAGCGACCTACCCACAGTGACCCAACTGGAAATCCTACAGTGATCTGCACCTGGGCTGGCTGCTGCCAGGCTTGTGCTCTCTCCTCTGCCCCAGCCCCTTCAGAGGGAGAGGGTGGCTCGAGGGATCATCCCAGGACCCCAAGTGGCCAGAAGAGGGACCCTGGGGAAGCAGCAGGGCTTTGTTCTCCAACAGAGTATCCTCATCCCGGCCCTACCACTCGGTGGTTGTGTGAGGCTGGACCAGTCACTTAACAGCTCTGAGCCTCAGTTTCCTCCTCTGCAAAATGGGACAGCCGGGTGCTTGTTAGGAGGATAGGAGCAAAGTGGGCACTTGCTCTGGCACATAGTCAGTGCTCAGTGATGGCTGTGCCCTTCCCACTGCCCCTTGGCTGAGGCTCTGGTGGGTCAATTGTCCCCTCCAGTGGGGTCCTGAGCTGTGGGATACTGGGAATAGGAGAGAATGCCGGGCTGGCCACTTCTTGGGCAGATGATGGATGGTCCCTTTGCAAGGGGCAGATTGGCCCCCAGCCAAGCTAAGCCTAATGCCCGGGTCCTGCCACCTTGGGTGGACAACTATAACTAGCCTTCCCTGAACGCTGCCCTGTGCTGGCACTGTGTGCACAGCCCCACCTCCTTGTGGGAGGACATGCCCAGTTTGAGAGGAGGAAAAAGAGGTTGGGAAAGCTGGAATCAACAAGTAGGAAGTGGGGGACCTGCTAGCCTCCAGGGCCCTGGCTGTTACCCCAGGGGTAGATTTGCACCTGTGCCCCGTCACCTACTCCCCAGTTACCTCATGCCATTATCTGTCACCTGGCCCCACCTCCATGCCCTGCCCCTGACAAGGTACTGTCTGCACCCAGCCACCTCCCAGTTCTTGCGATATGCCCAAGCACATGCATGCATGTGCACACACCCTCATGCACACCCACACACACTGATGTATGCTCACAAGCATGTGCTTACATGCACACACCCTCATGCACACTCACGCACACTCATATGTATACATGGGCCCTCAACTCCAGACATGTCCCCATTTCCCCATTCCCACCAGCCGCCCCAGACTCCTTCCTGCACGAGGGCCCTCTGGGGACTCCTTTTTCCACCTTTTGTTTCTGGGTATGTTATGAAACTCACCACCAGGTTTAAAGCTGAAGGGAAAGATAGGCAAAGAGGAGCCAAGTATCAATTTATTTATATGTGGCAGTAACCCAGTTTTTCAAGTGATAATTATAATAATTACAAATTCTGTTATTGTCTGTGGGGAGGAAGGTGCTGCCTGCACAGCTGGCTGTGTGGTGATGCAAGGGCAGAGAGTCCTGAAAATGATACAGCTCCAAACCTCCCCAGATCCCAAGGCATTTCTGCTGGGCATCCTGGAGCTAGAGGGCAGGGTGACAGCTCAGAAAGGGGAGGCTGAGGGTCATTCTTGCAGAGTGACACATGTCACCAGGTGACCCTCACCTGTCTGGTCTGAAAGCCCTTGGCTGGGTCCATGGAGACCAGAGGGACCAGCGAGGGCTCGGCCTCCACCCATGGGCCGATGCTGGCATGGGCATGAGTGTCCCCTGAGAGGAAGGTGACCTCACTGGCTGGGAGTCTGCAAATCCATGTGCCTGCTCTGGGGCCACCCCTCCCCGCCCGGCTCTGCCACTGACCTGCCAGGTAACTGTGTGAGACACTGGCCCACGCCTCATTGTCGAGGCTCTTGGCCACTTATGGACACCTTCCCAGCCACGTCCATCTGACAACCCACTTCGACAGATGCTCTGTAGACCAGGGCCCTCCTCGCCACTGCCCCCTCCGTGTCCTCCCTCAGTGCCCAGGACAGGGCCTGGCACTCAGGAGGCTCGGACGCAACATTAACTATTTATTTAAGGACTGGATGAGCGTGTGCATAATAGGCCAGTCCACCAGGAAGGCACTGTTATCCCCATTTAACAGAGGAGGAGACTGAGGCTCAGAGAGGTGAAGTGACATGCTCAGAATCCCACAGCTGGCAAGGGAGATGGAATTAGGAAGGGGAGGGTCAGTGTCAGGGCTGGGGAGCAGTGTGAATCCTGGGGGTGAGAGCAGAGCTGAAGGGGCCAGAATTCATGTGTATTTTGTCCATAAGTGACGTCTCCAGCCATCATCCTGGGAATCTCAAGCCAGCAGGTGCGAGGCCCCAGTGATGGAGGCCTTGGGGGAGAAGGGGGAGGAGGGAGGGAGGGAGGTGCCTCATTTGCATAAAGACCCCGCCTCCTCCAATCAGTGGGGCTCTCAGGGTGGGCACCCAGGCCTGGCTGGGCACCAGGAGCTGGAAGCAGAGGCAGGTGGAGCCCCACCCAGGTCAGGGGCCAGGACCCTCCCTCTGTGCTCACTATGGCCCTTCCCAACTGGCTTTTCCCTCCCTGAGCTCCTCCAGTTCTCCCAGCAGCCCCACATTAGGGCAGGAAAAATCATCTCCATTTTGCAGATGAAGCAACTGAGGCTCAGAGAGGCCATGTGTCTTACCCAAGGTCATACAGCAAGTCAGCAACAGAGCCAGAGCTGACACCCAGGCCCCTGCCTCCCAGTCCAGGGTTCTGAGTCTGCTCCTCTGGCTTCCTCCCAGCTGCCCTGGCCCAAGGCCCCTGCAGGGCACCCACCCCAGGCCTGGCCTCTGTTACCACCAGCCCCCACTTCCCCACCAAGTGCCCCTCCCCCCACCCCGGGCCTAGCTCAGAGGTGCTGACTACTCCCAAGCCTCTTCTCCAGCCTCCAGCCCTGAGCCCCAGACCCTTTGTTCCAGCTGCCCCCAGACCCCGAGTCAGGGAGACACAGGATGTCAGGGCTGGCAGGGACCCCAGGAAGCATCTGGTCCCCCAGGGAACCAGTGGGAGCAATGGTCCCTCAGTGGCCACACTGTGCCCCTGGCCTCCAGCCCAGGAGCCCCCAGGGCCCGACTTGAGGGGCTGCTCCTCTCCCTGCATTTCTCCTGCTGGTTCCTGCCTTACTCACCCCCCAGCAGATTCTGTAAATCCATGTCTAAGGTTTGATTTACAAACTTCCAGGGGAAGGGAGCAGCTGTCTGCCCCTGCAATTACCAAGAGGCCTCAGTGATTTACTCTGCTGGGAAACATTTGTTTTTCTGGAGGGATTGCCTGGGCCCCTCCTTGTGGAAAGCTTGATTTACTGAGGCTTCCCTTTCCCAGGGAGCCTGGTGGGGGCAACAGAGGTGGAGGGAGCCATGGGGACCTCCACATGGTGAAGGGCACAGCTAGACAGTGTGGCTGGGAGGAAGAAGGTGGACTTAGGTGTCACCAGAGGCTGGGAGTGCATCCCTGCTCCTCCACGGCCAAGCTGTGTGACCTTGGGCAGGTCACTTAACCTCTCTGGGGCTCGGTTTCCTCATCAGCAAAATGGGAGTGATCACAAGGGATTAGTGACAACATCTAGCTTCTAAGGCAATAGGTGTGGACACGGGGCTGCATAGAAATGCCCGGCACACAGTAGGTGCTCAGGACATTTGCGTTCTCCGTTAGCCCATTCGAATTCTCCCTTTCCTTGTCCAAGTCACCTCCTCCATGTCTCCCCCCTAGATTTCCTCCATGCTTCCATCTCTGCATAGGCCCCTCCACCCTCAGGGAATCCAGACCCTGTCAGTCTCCCAGGTTCAGCCTCCACTGGAGCTGGGGGGAAAGAGAACATGGAGGCTCCATTGGCAGGAACAGGTTGGCCCAGCTACTGTGTGCCCAGGAAACCAGGCATAGACGGTGGTCCCTAAGCCCAGGGACTGTTAGGGTGCGGCTGCTTCCTGCTCAGGAGGGAAGGAACCTCTCCTCTAGAAAGGGCCCCAGGCAGAGCAAGGGGTCTGTGGGGCCCAAAGTTCTGCTGCAATCTGAGGGTTCAGCAGGATTCTCCAACGTGTCTAATTTCTATAAGGAACGGGTGACTGATGGGATGCTTTTCTCATTAGCACAGAGGACCAAGTGGATGGGGTAGGGAGGGACTGGGGCCAGATTCCTGCGGAGAATGAGTGGGAGGTCAGCTTTACTCCCTCTGAAGTGATCTCCAAGTTACTTGGGCCCCATTCTTTTTTTTTTTTTTTTTTGAGTTACTGGGGCCAGGGATTGAACCCCAGACCTCATATGTGGGAAGCTGGCGCTCAACCACTGAGCCACGTCGGCTCCCCCAAATTTGTCCTCCTGTTTGTTTGCTCGTTGTTTGTGTTTTTGTTTTTAAGAGGCACCGGGGACCAAACCTGGGACCTCCCATATGGGAAGTAGGTGCTCAACTGCTTGAGCCACCTCCACTCCCCTGGGCCCCATTCTTTTTTTTTTTTTTTAAATTTATTTATTCATTTATCCCCCCCTTGCTGCTTGCGCTCACTGGGTCAGCTAACCACGCCGTGCAGGTGGGCTTGCCTTCACCAGGAAGCCCCGGGAACCGAACCCGGGGCCTCCCATATGGTAAACGGGAGCCCCACTGATTGAGCCACAGCCGCTTCCTGGGCCCCATTCTTAAAGTCGCTCTTGTAGCCCAGCAGGGTTCAGTGTGGGAGATTCTGGAGTCAGAATGACCAGAACCCAGTGAGGCCATGTGAGACCCGGGGCTGGCCCTGGGGAACCCTGGCTGCTCCTCTGTCTCCTGAGCCTCAGTCTTCTCATCTGTGAAGCAGGTGTGCCGATTCCCCTCCCTTGGTCATTGTGCAAGTTTAGTGACGTGTCGGGAGGAAAGTCCCTGCCTGGTGCCTGATGCACAATAGGTCCTCCCCAAAGGGTAGCTGTGATAGTGTGGATATGCATCCCAGCTCCACGAGAGGTAGAGGTGGGAGCCCGGCTGCTGGATGCCGCCCTGCTCGGCCCGTACTGGGTCTGTGACTTGAGGAAGAGACCTAACCTTTCTGTGCCTATAAAATGAGGTAATAATAGCACCTCCTCATAGGGCCATTGAGAGGATTAAATGAGATGATACGGTGAAGTGTTTAGTCTGAGCCGGGCACAAAACTCTTTTGACAATGATCATTGTCCTGCCTTTTCTCTTAATGGCCACCCTAGATCTCTGCAGGGCTCCTTTGCGTCCCAGTTGGTCTGTTAAAGACATCGTGGTTTCCTCTGGGGTCTGCTTTGTCTTCCTCCACTCCCCCCACCCCTGTCCACACACCTTTTCCAACCCCGTGACTCAGGAGGGTCCAGGGCCATCTCAGGTTCATTCCTATGGACATAGCTCAAGGAGGCCCCTCCCTGCCCAGGGCCGAGCCCCAGCCTCAAAACAATGTGGGTATGGGGTGGGGGTTTGGGGGTGGGGGCACTTCTCCCCTCCACCTCTCCCCAAGCTGCCACATTTTTCCAAGGAACTTGGACTCCAACAGCCAAATGTGCCAATCCGTTGAGGGAGAGGGGACACACATGTTTATGATTTTATTAAAAATTTGAACTAGTTGTTAATATTTAATAATCTGAAGATTTCATGCAAAACCCAGACTTCTTTTACAAATCAGAAGTGCAGACACCCCAGGCCAACATTCTCATAGCAATTGTATGCCGGAAGTGAGTTGGAGTATCGATGGGACCCACCAACCTAAGTGAGTCACTTGTTACCTACTTGGCTGCTGCCGACATTTGAGCTTGTGTCCTGGCCCCACAGACCCCAGCCTGCTCTCTGCAGAGGCCAGATATGGCCGGGGCTTGTCTCCCTCTCTACACTGCAATGTCAGTTCTCCTGGGCAGGAATATGCTTCTCCCTCATCCACTGCTGTATCCCCAGTACCCAGAACAGTGCCTGGCACGTAGCAGGTGCTCATTAAGCATGGGTTGCAGGTTGAATTTGTTTTAGAGGCTGAGCCAGGGCTCAGGCCCACATCTCCCAATTCCCAAGCCTGGAGCTGGCCCCGGCCCCAGCTGATTTCCCCATTACTCTCAGATCCCACAGCAGCCTTCTCAACCCACAAATGCCCTCCTCCCCATTCAGATACTCACCTGGCACCTCAATCAACTCAGGTGCTTTTAAAGCCCATTCCAAGTGAATCCTGGGAAAGAAAGTAAGACTTCTTCAGAACCATCACTTTTTACCAGGACATGCTGAGTGTGAGGATGTTCTTTCATGGTTTTTTAAAACATTAATTAAAAAAAAAAAAAAAAAAAGTAAGACCTCATGTGCCCTGAGATATCTTGCTTTTTAAGCTGCTGCAATGAAATATAATTGACATACTATAAACTACATATATATAAAATCTTCATTTTGATAAGTTTTGACGTGTACATACATCATCATCCCAGTCAAGACAATGAACTCATCCATCACCCTTAAAGTTTTCTTGTGCTCCCTTGCAATCCTTCCCTCACCTTCCCACTTCTCTTCACAATCCCTGCCCTGTCCACAAGCAGATGCTGATCTGCTTGCTGTCACTAAAGAGTAGTTTGCATCCCCTAGACTTTTATAAAATGGAATCATATAGTATGTCCTTGTTTTTGCTTGGATTCTTTCACTCAGCATGATTATTTTAAGATCATACACTTTGCTGCATGTAGCAATAGTCCATTCCTTTCATTGCTAAGGAGGAGGCTATCATATGGCTACACAGAAATTTGTTAATCCACTCACTTCTTGTTGGGCATTTGGATTGTGTCCAGTTTTTGAATATTCCAGATAAATCTGCTATGAGCTGTCACGTACAAGTCTTTGTGTGGACATACGTTTTTACTTCTCTTGGTAAATACCTAGCAGTGGAATGGCTGGGTCGTATAGTAGGTGTATGTTTCACATTTTAAGAAACTGCCAAATTGTTTTCCGAGCATTCACACCGTTTTACGTTCCACCAGCAGGGCCTGAGCGTTCCAGTTCCTCCACGCTTGCCTACACTCGTTGGGGCAGTCTTTTAGATTCAGCCATTCTGACAGTGTGTAATGACACCTTATTGAGGTTTTGATTTGCATTTCCCGTATCCCTCATGACTGATGATATTGAACATTTTTTTCGTGTGTGTATAGGCAGGCCTTTTGTATATTTTCTTTAGAGAAATGTTGTGGTGGTTTGGAGCTGTATATACCCCTAGAAAAACATGCTCTTAAACTTAATCCATTCCTCTGGGTGTGAACCTATTGTAAGTAGGACTTTTTGATGAGGTAACTTCAGCTGAGGTATGGCCCAGCCCATTCAGGATGTATCTTAATCCTATTCCTGGAGTCCTTTGTAAGAGGATGAAATTCAGACACACTGAGAGAAAACCATGGGAAACAAAAAGAGAACAGAGAGGCCAAGAAAGGCTGCTTTTGTACCTTATCATAGGATAGAGGAACCAAGGATCACTGGCAGCCAGCCCCAGAATGCCAGTCTTCAGGGAGAAAGCATTACCCTGATGACACCTTGATTTTGGACTTCTCCTAGCCTCAAAACTGTGAGCTAATAAATTCACATTGTTTAAACCAACCCATTGCATGGTATTTGCTTTGGCAGCCAAAGAAACTTATGTCTATTCAAATATTTTGCCCATTTAAATATGAGGTTGTCTTTTTATTATTGAGTGGAAAGAGATCTTTATATATTCTGGATACAAATATTTTACCAGAGATACGATTTGCAAATATTTTCTCCTAGGGTGTGCCTTGTCTTTTTAATTCTCTAATCAGAGTCTTTTGAAGAGCAGGTTTTTAATTTTGAGGAAGTCCAATTTACCAATTAGGTGTTTTTTTTTTTTTATGGACCATTCTTTTGGCATTACATTTAAGAAATCTTTGCCTAACCCAAGATCACAAAAGTTTTTTTCCCTATATTTTTGATAAATAACTTTATTTATTTATTTATTTCCCCCTCACACCCTCATTTTGCACTCGCTATCTGCCCTCTGTGTGTTCTTCTGTGTCTGCTTGTCTTCTCTTTAGGCAGCACCGGGAACCAATCCTGGGACCTTCTGGAGTGGAGAGAGGCTGCTCAATCTCTTGTGCCACCTCAGCTTTCTGTTCTGCTCTGTCTCTTATTGTCTTTCTTCTGTGTCTCTTTTGGTTGCATCATCTTGCTGTGCCAGTTCTCCATGTGGGCCAGCACTCTGCTCGGGCCAGCTTGCTTTTCACCAGGAGGTCCCAGGAATCGAACCCTAGACCTCCTATATGGTAGAGGGGAGCCCAATTGCTTGAGCCACATCCGCTTCCCTATCTTTTCTTATAAAAGTTTTATATATTTCGTGTCTAAGTCTATGATACATTTTGAGTTAATTTTTGTATGTGGAATGAGGTATGGCTCAAAGTTCTTTTTTTTTTTTTTTTTGCATATGGATATTGAGTTGTTCCAGCACCACTTGATAAAAAGACGGTCTCTTATCCACTGAATTGTCTTTGCACCTTTGTCAAAAATCAATCATCCATATATGTGTGGCTCTGTTTCTGGACTCTATATTCTGTTGTGTTGATCTATCTGTCTTTCTTTATGCCAATATCACATCGTCTTACTTACTGTTATCTTATAGTACGCCTTGCAATCATGTAGTATTAGTCCTCTACCTTTGTTCTCTTTTAAGGTTGTTTTGGCTATTTTAGGTCCTTTGTGTTTCCATATTAATTTTAGAATCAATTTGTCAATTTCTACCAAAAAAAGCCTGTACTTTTCTTCTTGATTATTGTGCTTTAGTTTTTTGAGCTCCTTTGATCTGTGAAATTATAGTTTTCATCAAATTTGGAAAAAAAATCAGGCATTATTTCTTCAAATATTTTACTGACAACCTCTCAACCCCCCATTCAAGGAATCCAATTACATGTACATTGAATAGTTTGAATTGTCCCATAGCTTACTATGCTCTGTTCCATTTTTAAAAGTCTCTTTTATATCTGTGTTTCAGCTTGAATAATTTCTATTGCTATATTGTCAAGTTCACTAATCTTTTCTTTTCCATTTTCTAAGTCTGCTGTTAAACGTATCCAGTGCATTTTTTATCTGGTAGTTTTCACCTCTCAGTGTTTGATTTAGGTCTTTTGAAAAAATATCTTCCAGGTCTGTACTTAACTTTTTGAATGTATGGAATAGAATTTTAATGTCACTATCTGCTAATTCTAACATCTGTGTCAGTTCTGGATCAGTTTTAAATTGATTCATTTGTCTGTTCATTATGGGCTGTATTTTCTTTCTTCTTTGCATGCTTGATAATTTTTAACTAGATAACAGGTACTGTGAATTTTACCTTGGTGGATGCTGGAATTTTAAAATCTTTATAAAATTTCTTGAGCTATTTTCTGGATGTTAAGTTACTTGTTAACAGTTTGATCCTTTCAGGTCTTACTTTTAAGGTATGATATAGGTGGAACTGAAATAGTGATCAGTCCAGTTTATTTCCTACTATCTAGGCAAGAGCCTTATGTGGAGTTAACTCAATTCCTGGTGAGCTGTGAGGTTTTCCAGTCTGGCTGGTGTGAATGGGCACTACTCCCAGTCTGTGTGAGTGTGGGACCCCATTAGCTCTAGTCCTATCAGGTATTTGTTTCCCCAGAGTCCCATGGTTTCCTCACAGGCATGCACTCATCAGTACCTAGCTGTGCACTTGAGAGGGGCCCTCTGCAGATCTTCAGAGTTCTCTCTCTTTTCATTTCTTTCCTCTTGACACTCTGTCCTATGGACTCTGGCTGTCTTGTTCTTTCTGTTTTCTCAGCTCTGTCTCTTTAACTCAGGGAAACTGCTGGGCTCCACCTGACTTCCCCCTCCCTGTACCATGGCTTGGAAATTTTCTCAAGACAGAAAGCTGGGAGAATTGTTGGGATCATCATTTTTGTCCCATCTCCAAGGATCACTGTCCCCTATTACCTAATGTTTAGTATCTTGAAACCATTGTATCATATATTTTGTGCAATTTTTCGGTTGTTTCAGGTAGGAGGTTAAAACTGATCTTCATTATTCCATCTTTGCCAGGAGAGGAAGTAATAAGAATGCAGTGTCTAAGGTGTGTAGATCTGAGTTCAAATTCTTGATCTAACACATTTTAGTTAATGGCCTTGGTGTTGGCATTTTACTTCTCTGAACCCCAGTTTCCTTATCCATAAAAGAGGAATGATAACAACTACCCCCATCCTAAGATGTTATGAGGATTGAATAAAATAATCTGTGAAATCAATGACCCCGGAGCCCCATATACAATAAGTTCTCAATAGATGGTGGCTGCTACTATTCACTATCAGTGACTGAGGAAATATATAAAGGGTGAAAGCTATCAGGAATTCAGAAGGGCTTTTCAATGAATTTCTCTGTCACCATAACCACAGTAGCAAATAAATATAATAAAATAGTGGACTTTTATGTGCCAAGCCAATTATTCCACCTTTGGGCAGTGCTTGGTACTGCTAAGTGGGGGGGGGGAACCAAGGGATGAATCCGTGGACTCCCTGTAAGAACTGCTTCTGGAATTTAATAACCATCACTCTGACGTGGCTCTAGTCGAAGCCAATGGAGATTTCTGACATGCCGTGTTGCAGTAATGGGAGCAGCCTGGGTCCAGCTTCAACCTCCACCCCTACCCTGCCCCTAGCCCATGGCAATCCAGGCCTTTCCTGGGCCCAGTTGGGCCTTCCTCCCCTTGCCCACCACCAAACTCCAAGCACTCAAGGTTGAAGTTTGTGATTGTTTTTCTTCTCAATAGTCCATAATCGTCTCAGGGGATGGTCCAAGATGACAGTTGTAATAAAACTGGTTCATTACATTCCTCTACACAGAGCTGTTTAATGAACGCATGGCCTGCTGGCCCTCCAAGTGCATCCCACAGTATCATCTGATTAGCTGGCGGGGTGAGGGGCCGAGGGTGGGGACAGGGAGGAGACAGGATGGAAGAGAGGCAGAGAGAGGGGAGAGCATGAGGGTGAGGGCTTCAGGGGGAGCAGAGAGGATGTGGGAGGGAGGGAAGGAGATGAGGGTGAGGGAAGGAAAGAGGGAGCGAGTAAGTAAGGGAGAAAGAGGAGAGATGGGGCCTGAATTTGGGTTTGACTCTCCTAAGCCCCCTTGCAGGGAGGACAGCACTGGGCCAGCCTCATTATTCCTGTTGGAAAAGTGAAGACACCGAGTCCTTCTATGTACCACACACAGTGCCGGGGGCTGGAGGAGACAACAATGGAAAGACAGACAGGGTCCTGTCTCCATGGGGTGCCCAGCCTGGAGGAGAAGACAGGCACTCAATAACTCATCACAGCAACCATGCATGTAAGTACAAGGAAGCTTGTGGCGATGATATGATCAAGGCCGACAGCAGGGCTGCTCAGAGGGCGGGCTCGGAAGAGTGACTGCCTAGATTTGAACCCCAGCCCTGCTACATTCCGACTTCCTGAACCTGAGCAACTTACTTAACTTTTTTGAGCCTCAGTTTCCTTGTTTCCATAAGCACCTACCTCATAAGGAAGTTGGAAGGATTAAATTAGTTAATAAGTAATTAACTAATTACTTAGAAGAGAGCCTTGTACATAGTAAGCACTCAATAAACTCCAGGTTTGATTATAAAAGAGCTAAAAAGATAAAGCAAAAGGATTAGAGGGCTGTGGCTTAGCTCAGGGGTCAGGACACCCTTATCTGGGTGCACCCCTTAATCTGAGACCTGAAAGAGAATCCACATATCAAGAAGAGGAGAGGCAGAGTGTATAGTGGGCATCTGTTTATTGATTTATTTGCCTGTCCAGAGTCCATCCATCTTCTTTGCAAACAACTCCAATCCACTGTCAGTCTACCCAGTGGGGCTGACTCCATCCCCTGGTCATTCAGTTAATTTCACCTTGTGGCTGCAGTAATTGTTTCAGGAATGGGCAGATGACCCAAGCCAGGCCATTGAGAAGTGAGAATCATACCAGGGACTTTTGCTGAAGTTATCAGGAAAGAGATGCTAAGCCAATGTGATGTAAGCTTGATGCGAACAGTGCCCATATCCTACCTAGAGCAGAGACTGTGAATGATGCTAATGCAGAAGAGAGGAAATGACAGTGTCCTGCTGATATCATTTGAGTCCTAGATCCAGCTATTCCTGAAGACCTTAACCCCTGAATTTGTAAGATAAATTTATCAATTTATCTCCTTTTAAAATTAGTTTGTTTGAACCAAGTTAATTTATGTTTTGCCAGTTTCAACTGAAAGAATCCTATATGATATTGCACATTCCTGGCAAAAGAAACAGCATGTGATTTGTCTCTGGGGAGATTTGTGGTCTATTCAAGAAACCAAATGAATGCCAATTAAGCTGAAGTGAGATATGTGAGGGGACAGCCATGATTGTCTGCATATCATTGCTCAGGGACCAAGAAGCCTGAGCTTGCTTTGGGGAAGGTGCAAAGGAATAATGCAGGGGCTAAAAATAATGACTTTGACAAAGATATATAATACTTTACAATGGGAAAACCCTGTTCCAATGACTTCACTTCTCATTATGCCTTCCTAATGGAAAGCCCCAAATCAAAGACCCAGGACCAATTATGGCTGGAAAGTTATGGAACACAAATGCCATTTAGTCCAATATCATTAATTTATCTTAAATAATTGACTAAATGATAAAAAATACAGTCTCATGATAAAATATCTAATAATATGGATGAAGCAAATGGCCTCATTTTACAGAATGGGAATGGGGTCCAAGAACCCCCATCTTATATAGAAAGATCTTGGGAAAATAACAACAATAATAGCTCACATATTCTTTTAGCACTAATCTATGTGACAGCCACTATGCTAAGCCCTTTTTATTTAGTCCTCACCATAACCCTGTGAGGTAGGTACCATTATTAGATTTATTTGACAGACAAGGCAGTCACAGCATAGAGAGATTAAGAACTTTGCCCCAGGTTATATAATTAATAAGTGGTGGAGCCAGGATTTGAATTCAGGCAGTCTGGCTCCAGAGCCCAGGCCTTTGCTCCTGATCACAATGCACTATTTGCAAAAGCAAATTCTCATTGCCAACCAGATGATTCCAATCAGAAGCCAAAGAGAAGAGTGACTCCAGGAGTCTGATGAGAAAAGACTCCTGGCCATCCTGTGAGATCTCCATGGTGATGAAGCCGATTGGAACCGCTGATACAGGACCCTTCTGTTCAACCTCCTGACCATCTCTTTCTTCCTTCCCCCACCTTCCAGTTCAAAGTACTCTTGATAATACCTATACCTATGCATCTAACTTGACATTCATTCACTTTTCCTATGAATTTCCCCAGCTGTGCTTTGAATAGCAGCCCTGTTCCCAGACCACACCCTTATTTGCCTTTTCTCTTGATCAAATCTGTTTATCTTTGGACATATATATATATATATATATATATATATATATATATGGTACATTAGGTAAGGCCTAAACATTCTAGGATGGTGTACAAGCAATCCTTAGTTCAGGGATTAAGTAATCTATACTTTCAACCCTGCAGGATCTCCTGAAACATCATCTCTTGCCTGTATGTTTACCGTCTACCTGTGGTCTCTGAACACAGAATGCATCTCCTACCTCTGGGCCTTTTCATATACTTTTCTATGACTGGCATAGCCTCCCACATGCCCACTTCACTTGGGTACACATAACTGTACCTTGAGGTGGCTCAAGGGCCACCTCCTCCAGGAAACCTACTGTCATTCCTACCACCATCACCACCACTCTCAGACTGAGTAGTTTCCCCTAAACTCTTGAGGCTTTCAAGGGTGAAACTAAACAATGGGGATATTATAAAGTCACGAGATATGGTCACACTTCATGCTGATACTATAGTTCTCCAGAGATAGCTGGGGACAGGAAAGAAGCCTTAGGTCTGGAATAAGGAGAGCTGGGATCTTGTCTGGGATTTCCCAATACACTGTGATCAGGTGAAAAATGTATTCTCTCTGGACTTCAGCCATTCTCTCTGGAATATGAGAGGTTCAGACTGGATGGTCTAATAATTTACTCTTTCCACAAACATGCCTTATGTGTCTACCATGATCAAGGAAATGGGTGAGGCCCAAGAAGGAATGGGATAAGCATGCAGAGGGAAATCAGACTTGAGTGGCAGGAGATGACAAGCATGGACATCACAGCACTCAAGGAAGGGCTATATAACACAGAGAAAAGAGAGTCCTGCCAGAGCTGAGAGCATCTGGGAGGCTTCCTGAAAGCAATAGCATTTGAGTGGGGCCCTAAGGATTTAGGATGTTATAGGAGGAAGTGAGAGTTTCAGAGAGAACCAAAGTTCTAGGTTCTAGTGTTTAAGGGTCCATGATTCTGGGCTTTGGGTTCTATAATTTTGGGGTCAGTTTCTTTTATTCTCTGTCCTAGGTTCCACGGCTCTGAATTCTGTGACTCTGGGTTCTGCATTCTGGTTTGGGATTCTGTGATTTTGGGGTCTCTAAAAGAGAATTAGAATTTACCTCTAAGTTCTGTGGTTATAAATTTTATAACTTATAGTGCTGAGGTCTAGGAGCCTATATTCTTTATTATGGATTCTGGTTTTGAGTACTGTGTCCTGTTTATTCCTCTTCAAACTCAAAGACAGATGTTGGAGAAGAGAAGCAGATCCCCACAATCTCCCAGCTCCTCTGTAGAATATTGTTTCTGTTTTTCCCCTGCTACCAATTAACTCCTTCTTCCCCTCTCCTCATACCCTTTTATTCAGTCCCCCTCCTAGTTTCTCTGCCCTTAATTTGAGGGGCATGCAGTTTGGGGGACAAGCTGAAAAAGGGTGTGGGTAGAAGGCCCCTCTGTCTAACTCAGCAGGGCTGAAATCTCCTAGCCCACCCAGCCCCAGGTGATGAGTGGCCTGGCCAAGGAACTGCTCTTAATAAACAGGTCCTATACCCTGAAATAACCCAAGGACTTATTTGTTGGTGAAGGAGAAGGAGGGAACGTGAGTTAAATGCACTCCCCAGTGCCAGAGAATCATCCCTTTGGGTTAAGCAGAGCCCTGCCCCAGGGTCAACCTCAGGCTGCTTTTCCAAGCTTCTCACAATGAAGTCCCCTGATAGTCTCACCTACCTACAGCATTCCACCTGAACCAAACCTGAAAGGGGCAGGAAGCAGAGAAGTTACTGCAACTCCTCCCCCAACACACACACACACACACACACGCACACACACACACGCATACACAAGTGCGCGTGCAGGACATGCAACCATACTGCCGACTCACAAGAATCCTGGATTCTCTTGAGGGAGTGTTTGTTGGAATAGAATAAAAGGAGCCTTCAAAGCACAAGGACAGACATGTGCCCCTGTGGCAGGATATGGGGGTGTGTGAGCATAACCGGCTGCTGTGAAATGGCCTGAAGGTGGGACTGTGGCCATCCCTAGGGTGACAGTGGTGGTCTCGAGCAGCATGTGGCTCTTCCAGAGCATTTGGGGACAGTCTCAGCCTTGCCCATGCTGGTTGGAGAATGACACTCTGTCCAAGCTGGTGCCCCCAGCTAAGGGCACTCTCGAGCAGTGAAGGGGGACAGGGAGCCCACTTTTCTGGATGGAACAAAAATATTAAACTCTTTGCAGGGAGGTAATTTTTCCTAATCACTCACCCCAAGGCACAGATCTCCACAACTTGATTACCTTTAATTAGATTAATCAGATGAAGAGTGATTTCTTTTCTCGGAGAATATGAACCGCTTCCCAGACAGATCCAGTGTCCCAGAGCCCAGAGTGGGGCCTGCCCAGATGAGTCATCTGTCCCCTGAGAGGCGAAGGAATTTGCCCAGGGCCACACCACAAGCAAGTTGAACCCAGGTCTGTCGGATCCTGAAACCCAAACTCCTGCTCATCACTTGTTGTCAGGAGAGCACCAGGGAGCATGGTTTCGCCTTGGCCACCGTCCCCTCCTCCCGCCAGGCCATGGGATCAGGGCCTGGACTCTCCCCAGGGCCTCTGCAGAGCTGTCAGGGTGCAGAGGGGCCTGAGGAGCTGGGTCAGGGTGCAGGTCCCCCATGGAGCAGTGGGTTGCCCTCCCGGACAAACCCTCCCTCAAGTCTCTCTCTCTCATTGCAGATCCTCTGCATGTTCTAAGTCATGGAGTCATTTCTCTATACACAGGGATGGGGGATGTTTCCAGGAAAACGGAGTGGGCAAAATCCCAGGGCACCTTAGAGAGTTGCTGGCCAAGAAATTGAGAGAGACCTTGGGAGGGCCCAGCCCCCGGCCCTTGGTCCCGACTCATCCCTGGCATCTTAAAGGATGGAGGTCACTCTCAGAGCCATGGTGGGCTCTGCCCTCTGCCTCAGCAGGCTGCCCCCACTGGGGCTGCCTACTTGGCCCCACCTGCAGGCTCAGTCCTGACCGGTACCAGTGAGGGTGGGGGCTCCCATTTCACCCCCCGAAGCTTCAGTCTCAGGGCCAGGGACCTTACACACGTTTTCATGAACCTGTCCTTCCAGATCTCCCTGCGCCCGGCACCTACTCCCTGAATCTCCAGCCTGTATGGACCTGCTGAGACCTTCACCCACACACTCTGGCCGGGCCCCACTATCTCGAGACCACTACCCTCACCCTTGGGGACAGCCACAGTGCCACCTTCAGCCTCTCTCACATACCTAGTCACACTCATACACACATACCCTGAGACAAATGCACATGCCTGTCCTTGTGACCTTCACACTTATCACTATGTGACCTTCACACACACAAGCCTAATAAAACCTGTATACACACCTACAGGGCAGCCACACACATACCTACCACAGGTACACACACACACACGCACACACCCCAGCTCACACACATGCACTGACAGTCAGGAGTCCTGGTGCTAGTCCCAGTTCTGACCAGATGTGGAAACCTTTGGCACCTTCTCAGAGCCTCAGTTTCCCCATCTGTAACATCATGATTAGACTCAGTTTTTGGGGGGGACATTTCTGACTGTAATATCTTGGGATTTAGTTTTCTCCCTCTCTTCTCTTTGCCTCTCACTCTTTCAACTTGAAGCTGACTCAGGGGCAGTCCAGGGTGGGGTCACAAGTCAATACTCATAATCATCCTCCATTGGCAAAATGGGCAATCACCCATCAGCCCCAGGATGGACCTAGGGCCCGGAAGAGCAGAGAGGGATTTACTGCCCACTCCATGCATGAACATGGACACACATGACGCACACGGATGCACACCCTGCTTCCATGCTGAGACACATCTGCAGGAAAAGTCATTAGCAGTTCAAAGTGATGGGGTTTTATCATCCAGCACCAATGCCAGAGTCAGGCTCTGGCGCTCTCACTGCATGGGACCAGACATCATCTGATCCTTTAATATTTCTCTGAGAATCTAGCCAGGGGGGATCCAGCTGGGAACGCAAGAGAACAGAGGCTCTGGAGCCAGAAGCCTAAAGACAGATTAAGCCATGCCCCGTGGCTACAGTCCGACCCTGGGGACAATTTGATGAAGGGAACAGGCAAGTACATAGCCAGGGACCTGGAGGTCCAGGCAGAGCCCTGGGGCGGAGGCTGGTCTGAGCGTAAAAAGAGAGGGTGAGAGGATCACGGAGGAGCAGAGTTGGCAGGTGCATGGCCCTGTGAGGACGAGCCTCTTTAAACCTGTGCACCCGAGGTGCCTCACTTGCCTCACCCCAGTCCTGCCGAGGAGTGGTGTAAGGGCCCTGCCTTGCTGGCTTCCTGTCTGGCCACCTTCTCTGCACTTGTGTGCACTTGAGTGTTCTCCCTCATGCGTGACCAGGTGGCTCCAGGCTCCAGCTGAGAACAGAAATGGGGTCTTTAAAGAGTTCCAGGGGGCAGCTAATGGTGTGTATGTGGAGTTTGGAGTCTGTCCTGGGCTTGAATCCCAGCCTCCGTCTCACTGTGTGACTCTGAGCAGCCCCCCTCCCCTCTGGACCTCAGACTCATCCTCAAGACAGGGATCCCAGGTCCCATCTGGGATCACGTGGAGCTCCCGCAGGGCACAGGAGGGGGTGCCTGCAGGTGCTCGGTGGACGTTTGTTCCTGTCTCCTCTGCAGCCCCACAGCGCCTGGCTCCCAGTCAGCGCTTGGTAAATATTGATTATCCTGGTGAGATAATGAAATGAGCTAATGCTGGGCCTGGGCCTCACAGCACCAGAAACTAAAACCACGTGGGGAAATTGAACGACTAGAGGCCTGGCCTGCTGGCACCACTGAGGACTGGCTTCAGAGGTCAGGGAGGACTTCCTGGAGGAGGCAGGGCTGGGCTGGGTAGGACTTGGCTAGAGAAGGGGCTGCCTGCTGGGAGAGGGAGACTGTGTGGGCAAAGCAGGAGGTGGAGGGAGGGGTCAAGCTGAGACCACACACTTCCTTTCACTGTCATCTTGGCCAAGTCCCTCTGCCACTTGGAGCACAGAAGTGAGAGTAACGGCTCTCCCTCCTCACAGGGTTGTTGTGAGGCTGGCCCAGGGTACTTTGTGGGGTGGGGCAGCCCCAGCACAGTGCTGGGCACCTAGGGGACACTCAGGAACAGGAGCTTCCTCCCCCTTCTCAGCTCATCGGGCACCTGCTCCCCTCTGCCTCCAGAGG
Organism: Tolypeutes matacus; assembly: GCA_026826555.1. Taxonomy (NCBI): domain Eukaryota; kingdom Metazoa; phylum Chordata; class Mammalia; order Cingulata; family Chlamyphoridae; genus Tolypeutes; species Tolypeutes matacus. Next base: position 23,054,613 of record JAKSZT010053883.1, read on the forward strand.
TGACCCTCCTGCCTGGTCACCTGTGGCCTGAGCAGGGAGCAGGCTTCCAGGCAGGGGTCAATGGGGGCTGACGTGTCTCCTTTCTCAGGGAAGACCACCAGGCTACACTTGCTGAGAAACACAGACCCTCAAACCTGGGAGCTGGGAGGCCCATCCAGCCCCTCACCCTGTAGGAACCACAAACAGAGAGAGTAAGGGGGTGGGCCAAAGTCACCCAGTGCCCACCCTGGACCTCCCAGTGCTCTGCCCTCTCCCCAGCCTCCACGGGGTCCCTGTCCACAAACAGCTGATCCATTTGCCTCAAGGATCCCTCTCTGCTCTCCTGCCCTCCCTCTGTCCATGCACTTAGGAGGCTGAGAAGAATCTAGAAACAAGACCCAGGGGACCCCTGGGAGTCCAGGCCATTGGTCTGCAGACCCCTCTGGCTGAGGCTTTGGCCTGTGCTGGGAATGTGAGGGTTAAGCCCTGAACAGCCCCTCCTGGTTAGTGTCTAACTTGCAGCTTCTAAAGGCCATCAGGAGCCCCACAGAGCAAACATTTTATCTTTCAATGATACTGCATCAGATTAAGGAGGGACCCATGACCCATCTTCCAGCTGACATTGAAGAGAGGCCATCTGTTACCTGGGATGGCCCTGGCTGGCCCAGGCTGGCATCTAGAATAGCTTTCTCAGAGACCCTCCTGAACAGGAGAGGGGTCCTTTCATCCCTGCCATCAGCAGACCTGTTTGGGCCGCTCTGACTCATGCTCTGGAGGAGGTCAGAATGGGAAGACATGGAGACAGCCTGGGCTTGGTTCAACACAAGAGAGCGAGCACTCAGTCCCAGTAGACCACAAGTTAACAGCCACCTGCCTTAATGTGCTGTACTATTTTTTCCCCTTTTCTCTCCGTCTTTCTGCCCCTTCTTTCTCCCGGCAATTATTGATCTGCTTTCTGTCACTACAGATTAGTTTGTATTTTCTAGAATTTTAGATAGCTGGAATTATAAAGTACATATGCTCTTCTGTCTGTTTTCTTTCACTCAGCTGAACTGTTTCAAGTTTCATAAATGTTGTTGTAAATATTATCTGGCCGTGAATCTATAAAATAGGTTCTAAAATTTGCTAAAGTTTGATGGGCATTTAAGACCAAAAACTGAAGCAGGCCTCTCCATACAGCAAAATAGTACCAGTTTATTAGGGAACTTATAAACCAGGAGGCTGGCAGGATGTTCAGAGCAGGCAGCTACAGGGGGTTATATGAGGTGAGAACAAGGAAGGTAGAGAGCCAAGTCTGGATTTGCAAGATCATAAACATGTTTCTTTGACGTTACTGATAGGTAGCAGGAGTAGTTTCGTGCAGATAGCTATCGTCCTTAGGAATGTACACCTGCATGCGCTTTAAATTGCACCCACATGGAAGTTTTTTTTTTTTTTTTTAACTTATCTAGGAATTTGTGGAATCTCTGGTTTACAGCCTCACAAGCATCAATAATTTATTCTTTTTTATTGTCAAATAACATCCCATTGTATGGATATATTGCAATTTGTTAATCCCTTCACCTGTTGATAGATATTTGTTTTTTTCCCCCAGTTTTTGGATATTAGAAATAAAGCTTCTATGAACATTTGTATACAAGACTGTGTGAACTTATGCTTTCATTTTATTGGGATTTATTAGGGGAAAAGCTTATAGTTCCAAGACCGTGAAAATGTCCAAATTAAGGCATCATCAGAGATGCCATCTCACTGAATTACAGCTGAGGGCAATCCTGGACTCTTGCCACAAGGCAAGGCAAAATGGTGGGTCTGCCAGTCTTTGCTTTTTCCTTCAGGCTCACTTTCACCTTGAGCTCAGCTGTGGGTGATCAGGCACAATGGCTCCTCTCTCTCCTCTCCTCTGGGCTTCCTCTATTCAGCTTTGGACTACTCTGTGATTCCAGCCTCCAGCCTCTCTCTCAGCCTCTTGGGGTTTCTCTGTCTATCTGCAGCTGTAGGCAATCCTGGAGTCCTCTCTCTCATGGCAGGGTGAAAATGGCAGCTCTCTTTCTCTGTATTCCATTTATAAAGGACTCCAGTAAAAGGATTAGGACCCACCCTGGGTCCTGCAATCTAATGAAAGGCCCTTAATTAAAGTGATCTAATCAAAAGTGATCTAATCAAAAGGTCCCTTAACTGAGTCTAACAAAAAAATCCAACCTACCTTACACACACAGGAATGGGTTAGCTTAAGAACATAATTTTCTGGGGTCCATAAAGGACTCAAACCAGGACACCAATCTTGCTGCCCATTGCAATAATTAAGCCGCTTGCTTCTGACAGTTAAGTGATGGTTGTGTTTCTGGGGTCCTATCATCCCCACTCTTACCAGGGAGCCCTGTTCTGGAACACAGTCTCCTAGCACCAGCTCTCACCCACAGAGCTCAGCCACTACTGAGCTTCTTGAGTCCTGGCACCCTCCTCACTGGAACTTTCCTTACTTCCTTCGTGGTGCCCTCTAGGCCACCCAAGGAACACAATCAACTGGTGGTTTTGTGATCTTATATTGCAGATCCTTTCTAGCATGCTCACTCCTCTGAGCCCTTTGGTCCCTTCCTTCACAGTTGGTCACAAAGATTCTGGCATTACAACTTCATTTAATGTTGCTTTCTCCAAGATTCCAAGAGCCATTCCAGCAACATGTTAGACCCATCTCGAGGGTCTTTTTTTTTTTTCCATCTCGAGGGTCTTTCGAGCATGAAATCCAGTGTCACAGCAGAGTCCCCCTCTATCAACAAATCACCCTTATCCAGCTTTCTATTCTGCTCTCCTTGATCCCGCACCCCCAGGATCCTCTTCCTGGCACACTTTTCTGGTTCCTGAGGGCAGGCGTAGCCAGATGCTGCAGCTCTTCTGGTATATAACTGCTCTCCTCTCTTGCAGGCCCAGTGCTTCTGTAGTTGATTTATGCTTAGATTTGAGTCTAGTTATGGTCTGGTGGCCAAATGAAGATGTGGGAGCAGATCCTGAAGAAGGCAAGTGCTATTTTGTAAGGTACCTGCATCATTGGAGGCCCCGGTGCCATCTTCTAGCAAGGGGAGCTTTTATCTTCCAACAAGGGGGAGTGGGTCACTTCTGCAGTCCTGCCGCGGCCTCTGAGAAACTGGGTAGAACGTGTCTTAGACTGTCCCTTGGAGGGTATGGGGTATTTCTCCCCCAACTCCCAACCCTCAGTGGTTGAGGGGTGCCCCTGGGGTGATAAATCCCCGAACTTCCAGGCTGCCTTGACCCTGGGCGGGTCAAGCAACCAGGAACCTGAGAGGGCGCCCTTCCCCGCCCCCCCCCCGGGGAGAAGCAGAGAAAAGCATGGAGGAATTGGTCAGCTGCTGCCCACCTCAACTGCAAGGGAACGCAGACACCAGGGGATATCATGCTCCACTCAGGTGACTATTCAGCCCCCCTCCCCCGTCTCCCTGCTGCCCCTCGAACCGCTCCCGTCCAGCCCCCCAGGCAGTCAGAAGGGCCTCCCAAAAGGCAAATCTGACCTCGTCAAACTCCTGCCTAAAACCCATCAACTGCTCCTCTTGACTTTTGGTAGAAGGACCTCTAGGATTGACTGGGGGTGCCTGGCACCCACACCCACCTGCTCAGCAGCCACACTGACTGCTTTTCAGCTCCACAGACACCCCAGGGTTTGAACCCCAGTCTGAAAAGTAAACCATTCAGCCACTCCCCTCCTCTTTCTTCTCCCAGCCCCTCAGTCCCCTGGGTGCTGGTACAATTCCAGAGGCCTCCAGGCCACTGGGAATAACCGTCCTCTGGAAGGACCCCAGGCTGCTTAACAAGTCTGAGAGCCTGATTTTATTGCCAGCTCCCCTGTTATAAACAGCCAAACCCTATCTCAACTCCAACCAGCAAAGCAACCCCAACTTCATGCTAAATGCATAATTTGCTGCAAATTAAACTTAATGGGACTATAGTAATTATGTTGACTTTTTAAAAGTACTTAGAGCTAAATACCTGATTAGATATTTCAGAATATAAACTTTTCCATTGTGTTTCCTGAGAGTATGCGGAAGAGGAGGCTGAGGAGGGACAGTCTAGAGAGACAGATGTTGAAGGAGGTAGGAGAGAGGCCTCAGAACCCGTGTGCTGCTGCTTCTAGGCCCTGAGTGGGGAGTGGAACTGCAAGTCAGCCTCTGGGAGAACAATTGGGCAAAATGTGTAGGTATCAGTCAGGGCTCCCCTGGAGGAACAGAACTGGTAGGCTATACATTTATTCTGTTTCCTTCCTTCTTCCCTCTACATCCTCCTCCCTGCCTCCTTCCTCTCTCTTTCTTGGATTTGGTTTATAAGGCTGTGGGGACTGGCTAGACAAGCATGAAGTCCATAGGTCAGGTCTTCAGGAAGGGCAGACTGAGCTGTCTGGCACAAGCTGCAATTGCAGTCCCTAAGGCAGAATTTCTTCTTGTGGGAAACCTGTTCTTCAAGACCTTTCAGCTGATTCACAGGCTTGCCCCGTTTATCTAGGGAAACCTCTTTGACTTAAAGTCAACTGATAATGAACCATAGTCACATCTACAAAGTACCTTCACAGTAACACCTAGATTAGTGTTTGAATGAACAACTGGGGAGTATAGTCTGGCCAAATTGACACATAACATTGACCATCACAATATCAAAAACCATATCTTTTGTCTTGGTGAGATCAGAAATCTGTTCTTAGGAAATGATGAGATGGGGATAAAGATCTATGTGCTGGGTCTGTTGTCACAGTATCACTTAGGTGGGAACCATCTAAATGCCTGCCTAACAATGGGGAATTAACGACATTAATCATGGATGAAAATAATTATGACGGAATGTTGTGCTGTCATTAAAAATAATACCTTTGGGAAAAAATGCTTATAAAATAAGAGCAGGATCAAGAAGTAGCAAAAAAACTTGAATATAAAGTACATTCTACATATATCCAGAAGAAGAAAACCCAGAAGTAAGTGTGCAAATACCAATGGTTGGGAAGCAGCTGTGGCTCAATTGGTTGGGCTCCTGTTTACCATATGGGAGGCCCCGGGTTCGATTCCCAGGGCCTCCTGGTGAAGGCAAGCCAGCCCGCGTGGTGCGGTGAGCTGGCACAGCAAGATGATGCAACAAAGGGAGACAAGCAGACACAGAAAAACGCACAGCAAATGCACACAGAGAGCAGACAGCGAGCACAAGTAGCAAGGGGGGAATAAATAAATAAAAATAAATCTTAAAAAAAAACCAATGTTTTTTTTTTTTATTTCTGGATGATGGAATTAAAGGGAATTTTAATTTTCTTTTCTATTATTTATGTTTTTAAAAATCTGCAATAAGAATCTATTGCTGTTTTATTATTCTTAATTATTTTTAAAGCAGAAGTATCTGATAAAGGATCCCATCCCACTCCCCTCCCACCCCTGTCCCCCGGGAACTTCTTGAAGGAGGTCCTGTGGTTGGAACCCCCATCCCAAGCCTTTTCTGTCCACATTTAAATCTCCTGGTTGCTTGTTTGGGCAGAGACTGTCATCTGCTAAGGATCCAGTCTCTCATTCTTCCTTAGTAACAAGGGACCAATGCTGTTGTTTGGCTTTATGTCTCCGTCCTACTTTGTAGATTAGGATGGCCAATGAAATGTGAGTGGAAGAGTTTGGTGCAGCTTCAAGAAAAGTTATTTGATGGGAGTTTATTCAGCCAGCAGGAGTCCCTTTACCTCTCCTCCCCCTCTTTTTTCTTTCTTCCTGGAATGCAACTCTAATGAGCTGAAACTCCAGCAGCCATTATATAGCCACGAGGTAACCTTTAGGATGAAGTCTTGTGCCACTGTGGATAGTGGGACAAAAATAAAGAGGGAGCTGGGGTATTTGACAACTTTGTATGTGTAGCAACCATAACGGCACTAGACTTCCTATATACAGACTTCTCTTACATGAGAGAAAATAAACCTTTAAGTGGTTTAAGGCTGACCCTGTTTTCTGGATCTGTGTTTCTAGTAGATGAATATATTTTCTAACAGATACACTGGGGCAGGGTCAAGAATGGCTGAGATAAAGCAAAACCCCGGATAATCCACAGGGATTTTAATGGAATTGGTAAGAAAATAGCAACTTCTCTTCATTTAAGGGAGAGTAGGGTAGGGCCAAGATGAACTGAGCATAGAGATTTTTAAATGAAAGACCTCCATAGAATAAGAATTAGCTGGATGGGGCTGGCCTGGGAACCATGCTGTGTACCTATAATTGTGGATCAGCCTCTCATGGCATGAAAGCATTTTATGAGGATAATGGGGCCAAGGGGGTTGCCGTCAATTACTCATAGAAGACAGATATCAGAAGTGTATTAGCTAGGGTAGAACCAGGAAAAGGAACCACACAGTGATTTAAACAGGGCAAGTGGACAACAAGATACTCTTAAACTATGATAAAAGTATAACTATAGATAAGGGAAACTGTGTGGTACCGTAGAACGGAGGGAAAGTATCCAAGGAAGGACAACCTTGGAAGGGTGCCGCCTCCCCAAAGAGGCTTCAGACCTCATTGAAGAAGGTGTAGTTGCCGCCTAGTGGATGGTTTGCCCGGGCCAGAGCTGCTCTGCAGTCTTCAGGCAAACAGGTAACCCCTCCCTGTACAGTGAGCGACTGCTAGTGGCTGGGTGTATGGGCACGCAGGGGGAGTGTGGGCTCTGGCGTGGGTGCGAGGTTGGTATCCTGGTCGAGAGGCCATGGAAGGTGAGCACCAGGCCCTGTGGGGCTGTGCGGTCACCGAAGGACTGCGCGTTCTGGGGGCGTGGCCGGGGCGCACCCACACTGCTGGGAAGCTGCTGGAACCAGCAGATGCCCCTTCCTCCCATAGCATCCCTCCAGTGCCCTCTACTGAGAAAGCACAGCACTGTGCTCGCTGTAAAGGAGAAATGCTTAAAGGAATTCTGTTCACTATGCTAGATCAGGTATTGAAGAGTGAATTTGGAGCTGAGAGGCAACAATTGATAACTGACACAAACAGATAGACCTTGTTGAAGCAGAAAGAGAGTGAAACTGGAATTCAGGAGACCTGGATTTCACCCATGGCCTTAAGCAAGTCCCTTACCCTTCTGGGCCTCAGTTTCCCATCTGTTAAATGGGAATGGTGAGTTGGGTGAGCAGGTGTCTGAGTTTCCTTCTTATCTAAGGCTCTCTCACTATAATGGGTTGGACAGTTAGAGCATGTGGAAGACCAGGACATGTTGATAGAAGTACGAGCCTCTCCCAAGCTGACCACCAGCTTCCTCCCTGGCTCCCACAGCTCCCCAGATCATGGGCAGCACAGTGTCAACCAACAGTGGGGTCAGGGCTTCCTGTCCAGAGGCTGAGCCTAGTGGGAGGGGGAGTCAACCGAGGGAGTGGGGTGAGCCACCTTAGGGAGCATTTTGCCATCAAATATCAGATGACCTCAGGTCTTCTAATCTTATCCACTGCTCGTTGCTGGATTCCTTCCACAACAACTGCTGCCAGCCATAATAATAATTTCACCATGATTAACATCTTTATCACCCTCATTCTCATGACTGTCTTCATCATCATCATCATCACCATCTTCCTTCTTCTCAACATCATCACCATGCATAACCATTGTCATCACTGCCATTTATTGAGTACCTACTATGTGCTAGGCACAGTGCTGGATGTTTTACATGCTCTATTAAATAATACAATGAGGTAGGTATTGGTTTTCATTTACAGATGAGGAAACTGAAGCTCAGAAAGGTAAAGGGTCCCAAGGAAGCACAGATAATAATGAGAGAGGATCTGAATTCAGATTTGTCCAACTCCAAAAGCTAAACCCTGCCCACTGCACTCACAGCCCTGAGGGTGGAGCCCTGCTGTGCACCTCCAGTGGTGGGGAGGTCACTACCTCCATGGGGAAGCAGGCTCCATCCTTGGCCAGCACTGACAGCTTTCCTGTGGCCTCACTCATTGGTCCTGGCTCTAACCTTTGGGAACCTGCAGAATGGGCCTAACTTCTAGTCCACGCGGCCATCCTTCTGAAGTTGGAGGTCAGCTATCATGTCCACCTGAGCCTCTTCTTTTTAGGATGAGCGTCTATTCCTTCAGTAACTCCATGTGTGAGTGACCAAGTCTCCTACCCTCCTTTGCCCTAACTCAGGTCCACCTGCATTTCTGGTCCTTTTCTATGGTCTCCTTGCTTCTATTCTTGCCCGACATCCTCTCTTCTGCTCAGCAGCCACAGCGGTCTTCATAAAACACAGGTCAGATTGCATCACTCTCCTGCTCAAAACCCTGCAGTGGATCCCTCAACACTAGAAATAAAATTCAAACTTTCCTGTGGCCTATAGACCCTCAAGGTCCTTCCTCTCACCAACCCCTCCCAGATGGTCTCCTACCCTTTTTCTCCACTAGCTTTGCTCCAGCTACACTGGCCTCTCCACTGCTCCTTGAACACATCATGCTCCTTCTCACCTCACGGCCTTTGCGTCTGCTGTTCCCTGTGACTGGAGCAATCTTCTGACACTTATTGACAAGACTCACTCCCTCACTTCATTCTCTGCTCAAGAGAGGCCTTCCCTGACCACTCACTCTAATCCAGCCCCTTTACCTCCTGTCCCATCCCGGTCACCATTGCTCTTCACAGAACTTATCACTTCCCCATCTATCCTTAATTATTTATTATCTGTCTCCCTTACTAGGATTTAACCTCCAGGAGAGCAGGGATGTTGTCAGTCTTCTTCACATGTCTCCAGTGCCTAGATGAGAGCCTTGGGCATAAAAGGAACCTGATAACACTGTTGAAGAATGACTTTACCCATGTGCCCTCATGCCCATGCCCTTCTCAGCCTGGAGGCCCTAACTTATGGTAAAGTTCAGCTTGTCATGACCCTTCTGGGGTGCAATCCTCAGAACGGCACAAGCATCGGAGCCTCCCAGCTGAACTAGACTCTCATTTCCTTTATTCGGATGCCATATTTCTATTAACATGGCCTGAAAAGCTGCAGGATGTAACAGAAGTGTGTTGGTTTTGGGGTCGGATAAACTAAGGTTCAAATCTCAGCTCTACCACTTACTGCCTTTGTGTTACTCAGTTTTTATGAGCCTCAGTTTCCTCTTGTGTAAAGTGGTGCTAATACCAATCTTGCACACTTGTGAGGGTAGAGATCATGTGAGTTCTGGTGCAGAGTAAACATTTGGCAGCTGGTGTGGCTCCTGTCACCATGGCTGTCGCTAAGCTAACCAGGTTTGGGGGCACTTCCTTCTTGGATGGGAAAGAAATGGGCTGTGGGTGGCGGGAGGAATGAAGGGAAGATGACATGAGAGCCGCATCAGCCATGGGTTCACACTGAGCTCCCTGTCAACTCCCATCTCAAGGCCTGTCTCCCTCCTCTGAATCGGAGCTGTTGATTTATTTTGCACGGCATGTTTGATTCACTTTTGCTTATTAAATCCCACAGTGTGAGCCTCAATCCGCAGCTCTGGCCCGCAGGGATTTTCTTTCCCGCTCTAGTCTAACACGCTCGCTCTTCCTCCAAGAACCTGCCATCTGCAAACCTGAAGAGCTCCCTCCCCAGTGGAGGTACTGCTAAGGATCCCATGGGTTTCTCTCCTCCTCGGCTGGACTAAGGCTCCTGGGAGGCAGACAGCAGCTGCCCTTTAGTCACCCTGAGAGCCTTGGGAGAGCCCTGTCCAAGGAACACTCCAGAATCCTACCTGCTGTGAAACGATGTCATCAGCGGAAAGGCTGGAAGGTCATCACAGTCCAATTTATTCTTAATTCAGATGAAAGGATGTTGGATTGTGAAGTCATATTCCTTGGCCAATGGAGAAACTGAGGCATGTGGTCAGCCAGCATGTGAATAGAATCACGGCAGCCTGGAGCCAGAGAGCCTCACCAAACCAGTTTCATATGAAGAAACCAAGGATCAGGAACAGGGAGTCTCCTGCCCAAGGCCACACAGTAAGTCTTTGGCAGAGCCAGGAGTGACTCGGGACCCTCATGCCCAGCCCACTCCTCTTCTGCTCCATGAGGAAGCCTGGGGCTGGGAATGGGCTGGGCTGGGCAGCTGGACTCTCATCCCCAGCAGGGGTGTGTCTCCTCGGAGCCCTCTCTGCTGTGGTTGTAAACTGAGTCCTTTTGGTCCGCAGGTACTTAACAATCATGGTCTCTTGTGATCCTAACAAGGCTGTCCCCATTTTACAGAGATGGCAGCTGACTTGCCCAGAGTCTCGAATCTGTTAAACAGGAGTCCCATTAACCCTTCTCCTGCCTGGTGGCTCTTCTTCACCGATCAGCTCCTGACATTCTTTTGCACACTTGCCTATTTATCACCTTCCCTCCTCCCCCCTCACCCTCCCCCCCATGTAAGGTCCAGGAAAGCAGGGCTTTCTGTCTGTCTTGCTTACCTCTGTATCCTCAGTGTCCCATGCATGGCAGAGGTTCAAGAAAAATGTTTGAATACATGAATATGTCTCTTGGGTTCCTTTCAACTGCATGGCCGGGAGGGTCCGAGACCCCAGCCCTGGGCCCTAGACCAGTGACAGGCATTGGCTCTGCTCTCCCTCCCTGGCCCTGTCCTACCACGTGGACCTGGCCCTGGAGGCTCCAGCCCCAAGCCTGATCCTAAGGTCCTGCCTCGCCCCATCCTGTGCCATGCCCCCTCCCTGTCCTGGTGCTCTTCTCCTACAAACCCCATTCCCTGACCCTGACCCCCACCTGTCTTCTGACCCCAGGGGCTGGCATAGGCTCCTGGGACCTTGGCCTTTGTCTAGCTTCTTCTGGTTTTGACATGATTTGGTCCCTGACAAAACTTGGACCTACCCTTTGCAAGGTGCAGGGCACAGAAAACAGGGGCCCCTCTCCAGTCCACCAGCCACCCCTCCCCAGAGGACTTAGAGGCAGTCTGACTGGCAGCTTCTCCGTGTCAAGCTGGGCCAGGCTCCAAAACCCATGTCTGGGAGCCGGACGGGTCTCCCTGCAGATGCGCCCACCCCAAACAGACCTCAGCTGACCCCCAGACAAGTGCACTGTGATCTGAGAATCAGGGTCTCCTGGCTTCTGGGCCAACAAGACCCTTGTGGCTGGGCTTGGGGAGCCAAAGAGAGCCCAGGCGGAGGCAGGGCTGACCAGGCAGCTTCTCCACTTGATGGGCCTGTTCCCCGGCATGAGCCTGCCCAGCTCAGAGACTCTCAGGGCTGGGAGGGCCCTCACAAAGCCCCTTTCCAGCCCCCGTGTGCAGGTGGGCATTCTGAGGGGGTTGCACTGGGGAGCCCCGAATGGAAGATCATTGGTGGGGAGGGGGTCATCCCCAGCCCTGCTCTCTCAGTCCCCAGGATGGGGCTAGGAGGGGGGTCCTCCCATCAGTCAGGGCCATGTTGATGTAGTTGTTGGGGTCAGTGGAGACAAGGAAGGGCAGGCAGTGGTCAGGCGGCAGGACGTCCATGCTGAGGTTCTTGTCGCGGTTCCGGGGCAGCAGCTGCCCTCCTCCGTGTCTACCGGTGGCGTGACCAAGTTCAGCGGCTGTGTGGAGTTAAGGGTGGAATGAGGCTGTTGGGCCACTCAGCCTCAGGAGTGGGGCACAACTGGAACTATTAGCTTTGTCTTATGGATGGAGAAATCAAGGTCCTGGCCAAGGTCACACTGTGAGAGAGACGGACTTAGGACAGGAACCAGGCAACCCTGCGAGATCACCTGGCCTGGTGCTCCCTTCACTGCGGGGCAGAGCTCTGGGGCTGGATGCTGCCTCCTGGCTCAGCTGAGTAACTCTAGATGAGTCACTGTATCTCTCAGCCTCAGTTTTCCTCAACTATAAAATGGGATAATAATATGCCTATGCCATGGGCTGTTGTGAGGATAAAATGCTACTATCTTTATTTTATGGGTATGAAAATAGAGGCTTGGAGAGGTAGTATAAGTTGCTGAAGGTCTCATAAGGCAAATTAGGATTTGAACCCAGATTTATATAACTTCAGAGCCTGTACTTTTAATTACCCCTCCTCTTCTGTCTGGAACTCCTTCCTGGTAGTGCAACTTAGTCCCTCTAGCTGTGGTCAGAGAGGGCCTTCCTGCTTGGCCTGCTGTGGCCCCAACAGCATAGAGGACCCCCAAATACATACACATACACACCTCCCATACACAAAGCACACAACATATGTCCACACACATACTCCTTCACACACACATACCATGCACACAACATGACAGGAACACACATGCATACATGTACACACATGCAAAGCCCTTGCACATACCTGCACCCACATTCACACACATGAAGCACACACAGGCACGACACACATGCACACACACACAGGTGCAGACACTTATACATGCATGTGCATAAGCCCCACAACTTTCCATAGCAGAGGGATGGTGGCCCCTCTGCACAGGCTTGCATTGTAAATGACGTGCTCTCTCTGGAATGGGAGACTGGAGACTTCCAGCCAGGGCACTAGGGGGTCTGAGAAGGACGGAGCAAGCTCAAGGTTGAGGCAGGGGAGGTGCTCTGAGGCGGAGGACAACTGCATGTTACTGCAGAAGTGGAGGTCCAGCTGTACTTGACCCCACCTAGCCTGGACTAATGTTTAGTCCAGCATGTGGGGAATAATGATAGTAACAATAGGGATAGCAGCTGCCATTCATTGAGTACCTACTACATGCTTCACATCCATCGTCCCCTACTTTATCCCCTTAACAGCCCCCTGGGGTCTGAGAGGGTGGGGAGACAGCCCAACGTCACGCACCTAGTGAGTTGGGGATGGGGATGCAAACCTCAGTATATCTTGACTGCTGTGAGGTGAGGGTGTAGTGTTTAGGTTAAGGTTAGGGTCATCTGGGGAGAGGTCCCTGCTGTGTCCCCCCTCTGATCCCCTCCCACCCATTCCACCAGGCTCCAGGCCCTTTCACAAGACTCAGAGGCCGGCACGGGCTCCTGCCCCCTGCCTTTGAGCTTGTCTTTCTTCGTGGCATCCCAGTCTTCAAGGAGCTCTGCAAGGAGTGGCTGAAAGGGGGTAGTCTGTGGACGAAAATATCAATTGAAAGGAAATTCAAGAATAATCTAGGGTATATGTAACAGTGATTTCAGTGGTGGACGAAGATTGTGGTTAAAAGTATAAATATAAGAATACTCTTCTTTAAAAAGTGTTAAGAATGTGGTGATAGGAAAATTACAACTAATTAACTTATGGATGACAGTTAACAGTAAAATTATGATATTTTTGCAGCAATGGCAAAGAAAATATTATATCAATTCCAAGAGACAAGTATAGGGGGGTATAAGGGACTGTAGCAGTTTGGCAGTTTGATGTAATTATGAATTCCAAAAATAGATATTGGATTATGCTTGTAAACTGATCTGCTAATCTGGGCATGATTAAGTTATGATTAGGGCGTTGACTGGGCCACGTCAGTAGGGCTTTGAGCCCCACCCCTTGGTGGGTGGGGAATCAAATATAAAAGGCAAGGCAAAGGACAGAGGGAGCAGTTTTGGTGTTGGAGTTTTGATGCTGGAACCAGGGGAGGCGAGCTGACAGAGGAGCTTGGTGGTGAGGAAGGAGAGAAGGCCCCGGGATAGAGACAAGCCATTAGCCTGATAGCATACAGCTGGCCTTGTGGAGTGAGGCAGAGCCTAGACAGCCTCATAGTCTATACCTGACATTGTGGAGGAAGCAGAGGCGCTAAGTCCAAAGAGAAATGGAGCCCCAGGAAGAGAGGAACCCAAGAAGCCTGAACCCTGGCAGATGTCGGCAGCTGTCTTGCTCTAACACGTGGCAACAGACTTTGGTGAAGGAAGAAACTTAAGCTTTATGGCCTGGTAACTGTGGACTTCTACCCCAAAATAAATACCCTTTATAAAAGCCAAGAGATTTCTAGTATTTTGCATCAGCACCCCTTTGGCTGACTAATACAGGGACTATGGGCTTTTTCTTTTTGGAGTAATGAAAACCTTCTAAAATTGACTGAGATGAAGACAGCACAACTCAATGAGAGCCACTGAGTGTACAGTCTGAATGGATTGTACAAAGCATGAGGCTGTATAACACAGGGAAGCCAGCGGTGCAAGATGGACTGTGGTTAACAGGACAAATATGAGAACGTTCTCTCATGAACTATAACAAATGTGTAATACTAATACAGAGTGTTAATAATCGGGTGCTTTGGGGGAAAAGTACACCAAATGTAAGATCTGGGCTATAGTTAGTAGTAATATTTTGATGATGCTCTTTCATAGTTTGTAACAGATGTTTTAAAACAATGCAAGGTGTTGGTGGTGGGGTGATGTATGGGAGCCCTATCTGATGATATGCATGTTTGTTTTGTAAGCTCACAACTTTTGTTTATGTATGTTCATGTATGAATTATATACTTCAATAAGATTTTATTAAAAAAAAAAAAAAAGCTCTGCAAGGGAGGAAAGCAGTGGTTGAATCTGAAGCTGGGCTAGAGCATGCAGGTTCAGCAGCTGAGCCACGGTGAAGGAGAGGCCTGGGGCGAATGTCGGGGCTGGAGGTAAAGTGACAGTGCCTTTAATCAGCAAGAGACCAGGGTGTAACGCCATAGTGGGTGGGAGAGGGAAGTGATGGGGTTGGGAAGAAGGTCAAAGTTCAGGGAAATGATAGGATGAGAGGTGTAGGACGAGGGCCCAAATCCAGGTAAGTGTTAGGATGAAATCCAAGGAGAAAGTAAGAACATAAAGTCTGGGTCAGATTAGAGTTAGGATAAGCATCATGGTCATGTTCCCATGAAGACCAGAATGAGATTCAAAGTCAAAGTTCAAACCAGTGGTAGGATGAGAGTCCAGGCCAGTCTGGGATTAGGTTGAGGGTCGGGGTCAAGATGAAAAAGGGGATAGGCTGATGATCGGGGTTGGGGTGAAGTCAGACCAGGGTCAGGATCCACAGTGAGAGGAACGGGGAGCCCTTCCGGCCACACGGCCGCCACGGAGAGCCCCCCAGGAGGCTGCTGGCATCGGTGACCCCACCACTGCGCTGGTCTCCTACAGACAGAAGAGGGGTCCTGACACACATATGCCCCCAGCCTGGGGAACCCCTGATGGACTTGGGGGGCCAGGGAGGAAAGGCAGCACAGTTAATGCGGAGGACAGCGGGACTGTTCGCTGGGGCCCAGCAGCCTGGCCAGGCCGACCCGTGTGACCCTGGGCCCGCCCCTTGCCTTCTGCATGTTTCCCATTTGTAAAATGAGCATCGGGTCACCTGACCTCTGGGGCCCCTCGGCCCTGCTGTGCTGGGACCCTGGACAGCTTCTCTCCATCCCTTGCTCTGCCAGCCTGAGGGGCGTCACCCCGCTGAGGCGTCACTGCACTACCAGCAGGGGGCAGTGCTCAGCAGAGCCCGTGACAGCCGCCCCCTGCCCCCTCCCTCTCTTCCAGGGAACAACCCAGAACACTGGCAACTCCCAGCAATTACCCCCATTCAAGCAAATCCCGAAATTAGCTGCTGCCGCCACCTCCTCTGCAGATGAACGCGAGACACCTGAATGGAGGCGTTTCTCCTGCGCAAGCATTTCCATTGTCAGCCTGTGCAGCGGCCTCAGCCGAGGGGGGAGCAGGTGGAGAGGTTCGTAGTCTCCCCACACACTCCTGGGAAGACGACCAGGCCCGCCCCGCTCCCCTGGGCTCTGGTCAGCAACCTCAGAGACCCCCATCCTGGGCCCCATGACCAGGTCCTGAGGATGAGACCACAGCCCCGCCCTGTCACGACCCCTTCCGACATGCTCACTGCCATCTTAGGACCCACCTTGCTTTGTTTTTCTTCTCAGGGACCACAGTCCTGAGCTACCTGCTGTCCAATAACTGAAACCAGTTGTTGCATATATTTGGTCTGGTTTTTATAGTTGCTTACAGTGGCAGCGAAGCCCACCTGTTATGTCATCATGGCCAGAAGCATACCCTAAGTCACGGACAGAAGGAGCTTTGCCAAATGTAGTGTTTCTTAGAGTGTGTTCCAGAAAATACGAGTTACTTAAGAAGATTAAGTGAAAGTCCAGTTGCAAATTACACAATAAGAGTAAGTGTTCAGTTTTTAAAATGAATTTGGAAGTTTGTTGAAGCAAAATTAAAGTGGTCTGTTCCCTGCAGGACAGTCAGGGCTTCCGACACACTGATGTGTCCTGACCCCACCAGGGCGATGGAAGCAGCCGCAGTCCCCACACCTCTTTTATCATGGAGAGCTTCTGCTGTTTGTTCCACGGAACAACAGTGTAATGTGATGATGATAACAAGGGCTCTGGATTCGCACACGAATCTCAGCTCTGCCCTTTGCTGGCTGGGTGTCCTTGGGGATGTTACCAACCCTTTCTCAACCTCCGTTTTCACAGATGCCAAATGAGGATAAAACCATTACGATCCAAAAGAGGGACTGTGGATGTTAAACGAGCTGATGCAGGTAAAGTATCCAGCCCGTTGTCTGGGCCATCGCCAATCCCCACATTTGCAGATATTATTATTAGAAGGTGCTGTAAAGTCCCAGAAAGCTGGGGACTCAAGAGGAAAAGAGGAGCTGGCAAGAGTGGAGCATGACCTGTCTTTAATCTCTCTTAGTCCAAGAATTTGGACTAGTACTTGAAAGGCAGCACTGGGGAGGTGATTTTAAGAAGGCAGCTGCAAAATCTGCCCAAAACACGTGCACGGATTGCGAGAGAGAGAATTTTCTCCTGCTCAGAGGATTCTCAGGACCTCCAAAAGAGGGGCTTGGTGAGACAGAGTTCCTCTTGTTTATGGAAGCGGTGCTGGCAGCTCAATCAAGAGCTCACCAGGTGGAGGAGGAAGTGGGAGAGGGCGGCAGGGAACCAAACAGCTCATTCCAGGGCTTTCTGAAGGGCTTGCAGCCCTCAGCAGCTTTGAAAGTGGGCACAGGACAAGCTTGAGTGGCTGAGGATGAGCAAATGCACCTGGTCAGGATAATGTCAGGCCGGAGCCACATCCGTGCTGCTTCCTGGCTGCGTTCAAGGGCAGCACAGGATGTTCTGCCAGTGCAGCCGGCGGGCAGGGACAGGGCCACACATGATGATGGCACCCTCGGCCCTGTGCACCCTGAGCCCAGGGTGGGCTTTCCCAGACCCCACTGTAAGGAAGGGGCAACATCAGGGTTCACACCTGGGCCTGTCTGACTGTGGGGCCCTGTGGTTCACATTACCAATTTCCCTCTCCCTGAAAAAGGAGTGTTCGTGGCAATGAAAGAAACTGGTATTTGTTTGGCAAATCATTTGGGTAGAATCCACCAGCACCAACTCAGGATGCATGGGGCCTTTTCCAGGCAGTGCTTGAGAGTTGGTGGGGGTTGAATTCCAATAGCTCAGAAAATTCCCAGCAAGCTTCCTTACACCAGCCTACCACAACATGCCTGGAATGATGTCATCTACAAAAAAAAAAAAAAAAAAAAAGACCCAAAAAACAAAAAAAACCAAAACCTTTTATAAATAACCTTCCCATTTTAGAATAGATTTAGATTTACAGAAAAGTTGCAAATATAGTACAGAGAGTTCCCATACACCCCATACTCAGTTTCCCATAATACTAACATCTTACATTAATAAAGTACATTTGTCACAATTAGTGAACAAATATTGATACTTTATTACTAAAGTCTACACTTTATTCAGATTGCCATAGTTTTTACCTAATGTCCTTTGTCTGTTCCAGGATCCCATATAAGATATCACATTACATTTAGTCATCTTGTCTCTTTAGGCTCCTCTTGGCTGTGACAGTTTTTGAGACCTTCTTTGACTTTGACAGTTTTGAGGATTACTGGTCAGATATTTTGTGGAACGTCCCTCATTTGGGATTTTAAAAATTGAGATATAATACACATGCCAGAAAATTCATGATTTTAAAGTGTACCATTCAGGCTTTTAGTATATTTACAATATTGTGCAATCTTCACTACTATCTAATTCCAGAAAAATTTAACAGACCAGGAAGAAATCCTGTACCCATTAGCAATCATTCCCCATTCTCTCCACTCCCCAGCCAATGGCAACCACTAATCTATTGTCTGTCCCTATGGATTTGCCTATTTTGGACATTTAATATAAACTTAATCATGATATGTGGCCTTTTGTGACTGGTTTCTTTCACTTAGCATAATGTTTCCATGTTCATCCATGCAGTAGCATATCAGTACTTCATTCCTTTTTATGGCTGAATAATATTCCATTTTGTTTATTCATCAGTTGATGGACATTTGGGTTGTTTCCACTTTTGGGCTATTGTGAATAATGCTGATATGAATATTCATCTACATGTTTTTGTGTGAATATAAGTTTTTTTTTTTTAAGGAGGTACCAGGGATTGAATCTGGGACCTTGTACATGCAAAGCAGGTGCTCAACCACTGAGTTATACCCATTCCACAATATATGGTTTTAATTCTCTTGGGTATAGGCATAGATGCAGAATTGCTGGGTCACATGACAATTCTTTGTTTAACTTTTTAAGAAACTGTCAACCTGTTTTCCAAAGAAGTAGCACTATTTTCCATTTCCACCAGCAATACATGAGGATTTCAATTTCTCCACATCCATGCCATCTAGTGGGCGTGTGATGGTGTCTCATAGTTTTTATTTGCATTTCCTAATGACTAATGGTTGTTGAGTATAAGAATTCTTTATATATTCTGGATCCTAGACCCTTCGGATGTATGATTTGCAAGTATTTTCTTCCATTTTATGGCTTGTCTTTTTACTTTCTTGATGGTGTCCTTTGAGGCACAAAATTTTAAATTTTGGTGAAGACCAATTTATCCAATTTTTTTTTGGTTGCTTGTGCTTTAGTTGTCATATCTAAGAAACTGTTGCCTAATCCAAGGTCACAAAGATTTACACCAAGTTTTCGTCTAAGAGTTTTAGAGTTCTAGCTCTTACATTTAGATCTTTGATCCATTTTGACTTAATTTTTTCATGTGGTGTGAAGTAGTGGGGCCCAACTTTATTTTTGTATTGCTTGTGGATATTTAGTTGTCCGACCACACATTTTATTTTATTTTATTTTTTTTAACTTTATTTTGTACATTTAATAACTGAAAACATAAGCAATAAAAAACTAAAAAGTAAACACAGATGAATAAATATATACATTTCTCAATTAAATGTAATGGATACATGTAAATTTTTTTGTTGTTTTGTTTTTTGTTTGTTTTTTTGTTTTTTTTTTGTGTGTGTGAATCAAACAATATATTACACAATATATTTGGTTCATAGTAATGCATTCATACAGTATTTGTCCTTTTGTGTCTGGCTTGCTTCACTCAACATAATGTCCTCCAGGTTCATCCATGTTGCCATATGCTTTATGACTTCATTTCTTCTTACAGCTGCATAATATTCCATCGTGTGAATAGACCACAGTTTGTTTATCCATTCATCTGTTGATGGAGACCTGGGTTGTTTCCAACTTTTGGCAATGGTGAATAATGTGGCTATGAACATCGGTGTGCAGATGTCTGTTCGTGTCACTGCTCTCAGTTCTTCTGGGTATATACCCAGTAGTGGTATTGCAGGGTCACGTGGCAAGTCTATATTCAACTTCTTTAGGAACTGCCAAACAGTCCTCCATAGTGGTTGTACCATTCTGCCTTCCCACCAACAGTGAAGAAGTGTTCCTATCTCTCCACATCCTCTCCAACACTTGTAGTTCTGTCTTTTTAATAGTGGCCATTCTGATAGGTGTGAAATGATATCTCATTGTAGTTTTGATTTGCATTTCCCTAATCATGAGTGAGGTTGAGCATTTCTTCATGTGTTTTTTTGCCATTTGTATTTCTTCTTTGGAGAAATGTCTATTCAAGTCTTTGGCCCATTTTTTAATTGGGTCATTTGTCTTTTTATTGTTGAGCTGCAACATCTCTTTATATATCCTGGATATTAAACCCTTATCAGATATGTGATTTCCAAACATTTTTTCCCATTGAGTTGGCTGCCTTTTCACCCTTCTGACAAAGTCCTGCGAGGTGCAAAAGTGTTTAATTTTGAGGAGGTCCCATTTATCTACTTTTTCTTTTGTTGCACGTGCTTTGGGTGTGAAGTCCAAGAAACCACCACCTACTACAAGTCTTGAAGATGTTTCCCTACATTTTCTTCTAGTAGTTTTATCGATCACACATTTTAAAACCGAGATTGGGACTTTCCTGATGTTTTTCTTATGCTTATATTGCGGCTATGATTTTTGGGGGTAAAAGACCACAGAGGTAAATCGCCATTCTCATGAGATAGTCTCTGTGGTACATGCTATCACCATGACTTTTCTCTGATAATGTTGGCCTTGATCACCTGGCTAAGGCAGTGCTTGTCAGGTTTCTCCACTGTAAAGTTATTCCTTGTCTCCCTTTCCATATTGTACTCTTTGTAAGGATGTCACTCTGTGCAGCCCATGCTTAAGGAGTGGGAAGTTAAGCTCCACCTTCTTCAGGCCTGAGTATCTATATAAATTATTTGGAATTCTTCTGCGTGGGATATTTGTCTCTTCTCCCCCATTTATTAATTTATTCAGTTATTTGTTTATATGATTATGAACACATAGATATTTATTTTATACTTCAGATTATAGTACGATGCTATTCTATTCATTTTATTGCTTAAATTGTCCCAGCTTTGGCCATTGGGAACTTTTTCAGTTGGCTTCTATGTCCCTTTGACATACCTTATTCATTGTGTGTGTGTGTGTGTTTTATTGTGTGTATGTGTGTATTAGTGTTCTTTAGGACTTTCTTACTTTCTGGCACTATAACATGCTTCAGATTCATCTTGTGTATTTCCTTCACTAATCCTAAAATCAAAATTTTCTCAAGGAGCCCTGTTTTCTTTTATTGGAGAATGGTATTAGAGACTGAAATCTGAACATTATGTGGGCTTATGAATCTCTTTTTAAAAACTTACATATTGAAGAAGTGCCAAAATTAACATGGCTTACAGAAATAAACCACAGGAATCAGACCTCTATTCTTGGAGTAGAAAGCACAGAGGTGGATTGTGGACTAGTGGGAGGTGAGGAGGAAAAGGAAATAGAAGGCCCTGAGAATCCTTTCCTGTCTCCTGAACACAATTTGAACATGCTCTGCATCCTGGGTCAGTTTTGTGTCCATTTGCTGGGCAATTCTCTGTGTCTGTTTCCTGCCATCTCTTCTCATCCTTCTCCTCCAGTCTTCACCAGGATTCAATCCCGAAGACCTCTGATGTAGGAGAGAGGTATTCTGCCACCTGCCCCACCTCGGTTCCTCCTGGGTCAGTTTTGATTGAGTGATTTTCTCCTCCTTATGGTTCATATTTCCTGCTTCTTTGTATGTCTGATAATTTTTGGTTAGATTCTAGACATTGTGAATATATCTTATTGGAGGCTGGGTATTTTTATATTCTTCTTCTTGAGCTTTGCTCTGAGCCACAGTTCAATTACTTGGAAACAGTTTGATCCTTCTGGGTCTTGGTTTTAATATTTGTTAGGTCGGACAAGGGCAGTGTTCAGTCGAGGACTAATTGTTCCCCACTCCTTTCATACCTTGTGTCTAAGTTCTCAATTATCATGAAACTCCTCTGATACAAAGATAATAGCTATGCCTTCTCTGTATTTTCAGTGCCAGTGCTGATATGCAGCAGGAATTCAATAAGTACTTAAATTTTTTGTTAGGAGTTTTAAAGAAGGGAAGGGAGGCCCCAGAGAGATTTGGTTTGTTGGGTCAGGGATCTGTGGGAGGGGAGCCCCAGGTCATGAGGAAGAGGCAGGAGGGCTGGGCACTCACCCCAGGGGCTGTAGCTGTGGGTGTCCACAAAGGAGAGGCCCAGCTGCTTGTCCACCTGCAGTGTGCTCTGGTTCCTGACGCTCATCATGTGGGTCTTCTCCTAGTAGTAGCTGATGGTGGCCTGGGGCATTGTGACAGTTTGACGTTATTTTATGAATCTGAAAAAGAAAAAGATGATATTTTTGAATGAATCCATTTCTGTGGGTGTGGGGCTCTTTTGATTGGACTATGTCAGTGAGGTGTGACACAGGTTGTTTTTCTGCCCTGTTGCTGGGCCTTATATAAATGGAGACAGAGGAATAGCCACGCAGGAAAAAGGGAGCTCTGACATTTTGCCCTGGCTGTGTGAGATAGAGGACTCTAGGTCCACCTACAACTGCAGAAAGGCAGAGAATCCTTGAGAGACTGAGAGAGATCCTGGAGTCTGGAATCAGCAGAGCACAGAGGCACAGAAAGAGGCTGCTGAGGGGCTGGGCCCAAGGAGCAGCTCAAGGCTGAAGAGACCAGCCCTGTTATATGCCTGATTGCCATGTGACAGGATGCCAGGATCACCAGTAGCTGACTTTGGTGAGAAAGCATCTCTGATGGTGCCTTGATTTGGACATTTCATGGCCTCAGAACAGTAAGCTTTTACCCCAAATAAAGTTCTCATTATAAAAGCCAACCCATTTCTGGTACTTTACATTGACAGCCCTTTGGCAAACTAAAAGAAACATGTTCACTGGCTTCCTGTACAAGAGGGTTTCTGGGAGATGCAGGCACTGAGCTGGGCTGGACAGCACCCAGACGTGGGTGGGGAGGCCTGTGGCCAGGGAGCCTTAAGGCCAGGAGCAGGCATCGTCCTAGAAGCTTCTCTGGATGCTGAGGTGACTCTGCCTCCATCCCTCACCCATCAGACCCAGAGAGCAACTGCCTCTCCCAGAAGGGGCTGGGCAGGGTCCCTGCTCTGGGGACCTGCGCTGAGCACAAGGGATGGAGCAGCAGTGGCTCAGGCTGAGACCCCGTTCCTAAGTCCCACTAGCCCTGAGGAAAATTTCACCTAAAGGCTCAGGAAAAGGGGACAAAGCTCATTCCGGGTCTGTTCTGAGGTCACAGCAGACAGCCATCTGCACCCCAGCATCAGAAGATGGCTGTCCCAGCTCCAGCTCCAGAATGCTCCCAGCCCTAAACTCCCATCTCCATACTCTTTTCTCTCTGTGTTATCCAGGGGACATTCTGATCTATTTTGCTCTAGCAGTGGGAATGGGCTGCACAAAGCCATCCTCACTCTTCCCTCATGTCAGGGGAGTCTGGTTAAGGCTCATTTGAGGAAGCGTTTCCCCTGTGTGGTTACTTAACTCCAACCTTGGCTTCTCCTTGCCTCCCAGAAGTCCTCAGGCTGGTTTCACCATCAACCTTGACAGGGTTGTAACAGAAACCCACGTGGGCCCATCCTTCTGCCACCTCCCACCTGCCAATTAAGGGGCTGGAAGCAGCAGAGGGAGAAGGTGAGAGCTTCAATTCCTGCCCTACAGCGGCAGAGCTTCTGGAGGGGCCCCTGGGCAGGGGTCCTACATGACTCATACCTCCAGGTCCACCTTTAGAGATGGGAGAACTTGTGAGTCTGGAGGAACTCAGAGGAAAGTGGGAGAAAAAGGGGGGTGAGGAGGCAGGGGGCGCAGCTCCAGTGAGTGAGGGGCAGAGCAAGAGGCAATGGGGAAACGACTTGGAACCTGCACTGAGGCTGAGAAGAGCCAGAGGGGCCCAAATACAGGGGAAGGCTTGAGACAAGAGAGCCATTCCCCTGCTCAGCCTTACAGCCTGCAGGATGTGGGGTAGACCTGAGAAAGGACTTCCAGGTAATGAGGGCTCAGGGACACTGATCATCACTGGGTACAAGGAGGCCAGTGAAGGCGTCTTTCCAGGCAGGCAAATCTAGTCGGCCTGTCCTGGACTCAAGAGTTGCTGGGACAGGGGAAGGACACGAAGACCTCCAGAGCCCCTCCTGCCAGGACCTCGACGTCCTTCCGTGCTAAGGAGATGGCTGTGTGTCCACATGGGGACCACTGCTGCTGTGCCCTGGGGTGGGCGCGGCCTTCCCAGCCTGCACGAGAGAAGGCTCAGGGCCCGGCCTCCCACTTCAACCCACCTGCCAGGCTCTGGGCAGCACCTCACTGAGGCCCAGGGGGGAGCCAGAGGTCCCTTTGGAAGCTTCTGTGGGCCCTGAACTTGATGATGAGTATGAGAGAAGGTGGAGGAGGAAGGCAGGAAAGGAAATGGGGGAGGGGA
Source organism: Tolypeutes matacus (assembly GCA_026826555.1). Lineage (NCBI taxonomy): Eukaryota > Metazoa > Chordata > Mammalia > Cingulata > Chlamyphoridae > Tolypeutes > Tolypeutes matacus. Next base: position 23,078,592 of record JAKSZT010053883.1, read on the forward strand.
AAGAGGGAGAAAGAATTAGGAGGATTCAGAGAAGGGAGGGGAAGAGAGAGAATAAAGGGACAATAACAAGGAGAGAGAAGAGGGTAGGGGAAGGGGACAGAGAGAGAGGCAGGGACAGGTGAGAGACCAGCAAAGCCACAGAAGGGCTGGGGGTGGGGAGCAGGAGGTGACAGCCTGCCAAGGGGGCCGAGCAGTGATGCCCAAAGAGAGCGCGTCCCCCACTAGAAGGCGGTCTCCGTGGCGCACCCCCGGGCTCTGCTCCCTGCCCAGCCTCTCTGCCTACTTGGAAGAAGAACGACAAAAACAAACCCAGCAGATCCACAGAAAACAGATGCTGGGAAGGACCCCTAACTCTTGGCGTCCAGCTGGTCTCACTGTGAGATCCAGCAGATGAAATGTAGTGCAGGCACTTTCCAGAGTTCTGCACTTGGGTTCACAGATGAAGTCCATGAGCAGAGAGGGAGGGGGAACTGCCTCGTCAGCAATTCCTGTAAAAGCCGAGCTGGAGGCTCAGTGTGTGTCCAGGGGGGTTGCTTGCTGGAAAAGCTAATGTGACACTGGGAGACAGAGATGCAAGTAGTGGGTCCAAGGAGTAGGAAATGAGCTGGCCTGGGGCCATCTGGGCCTGCTCTTAGGAGGGAGAAGAAGCATAGGTGGGAGGGAATGTTCTGGAAAGCTTGCAGAGTAAGAGAGACAGAGAGGCAGAATAGCATCAGCAGGCCATGGAGTCAGGCCTGGGTTGCAACCCCAGCTCTGGCACTTTCTGACCTGTTACAAGCCCCTTGACCTGTACGGGCCTCAGTTTCCTCATCAGTAAAATGAGAGTAATAAACAGTTTCTGTGCCACAGGACTGTATCCGGGGCTGGGCCCAGAGGAAGCGTCTGGGCAACGGTGGGTCTGCAGAGACAGGAGCTGTCCCGGCTGGAGAAGGGACTGGTCGGGACCTGACAGTTGTCTGCCCTGTCGGAGGAGCTGCCAGTGCAGAGGACAGTTCTGGGCCCCATGCACACATGCATACATATACACAGGCTGTGGGTCCCAGAGAAGGACCTGTGTGCGGGAGCTCCTGGACGTGGATTTTGGCCTGGTGTCGGGAAGTCCTACTGACCAGCTGGAATGGATGGTTCAAACCACATGCTGCCTCCAGTGGTGGAGAGGAAACTGAGGCTCAGGGCAGTTAAGTGATTTGTCCAGGGGTCTCAGCAGAGCCTGGTCTCTAACCTGAGACTCTGACTGCAAAACCAACCCTTATAAAGACCATGAGAGGAGGAAGATGCAGAGAGGAGTGACAGAGCAGCCTGGGAAACTCGGAGACAGAGGTGGCCGTGGAGCACCCGGGGACACTAAGCCAGGTGGGGCCAAAGGCCCAGGCAGGTCTGCTTATGGGTAGTAGGAGTAGGCATAGGGGTCTTTCTTGGCAGCATGCAAAGAGAGAAGAGCACAGTTGTGTCCATGGTCCTCCTAGAAAAGTGCTCATTCCCTGCAGACAGCACCCTTTTCACCCTGCCCACCAGGATGCTCTGAGCTCCCCTGAAGACTCTAGTCTGCAAACCTGAGCCCTATTGTCTCCTGGGTCCTGGTTGCCCACTCTGATGTGTGTTCCCTGGTCCCAAATTCTGTGACTGTTTATTTTATCACGTTGCTGAATGAGCTCTTGCTGTGGGCTCCTCCAAATCCTTTGTGGAACAAAGCTCAGAGTAAATCAACGAATGCTGATAAGTTTAAATATTTCTAGTCACAGCCTGGATCACCTCTTGGTGTGTTAAAACCTGTACTGACCGCCTCTGCCCTGGGAAGTAGAACTGCCTTCTCCTTGCTCTCCAGCTGTTTCTTTCCAGCTTCAAAGTTGCAGGAGAAGCACCACAGGGTCTTTGGATTTGGGCCACATGGCTCATTCCCTGTCTTTAGCCCATTATCAACACCAAGCCAGGCCCCCATTTTCCAGGCTGAGGTCAAGCCTCCCCCTGCCCCAAGTCCCACCAGGAGATGATGAACATCAACATCAGCCATGGGCCAAGTGCATCTTCATCTAGGTAATCACCTGAACTCTCCCAGCCTCCCTGCAAGGTGGGCGGAGTGAGCCCCATTGTGCAGGTGAGGAAAGGGAGGTCCAGAGAGGGCAGGGGGCATGCCCAAGGTCACACAGCAATTCTTGGGTCTCTTAACGCAGTTGTGCTGCTTCCCCCACAAGGCCCCACCAAGGCCCTTATCACATCCCCTGACTCTTGTGACACAGCTGGGAGTGGAGGGTGCTGTTGGGTTTCCTGACTTCACCCTTTCCTAGGTCACACCCAACGTCACACACACACACACACACACAATTACACACACATGCTTGTCACAGACACAGCCCCTGCATACCCACAACCCCATCCCACCCATCCCCCATCCATACACACATGTTCCACTCTCACACACTTGTACACACCTTACTCTCACACATACACAACACACACTCCCACCCACACAGCCCACTCAGAAACACACCCCACTCTCACCCCTTCCCAGGCCCCACTCTCACCCCTGCACTTGCCCCACTCTCACCCCTGCCCAGGTCCCACTCTCACCCCTGCCCAGGCCCCACTCTCACCCCTGCAC
>JAKSZT010053883.1:23081590-23109821 GCA_026826555.1 Tolypeutes matacus
GCCCCACTCTCACCCCTGCACAGGCCCCACTCTCACCCCTGCACCTGCCGCACTCTCACATGCATGTGCTCTCCCACACCCCCCTTCCCCTGCAGAGCAGCCCCCATGGGGTCATCAGTTCCCTTAGGAGGCAAAGGAGGGGAGGAGGAGCCAGGCTCTCAGGTGTTGCAGAGTGAGGGTCCTCTCTGGCCCTCTTTGCTGACTTCTAGGAAGCCCATCCATGTGTCCCTGGCAGCACCCTCCAGGAGAAAAGCTTGGCACGAACCAGCAGCCCACTGCTCCAAGGTGTCTGTGACAGGACCTCTGAATGGGCCTGGCCAGTCACCTCTCCAGGCTGGACACTGCCCAATGATATCGTGACTGTAACCGTCAGACCTCCATGGCCTCAGGGGGAGGTGACTGGGGGCTTCCTGCCTGGCCTGAATGATGGAACATCCTCCTCCAGACACTCTGAGCCCTGAATGAGAGACGGATACCCCAGTCCTGTGCCTGCCTCAGCACTCCACACTCTGGCCCCTCATCAACCCCAGGTCTCCCAGTGGGGGGGGGGGGAGGAAGGGGAGGTTGGGAGGGGTCCAAGGTCACACCCTGAGAGGCTCGGGCCTCTCAGTTTAAAAGGAGTAGGGTCTGAGGGTGAAGAGAGATCCAGCTGTGTGACTTTAGTCAAGTGTCTCGATCTCTCTGTGCTTCAGTATCTTTGTCTGCAAAAGGGGATAATGATGGAGCCTCCCTCACAGAGTTGTTGTGAGGGGTCAAGTCCTCCTCCTGCAGGTGACTGTCTCAATAAAGGCTGACTGTTATTCTAGGGCCAATTTCTGTCCTGGCACCGACACTTCCCACTTGACTTGAGGAAGTCCTTTTCCCTCTCTGTGCCCATATCAAGCCCTAAAATATCGAGACAATTCTAAAAGCATCCAAGTGCCACAGGTTGTTGTGGAGATCAAATGGGACCGTGAGATTAAAAAAAACCTCGGTATATTAGTATACTGATGGAAATACATCAGATTTACCACGCAGTCAAGTGTTGTGCAGACATTTATGAGCACTCAGGCTCCGGGCTCCCCCTCCCTCTACTCTGCCTCCAGCTCTCCCCTCCCCCCTGCAGCCTGCCTGCTAACGAGCTGGAGGCTTCAGTAATGAGGCCGCCTCATCACTTAATGTTCTTGAACAGCCTAAGAGGGAAAGGGGATGGGGGTGGAGGGAGGGTGGGGAGGTGGGAGGTGCCTGGCTCACCCACAGCCTGGCAGCTCCCGAGTCTGCCCACAGATACACCCCCTCACTCAGCAGTGCTCAACGAGAGGAGGGTGAGGGGGCACCCCATTCTTAAGGGGAAAGCCCCCAAGCTCATAGAACCTAAGGACGTGAGGAGCTGAATGTGAGACCAGTCCCCACGCCAGAAGCAGCTTCCTGGCTGACCCAGCTCCAGGCTCAAACCCCTCCCCAAGTAATCCCTGACTTTCCCCACAGCCACCCTGCGAAGCCCCTTCTGGTCATGCTGTGTCCCTGCCTGGACCGCGCACTGCTCTTGGGACTGGAAGCCCCTGGAGAACCTGCTTGCATCTGGCTCAGTCACTGCTGTTTCCCAGAGTGCTGGGGTCCACGCCTGACACCTTTGCCAGCATTTACTGAGCACTGACTGTGTGGCGGGGACTGGGTTTAGCCCTTTGCAGACACATGTCAATTAACCTCTAAGATCATCTTTAAAGAGCCAGGACAGCATCAGGGCACAGGTTTGTAAATGTAAATGTATGTAGTTGTAACAAGCCAAAAGCAGATTGAAATCAAAAGTAAAATCAGCACTTGAAAGCAGATCCATCTGACAAACCTCTAGTTTGAATGCTCAATGCAATTTTTTTTGCTTGCTTAATTGCAAGCAGCCAAAATAGCCAATTCACAACAGCCTAGCCAAGTGAAGGGCGCATGATTTTTTCAAAGGTGGAGGCTGCCGGAGTCTCTAAAGCCTTTCACTAGCGATCTCGTGAGCCAGGTCCCACGTGGCGTTTAGAGGAGGTTCCAAAGCTGACAGCAGGAGGCTCTGGTCACAGCGCTGCAGCCAGCGTCTTTGCAGCGCAGCCAGGCATTGAAGCTGGGAGTCAGAGTGACCGGGTTTCAGTCTGCCTCCACCTGACACTCACCGAAGTGGTGTCTGCACTGATTTTGTAAGAAGTGCCCATGTGGATGGCATCAAGCCAGTCCATAGCATTTCTTTGTACAAATGTCTCGTTATCACTTATTACAAAAACATGTTTTTCTCAACTTGTTTGCATTCTATTTGGGGTCAACATATTTACAAACTTTTCTTAATTTGCTTTCAATGTTTTTTGGGGATTCATGATCATTCATAGCACATCAATACACAGTAGGCCAGGCTGGCTGCATTTGACTCTGGCTCTGCATTTATTGACGGGATGACCTTTATCCAGTTACATAAGCTGCCTGTGCCTCAGTTTCTGCATGAAATTGGAGAGTGTAGAGAACAACCTCAAGAGATTGCACTGAGGATTTAACGAGTGGGTATGTACAAAGGGCTTCTAAAAGAATGCCTGACACAGAGTAAGGGCTGGCTGTTAGTGTCCTCCCCAGGTTACTGACGAGGAAACCGAGAGAAGCCAAGTCACTTGCCCGAGACCTCAGTCATTAGGTAGTAGAACCAGAATGTGAGCCCAATATCTGCCTGACCCCAAAGGTCCCTCCCTAACTATGACACTAGACAGTCTCAGGGCTTTTTCCTTTTTGAGCCTCAGTTTCCCTATCTGTAAGTTAAAGAGTTTGGAGGAGATGATGCCTAGGTGTTCCAGTACTAACACTGTTTGCTTACCTTGATTCTCAGTGGAGATTCCAGACTTGGAGCAGGCTTCAGAAACCATGGGCTCCCCTGTGCATTCAAAATAGGATCCCATTTGCACCCCCACATGACATGCCAGGTTTCTAGTAGGCAGTGGTAGGCAGGTTGGCCTGAAATGAGGTGGGCTGGATTTAGCAGGAGAGGCTTTGGGGGAGATATTTCCATGGGGGTTCCCAGCATTGGAGCACACTGGGACAGGACAGCTGGGCCCCAATAAACATCTGCCAGAAGTCACGGGGGGGGTGAGGGGGTGGTGCAGGAACACCATCTGCTTCCACAGGCAGCTAACTGATAGCATCCCCTTCAGAGCTGGAGCCGCTTGTGCAGAACTTGCTCTCTGCAGAGGCCCCTGGGGAGGGGTGAAAAGCTCTGAGTGGACAGCAGTGAGAACCAGATTCTAACAGAGGGGGGCACAGACTGTGTACCAGGTGCTCTCCATCCCCCACCCACCATTTGTACCCCTTCGCACCCTCTGTAGGCAGAGCGTCATTCATTCCCAAATCCACCTCCCTTTACATAACACAGGGTTCCTATCCTAGGTCTCACCCAGTTTCAACAGCCTCCTCACTGGTTCCCTATTGCAGTCCATGTGGCTCCCTACAGACAGAGGAAGGCTTCCTAAAACCCAAATCAGATCGTGCCCACTTATCCCCCTGCTTGGCCTGTAATGGCTTCTCACCACCCTCCTCCACTGGCCTACAAAGATCTATGTGAGCTAGATCCTTGCCTCCCTCTCCAGCCACTGGCCTCCTTGCTGCTCCGGGAATACCTCAGACTTGTCCCCACCAAGGGGCTTTGTCACTCGATGTTCCCTCTGCTGGGGACGTCCAGAGCTTCACCTGCCTGCTCTGGTGTGTCTTTCTGGTTTTAGCCCAAATGCCCCCCTCCCCCACCTTAGAGGACCTCTCTGACCCTTTATCGAAAGGAGCCCCCTGCCCCACTCTGATCTTGGTGCTCTTAGCACATCTCATGGTTTCTTTTTTATTTTATTTTATTTTATTTTATTTATTTATTTATTTTTTCATGGTTTCTTTACAGGTGATGTCACTCTAACACCATCTTGTTCATATGCTCGCTTCTCTCTTTATTGCCTGTCAACCCTTGTTTAGAATCTTGGCCCCTTTAATCCTCATGCCCAGCAGAAGGCCTGGCACATAGTGGGCTCTTGATTCATATTTATTGAATTCATTCACTCATCATAAATTTGTGAGCACCTGCTACATATCAGGCTCTCTGCAACGGACAGAGGACATAGCAGTGAGCTGGACTCGCCCCTGCTCCCAGGGTGCTCATGGGCTCTACGAGGGCAACCAATGTTAGTCAAGGAATTGCATATATACAGACATAAATGCAACTGGTGGTGCCACACAGGAAGCACGTGGGATGGCATAGAAATGTAATCATGTAAACATGTAATTATGACCAATGTGCATGTTAGGGTTTCCCTGTTTATATCTGAGTGACATTAAAATATCTAATAGATGGGACTACTCTCTCCAGCCTTCCAGATCTTTCTCTTACAACTAAAATGCCTGGATATAACATAACAACAAATATAAGAAGACTCTGGAAAGTGGAAAGAAGAGGCTGCCCAGGGACCTCAGAACTTGGGTATGACATGGTGGTGAGTTTCCTGGGTTTTCTTCTTGCATTAAAACTGTAACTGCCAACAGGTACAGACAAAAAAAAAAAAACAAAACTCCAGAAAACCTGCACCCGCCACCCCCCCACCCCCTGTCAAAAGACTGAGGAAAAGGTGAGCTAACAACAGAAAACCTTTTTGCCCTACTATAGCAAAACACCAACAGAAAATCCACTCTTCCCCACCCACCACATTTTCAGTGGAGCTGAGCAGGAAGCTGATTTTCCACCCTACCCCACCCCTGCCTTGCAGAAAGCAAGCAGGCAGAAAAGATCTGATTCCCCTGCCAGAGTAGTGTCAATGGGGTCCAGTGGGTGGGGGGGACGCTGAGCCTCAAGCCCTCCCCACCCCCAGCAGCAATAAAATTGAATGAGGCAATGTGAGGCAGAGCTAGCAGTGTGAGGAGGGGCTAGTTGGGTCTCTGCAACTCCCACTAGCATGCGTGAGGTGGAATGAGATGGCAGGAGGTGGAACTAGCTGTACTCTGCTTTCTGCCTCCTCTTGCAGAGTCCCTGGGGCTAAGTGGGAAGCTAAGCTTCTGCACACACATTGTAGCAACAAAACAGTGTGAGTCAGCCCTCAACTTCCCACATCCCTGGTGTTAGTAGTAGGGACTTGAACTTGTAATATCCAAAATGTCTAGGAGATAATTTTAAAAAATCACTTGTCATAGCAGGAGCCAGGAAAACCACAACTTGTATGAGAAAAGATAATCAATGATGAAAGCATTAAGATGAACCAAATGTTGGAATGACCTGACAAGGATTTTAAAGCACTTAGCATAAAAATGATTCAACAAGCAATGATGAATTCTGTTAAAACAAAAGAAAAAAGAATAGAAAACCTCAACAAAGAAATAGAAGCAATAAAAAAGAGCTAAATGGAAATTATAGTATTGACACATAAAATGACCAAAACAAACAAACCAAAAAAACCGCCTCAAAGGATAGGCTCAACAGCAGAGTGGAGATAACAGAGGATGGGATCAGTGAATTTGAGAATAGATCTGTAGAATTTACCCAATCTGAATAAAAGAGAGAAAATAAACTGAAAAAAAAAAAAAAAAAAAAAAAAAAAAAGATTAGAGTTTCAGAGACCTGTGGGACAAGAACAAGAGAGCTAACATTCATTTCATTGGGGTCTCAGAAGGAAAGTAGAGAGAAAGTGGGATTGAAAAAGTAGTTGAAGAAATAATGGCTAAAAAAAACCCAAATTTGGTGGAAGACAGAAACCTAGATTCAGCAAGCTGAGCAAATCCCTAGTCAGATAGACCCAAAGAAATTTAAAAAAACTAAAGACAATGGAAATATCTTGAAAGCAGCCAGAGAGAAGCTGCATGTTGCTTTAAAGTGAACACCAACATGAGTGACAGCAGATTTCTCATTTGAAACCATGGAGGCTCGAATTAAGTGGCAGAACATTTTTCAAGCACTGAAAGAAAATAACTGTCAGCCATGAATTCTATATCTGGTGAAAATATTCTTCAAGATTGAAGGGGAAATAAAGACATTTCCAGATGAAGAAAACCCAAGAGATTTGTTGCTAGCAAACTTATTCTGAAATAATGGCTAAAGGAAGTTGTCTAAACAGAAAAGAAATGGTAATAGAGGAAAGCTCGGAACTGCAGAAAGGAAAGCAGACTGTCAGAATGGGTAAAAATAAAGATAAATATAACAGAGTACCCTTTCTCTCATGAGTTTCTTAATTCATATTTAGTGGTTGAAGCAAAAATCATAAACCATCTAATGTGGTATATTCAATGTATATGTAAAGGAAATAGTTAAGACAATTATTTTTGTAAAGTGTGAAGAGTAAAGGGACCTTAAGTGGAAGTAAGGTGTTTACATTTCACTCGCAGTGGTAAAATGTCAATAACAGTGGGCTGTGTATATTGTAATACCTAGAATAAGCCACTAAAAAAACTATACAAGGTGATATAGTAAAAAAATGCTATAAATAAATTAAGATGGAATCCTAAAAAATGTTCTAATTAACCACAGGAAGGTAAGAAAAGAGAAACAGAGAAATGAGAAGTAGAGAAAATAAAACAGAAAACAAAAAACAAACAAACAAAAAAATAAAATGGCAGACTTAAACCTTAATTTACCAATCATTAAATGTAAATAGTCTAAATACATTAATTAAAAGACAGAGAAAAAAAAAAAAAAAAAAAACACCATAAAACAAACAAACAAACAAAAAAACCCCTATTATCCAAGAAACTCATTTCAAATACAAAGGCATAGGCAGGTTGAAATTAAAAGGATGGAAAAAGATATACCATGAAAATACTAATAAAAAGGCAGCAGTGACTATATTAATATCAAATAAAGTGGACTTGAGAGCAAAGAAAATTACTAGAGAGAAAGAGGAACTTTATACAATGATAAAAGGATCAATAACCAAGAAGACATAGCAATCTAAATATGCATGCACCAAATAACAGAGCTTCATAATACATGAAGCAAAAATTGATAAAGCCAAAAGGTGAAATAGACAAATCCAAAATTATAGTTGGAAACTTCAAAAACCTATTCACAGAAACCTATTCACAGAAACTTCAAAAACCTAATCATAACTTAATCATGCCCAGATTAACAGATCAGTTTACAAGCATGATCCAACTATATTTTTGGAATTCATAATTACATCAAACTGCCAAACGGCTACAGGTGGGAATGGGAGACTAATTCCTTCTTCAGTGGATATTGAGAGTCTGAAATGAGACATGTATGTAAGTCCAGAGCACGGGGCGTGGGGCCCCGTGGATGCTCAAGCATGGAATCTGCATACTTACTGTTGTGGCGCCACTGGGGTTTGGGATCAGGTAGGTGCCCGTGTCTCAGACCAGCAGGTTTTCATCAGAGCTTCAATGAAGAGACACTTTTTCCTCCAAAATTAAGAACTGTCCTTTCCTCTCAAAAAAGAGCTGCCAGCAGGTCAAAACGTATCCATTCCTATTTCCCCCGTGCAGGCTCGCAGTGCCTCCAATAGCTCCTTTCTGTGTGCTCCCTCACTCTTGTAGAGTGCAAGCTGCTGCCCTATTCAGTGAGGAAAAGGGATTCTGGGATCTGCAGGGGTCATGGTCTAGAGAGCAGTGTGAGGGAAACCGGGGCAGGCAGGCCGGGAGGATGCACCAGAACCCCAGACTAGTGAAGGGAAAAATGCTGGGGGGGTGCATGGAATTGTTGAGGGGCTCAGGGCAGTGCAGTCTAGTTATCATGAGTCACTATTGGGGCCAGCAAGCCTTGCTGTCCACAGTGTTGAGCCTCTCCTGCCAGCTCACAAAAGTGCCTGGCTAGCTGGGGGGTATCTCAGGGGAGGCTCCTGAGGTGCAGAGAGGGGACTGGCTTGTCCCAGTCCCCACAGCCAAGTCTGCTGGCCCTGGATCTCCATGCAGGCTGCTCCTGGTTCCCGACTTTCCTGCTCAGGGGCCACTGAGGTTGGTGGGTGGGAGGGGACCACGCTGTGAGTGTCCTGGGGACTGACTGTGCCTCCAGCCTCCTCCCGAATTCCAGTCCCCTCCCTGCCTCTTCTCACATTTCTGCCCTGCCCAGGAATCAAATTCCTTTTCAAAGAAATCCAGACTGAACAGTCAGGAGAGCCAGCTCCTAGAGCCCACTGAGAGAGCAACAGATTAAACAATGAAATATATGAAAAGGCCTCCACGGTGGAAGAGGGTGAGGCAAACACAAAAACCAAACAGAACTGAAATGAAAGCGGGACGTCTGGCCTCCTGTCCCTAAGCTGTTTGCACTGAGCAGGATGCACCAGAAAAGTTCCGCGCAGCAGCCTGTCCACATCGTGCCCCTCAGAATTAACACAGCAGGAAAAGGCCGTGCGGCCGTCACCTGGGGGCACCTCTGCCCAGGCGCTGCCTCCTGGCTGTGCCACTCGGGGCTTCGAGGCCCCTTTACCCCACTCAGCACGTGTTTGTGGGTCTGGGGGTCGCAGGGGAGGGGCAGGAGGAGGGAAGTGGGAGGGGTCCCAGCCCCGATTCTCCAGGCTGGGAGAGAAGGGTGTCCCCAGGGGAGTCAGGAGACCATTTGTAAACTGTGTCGAGAACCCAGGCCTTCCTGGGAAGGGTCTGTCTCTGCTCAGGTTCACCAGGTGGGGGCGGGGAGGGGCTTCTGGGTGGTTGGTTCATCGGCTCATCCCTGAGGGCCCCGGGTCCTGGGAGGAAGATTGGGGTGAGCCGGGTGAGGACGGGGAAGGGGGCTGTGGGTGGAACCTGGGCTCCCAGGGACTCCACGTTTTAATGCTGGGCTTTGGAGAGCTCAGTGTCCTCCAGAGGCTGAGATGGGAGGGGGAGGGTCTTAGAACCTTCCTTCTCTCACACAGTTGGAGATGTTCAAATGTCAGTTCCTTTCACGGTATTGGGGACTCAGAATCTTGGAATTAGAGCATCTTTCAAAGACTCAAAGATGCTTTCAAAAAAAACCTTTGAATGGCAGAATCTGAGCATCTTACCTCTTTCACAGAATTCTAAAAATATAGACTCACAGAATCATTCATGGACTCGGGCCCAAAGAATCTCAGGTTAAAAGAGTCTCTCGGGAAGCCTTGGAGCCACACCTACATCCTTTCTGATTCTTGGAATTGCAGACTCTATTTAGAGAAATTTAGAGTTGAAATAGACATCTCAGAATCAGAATCTTGGCATAGGAAGTGACCTGTAATTCCCCCTATAAAGCAGGACATGCTCTCCTCACTGCCCCTTGAGAAAGCACTTGAACTCTTTTAGGTATGGAGATCTCACCACCTGACAGGGAAACGCATCCCACTGTTGCACAGATCTGCTATTGCTGAGCCTGAGTCTACCCCACGTGACCACCCACCCCTTTCTCCCTGTGCACATTTCACACTCCCTCCCCTCCCCCCACTGGCCCCATGTACAAAATAATGAACTTGACACCCTCACAGGAGTAAAACTTCTGGGCAAACATGGGGACTAGCTTGAATTTGTGCCAGAAGGGCCCATTCTTATCCAGGGCAGAGCTTGGCATCAGGCGGTGGAGACTCAGCCCACCTTGATCCACCTCAGCTGTCAAGGCAGCAGTAGGTGACTTGGAGGTGCCCAGCCCTGGGCTGGATCCTGGAGATTCCACGATGAGCTGCTCCCTTCTAGGAGCAGGTCAGGGAGAGAGACAGTGGCTGGAAATACCTGATATGAAAGGGGGAAGAGGGGAGGTTCAGAGTGCCCTGTGGGGGCAGGGAAGTAGTGATGCCCCTTCTCAGGGGTTGGGAAGATGCTCAGAGCAGGGTGGGCATGGAGGTGGGAAGCCTGGTCTGTGGGTCTGCTGTTGCAGTCAGTTTTCCTAGCCCTGTCCTTGACCCCTGGGTGACTTTGGGCAAGTTACTCAGCATTTCTGAGCCTCAGTTGCTCCACCTGTAAAATGGGCCAATGAAACCCACCTGTGTGATTGGTGCCCAGGCTGTGGGAGGGATCCTTTAGGGAGGCCCCACCTCCCGGCTGGGCCCTGGGCACATGGCAGGAGAAGGTCAGCTCCCCTCCCCTCCCTCCATGTCTTTCCTAGGCTTTGGGGGAATGAGTGGATTTCTGTAGTGAAGATGCAGTGGGAGGGGTGTCCCAGGTTGGGGAGCAGCATGTGCAAAGACCTGGGAGCCGGGAGCCAGGTGGAGCCCTTGGGGAGTGGCAGTGGTGTCTTTGGAGTATCAGGAGGTAGAAATGACGCTGGAGGCACCCGTGGGGGCAGGGGGCCTGAGTGCCTCCATCCAGGAGGGTGGGAGGAGGCCCTTAGGGGCCGTGGGTGGCTCAGGAGGCTCCTGGGAGGAGCCCACCCTCCTGGCGCCCCTCCTTGGCTGGGGACAGAGCACGCCCGGGCCCCTGGGAGCCACGGGCCAGGCAGGGCCAGGTATGTTGAGCAAAGTGAAGTACATGAGATACAATCATTAGAAAAGGCATGACCCGCTGCCAGCCAGCCCCTAGCCCTCCCCACAATGGGACGATTTCATGGTGAAACTGAGCACTGGGACATTTACAGCCATTTAGAAGGATTTTGTGAGGTTTCTTCTGACTCAAAGAGCTGGATTTCATTAAGTTCATCTCACATGTCAGCTGGAAATGGAGGTGGCCAAGTCTCCCGATAAGCCTGGACCTTGGCCCCCGGGGCCCAAGCAGACCTGAGAAAGCAGGCAGGGGTGGGCTGTGGGGCCTGCGGCCAGGCGGCCTGGACCCAGACCCCGGCTCTGTCCCCCTGAGTTGGGTGACATGGGACAAGTCACCTAACCTCTCTGTGCATCGCAGCCCTCCCCTAGGAGAGGAGGTTCACGATGGCGGCTCTTGCACAGGGCAGGGCACAGATGAGTGTGACAGCTCCATGGGCCCTTGAGCTTGCCTTGCTCTCGCAGGTCTTTTATTCCTTGGTGTTTTATTCGTTCCTGTTTTCATTTACTCTACCCATCCATTCAGGACCTGTGCATTCACTCAGGTGGGGATTAGTTCTTCCATCAGTTTGCAGGTTCCTTCTTTCCTCCCTGCATTTATTCTTGCAAATGGGCCCCTAAGCTCCCTTAGCTCTGCTTCCTGGTCCTCCTCCAGCCTGTGGGCAGACGCCCCTGGGCAATGCATGACTCTGGCCTCCTCTGTGAAAAGCCCTGATCCCTCCTGTGCCTATGGAGGGGCCTGGGCTGTGACTTCATCGGGTCTAGTGGTGCCGGGAGCCCCAAGTTCCCACCCCGCCTCCTGTGCCCTGGTCCTTCAGGAGGTCAGCTCAGCGCATCTGGAGGGGAGCTCACTGCCTCTCAGGGGCTTCTCTGTGACTTGGGCCAGGCCACCTGCCCTTCCTCTGCCAGGGCACCCTTGCATGCCTGGAAGGGTCTGAGCATTCACGAGCTCCAGGCTGGGAGAAGGTGCTGCTTCAGATGCATTTGTAGAGAACAGAAGCTCATTGTCCACCCTGTTACTCCCGGCCCTGCTTTTGTCAAGATGTGTGATGATGTTAAAACACAAAATGGCAAAATGTGTTCTTCCAGAAAATTAAGCAGGGAGGCCCTTCCCCTTGAGCATCTCACTTCTGACCTAGAAGTGTTGATTGAAAGTGGGGGGTGAGCCCAGGTCCAGGGTCAGTGTTATGACCCAGGAGGTGATGGGAGGGATCGTTTTCAAAACTGATTCCACTTTTTACCTTGGGGAAGGGCATCCTGCAGCTAAGTGCCCACTGGTTGGTTGCCTTAATTAATAGACTTTATTGCCTACCCTTGAGGCCTTGGCATGCAAATATATGCAAATGACCACCTCTTTGGGGAGTGGTGTATTGGGTTGACCCCAAAGCCTGGTTAAGTGTCCGCCTGGACTGGGCTGCTTTCTCTCACCGCTCCTTTGTAATCGTCCTACATACCCAGGGAGCAGGAGTGTGTGGTTGGGGCTGGGGGAGAGGCGGGTGTCCATGAACATGAAGGAGCCAGCCAGTCTTGGGTTCAAGTCCCAGCCACACCTCTTTCTAGTCCTGTCACCTGCGTGTCCCCACCCGTACAACCAGGATCATAACACTCCCAACTGTGCACGACTCAGATGGGCTCAAGGAAGCAGATGCTCAATAAACAGAACTCTCGTTACTCTGCTGTAAAAAGCAGTCTGCGCGGATCTCCTAAATGACCCACTTCCGAGGCAGTGGGGAGAAAAGGGCATCACTCTGGGCTTTGCTGCCCTGGAAGAGCCCGCACTCATTGGAAGGAGAACGCTGTAATTCCACGAAGGAATGGCAACTGCTCTGTAGCCAGTTCTCCCTTTCTTTTCCTGTCCAGTGTGGTTTGTTTAATGTGTACCCTTTGCCAAAATGCAGGCGTCCCTCTGGGGTGGGGGATAAAATATTTGGAATTTGAACAGCCTGGAAGATTTATTTTATACTATGGATTTAAAGTGTGGCTCTACTAAAATCTGCCAAAAACCACACAAATTATGTTAGGGGAGTAGGGCTAGGCGGGCTCAAGGCCCGGTTGGGGCCATGATGGGAAGAGTGGGGGAAGAGGGGAAGAAGGGCTGGTGGGGGGAGTCGGAGGCTGCTCACATGGAGGTTTGTCCCCAAACCCCTTAGAACCCTTGGCTCTGGATTGCGTGCAATTTACAGAGTCTGCCTGCCCTTCTGGGGTGCTGATGCTCACTGAGCACCTACTGAATGCCAGGGCCTTGTAGGCACTTCACCCCATGACTCCTCCCATTGTCACCCCAGGCAGGTGTTGCTCCCACTTTTCTGGAGGGGACTCTGAGCCTCTGAGAAATGAACTGGCCTGTCCAGGGCATTTGGCTCACTAAGTGACAGGATGGGAATTTGAACCCAGGATTGTTTGGCCCCAAGGTCTCTGTGCAGAGGGGACATGGGAATTTTGTAAATCAGGGAAGATGGGAGTTCAGATTTCAGTTGCTGGTTTTGCCACTGACCCAAACTGTGGCCAAGTCCCCATTCAACTTGGCTGAGTGTTGAACAATTTCTTGTGGCGCACAGGGCTGGGCTCTTGTGGGGGAGGCAGAGCGAGGCAGCTCCTGGTTCCCTGGGCACGTGCATCTCACTGGGGCCAAACCCCAAGCAGACAGGTGGGCCAAGAGGCTCTAAGACTGTGCGGGGGAAGCCCAAGGCTTCCCTGAAGAGGCTGCTGTGGAGGAGGCAGAGGGCTGGACCCTGCAGGAAGGACCCGGCAGGGTACCCGGGCGGGGGGACTGACAGGAGGAAAGGCATGGTGGGGGGCGGGGGCGGTTTCGACCGACAGAGGCGTTGATTTAAGGCACCTTCATCGGCTGTGCCTGGTGCTCTTTTAGGTACTGGGGATGCAGAGGACTCGGCCTGTAATGCGGTTGGGAGGACAACCTGGGAAACAGATGTGTGGCCTCAGGCAAGTGACATCATGTCTCTGAGCCTCAGTTTCCCCACCTGTACATCAGACATAGTAACCATCTCTATCTCACCGCGTGGTGGTGAGAATTAGGTGAGAGAATGCATGTAATGGGTTGAGGACAGAGCCTGGCTCACGCTACCTGCTCAGAACATGTTCTCTGCTAGCTGCTCTGGGGGCAGAGTTGAGAGAGCGATTAGTTCTGCCTGGGAAAGGCTACAGCAAAGAGATGAAGTCTGGGCTTTGAAGGGTGCATAGGAGTTTGTCAGGAGGAGGAAGGGAAAGAGAGGAGGAGAGGATATGGTAGGAGCAAAGCCCTGGCAGGATGAGGACGGGGTTAGGGTGTTGGGAGCATGTCTTTGGGCAGAGTCTCCCATAAGTGGGTGAGAGGGGAAAGCTGGGTGTCTGGGGGCCTGAGGGTTTGAGGCAGCAGGTCCTTGAGCAGTGAGGCCTGTGGTGGGGGATGGCTATTCTGCCTGGTGACTGCTGACGTCAGCAAGGGGAGGAGCAGGGGGAGGAGTCTGTGCTTCGTGATTTGTGAATGAGGACGAGTAATCCCAGCCCGGACAGGGCTCCGGGAAGGTCGGCTTGTGAGGGCCCAGCACATAGTAGGGCCCATTGAATGTGAGCTCTCTTCCCTTGTCCAACATTCTCACTTCTCAGATGGGGAAACTGAGGCTCAGAGAGGGCAGGTGACTTCCACAGGGACATGGCAGACCTTGCTTTGGGACCTGAGGGCCCTCGCCTTGGGGAGGGGGCAGGGAGGGGGAAGGGCATGGGTCTGGGGGCCTTTGCATGTCTGTCAACCTGACAAGTGAGTTTAAGGAGCTTCCTCTCCAGAGATGGAAATGAAAGTGGCTCAAGGGAGTCGGGCGGCTTTTTTTCTGGCTGGTGGTGGGAAGCCCAGGGGGTGGGTGGGAGGGGCTGAGGGGTGCTCTGTGGGCCAGGACGCGGGGGTCTGCTTCTCCAGGGTGAGTCCAGCACCCACCTTGGTGCCCAGGGCGAGGGCCAGGCAGGTGTTGAAGGCTCAGCACCTCTCTGCTCCTGGAGCCTCCTCAGCACCTACAGGTATTAACCCTTCAATCCTCAAAACCACGCTAGAGGGAGGTATTAGTATCATCGTCATCCCCATTTAATGACTCACCCCGCTGGCCCTCAGGCCCCAGTGCAGGCAGCCCCTCCTGGGGGAGCCCCCCTGGTGCCCCAGGCTGAGTAAGGGCCCCGCTCGGGCTCCCCCAGCCCCCTGTGCACCCCCGCCAGACCCCATGGCATCGCCATCACCTGTCCACCCCTGCCCTGGGTCCTTGAAGGGCACTGACCCCGGGGTTGGCAGGGGCCTGGCACAGGACGAGCCTCCATCAGGGCTGTGCAGGGACTGGCTCTGTGCCCAGCTCTGCCCCTCACTAGCTGTGGGGTCTTGGACAAGCTGCCTCACTGTTCTGAGCCTCAGTTTCCACATCTGTAAGGGGCGTGATGGGCACAGAAAATAGCATGTGCTTCTCGGACCCCAGGCCTGTCCTCCCTTCCCCCTCACTTCTCTCCCATCTCACTTCCTGGGTGGGCCGCCCACCCACTCTCCTGCAGGGCTTCCCCTCCCTTTTTCCTCCCTCCTGATGAATGTTAATTAAAAACTCCTCCAAGACTCCCAGTTTCTGAAGTTCCCTGCTTAATTAGCGGGTCTGTAATGCGAACCCACCTCTCTGGCCCTGGGAGTGTGAAGCTCCTGACACCTGGCTTCTCCCTGCAAGGATCAGCTCTGTAATTTGTGGGGCCCAGTGAAAAAGGAATATGTGGGTTCTTTGTTCACAAGGCAGGAAAAAAGCACTGCTAAATATACTAAAAAATGAAGCTCTTTCCATTCTGCTGTTGTCTCTTTCATCTTGTCATGGTGTTTTTTAGTTGCTATTTAAAGTTCTAAGTAAGGAAAAATTAGAACTTTAAATTATTAGCATGAATTTTACCATTCATCTTTACATTGTGCAATGCCAGTTTTAAATACAAATATAAGAGCATTTAACTCATATGCAGAATCGTTGAAATTACATAATTTGCATTTTGCAGCTCCTACGCGCATATGTTTCATTCTTAGCAGAACAGTGGAGATGCTGCACAATGCTAACTCAACTGTTTTCTTTTACTTCTTGATACGTGCACATTCTAGCAATGCTCTCTGCCTTTGGTTTACAGATGATTTGGTAAGTCGAATTATGTAGCCCAGAAAAAGAACCAAACAACATGTTCTTAATCTTTAATACCATTCCTGTGAGTGTGAACCCATTGTACACAGGATCTTTTGAAGATGTTTTTAGTTAAGGTGTGGCCACCTGACACAGGATGGGTCTTAATCCTATTTCTGGAGACATTCTAAAAAGAGAAAGCCATGGGAAGAGCTGGGAGCCAGAATTCAGCTGAACTCAGAAGAGAAAGGAGGGCCTTTGCCATGGGAGGGACAACCCAGAGCTCAGGGATGCCCAGCCAGCCGGACTGCTACCAGCTCTGGGAAAATGCCAGCCTTCTAGCCCCTTAAACCATGAGACAATAGACTCCCATTGTTTAAACCAATCCATTGTGCAGTATTTGTCGTAGCAGCCAGGAAATTAAGACAGATGAGTAAGGAAGGACTGAAAGGAAAAGAAGCCAGGGGCTGCCCTCTTTCTCTTTCCTTCTATGTCATCATTTGCAGTATAATACAGGAAGTAACATGAGTAAGAAAAGAAATGATAGGGTTCCTTGGTCATTTGTGTTTCTCAGAATGCCATTGCCTTCTTTCTGCGTTCTAAGAAAGTTCTGGTTCAAATGGAAGCGTGGCTTTTCGGAGCTGTCAGTATCCCCACTCAGTCTTAAGTGTAACACGCTCGCCCTGCTCTCTGTTTGAGTCCCACTGAACTGCCATGCATAATGGGCCCTGGGACTCTGCTCAGGGGACATCCTGAATGCTCTCTGGGAATGGGCTGGAAGGAACAGCAGATGCATAAACTGTGTGCATCTCCCTGCTCTCCTGTACTTACTCCATCGTCCAGTCGGACTTCACTTAGAAAACAAATTTAAAGACAAACTATTAGGAATTTCAAGATGGTGGCAACAGAATATTAAACCAGGCCTAATGAAACCAGTCCTATCTTCCTGATGATTATTTAAAAATATTTCTGTCCTTCGGCCCCCATCTCCTTCCTTGAATCTGGCTCTGTTGTACTGAGTCAGCAGTTCAGGAACAGGGCAGGGGAGTGGTGGAAAAGAAGGACCCAGGGCTAGACCTTACAGGAGAAGAACCATGTCAGTCATGCCTCTTTTCGCAACCTCCCGCTCTCACCCCTCTCCATGTCCGGGCAAGCCCTCAGGATTGAATTGTCAGTTCTGCTCTAGAAACATCTTTTGTACCCAGCCTGGGTTCAGACATCGCCACCTAGCCGGGGTGCCTTTGTGCACGTTTCTCACTAAGTCCCATTCCGCGCAGCCCCTGTGGTCACCAGGTCCATTGATCCCATCTCCTGCCTGGTGCTTGACTGGTCTCTTCCCGCCTTCTCCAGGCCAGCCCTGCTACTCAGCTTGTCACCAGAGCAACTTCTTGCTGGCTCTGCAGGACCTGGCCTCATTTACTGCTTCTTCCCCAAAGTGCCCTCCCCCTGGACCCCAGGGGTGCTCCCTCATCACTCTCTGGGGCAGTGGAAACCATTTTAACCAACAGGGCCTGACAATTGGGGAGCTGCAGAACTAGGGAGGGTCTTGTAGACTTGGCAGGTCTGATCAGGATGCCCACGCCCCTCCTTCCCAGGACCTGGAGCATCTTGTCATCTTGGTAGTGGGGGGCTAAGCTAACAGCTGCCCTGCCGTGGGATGTCCCCAATCCTGCCTCAAGGACCCTCTCGTCTCTCAGCTTGGTGACTCTCCTTTCCTCGGAAATCATGCTCTGCCTGGTAGGGGATCTGCTAATCCATGGCTGGCCTCCCAGCATCTCCCATGCTGGAGCTCCTTAAAAAGAAATCCACAGCCCGGAATAGCTCCTGTTTTCCTGAGAGCAGGGAAGTGTTAATTATGGCCAGCACCTTGCTTGTCATCCCTGGAAACCTCCATCTCTGGGCTCTGTGATAAAGGAATTAGGTCCCCATTAAAGGAAGGCAACACCGTGCAGAGATCACGTTTCCCTCCCTGCAAGGAGGACAAGGAGAGAAAAAGAGAGAAAGAGTGAAAAAGTTAAAGAGAAAACAGATGTTCAGAATCCATGCTGGAGATCAAAGTGCAGGGCTGTGAGGACACACAGTCAGTCCCTGAGTGACCCCCAGAGGTACCAGTGGGTGAGACCAATAAAACCTGCAGAGTTGGAGGTTAGTTTTCTTAAAAATTTTAAAATTAAATAACTTGTGGGTTTGCAGACAATCATGCACAAAATATAGGATTCCCACAGACCACCTGATTAACAACACCTTGTGTGGGTGTGGTATATTTGCTACAATTGAAGAAAGCACATTTTTATAATTGTGCTATTAACTATAGTCCATGTCTTTACTTAAGGTTCACTGTGTTGTGCAGCTTCAAAGATTTTTTTTTTTTTTTTGGAGGTTAGTTTTTAATCCCTCTGATGCCTGGATACATTGTACTTTCCACACTGCTCTCGGCTGTGGCAAAAACATACTGATTTGTTAAAAGAGAAAGATCCAGTGTGCGGGCAAACTCTCCATGGCCTGGGTACAAATCTGGATAAGCTGGGGGCAGTGGCATTTCCGTGCGAACAGCCCTGACCCCAGCTGCTCTCTGCCAGTTGCAGACTCTGATGGCTCCAGGGCTGTCGATGTGCCTGTGACCACCAGGGCTGGAGGCCTTGGGGTTGGGACCGACCAGGTTTTCTTCCTTCTCCTTCCTGACTGTAGATCCTGTCTGTGTGTCTGGCAGCCTAATGGGGAATAGGTGCTGGCAACTGGGCTGCAGGAGGGTGTGGGGGAGGTGAAGGGGAAGGGCATTGTAGCAGCTTGGCAGTTTGATATAGTTATGAATTCCAAAAATAAATATTGGATCATGCTTGTAAACTGGTCTATTAATCTGAGCATGTTTAAGTTATGATTAGGGCATTGACTGGCCACATCAGTAGGGTGTGGAGCCTCACCCCTTGGTGGGTGGGGAATCAAATATAAAAGGCATGGCAAAGAACAGAGTTGGAGCAGTTTTGATGTCAGGGTTCTGATGAGGAAGGAGAGAAGGCCCCGGGAAAAGAGACGAGCCATTCACCCGACAGTTCACAGCTGGCCTTGTGGAGAGAAGCAAAGCCTAGAGAGCCTCATAGTCTACAGCTGACCTTGTGGAGGAAACAGAGGAGCTGAGCCCAGAGAGAAACGCAGCCCCTGGAAGAGAGGAACCCAAGAAGCCTGAACCCTGGCAAACGTCGGCAGCCGTCTTGCTCCAACACGTGGCAATGGACTTTGGTGAGAGAAGAAACTTAACGCTTTATGGCCTGGTATCTGGAATTCTACCCCAAATAAACACCCTTTATAAAGACCAACAGATTTCTGGTATTTTGCATCAACACCCCTTTGGTGACTAATACAGGAACTCTGGCCAGGTGGCTGTGGTCTTTGAATGCCCCTGGATCCACCAGCCTCTGGCTGGAAATGGAGACATGTACCAGGTGAGCCTGGGTCTCGCCAGCTCTGTGTCCATCCTGCGCTGGAGGGAACGTGGTCCCTTGCAAAGCCTAAGGTGTGAATTTTAGGGTGTCTCGCATGGGCTTAGAAACCAACCAGTCAGCTGTGGTCAATGGGTGGAGCCTGCTCCATTCTCCCTCTTGCTGTCACTGATCTCTATGCGGGGATCCACTCGGGGTGCCTCGAGGTGCCCCCGTTGCTCCTGCCCAAGTGGATATGAGTTCCTATTCCAAGGGGACTGGGTCCTCATGCTCCTGAGCTGCCTATCCTTCAGTTAGAGCAGGAGCAGGTTCTACCAGGGAGAGGAGACAATTTCCACTTCCTGGCTCTGGGGTGTACTTGATCTCCTAGGTCCTTAACACCCACTAAGTGCCAACCTTTACTGGCAATGAGGCTAACAGGATAAAGAAGACAGGGTTCTCCACCCTGCCCCTTGGGAGAGCTGCATTTAGAGACATGGGTTTTAAAAAAATAATAATTGGAAAATATCCTCTTGAGTTGATGAGCTGTTAGAAATTGCACAAATATGTACCTAAGGCAGGGGTTATTTAGTCAATTTACAAATACGACAGAGGGATCAACTAGGACTGGCACTCAGATCCCTGGACCCCCAGAGCTGTCCCCAGAGCCATTCTAGAGAATGAGAGAGATGCTGCCCTGTGCAGTGCATCGGGGATGGGCTCTAGAGACAGAGGAGGTCGGGATTCAAATTCTAACCCTGCCTCTTACACAGCATTTCATGGTGGGTGACATGTTTAACTTCTCTGAGCCTCTATTTCCTTTTCTGCAAAATCTTACTTCAGAGGAAGTCTATAAAGATCAAATGAGAAAATGCATGTGGAACACAGCACAGAGATTCGCATGTAGTAGGCAGCCAAGGAATGATATTATTTATGATGATGATTATGACTGTCCATGGGACATGGGTCTCACCTGTCTTGTTGGCTGCTGGAACCCTGGTGCCTGCACAGGTCTGGCACATAGTAGGTGCATGGGATGGAGTGCCACAGACCTCTACCACTCAGATAAACCAACTGCTGTTTCCTCCTTTACAGAACTGACCTGTGCTGTACAGGTCAAAGGCCAATAAAGCAACCTGCCATGCTTCTGAGAAGCTGCGTGGACTGTCTGACATGGTCTTTCCTGCTGGTAGCCTGGGCTCTCTTTTCCATAGTTGTACCAAGCCTCCCGGAACTTGCCTGATGACTCTTCTGCCCAAGGTGACAGCAATAGAATGATGCAACACTCACAGAAAAACCCATTTTGCAGCACTTCCAATCTTTCTTCCTCTTCCTTTCCTTTGTTTCAGTCCCTGAAGCATCTCGTTATTGACTCTAGCAATTTAATATGCCTGTTGGTCTCTGGCAGAGTGGGCGGCAAACTGTCAGGGAGCCAAGGTCTCCGTGCCCTTTGCTCAAGTTTTTATCTGCACAATTCCATGTGGCTGGAGCCCTAGCCACCAGGCAGCCAGAGAAATTTCAAAACGATGTTAAATCACAGGGTGCGAGTCAGCAATGAGAAAACACTTGTCACCCCATCTAAGCTCTCGGTGGGGAGGTACCTTGCCTTGGCCTGTCTCCCTGTGCTCTGAGGACCTGGCTCATTTCATGTGCATTTCATCATAATCACTCTTGTGGAATTGAAAGCAATTTTTTCAAGATGAGAGTGGAGATAGCCAGGCAGTCCCAGAAACTGTAGTTGGAAAAGGCCGGCATGCTGGACCCAAGATTCCCACTTCAGGGTGGCACAAAGATGGAGACCCCTGAAGGAAGGACATACCATAGGTGCCTGCTGGGCTGGGGTTATTTTTTTTTACCCTTTAGTCTTTACTAGTGTGTCTTTTTTTTTTTTTTTTTTTAATAAAGCAAACATTGTAAAAATTCAAACAATGTGAAAGTGTATAGAGAATAAAAGTGAGGGACTTCTGCTATGACTAAGATGTAGGGACTGGATATGTCCTCCCACGAAAATAACCACCAAAAATTTATAAAGCAACATTTTGCAAGATACCAGACACGGGGCAATGAAGGACAGTGATTCCTGAAGGATTGAAACAATTGAGGTGAGCCCTATGATTGCCCTAGTTTACTGCCTTGAGGAAGTTTTAAGGCCATGTGTAGTGCAGGGGGTGGGGTTCCAGATAGAGCCCAGAGGGAACTCTGAGCTGAGGAGACAGAGCTGAGAGTCCAGGGAGACCAATGTGGCTAGAGTTCACAGGATTGAAGTACTGGAAAGGAGAGGGCGCCACAAAGAGAGATCTTCAGAGATCTGCAGAGTGTCCTCTCCCATATTCAGCTGGGTTGTAGTCAGGACATATATATGAGGGAACTACCCAAGTTTGGGGAGAAAAGCCACCTGAAAAGATTAGAGATAACAGGGCCATGTGCTGATAAAGGTCTGGGAATAATAGAAAACCTCACTATTCATATGACATTGAGTAGAATTCAAATAAGAATATTTACTTAGGAATAGAGAATAATTAACCCTAGAATGAACATTCCTCTGAGTCTGCAAAGCTAAAGCAAGATCTGAAAGAATCAAATTTTCAGAGTAACTTAACTACATCCCAGAATCAAGTACAAGAATATGCATAAGACTATCAAAATATTAGCACTCAAGAAGACAGAAATTACAATGTCTGTCATCTAATGAAAAATTACCTGGCATGCAAAGAAGCAGAAAAATATGACTCATAATGAGGAGGAAAAAAACTAATTGAAACTGACCCAATATTTACATAGATGTTAGAAGTAGCAAACATTAAAATGGTTATTATATTTGTATTCCACTCATTCAAAATCTTAAGTGAAAACATGGAAGAAATAAAGACTCTTTTGAATGTCTAAAAATGAAAACTACAATTTCTGAGAGGAAAAATGCATCAGATAGGATTAAAGACAGATTACCAACACTGCAGAAGAAAAATTAGTGAATCTGAAGATTTAGTAATACAACTATCAAGAAAAGATAATTTAAAAAATGAAAAAAAGATCATCAGTGAGTTGTGGGACAATTTAAAGCAAACTAATATACTTATAATTGAAATCCATATAAAAGTAGGGAATAGAAAACATTTTTGAAGAAATAATGGCCTTTACATTTTTCAATTTTAATGAAAAATATAAACTCACAGATCCAAGAAGCTCAACAAATCTTAAGGACAAGAAACACAAGGAAAACTACACCATGACACATTATAATGAAATTTCTTAGAACTGGTAATAAAGAGAAAATCTTAAAAGCAGCTGGAGAAAGAAAGGCAGAGGAACATAGATAAGTGTGACAGCAGATTTCTTGTTGGAAAAAATACAAGTGAGAAGACAGTGGAGACATCTTTGAAGAATGGTGTGTTAGTCAGCCAAAGGGGTGCTGATGCAAAGTACAAATACTCTGTTGGCTTTTATAAAGGGTATTTATTTGGGGTAGAAGCTCATAGTCACAAAGTCCTAAAGAGTCCAACTCAGGGCACCATAAGAGGTACTTTCTCACCCAAAGTCTGTTGCCACATGTTGAAGCAAGATGCTGGGCAATGTCCACGAGGGTTCAGATTTCCTTCTTCCTCTTAAAGGCTTTGTGGTCCCAGCTTCTTCTGATCTCAGCTGTAGGCTGGCATAAGGCTTGTCTCACTCCCCAGAGCTCATTTCTTTCTGGGCTCAGCTGCTCTGATTTGACACAGGTCAGCTATAGACTATCAGTCTCATCTCTCTTTCTGGGGCCAATGCCGTGTCTAATGAGCTGTCTCTCTTCCTCTGTGTTCTTCTTCTCTGTGTGCCTACTTCTGCGTGAGAGTCTGTTTTATCAGCCCACCAAGGGGTCTGAGTCCACTCTAATGATATGGTTGAATCAAAGCCCTAATCTTAACATAATTTAATCAGATGCCTCAGTTGAATCTAATACAATCAAAGGTTTATTATGCCCAGAGGAACAGACCAGTTTACAAACATAATCAATATCTCTTTTTGGAATTCATGAATAACATCAAACCGTCACAAATGGAAAAAAAAAAATCAACATAGGATTCTAGAACCAGTAAAAATATTTTTCTCAAATGAAGCTGAAATAATGACCTATTTAGATATACAAAAGCTAAAAGAATTCATCACTAAAAGACCTGCAATACTGGAAATTCTAAAGGAGATCCTTCATGCAGATGGCAAATGATATGGATGGGAATATGGATTACCCAAAGAAATAAAGAACATTGGAAATGGTGATTATATGGGTACATATACATGGGATTTTTCTTATTATTTAAATCTTTTTAGAAATGCTTGACTGTTTAAACAAAAATAATAAAAATGTAGTGTGGGGTTTATGATATATGTAAAAACAAAATGCATGACAATTGCACAAAGGTTGAAAGGTTGGGAGGAAAGATTTAGAAGTACACTACTATAAGGTACTTATGCTATAAATAAAGTGGAATATAATTACTTGAATGTGATAAGTTAAAGACAGAGTATAATCCTAAAGCAATCACTAAATTAACAAAACCAAGAGTTATAGCTAATAAACCAACAAAGGAGATAAGATGAAATCATAAAAAATATTCAAATAATTTTTCTGCCTAAAAAAGCAGAGATTGTTGATTTGCGTAAAAAGAAAAACCTGGCTATAAGGAACACAGTTCAAATATAAAAATACAATTAGATTAAAAAGGAAGAAAAATGGGTTCCATGCTAAAATAAATCAAAAGGAAGTGTAGTGACTATATTAATATCACACAATATATATTTCTGGGCAAATGCTATTACCACTGATAAATTAATTTCATAATGATAAAGAGAAAAATTCATCAAGAAGACATAATAACATAAAATGTATATGTAACTAATAAGAGAGCTTCTTCAAAATACATGTAGAAAAACTTGATAGCACTGTAAGGAGAAATAGACAAATCTACAAATCTAATCAGAGATTTCAAAATCCCTTTCTCCTCTAATGGATAGAAAAATTAGACAGAAAATCAGTAAAGATATTGAAGATTTGAACAACACTATCAACCCAACTTAACATAATTGATATTTATTGAACATTCCACCCAATGATAGCAGAATCTATATTCTTCTCTAAGTGTACATAGAGCATTCACTAAGATAGACCATTTCTGGAGCCATAAAACAAACCTTAATATGGAAGAACAGAAATCATACAAAGTATGTCCTCTGAATTTAATGGAATTAAACTATAAATCAATAACAGAAAATCACCAAATATTTGGAAATTAAATAATACTTCTAACTAAGTCATAAGTCAAAGGAAGAAGTCTTCAGGAAAATTAAAAATTACTTTGAATTTAACAAAAATGAAGATACGGCATATCAACATTTTTGGGATTCAGCTAAAGCAGCACATAGAATAAGACTTATAGCTCCGAATGCATATATTAGAAAAGAAGAAAGATCTAATATTAATAACCTTAGGAAGTTAGAGAAAGAGGAACAAATGAAACTTTTAAAGCAAGTGGAAGGAAATAAAACTTGGAGCATAAATTAATGAAATTGAAAATGGAAGCAACAGAGAGAATCAATGAAATTAAAAGCTGGTTTTTAGAAAAGATAATAAAATTGGTAAATTTCTAACCAGGCTAAGGGGAGGAGGGAGGGAAGGAAGGAAAGAAGGAGGGAGGGGAAGAAGGAGGGAGAGGGAAAGAGAGTGAGAGCAAATAGATATAATACAAATTAACAATATCAGGAGTATTGAGCCCACGAATATAAGTATAATAAGGGAATACTATGAATAACTCTAAGCACATAAATTTGATAACTAGGATGGAATGGGTCAATTTTTTGAAAGACACAAACTACCAAAACTCACTCAATAAGAAATAATCCGAATAACCTTCCATCTATTAAAGAAACATGATGTAAATCACAACATTGACATATGAAAAGAAATAACTATGTAATCATTTCAGTACACACAGAATGATCATTTGACAAAATTTAACATTATTTCCTGATAAAAACACCCAGCAAACTATAAATAGAAGGAAATATCCTGAACCTAAGTGGAATCTATGAAAAACATACTGCTAACATCATACTTAATATGCTTCTTCTATAATATCAGGAATGAGGCAAGAATATCCATGGTTATCACTTCTATTCAACATTGTCCTAGAGCTTTGAACCAGTGCTATAAGACAAGAAAAAGAAATAAATGGTCTCTTGATTGGATAAGAAATAAAACTATTCATAGCTGATATGATTGCCTATGTAGAATAGCTGATACATTTACAAGAAAGCTACTAGAAATATTGAGTTTACCAAGATTGTATTTTTATATACTAGCAACAAGCAGTTAGATATAAAAAAGATCCAGTTACAATAGCACAAAATGTGAAATATGGAGGGATAAATCAGACAAAAGATTTATATGAATCTGATAATAGAATAGAAATAAAAAGGAATGAACTATTGATACATGCATCAACATGGATAAATCTCCAAATAATAATGCTGAGTGCAAGGAGACAGACAAAAAAGTACACATACTGTATGGATTCATTTATATAAAATTCTAGGAAATGCAAACTGATATATGGTGACTGAAAGTGGAGTAGTGTTTGCTTGGGGATAGAGAGCAGAAAGGGGTGGGAGGAAATTTTGGGGTTGATGGATGTGTTCAGGATCTTGGATGTATATATATGTCAAGACTTATTGGGGAGCAGATGTAGATCAAGTGGTTGAGCACCTGCTTCCCAGGTATGAGGTCCCGGGTTCAATCCATGGTACCTCCTTAAAAAAAAAAAAGAAAAAAAAAAGAGACTTATCAAACTGTATACTTTAAATATGTTCAGTTTATTGTATTTCAATTATACCCCAGTAAAGTTCTTTAAAAAAGGAAATAAAGCATCCTATTCTTTCCATTCCAAATCCACTTCCCAGAAGAAGCATTGCAAAGAACAACAACAATGAAAATACACTATCAAGTTGCTCTTTAGTGTCTGCTCTGATAATCACTTGGATTCATTTGCTAAAATGAATCCTCCAGGAAGGCCATGAGATGGATACTGCTGTTATTCCCATTAAAAAATGGGTAAACCAAGCCTCAGAGAAGAAGAGTGACCTACTCAAAGCCACTCCCTTAGTAACTGTCATAGCAGGCATTTAAAGCCAAGTCTATGTCATTCCAAAGCCCATATTCTTTATACTATGACATACATTTTATGTATATTCTACAATTTCTTTCTTTCAAAGAAATAGGATTGTATGATACACACTATTTTCAAGTTGCCTTTTTATTTGAGAATATCTTCCCACTTGGATCTGCTCCATTCCTTCAATGGCTGCCTGGTGGTCTGTTGCCATAGGTACAGTCATTTATTTAGTTAGTTCCCTATAGACGCTTTTGGCTCTTCTGCTATTACAGCAGTGTTACAATGAGCATACCCTGCCATTTCCTCCATTCATTAAAATTTTTAATACACAAATGCTGCATGCAGACAGTCTCATTATTATATAATCAAGAATTCAGATAAAGAAAAAGTGCTTCTGTTCTATTCCCTTGCACAACTGGCCTCCAAATTTCAACCCCCTCTCCAGAGTATACGCTGTTTTCAGTGTGTTATGTAATATTTACAGACCCTTTTAATATGCATTTATATACATATACATGCATAGTTAGCTATGTATGTTTGTTCTCTGTGTTTTAATTTTAATTTTAATTTTAATTTTTTTTGAGGTACTGGGGGTTGGGGATTGATTCTGGGACTTGCACATGGGAAGCCGGTGCTTAACCACTTGAGCCACATCTGCTCCCAGTTTTCTGTATTTTTAAATGCATAAAAGGTGTCATAGAATAAGTATTTTTGTGCATCTGGATTTTTATCATTAAAATCACTGACATCTTTCATGGCTTGGACCTTTCTTCTTTCCTTCCTCTCTCCCTCCCTCCCTTCCTTTGCCATTCCTCTACAAATGGATATTTATGTTATTTCCATTTGTTCTCTATAAAAAGTACAACAATAAAAATCCTCGTGTAAACCTCATTGTGTGCGTATGAGAGTTTTTCTCTGGTATTGATACCTAGAAGCGACTCACTTCTACCAGCTGACAGGTCTGTGACAGTCATGGGTACATGGACTCACAGAGGCAAAGGCTAGGCTGAGTCTTAGAGAATGAGTTGGAATTGACCAGGTGGAACAGGGTCTGAGAGTGTGAGTGTGTGTGTATGTGAGTGTGTTTGTAGAAAGGCTACTTTCTGCCCACTCCTCCTCCTTTTCTAGTAATGGCACTGTCTTTCTCTTAGTGAGAACTTCCCATATTCACCACGTGATTTCGGGACCTATCAATTCCTTGTTCTCACCTCACCCCTCCCAGGAATGAGCTTGTGGCCAATTAGAGTACTGCATTTGGGGCACAATGATTATGTCAGAGAGGAGCCAACAGAGCCCTCCCTGGGATTTTCTGCTGGGAGCTAATGGGAGAAGCTTCCTTTTGGCTTTGGAATCCTGGAGCTGGAAGCTGCTGCTTGGGGCCACCTTCCCTGTCCTCTTGGAGAGCCTGGATGCAGTGAGAGAAACCAAGGCTGCTTTGCAGAGAGAGGCAGAGGCAGACAGAGATGAGAGGTGGGTGGAGAGAGAATCGCTGGGGCATTGAAACTCCAATTCCTGCAGCTCTTTCTTCTGTTCTGAGAGTACCTATTGTCACTTCCCCAACCCTGGAGACCTGCCAGGAAATTCATAGAGGATGGCAAGGACTAAACCTGCCACCACTCCATGGGTGACCAACATAGACACGAAACTTTATAGATCAGAGCCAAGAAGACAGGACCCGTTGATAGGACAGATCCAGGGGGATGCTACTCCTGCAGTGGCTTGTGGCAGTGCTGAGGACTCCAGGGCTAAGGGGCCAGCGCCTTTTGAGCAAGCAGGTAGCACTGCAACAAGCTGTAAAAAAGCCAGATCCTTTGGCTTAGTTGTCTCTGTGCCTAACTCCAGAAACTGCCCAGAATCTTATCAATCTGTTCTCCAGAGACACAGAACCAATTGATTATGTGTGAGTGTGTGTATGTGTAAAGAGATTTATTTTAAGGAATTGGCACCTGTGATTGTGGGGGCCAACAAGTATGAAATTTGTAGGATAGGCCGGAGGCTAGAAACTCAAGCCAGAGTTGATGTTACAGTCTTGAGTCAGAATTTCTTTTCCAGAAAGCTTCAGGTTTTGCTCTTGAGGCCTTGAGGCTTTCAATGGAGAGGGTGTGGCCCACCCACATTATCAAGGGTAATCTCCTTTATTTAAAGTCAACTGCTAAAAA
>JAKSZT010053883.1:23114821-23136307 GCA_026826555.1 Tolypeutes matacus
TGGCTGAATTTGTCCACGATGCACCCTATTGATGCCTGAGTGGGCCACCATAGGGGTACTTTAGGGATCACAAATTCCACCACCTGGTCATAATCTTCATGTTCTTTAATCTTCCATACTCAATAACATGTTGGAGTCACTAACTGCCACCTTAAGATGAAACTCATTAGGTTTTCCAGGCATTAGCATCAGTGGAAGAAAAGAAAGGTAGCATTTGGGGATTGGCACAGCAGAATCACAGATATGGAGAACCAGTCTCCCTATCCTCTCCCCCTTTTGTTCTGGCCTTCCCCAAGCAACCACTACAGATGGGGTGTTTCTGTGACGGGCTAAGCCATATTTATGCCTACATTGTCCAGCTAAGATGTGGAGTCCACAATGATGGTCTTCTAAAGTCCATTTCACCTCCTGTTGATGCCAGCAAGATGATAAATGGGTGTGAAATGTCCATCAGATGCCATGTCTAATTGTAAATGATTCAAATATTTGAAACATGGCAGAGCTTGTTTTCAAATATTTGGTCTCAAGTGTCACAATGGGGAGGTCAGAATCCATCACTCTCACAGGACTGGAATCTCCATAAACAGAGTAATTGTCCATGGCCCTTAGGCACCAGTGATAACCATGAGATGGTGGCATGGCGGCAGAGAACTGATGTAGTCTGTTTGCCAGGAACAGGCAAGGCCCACCTCTCAAGCTATGTGTCCTTATCCACCTTTGGACAAATGGGTCAACTACTGATAGATCCCACAGTCCCACTTTAGCCTCTTTGGCATGCAGATAGAGACCCATGTTTTGAGCTCATTGGGTGAGGGTGGCGGGATTGCTGTGCTCAATCCCATGATAGGTCTCGGTGACACGGCTGGCCGCCTGGGCTGTGCAGGCCTGACTGGGCACATTGTTCCTTTGGTCCTGTCTGGGTATGGCATCCACCTGGGTGTG
The DNA here is from genome assembly GCA_026826555.1 of Tolypeutes matacus. Taxonomy (NCBI): domain Eukaryota; kingdom Metazoa; phylum Chordata; class Mammalia; order Cingulata; family Chlamyphoridae; genus Tolypeutes; species Tolypeutes matacus. The sequence continues at coordinate 23,115,764 of JAKSZT010053883.1, forward strand.
AACTCAGGTCCCAGTGAACCAAAGCAATGACTTTTCAGAGCTTACCACCCGACAAAAGGGTGTCTCTAACATGCAGTTGCTCATCACCCATTTACCTGACGAGAGAGTTGGGACATTGCCACAGCCCAAGAGCTGGTAAAAATATAACATGCCTGGTCCTCAGGAGTATTGTTCATGACACTCCTAAGGGTGATGGCTTTCAATCTGGCCCACCGTGCTCACCCACCCTTACTGTCATTACACCTCCAGTCACTAAGGCTGGATGGACAGCTGCTCAAGGGACACCATCAGCTTTTAGTCTGGCTGAGCTGTCAGTAGACCAAATCTATGCATCCTCAGGGACTTCCTGGGTCCAGGGTCTCCAGGTAGACAAAGGTTGCCCCTCTGGGTAATTGAGGGAGGTACAACAGCACCTAAAGTTGTGGTCATACCATTTTCACATTAGGGGAACATACCTGTGAGACCAGACTTATTTCCCTCTTGAATATACCGTTTCTATTTAATAAGAGAATACTGCTGGGCTTTTCCAGTGCTGTGATTAGCTCCCAAGAGACCCCAACACAAGATGGGAAGAACTGGATGTAGTGTTCTGTGGCAGTTCTGCATGTGTTTTGTCTCCACAAGGGCCTTGGAGCAGACCAGTGGTTGTTTTTCAAATGGAGTGTAGCAGATGACTGTGTCAGGGAGGCAGGGAGTCCAAAGCCCAAGGAGCAGCTCTGAGTGGAGATGGCCTTCCTTTGCCAGAGACTTCAGCCAGCAACAGATATCTGCAGCCTACAAGGGTCCTTCAGGTTAAGGTGTCAAGGGTAGGGCCACTGAGCTGCCCTGTTGCACTGCCTCTTGCACCATTTGCTGTATAGGCTGCCAGCATCTGCACGTGCCCACACACATTTCACAGATTTTCTGGTCATCTTATACATAGGCTCAACAAAACACCCAGATGAGGCCCATATTGTCTCTAATACCCAAATAGTTCAAATAGGGTAGGCTTAGGGTGGTATAGGGTGAGTAACTTCTCCTTCATTGTCTGAGCCACAGACCACATTGTATCTCAGAATTTGACTTGGGTGACTGGTCTCTGAACTGAAGTATAACCACCCCTTTTACAGATGAGAAACCTGAGGCTCAGAGAGAACAGTAACTTGCCTAGAGTCACACAAGTGAGTGGCGGGGCTGGGATTTGAACCCAGGTCCATGAGAGTCCACAGCCCAGGCCTCTCCCCAGTCTAGAGGGTCTTTACCTCTACCCTGCCTCAGGCCCATCTGTGTGTTAGTTTTGTCCATCCTGTGGCCTCGTCCCCATGATCGTGGCTCAAATTTTGGGAGTGGGTGGCTGCTGCGCCCCAACTCTGTGCACACACTTCCCACAACTGCTGCTTATCCACCAACACCATCTGGGAAGGCCTGCAAGGTAGAACATGAGCCCCACAGTGCCAGATACCTCCTCTGGAATCTGGGTCCCTACCTAGGTCCCGGGAATCCAGCAGTGGATGTCTATGCCTCTTCTCCTGAACCCTCTTCCTTTTCTTTGCCTCCAGTCCCTGCCCCAGGTCAGGTGCCATCAGTGCTCACCTAATGGGCCTCCTGACCGCACCCATCCCCACCCCAGGTATTTCCTGTCTCTCCTAGATTCCCCTCTGGGGAGTTGCCTCCTTTTCCACTTTTATCCATTTGGCTTGGGAAACACACAATCAAATCAAAACCAATGAGATGTAGAGATGTTTGCTCTGGCTTGTGGGGTAAAATATTTTTTTCCCATTCATCTACCCAAAGATACTCCTTTTCTCCCTGGATGGTTCAATGTGGAGATATAAGACTTGGAGAATGTGGGTCACTGTGGCTGAGGTGAGGTGGGGTGGAGAGATGGGAGTGGGAAGGGATGGGGCAAAGAACCCCACTACGGGGAGCCTGAGGATGAAACTGGCATTACGGGAGGCAGAGAGGGGAGGTGGAAAGAGCCTGGGTCTCTGTTGACATCATCTGAGCCGCTGCATCAACCACACCTGAAGCCTATTGTGTGACTCTGGATCTCAGCAGGAAACACATGGTGTACTCTGGGCAATTTGAGAAGTGTTTAATAAATGGATGATTTACAAAGGTGAGGGCAGGGTGAAGGGATACCTCACGGGATAGTCCAGCACCCCAGGGCGAGTAAGGGACCACTGCAAACCCTAAGCCTGAAAAGGATGAGGGGAGGGAGCTGTTATCAGGACCCGGAGACAAAGGGCTACCCTGGAGGACCTGTGAAATTTGGCTAAGGGACACAGCTACCCCCTGTGGCCCCATGAAGGCCAAGACAACAAGTACCTTGGCCTTCCTCTCCTTCCTTCTTCCAGTCTCCTGTTTGTCCTCCCCAACGGTTGAACTGTCTGTAAGCCAGAGGGACTGTGGGTATGACCCACAGTGGTCATCCTTCTGAGGCATAGGCAAGGGAGGGGTGGGTAGTACTTAACTCTGGGCCTCTCAGTTACATGATGCAATATATCATTAGCCCATTCAAGGCAGGGGGAGTGGGACTTTGTATTACTTGCCACATAGAGGCCTAACTGATACCTACACCAAGCAGGGTCCCAACTCCAAGCCTAAGTGCATGCTTTTCCTTCAGCCTGGAATGCCTTCTTTTGCCTCTGGAAATATGCCTTCCCCGACCTATCCCAACCCCTGTCCTTTAGGGCCTGGCTTAGATGCGACCATCCTAAATCATTACTTTTTTACATTCATTCATTCAATATCTATTGAGTACCTACTCTTCCAGGTGCTGGGAATATTGTGTTGAGCAAAACAGACTTGGTTCCTGCTCTCATAGTTCTCACACTCCAGTGTGGTGTCCTGGACAATGTCTCAAGCAGGGTCCCCAGTCTCTCAGCTTCCCTGACAGCCCTCAGGGCTCCTGTCTGTTTCTCAGATAGACTATGGCCTTATCCATGGGGGCAGGGTCTAGCCCGGGGCCGACCCAGAAGAGGGGCTCAGGGCCTGCTACTGCATGAGTGAAGCTGCTGAGGACTCACCTTTCTGCTCCGAGCAACCTGGGGGATTCCCTACAGGGCTCTGAAGGACTGAGGGGCTGAGGATCATTAACTGCCCGAACGATTCTGTCCAATTTATAAACAGACACAAGAAGCCCAAAGTGGCTTTGCAGAGCCACCCTCAGGATGAACTGAGATAGGCATGTCCATCTTAGTACACAGGAGGGAACCTTAGATGGCCATTGGTCTCACTGCTTACTTTGGGGTCTGGTTCCACTCTTTCCCGCTCCAGTCAGGTCCCCTTTTCTGGGCTCTGGAGTCCTGATCCAGAAGCTGAAGAAAGGCGGGTATGAGAGCACAACTAGAGCTATCAGACAGACCTGGTTCCAACCCCTTGTTCCATTGCTGAAATTGCTGTGAATCTGTGGGCATGTTACCTGCCCTCTCTGAGCCTCAGCTTCTTTATCCATTCTTTATCACCTGATCATCCTCCCTCCCCAGTGACCTTGACCCTGACAGCCAGTGTGCCAAGAAGACCTGGGGTCCATCCTACCTATGTCACTATCCTGCTCTGTGTCCTTGGGCAGGTCTCTCACCCTGTCTGAGTCTCAGTTTCCTCATCTGCTACCTGAGGGGATTATATTCAGTGGTTTCCAAGGCACCCCTTGCCATTCCTCTCTGGATTTTTTGATTCTCTGACTCTCTATTGCTCAGCTCAACAGACAAAGCAACCCAGTTGCTTAATCTCACCCTGCAGAGGGGAGGCTACTGTGGAAGCGGCTTGGCGGCATTGAAAAGTCTGGCACGTCCACTGTTTGTGTCTAATTACTTTGGCAACTGTTTACTGCCACCTCGATTTCCTGGGCAAACAACCCCATTATTGGGAGTAATTTACTGGCACTGACTTTGGCTGTGAGTAATGAAGCTTCAAGACATGCCCCCACGCTGGCCGCCACACTCTGATGTGCCCCTTAGCCAAGACTTCTGAGAGGGGCTGAGAGGCACCCAAAGCAGAGAGCAGCCCTCCCGGGTGTCCTGGCACTCCCTGCCTCCTTGCAGCCCCTTCCAACCTCTGCAGGGTTTCCTAAGCCAGCAGCCAGAAACGCTGTTGCCTGGTGGCTGGAGCACAGGCTCCGGAGGACTGTGGAGCTGGGATCAGGTCCCAGATCTGCTGCTTCCTCACTGTGCCACCTCAGGGAAGTGCCTTCTGCTCCCAGAGCCTCAGTTTCCTCATCTGTGAAATGGGGATTGTAATGCGCCCAATTCCTCTCCCTCCTCCTGGCATCTACCGCCATCTGTTTCCTCATGGTGACAGTGGGGTCTCCCACTATCTCACTTGACCCTGCCCCCTCCCCTGGCCACAATTACTTAATCTAAATTTGGAACTTGACCAAACCTGGATTAATCCTGGTCCATCAGCTTGCAGACGCTTAAGAGTTAGATATGACTGACATGAACCCTCTTTCCACAAGCTCTTGGTGGTAGAATCCGCAGGGGCTACTCTCTCGAGGTGGGGTCTGTGGATGAGGGGTCTATATCACACCACTTGCTTCCTTCTAGGTGAGTCAGCAGGCACCTGGGCTTGGAGGGAGGCACCCGGGAGGGCTGCTCTCTGCCTTGGGTGCCCCTCAGCCCCTCTCAGAAGGCTTGGCTAAGGGGTACATCAGAGTGTGGCGGCCAGCATGGGGGCATGTCTTGAAGCTTCATTACTCACAGCCAAAGTCAGTAGCAGTAAATTACTCCCAATAATGGGGTTGTTTGCCCAGGAAATCAAACATTCTGCATCCACAGGCTTGCTAAGTACTTCTCCAGTGTGGTAGATTATAAAATATGGCCACAGATTCCTTCCATCCTGGTGTGCACACCCTTTGAAGCATGCCTTTGCCACTTGTTCCATTAAGTGATGGAGCCTATTTCCCCTCCCCTCGAATCTAGGTAGAGCTGTGACGTGTTCTTTTGTCAATGGAAGAGATGTTATGTGACTTCTGAGACTAGAACTTGAAGGTCCTCATAGTACTGTTTTGTCCTCTTGGAATGCAGCTCTGAGACTGCCATGTAAAGAAACTGGCATGGCCTTCTGGAGGTTGAGAGGCTGGAGGACAACTGTGGGCCGCCCCCCCCCCCCAGTTAAGAGCCAACTATTAACCATGGGATTTCCAGGCCAGACTGAATGCAACACAGGAGTGAGTCCAGGGGAAACCAGCACAAAAACAGCCTGTTCAACCACTGAATTGTGAGAAACAATACATTGCTGTTTTAAGTTTCTAAGGTTGGGGGTGGTTTGTTACACAGCAAAGGCTAACTGAAACACTCAGTGTTGGCGGTTGTCTCCAGGATGAGAAAATAAACTTCCCAAAACTTCAGGATGGAGGCTCGGAGACAAATCTAGGTTGGTTTTCTGGTCATCTATTGATGCATAACAAACCACCCAGAATTTAGTGGTATAAAATAGTAACCTTTTTTTTTTTTTTTTTTTTTGAGCTCACAGGAATATGAGTCTATCCACTCAATAAGCACTCATGGCCTGCTCTCTTCTGTTCTAGAAGACAAGAGGAGGCTAGAGCCCCACTTCTGTGATCACAGTGCTGTGTTCTCTGCCCACGTGTGAAAGTTCTCTCTTCTCCAAAAGCAAGAGCTGCTTATGGAGATCATTCCAGTTGGTTTGATTCAGAGCCAGCAAATCTTAAAGAAAAGCCAGGGTTTGCATTTCCACATTCAATGCAGTGAGAGTCTCATCTCCTGGACTGAGGTTGGGCGGAGAAGCTGGGCCACGACCCTCAGCCTGTGGCCTGGTCACTGCAGAGGGTTGAGTGAGAAGCCTGCCCCTCCTGAGCCAAACTTCTCCCCTCCAGTGGAGAGTGCTGAGGAGGGACTGGGCCTCAGACAAGAGGAGAGGGAGGTGCTAGCCACAAGGCCCTGCCCAGACTAGGTTTCCCACTGTCACCTGCTCTCTGTGTCCCTGACTGGTCCTGGTAAGGCCCTGCTGTCCCCTGACTCTGGACGGAGCCCAGGTCTGAGGAGACAGAGACTCAGGGCCAGCTTCTCCTCAGGGCATGTCCTTGGCTAGCCCAGGCCTGGCCCAGAAAAGGCCTATCGGTTTAAGAGCTTTTACGTTTAGAGTGGATTTAGCAACTGGGCTTCCAAGTGATTTCCAGGGGGAAGGCAAAGACGGATTTACAGTTCCTAAAACAGGTTTGCTGTTTTGCCTCAGATCTCCATCAGGCAGGAAGTTATTGATGTGACCTCCGACCCTGGGGAGTGAAAGGTAGTGAGTTTATGATAAATCCTTCTTCACAGGGTTTATCTCTAGGCCCTTAGAGATGGGGCTTGATGCAGACACACAACTCTCCAAAGGCCACAGGGAAAAGGAGTGTGAGGCATAAACCCCGGGAAATGAGCTTCCCTTGCTGCTTCTCGTCCCTGGCTCTCGGAGGACTAGCTCTGCCTTAAACTCTTTGGCTTTACAAAGGGATTGAACTCTGTGGAAAGTTCCTTCACAACTGGCAACTTCAGAAATGAAGCGCTCTCTGGAGACCTGGGGGCTGCCTCCCTGCCCCTCTGCCCCCTGCAGGATCTGAGAACAAAGCAGGGAGGAGGGCACTACCTTTGCTGTGGGTTTGGGGACAGCCAGCCTGGGGTTCTACGGACTCTTCCACTCACTGGCAGTGGGACCTCAGGAGAGTCCCATGCCCAGCCTGGGCTTCGGTTTCCTTGCCTGTGAAATGGGAGATGAGATTCCCCTCCCAGAACTGCTGCGGGTTGAATGGGATGAGGGGTTTAAAGGGGGCAGCACAGCATTTGCCTCATGGTGGGTGGGACGTGGGGTCCAGCACAGGTGAGCCGAGTAAATGTGCTGACTCCACACCCTTTGTGTGATCCTGGGCTGGGGTCGCAGCCTCTCTGAGCTGCATCTTGCTCCTCTGTAAAGTGGGAATAGGGTCGTTGCCATGATTAAAGGGGGCAGCGTAGGTCAAGAGCTTAGCACATGTTTGATGTGGGCTAGGTTGTCCTGGACTCTTACTGACCCCTTCTTGGGGGCTGGTAGGGCCTGGGTGGAAGCCGTGGACCGGGCCCCGAGTCAGCACGACAAGCATGAGGATTCCAGATTCCTGCCCACACGTCCATTCTAGCAAAGGTGGGGAGATAAAGCAGCTCCCGTACGTGGTGCCCTGGAGAGGAAGTCAAACCCCCAGTGTCTGAAAACTGGCCCAGCAATGTCACTGGCTATGAGGGCTCAGAGAAGGCATGCCTGCTCCCCAAGCCCGTTTCCTCATCTGTAAAATGGGGAGGTTGATAAAGATCACAGGCTTGATAGCCCTCTATGGTTACATGCCAGGCTCTATTTTATGTGCTTTACGTTATAATTCTTTCAACAATTCTGCAAGGCAATTGTCATTGCTAGTCCGATTTTACAGGTGAGGAAACTGAGGCTCACATACAGGAAATAACTTGCTCAAGGTCAATTAGAAAGTGGGAGAGGCAGAATTTGAATCCAGGGAATCTGGTTCCAGGATTTATGTTCTTGCCTGCTCCTTGGGGTTACTCTGAGGGTCCCCTAAGATGAAGGGCGTGAACAAGCTTTGCAAACTTTAAAGTGCTGTTGATTTGCCAGACATAGTCACTTTCCAGAGGAGAGAGAATTTGAACCTAACAGCTATGGCTGTGCTCTGTAAACCATCTAGTGCTGTGCCCAGCCTGTCCCCTGCGCAGTCCTGGGCGGGAGATGAGAAGAGGGGACACCTCTGCACCTGAAGCTGCCCCCATGCTAGCCGGGGGTCTGTGGCCCACCGCTCCAGCTTATGCTGCACATTTGGAGAAATCTCCCCCTCTTGGTTGGCACATGGTGAGCGTCTGGCACATGCTATTTTGGGCGATATGAGAAACAGATTGACAAGGCCTAAAGAAGAAACCTCTACACTTTGGGCAATTTCAGAGAACTCAGTGATATTTGACAGACACCTGCGTTGTATCTCCCAGGGTGTCCCAGCTGGGTTAAACCATGGTGGATGGGAGGGTAGTGCCCAGGCTGCCTGTGGTGTGTGACTTGGCCCTAAGAAGCAGCAATTGTCCATTTTGACACTAGGCCACTTAGGATATCTGGCTTTGTACGTGTCTGTAGGGTAGGTTTAAGTTTGTCACTTATTTAACCTCTCGGACCTCAGGTAAGGGCTTTGGAGCCTGAACTTAGATGTCAATCCCTGCTCAGCCATCGCCATTTGTGGGGATGGTGGCCGGTGCTGGGCCTGGGGACACCAGGGCAGGCAGGACGAGGTCCCTGCCCTCATGGAGCTCACAGTCTGGTGTGTGTGTGGGTCTCTCCACAGATGAGGCTCCTGACCAAGCCTGGGCAGTCAGAGAAGCTTCCCAGGGTGCAGGGCCACAGCGAACTGCTGCACAGGCTGTGCACTGCACAACCTCAGAGGGTGCTGGCACCTGGTTAAGGCATGAAGGGCACCCCCTAGAGCTGTGCAAGATGGAGCGCAGATGATAATGACAGATGTACTGAGCGCTTCCTCGGTGCCAGCACTGCCTGCGTCCCCTCATTTCATCCTGAGGCAGGGACTGCATCCTCCATTCCACAAAGGAGGACGCTGGGGCAGAGAGGTTGAGCAATTTGCCTGAGCCACACAGCAGGGAGTTGTAAGCCCAGAGCCAAGCTCGTGGGCATCGGCCCTGCAGGAGAGGAGGGCGCCCTGGGCTGAGTGCTTGAGCAGGCGCCATGCGCAAAGGCAGGGATGGGTGTGTGAGCACAAAGCTCACGCGGCTGGTTCACAACCAGCCGGCTCCAGCCCGGCTCTCTGCCTCGGGTTCCAGGGCCCTCGACGTGCTGGGCGGACGGGTGCTGGGGAGAGCGTGGGTGTTCACGTACCGTGCTGGGTCCAAGCCCAGAATCAGTGACTCTCCAGCTCTTTGATCTCAAGCCTGTCGTTTTCTCTCTCTGGGCCTCAGTTTCCCTGGGTGGAACGGGCAGAGGCTCCTGCTGTGCTGACCTCACAGATGTGCTGGGGGATGAGCTGGGGCAATGGACCTGGAGCACCTGAGTAAAATGCGGCGAGGAGCTGCTGTTCTGATTTCCACAGGTCGAGCTGCCCTCCCCAGGTGGGGATGCTGCTCTGCTCAGCCCCCTCCCCGCTGAGGCCCAGCGAGGCTGCTCCATCAGGCAAACATTTCTCGAGCACCATTTACATGCTAGGCATCAGACCACACTTCATGGAGTATTTCATTTAAATCTAAATCTGCGCCTCAGACTGGTGAAGTAGTATGACCAAGGGCACACAGCAAAATGGGATGTGAGCCCAGGGCTCTCTGACTCCAGCGCCAAGCTCTTGCCTGCGAGAACGTGCTGCTGCCCATAATCCTATCAGCATGTGGTTTAGGACATTGTGTTGTGACCACCTAGTTTAGGTGGAAGATGGGCTGAGTGTGACTTTGGGCCTGGGGGTAATCAGGGGAGGCTTCCTGGAAGAGGTGGACTATGTGTTGGGGGTGGAGAGGTAGTTGATGATTGACAACCTCTGGTCCAGAGGTTGATGGGACCAGAGTCCCTGTCCCTGAGTGCAGTGTGGTGCGCCCAGATTGAGGGTCCAGTTACAGGGCTGACTTCCAGGGGTACTGGTGGGCCCTTCAGGTGTCACTTAGGTGGCTAGAAAATGCCCAGCCCAGGCTGCAGGCTCTGATGGTGACTGAGTATTGTTTGTTATCCCGTTAGCTGGTTTCTGTCTCTTTTGCTAAGAAGTCGCAAGTTTTCTCATATTTCATTGTCATTGTTTTATCAATTTAGTGTCTCAGACCTTTTAATCAGGGAGTGAGTTGTAGATTTTCTCCTCTGCCATTTACTCAGTTCTATCGACTTGTCCTTCCTCATTATTTAGCTAGTAATTCTTTCCATGAGCTTCCATTGATTTCCATATTGATATATTTCTTGATGCTCTTTGTAATGAGAATTCTGCCTCATGTCTCTTGGCATCGGGTCAGAGCATTTTCATTTCAATTTATTGTACAAACAACATCATCACCTCACTGGGGACTCTTTGTACCCTCCCCCTGGGTTTCACTGAGGACATATTTGTACCTTCCCGAGGTCTTCACTGGGGACCTCTGTGTACCCCCTTCTTGGTTCCTCACTGGGGACCTCTGTGTACCCCCTTCCTGGGTCCTCACTGTAGGATGGCATGTGAGAAGCCCGAGCCCAGCCAGCCAGAGGCAGCTGCTCCACAAACACCAGCTTCTCTCCTCCCACGAGTGGATGCTCCGTCCTTGAATGGACGGTCCCTCTGCTTTTACCTGTGCACGTAGCATACTCAGGGAGAGTCAGTGTTTCCTGAACAGAGTCCATTTCCATCATGTGACGCCCTTGTCGGAGAGCATTTCATGAGGGCCAGCTGTATGACAGGCCCTGGGCTCAGAGAATGTTCTGAATTTGACTTGGTCATGTGCCTCCCCCTGAGCCTTCACTGGCTTCTCCTAGACCCCAGGTTCAAGTGCAGACTCCTCCCCATGACCCCCACCCTGTGTGGTCCTGCCCCTGCCCTCACCCTGCTGCAGCCACACCCCTTCCCCTGCTCTCTGATGTCCACCTGGGCCTCTTTTCTCTCCCTCAAACACCCCAGCCCTTTCTTGCCTCCAGGGCTTTGCATTCGCAGTTCCCTCTACCTGGAAAGCCTGCTCCTGGCCCCCTTCACAAGGTGGGTCCCTCTCACCTTTGGGTCTCAGCTTAAATGTGACCTCCTCGTGTCCTTGCTTGGAAACTCCTCCCCCATCCTCCCTGTACTCAGCACCCTCTGTAGCTATTTTATTGGGGTATTTACTGTCACCCACCCTGTTCTGTGAGCTCGAGGAGGGCAGGGGCCACGTGTGAACCGTTCCCTGGGTGATCCCAGCATCCAGCATGTGCCTGGTACAGAGTCAGGTCCAGTGAGTCTTTGTTGAATGGACGGATAAGCAGAGAGGACTAAGGGTTCCAGAGTCCCTGGGTGGTCTGTGGACTGACCTGGCACGCGCCTGTCTGGCCCCAGGTCTGTCTGAGCCCCTGGCCGAGGGAGGCAAGTGTGGGGGCCTCCTGATGCTGCAGGATAAGCCCATGCCTGGGGCTGGGGTGGGGGCCAATGTGGGACCCATCCACAGAGAGGGTGGCCCGGGAGCCCGGGGCTGGAGAGCGCCTGCCTGCCCACCTCGCCCTCTAGCGTGACCACGGGGTGGCAGCAGCCAGGGCAGCCCCGGCTCTGCTGCTGCAACAAAGCGAGCAGCGTCCTCAGCACAGAGAAGTTACCTTTCTCTGTTACCGGTGTCACCTCCACACTGTAAAATCGTGTGTGGTTCTGAAAGCTTCCTCCTGCAAGTGACACGCCCCGCTTCCTCATGCATCTTGTTGGCCAAGGCAAGTTCAAAGGGGGCGGGACGTGCGTTCCAACTCTGTCAGGAATGAGGGAGTTGGAGGCGTTGGCAGGCAGCACTGATGATGCCCATGTCTGTCCCCTGCCAGGCTAGAGCCACCCCTGGGCAGGGCCTGTGGCCCCTGTCTCTGAGGTCCCTGCGGTGCCTGCCCAGGGCAGAGCAGGAGAGAGCAAACGCCACCTTCAATTCAGTTCAACAAATGCTGCGTGTCCTTGCCCTGTGGGTCAGGGATGACTGTGACACACTGATCCAGGGCGCTCCGTGCTGCAGTGTCCCGAGGAGACCTCTCTCCAGGATGGTGAGGAAGGGGGTGTCCCACCACTTTGTCAACATCCAGGGCCCTCCGTGACCCAGCCCTGCCCTCCTCCGCCTGTTCTCATGCCCCTTGGCTCCCCACACTGTCCACTCCAGGCAAGACAGCTCAGGACAGGGCCCAGCACGTGGGAAATGGGCAACAATTAGCTACTGTGATCGGCAGCCCCTCCCCCAGCCTGGCCAGCATTTCTGCCCCCCTCGAGTCTGAATCCTCAGAGCCCAGCACAGGGCCTGGGACACGGAGGACCCAGCCTCCCCAAAGGCCCCTGAGCCTGACGCCTCCTTCCAGGACCCCTGCCTCCTGGCCAGCATCATGGACAGCAGCAGACAGAGGGCAGACAGCCAAGGTGAGCAGGTGCCCAGCCTGACCCTGCGCAGTCCTGGGCGGGAGGTGAGAAGAGGGGACACCTCTGCACCTGAAGCTGCCCCCACGCTGGCCGGGGGTCTGTGGCCCACCGCTCCAGCTTATGCTGCACATTTGGGGCAATCTCCCCCTCTTGGTTGGCACATGGTGAGCGTCTGGCACATGCTATTTTGGGCGATATGAGAAACAGATTGACAAGGCCTAAAGAAGAAACCTCTACACTTTGGGCAATTTCAGAGAACTCAGTGATATTTGACAGACACCTGCATTGCATCTCCCACGGCATCTCAGCTGGGCTAACCCAGTGCCAAGGTGCCTGCGGCGTGTGACTTGGCCCTAAGAAGCAGCGATTGTCCATTTTGACACTAGGCCACTTAGGATGTCTGCACGTGTCTGTAGGGTGGGTTTAAGTTCGTCACTTATTTATCCTCTCGGACCTCAGGTAAGGGCTTTGGAGCCTGAACTTAGATGTTAATCCCTGCTCAGCCATCGCCATTTGTGGGGTGGTGGCCTGTGCTGGGCCTGGGGACACCAGGGCAGGCAGGACGAGGTCCCTGCCCTCATGGAGCTCACAGTCTGGTGTGTGTGTGGGTGTCTCCACAGAGGAGGCTCCTGACCAAGCCTGGGCAGTCAGGGAAGCTTCCCAGGGTGCAGGGCCACAGCGTACTGCTGCACAGGCCGTGCACTGCACAACTTCAGAGGGTGCTGGCACCTGGCCACGGCATGAAGGGCACCCCCTAGAGCTGTGCAAGACAGAGACTGCCAGAGGTTGTGGAATGAGAATGATAACAACAGATGTACTGAGCGCTTCCTCGGTGCCAGCACTGCCTGCGTCCCCTCATTTCATCCTGAGGCAGGGACTGCATCCCCATATCACAAAGGAGGATGCCGGGCCAGAGAGGTTGAGCAATTTGCCTGAGCCACACAGCAGGGAGTTGTAAGCCCAGAGCCAAGCTCGTGGGCATCGGCCCTGCAGGAGAGGAGGGCACCCTGGGCTGAGTGCTTGAGCAGGCGCCATGTGCAAAGGCAGGGATGGGTGTGTGAGCACAAAGCTCACGCGGCTGGTTCACAACCAGCCGGCTCCAGCCCGGCTCTCTGCCTTGGGTTCTAGGGCCCTCGACGTGCTGGGCGGACGGGTGCTGGGGAGAGTGTGGGTGTTCACGTACCGGGCTGGGTCCAAGCCCAGAATCCGTGACTCTCCAGCTCTTTGATCTCAAGCCTGTCGTTTTCCCTCTCTGGGCCTCAGTTTCCCCGGGTGGAACGGGCAGAGGCTCCTGCTGTGCTGACCTCACAGATGTGCTGGGGGATGAGCTGGGGCAATGGACCTGGAGCCCCTGAGTAAAATGCGGTGAGGAGCTGCTGTGCTGATTTCTACAGGTTGAGCTGCCCTCCCCGGGTGGGGGCGCTGCTCTGCTCAGCCCCCTCCCCGCTGAGGCCCAGCGAGGCTGCTCCAGAGGCCAGGCCAGGAGCCCCTCCTGAGGCCCCTCCACTAAACGGGCATCACTCACCTGCCGCCCAGGCCTCTGGGCTGTGCTGACTGTGAACACAGGTGCCACGTGAGCCCGAGGAGGGCGTGTGTGTGTGTGTATGTGTGTGTGTGTGTGTGTGTGTGTGGACACCCCCTGCGGGAGAGACCCCCGCTCTCAGTCACGCCTCCTTGCAGCTCTGGAGAAGGAAGGCGCTTCTAGGAACAATGCAACTTCCTCCGCAGTGCTCCAGGCCCCCCCATGAGGCGGGGTGACCGCTGAGCCTCAGGGTCAGGGTTGGGGCCTGGAGTGAGCCCCGGCTTACACCTGAGTCCCCCTGTGACCTCGGTGAGTCATCTCCTGCCCCCAGCAGCATCCTGAGTTCTGGGGGCAGAGAAGGAGCACGTGAGAGCCAAGGAGGAGACCTCGTCTGCGGATCCGCCTGGAATCCCGTCTACAGCACCACGCAGGCCCTCAGTGGGGAGGGAAGATCATTATGAACATGGGGCGCTGAGCACCTACTCAGGCCAGGCCCTGCATGGGGGCTCCATGGGCATCTCTTCCTGGATCCCACCTGGCTGCAGGCAGGTGAGGTGCTGATCCGCATTCCACAGCTCTTGGTTTTTCCTGAGTGTGCCAGGCCCGGGGCTAAGCTCTTTGCCTCCCTGTTTAACCCTCACCCGCCCCTCGAGGCAGGTTCTAACACTGCACCCATTTTACAGAGGAGGAAACTAAGGCTCAGACTAGGAAATGACCTGCCCAGGCATCTTCCTCCTTCACTTCTTTCCTTTCCTCCCCTATCTTTGTTTCTTCTTTTCCTTCCCCACCCCTAATGACTTTTCTCCTTTTTCTCTCTCCTCCTTTGTTCCACCCTTCTCTTACCACTTCCTTCCTCTTCCCTCCCCCCATATCCAGTCTACTCCTTTTAATTTCGTCATCCAGAGTGGACGTCAGCCTCTGACCTGAGTTTATCTGCAAGGCTGGCTTAATCCCCTGATTGGAGGGAGCTGTCCCTCCTGGGGATTGTCCTCCAGTGAACAGCTGTGCTGGGCTGACAGAGCCCTCTGCCTGCAGAGACTGCAGGTTCCTGAAAATGAGGCTCCGTCCTCCAGACTGCAGCTGTGGTCTGGGGACAAAGAAGATGGAGTCATCTTGGCCCTTCCCAGAGGTGCTGACTTAAAGGGGACTGAAGTTGGTGATTAATTAGAACAATGGGGTTTCTGTGCACTAGCAGGTGGACCCTTTCTCATGATGTCACTTCCCAGTGACAGACCCAAATTCCTTTTCTCCCTGGCTTGGCTTGTCTTCATTGGATAGATGAGTGCCATGACTTGGAAAATCAGACACAGCTTTGCCAAGATGTCTGCTCTCTGAGGCTTGGGAGTTCACCAAATCTAGGCCCATGGGTGATGGACCTCATCTCCACTGAAAAGGCAGCCGGGGTTTCAGGGGGACTGCAGGGGCTTTGGAGCTAGCCCCCGAAGAATGGGCTGTTCCGGTGAGCCTAAGTGAGGAGTGTAACATCTAGGAAAGCAGCAGCCCGGTGGGTCAGAGCAGGGCCGGCCGTGGAGGCCCTTGGATGTCAAGTTAAGGACTTGTTCTTGGGGCATGAGAGAGCTGGGTTGGGACAGGGATGGACAGTGGTGAAGGCTGGCTCCTGGTGGGATCTGAGGTCTGGATGGTGAGGTGACACTTGAAGAGAGGGGCCAGGGCCTCAGGCTGACTCTCCAGGGCTTCAAAGGCCACCTCTACCAGGACCTTAAGGCAGATACTGGGCCCTATTCAGGCCGGGAAGGGCTCTGAACAGCTTTGGCATCAGGTGGACCTGAAGGTGAATCCCAGGTTCAGAGCTACCCTGCTCCTGTTTTCCCACCTGGACAATGGGCATGGGGATTGTGCTGGGGCCACTGGGTCCCCTGGGAGGCAGCCACTGAGACAGAGTGAAGTGCGTAAGAGGTTTGTTGAGGCTTACCCCTGGAGAGGCTCAGGGCGAGGAAGCAGGTTTGGGCAGGCAGAGCCCAAGGCCATAGGAAAGCTCTGACAAAGCCTCTGACAGATCCAGTGGGGAGCTCTGGATCAAACATTGCCTATCAGCGACTGAGTCCTGCTCAGAGCAGAAATTTAAAGTCTTAGCATCCTCACCCAGCTCTAGCAGCTACTGGGGCTGCTCAGGAAGGAAAGCTGAGTGGGAGCCTGAAGGCACTGCCGGCTGGAGGCTGGAGGCTGCCTGCACCCCTTGCCACTGAATGGGTGTCCTTCGTGGAGGGGGAGCCCCGCAGCACTGTTTCCCTGGCAGATGTCAGGCTGTGCTCCCTCAGTGCCTGGCATACAACAAGCACTCAATACATAGTGGTTAGCCTTTCCGGGGGCTTGCCTCGAGCTGGGCCGTGTTCTAAGCCTTCCACAAACGATCAGCTCATTTGACCTCAGCAGACCTATGGGGAAGGCCCCAATGTGTCACCATTTGGCAGGTGAAGAAGCTGACTCAGAGCGGTGGCACCCCTGGCCCAAGTCCTGCAGGTCTTAGTGGCAGAGCCACTTCTACATAATGTGGTATACATTTTAAGGCTGTTTGCTTTTTTCTTGTGCATCTCTTCCCCTCCCCCCCTTCACTGTGGCTATCAGAAGGCCCCGACAAGCAGTGTGATGGGGGAGCACTTGGAAGTGCTTCATCCCTCTCAGGAGCCTCCCTTGTCCCTGGGGCACAGGGTAGAGAAAGCAGCAGGAGAAGGCAGCTGCAGGGGTGCTGAGTGTGCTCAGCAGAAGGAAGAATCCTCCATTTGTTGCAGATGCAGCCCAAGGAGACAGAAAGAGCTCAGGGCTTGGAGACCGAAGGCAGCGAAGGCACCACAGCTCTCCCAGCCTCAGTCTGCTCATCTGAAGGAGGGGCTGTTGACAGGGATAACTGAACAGCAGAGAAACCCAGGAGCAGGTGGAGCCCAGGCTCCTACCAAGGTGAAATCCAGCCTCTGGCCTGGACCATTCTTGGGCTGTGTGTGTGTGTGTGTGTGTGTGCTATGTCCAGTCAGGGGCCACCAGGCCAGGCTCTCCCTGGCCAGTGCCTCTAGCCTCAGGGACCTCTGCCACCCTAAGAGTCAGGGGAAGCCTCCAGGGCACTATAGAGCGCAGGCAAGGCTGGCTGTGTCTGCCCTCCACTCCTCTGCCAATTCCCGCCCTGTCTCCCGGGGGTCAAAAGATGAACATCTTCCATTGTAGCCAGTGCTAGGGAGGCTATTCTGGGCCTGCCCAGGGAGGTGTGAGGCAGGGTGGGGAATGAGGGTGCAGGTTGACCAGCTACCCCCCACCCCAGGTCTCTGGCTTTGGTCTTCATCTGGGGGAGCTGGGCCTGCTCTCCTCCCATAAATGCCCTCAGCCTCCCCCAGGCCACACAGCCCTTTTACCGATGCCATTCTGCTTGGGTCTCTGGTTGGTGCAGAGGGAGGAGGAGGGGGCAGGGGAAGCTGTGAGCAGAGTACTGATGGCCCCCTGGGAGTTTGCAGCCAGTCCCCATCCACCAGGCTGCCGGCTCTTCCGGCCCAGGGGCTGTGTCTGGTCCACAGGTGTCTCGGGATCCGTAGCCTGGAAGCCTGACTCCTGCCCTGTGCAGCTGAGGAAGCTTCGCACTAGCGTCTCCTGCTGTGCACGATTCCTGAGGCCCTGGTCCCTCCCCCGCTCCTTCTCTCTCTCTCTCTCTCTCTCTCTCACACACACACACACACACACACACACACAGCAGCAGCAGCAGCTTCTCTGTCTCCTGCACCCCCATGGTTTTCTGGATTGCAGGAAGGAGCAATCAGGGGCCAGGAACCTGGAGCTCCAGGAAGCACCCCCATCCTAAGATGCTCTCTGTCTTTGAAAATGGGAGGTGCTGCCTAGGGGCACCTTGCCCCTGACCCTCCCACCTCCCCAGCCAGTCACACTACAGGGAGGTGGGGGTTTCCAGGCCCTTCCTCAGAGTGGTTTTGGTGGGGGAGGGGCAGAGAGCACAGGGGCTGGGCTCCTGGGGAGAGGGAAGGTGCTGGAAGGGAAGGGAGGGGAGGAGGTGCTAAGATATTCCTCTGGGCTGCCCTGATTTGTCAGGTACCCTCTGGCCCAGTTCACCAACAGGTCCAGTTTGGGGTGGGGCACAATCACCAGGAAATGTCTTCAGGCTTCCCTTTGCCCTGAGCTGGGGTTTAGTGTGACCCTTTCTTGCCCCCTCTCCCCCAACTTCCATGACCTCAGAGGGCATCAGATGGAAGCTTCTCACAGAGCAAGTTGGGGACAGCTCTAGGAGAGCCACCCCAGCCTCCTGACTGGTCTGGAAACTTCCCTGTGCCAATGACCAGGACAGCTGGAGTGGAGGGTGGCTGGTTCTGGGCTGAGTGGCTATAGGGACCTGCTGTCAGTGCTGAGGGCCTGTGTCAGGTGGCCCCTTTTGTCTCAAGCCAGGCTATTGTTTCTCTTTCTTAATGATTCCAATTTCAGCAACTTTTTTGTCTGTGTGTTTTTATTCTCTCATTGTGCTTTTTCTCTGGGTAATCCGAGGCTTGCAGGCAGCTAAGTACAACCTGTACATTCAAATGAAATGCAATAAAAAATAATTGAACATATTTTTTTCATGTCTGAGCAGTGGATTAATCTCCCTGACACATCCCTGTTTCCTCCTTGCTTCCTCTGTTTTCTGAGTTTTTTCTTCCACTCCCCAGATTTCTGGCACCTGTTCATCTGAGATACACAAACGATCCTGACTTTACAGCTCACATCCCGGGATGGAAAAACAATGTTCCCAGGGCTGAGGAGAGGAAACCACCAGCCTCTGCGTGGGCCTGGGAGGGCCGCCAGCCCTGGATGGGGAGAGGGGAGGGGTCTGTGCCCATGATGGGGAGGAGTGGGTTTCATGAGCAGGTTGGAGGGCTTCCTGTGGGCCCATTGGTCATGTACACAGATACCCCCAGGGCAGGCACACCCATTCCCGCACACACACAGGGAAAGGTGGGCCCTTCTTTGATGTTCTAGAACCCAGGCCTGGCATTTGTGAACTTAACTCTCAGCAAAAGCAGTCCTTGTGGTTCCCGGTGAGTGTAGGTCAGCAGGGATGCCCTGGGCGTGGCCCTGAAGCCTGGGCGAGAGGCAGCAGAGGGAGGTGAGCAGGAAGGGCTCTCTCTGTGTGACCTTGGGGGAATGATCCAAGCTCCTCAAGCCTCAGTTTACCTATATGTAATATGTACAAACATCAGTACATGTGATAGGGGATTGTGGAGAGGATTAAATGAAACCATACTTGTAAAATGCTTAGCACAGTGCCTCGATAGTTTGGGATTCATAATCATTTCTTCTTTCACCTGGTCCATTTTGAGTACCTATTATGTGTGGGCATCAGGGAGAGAAGGATAAACCCTTCTGGTAGGCTCATAGCCAAGTAGTCAGGTTGAAACAAGCCCTGGAAGAGGGACATAAACTGGGAACATTTTCTGGGAACAGAGAAGGCACAACAGGGAATCTTGGAGAAGGTCTCTTGGAGGAGGTGACACTTGAGTTGAGCCTTGAAGGGTATTTGGGTTCCAGGAGGCCATACATAAAGGGGCATTCCAGGAGAGGAGCCACAGGGAAAGGCAGAGATGCATGAGAAGAGGGTGGGTTGCAGGAAGAGGAAGGGTCTTGCTGGGCCTGAAGCTCAGGGCATGTGGGACAAATGGAGGATGGGGGGGCAGGTGGGTAGGGTGAGGCAGATCACAGAAGACTTGGAGTTTGGACTAACAGGCTGGTGCTGGGGAGCCATGGAAGGTTTGGTAGCAGGGGAGGGATATGGTCAGAGTGGCAGGTCCTTCCCTGATGGCATCCTTGAGTGGAAGATTGTTATTCCTGTAGGGAGACAAAATGTCCCTCTTGTCACTTCTGCCCCTTGGCCTCCATCTGGGGCTTCACAGAGAGAGTCTCATGCTCTGTCCCCTGATGCGGCTTCAAGGGCTCGTAGTTGAGATGCCGTCCCCCACGTTCCCAAGCTGAGGACTCAGAGCTCCCTGGCCTTCCCTCCTTTCACCGTGTGTTGCTATTTTCTGTTTTCAGTAACATCCTATGGACAGACGTGACTCCCACTTCTTCTCCCTCTTTCTCTCTCATCAACATTTATTGAGTACTTACTGTGTACAAGACACCATTCCAGGTGACACAGCTGTGAACAAAACAAACAACACGCCCTGGCCCAGAGCTCACAGTCCAGTGAGTGACATGGACGTTCATGGAGTAATCTGGAACCTGCCCTGTGATCAGTGTGCCCGGGGCGAGGTTGCTGGGGTAAGGGGAGCCTGTGTGGGGGCTGCCAGGCAGGCCAGGGAGGCCTGCCCTGAAGAGGGGATACTGGCACCACGGTCTGAGGGGTGAGGTGCAGAAACTGGGGGTGCATATCTCCTGTTGGCAGTTTCTCTGATGCAGGTCATGGTCATCATGGCCATGTCTCGTTGGTCTTTCCCTCCCAGGACGAGGTCTCTTCTTGCCTTTTCATTTAGTCATTTCTACGCCCCTCCCCCACCCCTGACCCCACCCCTTAAGGGATAAGGAAGAAACGGTGCCCAGAAAGGGAGCCATGGAGGCAGCTCCCAGGGGAGGGCCTTCCCTCCATGTCCTGCCAGCTGCTGCCTCCTGGGACATCACAGCTGGGTGGCCAGGCTGCTGCTCTCTGGGCTCTGCCTGGCCAGTCACAGGCCAAGACCTGCACCATACCCCAGAGCAATATTTAAGGGCCTCTGTATTTACATTTAACTTTTTTTTGAGATTGTTCAGAGAATTTGATATATGAACATTTTCCTTTCCCTGGTGATTGCTTTTTGCTATTTTATATTTTCTAACACACAGGCTCGCTCTCTCCCGTTGCTCAAGAGGTGCTCAAGAAAACTATTCCTGGGGTGCTGAGGATGACTCTTAGACCATGGCCCTGGGCTGGTGACGCCCCTGCAGGGAACTGACCTGGAGGCTGCACAGCGGGTTACACGCCGCCGCTGTGCCTCTCCCTCGTCCCCTCTGGTCACCCAGGGCTCCTGGTCTCGTCCCCTCTGGT
>JAKSZT010053883.1:23136317-23155265 GCA_026826555.1 Tolypeutes matacus
CTCGTCCCCTCTGGTCACCCAGGGCTCCTGGTCTCGTCCCCTCTGGTCACCCAGGGTTCCTGGTCTTGTCCCCTCTGGTCACCCAGGGCTCCTGGTCTCATCCCCTCTGGTCTCTCCGGGCTCCTGATTTTATCCTCCCTGGTCCCTCTGAGTTCCTGGTCTCTCCAAGATCCCAGCCCAGGAGGCGGTGAGCTCCTGATCAATGGGGTATCCCCTTGAGCATCAAATGCTTAGCTGGGGCTATGACTGGGTCTCCATTTTCTGCATGTCTCCCCCCATTCCACCCTTCTGTCCATCCCAATCACTAAAGCGGATGGTGAGGAGGAGGGGGTCCTGTATTCACTGTGCAGGGTGAGTGGGGTGGGGTGGGACACTTTAGGGTAAGAATTCATCTCTCCATCTCCAATTCCACTCCCAATAGGTTAGGCTGTTTTCCCCCATTTCAAGGATGAGTAAATTGAGGCCCAGAGAGGCTACATGAGGCAGTAAGAAGTAGAGAAATGATTTGAACCCAGGTTTGCTTGGTCCTTTCCCCAAAGCCCACCTGTCTTTAAAAGAACAAGGGCTGCTATGAATTGAGCACTTACCTTGTGCCTGACTGTGAGTTAAGCTCTTCCCAAGCCGTACCTTTTTTAACCCTGACAAGGACCAATGGGGAAGATAATGTTATCACCGTTTTATAGATGAAGAGCCTGAAGTTCAGAGAGGTTAAGTTCCTTGCCTGAGACACACAGAGGGTGAACGTTGTTACCTGGGATTCAATTCTAAGCCTATGGTCTGTAAAGTCTGTGCCTATAATTGCTGCACTGTGCTGCCCCCAATCCCCAGCCCCAACTCATTCTTGTCCAGAAGTTCTTCATGTGGTCTAACCCAGGTCTTCCACCCTGACCTCCAGAGCAGCTGCATTAGAGGAAGAAATAAGTTATAAATCTCCAGGGGGCAAGGAGTGTTTTGTTTTAATTTTGGAATGTCCCAAGATAAGTGATGAATGGATGAATGAGTGAATGAATATAGAGTCATTCTATGGGCTGGTAGGAGGTGAGCATGCTGGTAGGAGGTGACAACCAGGTAGAAGATGGCAGGCTGGTAAGAGGTTGTAGGATGGTAGACAGACTTGTAAGGAGGTGACAGGCTGCTGGTAGGAGGTAACAACCTAAAAGGAAGTAACAGGCTGGTAGAAGGTGAGTAGGTTGGTAGGAGGTGTGCAGGCTGGCAGGAGGTGACAGGCAGGTAGGATAGTTGACCACTGGGTAATTGATGAAGGCAGAGTACTCACGTTTCTCCGAGAGGAAGGAGCATTTTCAGTGCAAAGTCTTAGTCAAAGGGAGGCATTAAAATTGATCTTGATGCAGCCAATACAAATCTATGTGTCTGTCTTATAAATCTCTCATTTAATGGTCCCAGAAACATTGCCATGGGGAATTTGGGGCAGGGCCTGTGGCCTCACTTGATACCACAACCAGCTGGGGTGACGCTGAATGTGTATATCCCAGGGTGGTGTATAATCCAGGGCCATGGCAAAGTGTTCACTGTTCAACCCTAACTCCATTCTCTGGCTTTGGATTGGCACAGAGGCAGGAGGCTAGTAGGCCCTGGGAAGCCCTGACCTGGAAGGAAAGGTCATGTGGCAGAACCTGGCTTCCCCAGGGTGATTCTGAAGGCAGGAGGCAGGTGAGGGATGGTCGAGGCAGGGCCTCTGGCTACCTCCATGACAGCCCCTGCCCACCTGTCAACTCCCCCACCCCAGGACCTTTTCCAGGCACCAGAAATGGGGGATATTAGTGGAAAAGGACTTCTCAGTTTTGCCAGAAACCCAGCTCTGGATGAAACACAATGATGACAGATGGCTAACAGAGTTCTTATGGTGGAATGTGTTTTGTTTTATACCTTGAACTTGCCTGCTCACAAAACAAACTCTGTCCACTCTTTGAAGCCAACTGCCAGAGTAAAGCAGTTTGGTGGAGACAGATATCTTATTCTGATGGCAAAATTCACTGGACTGATCCTTTAATCCAGTTTCCCTGTAAGAGCTGGAGCTGAAAATTTGAAAGCTGTTCACCCTAAATGGTTTCTTTCCACTTCTCCTTGCTGCCTCCTCTCCTGGTATTCTGTCTTCCATCTTTTTCAAAATAATGCAGCAAAGAATTGCAGATGGTATGATGATAACCATTTGGCTTCTCACAGCAATTTTTTAGGGGGGAAATGACAGAGCACAAAGTCTTGTCTTTCAGTATTGCTTGAGAGAGGGAAAAAGGTGCTTGCTGTCACAGGCTCCTGCAGCCCAAAGGAATAATGGCACTAACCATAGAAGGAGCACATGGGGCTTTGTGGACCTGGTGTTTGTGAAAAGAAGGGTGGAGAGGCAGGAGGGGGTTCTGGGAGGAATACGGAGACTTTGTTCCTGTGGAAGCAAAGAGGTTGCTGCTTTTTCTCTAATGTTTGCTATCTACCACTGCACCTCCTTCCATCTCTCATCTCTGTCTACCTGCCAAATCCTAACCCTGCACTGGGGCCCAGAACTTTGCAGTTTTGCAAAGAACTTTAAGACCCATTATGTTCATTCATACATTTCTTTGTTTATCATTCATTTATTTGTGCATATACTCATCATTTATTCAGGTGGAATTATGGTTGACTGTGTGCCATGTCCTGTGTTAGGCCCTTGGAGATAAGGGATAAACAAGACACAACTTCTGTCCTCTAAGAATCCTAACAAAATCGGCTCAAGCAATTAAGATATGAAATGCTTTTGTATAACCAGACATCTGGAGGGAGGTGATTCCAGCTTGGTCAGATGCTCAAGGATGTCAGCAAAGACCCAGGCTCTTTCTTCTTTAACAACCTTGTTTGTGTTAGTTTTATTCCTTAGCTTGTCATCTCATGGGCTGCAACATGGCTTTCAAAGCTCCAAACATCATGTACTCACATGACTGTGTTCAAATCAGAAAGAAGGAGTGGGGATGGTCAGAAAAAAAATCCTTCTTAGAAGCAGCCCTCTTTCAAGAGCAGATTTGCTCTCATACCTCAATGGCCAGATCTGCGTTATATGCAGACCTCCAAAACAATATCCAGAGAAGAGGGAATGGCGATAGAGGATTGTGGGAAGATGGTAGAGTAAGAAGCTCCAGGAATCAGTCCCCCACTAAACCTACTATTGAACTGGCAGGAAATGTCTGAATCAACTACTTTGGCACTCTAGAGTCTAGTGGACCACCTGCAACATCCAGGGAAGAGCTGGATGAAGAGGCTGAGGGTTGGTGACAAATATGAGTGAATTTCACCTTCCATGTAGTGGTTATCCTCAACCACATGACAGGCAGCTGTGGGGACTGCTGCCCAGTTCCTGTGCAGCTTGGTGGTGCCAGGGTGGGCAATAAGGGCTTGGTTCTCCAGACTCTGGGTGTAGTGAGCTGATTGCTGATTACTGCTTTTAATCAGCTACTTTAGATTGCTTGGGGGCCAACACTGAGGGCAGACATTGTTTCAGCCCTCTCTCCTGCCCCCCCCCCGGGAAAAGCAACGGACATATCTTAAAAGGGCAACACTTCTTTTATTTTTTTCCCTTTCACATCCCATTTGGGAGCAAAAATAAGTTGTAAAAGCCATACACTGAAGGCGCTAGCCCTCAACAAGGGAAAAATAAAAACAAACAAACAAACAAAAAACACAGAAATCCTAGAGGAGTGGGAGAATTAGATTTCCAGAGATACAACAACACAATAGTCAGAATGTCTAGTTCTCAATGAAGAAAATTATGAAGAATGCAAAGAAACTGGAAAATACGGTCTATTCAGAGGGGAAAAATAAAAAGAATCTTACAGAAGCCATCCCTGAGGATAGCTTATATATTAGTCAAGATGTTAAATCAGCTGTCTTAAATATGTTCAATGAACTAAAGGATAGACAAAGAACTAAAGTAAATTAGGAAAACATTGTTTGACAAAATAAAGAGAGAGAAATTATAAAAAGAACCAAACAAATTCTGGGGCTGAAAATTCCAATAATTGAAATGAAAAGCCCAGTAGAGGGACTCAACAGCAGATTTGACAGGCAGAAGAAAGTTTCAGTAAAATTGAAGACAAGACCGTTGAAAGTATACAGTTGTGAGTGGCAGAAAGAAAAATAATGAAGACAAAGGAACAGAGCCTGAGAGACCTGTAGGATGCCATTAAGCATACTAACATATGCATCATTGGAGTCCTAGAAGAACAAACGAGAGGAAGAAAAAGTATTATTTTAAGGATTAATGGCTGACGTGAAGCGGCTGTGGCTCAATCAGTAGGGCTCCCGTTTACCATATGGGAGGCCCCGGGTTCGGTTCCCGGGGCCTCCTGGTGAAGGCAAGCCTGCCCACACGGTGTGGTTAGCTGACCCAGCGATCACAAGCAGCAAGGGGGGGATAAATGAATAAATAAATAAAATCTTTAAAAAAAAAAAAAAAAAAAAAAGGATTAATGGCTGAAAACTTACCAAATATGAGAAAAGACACGCATATACACATCCAGGATGCTAAACAAACTCCAAGCAAGATAAACTCAAAGATATCTACACCAAGACATATTATAGTGAAAATTGTCAAAATCCAAGGACAAAGAGAAAAGTTTGAAAGCAAAGCAATAAGAGAGAAGCAACTTGTCACATGCAAGGGATCTTCAATAAAATTAACAGGAGATGTTTCATAAGAAACCATGAAGGCTAGAAGACAGTAGGATGACATATTTAAAGTGTTTAAAGAAAAACCTATCAATGAAGAATTCTAGATCCAGCAAAACTATCCTTCAAAAATGAAGGAGAAGTTAAGACATTTACAGATAAGAAATGCTGAAGGAGTTCATTACCAGGATATCTGCCCTATAAGAAATGCTAAAAGGAGTCTTTCATGCTGAAATCAAAGGAAACTAGACAGTAACTTGAGACCATAAGAAAAAATAAAGGATACTGGTAATGATAACTACACAGGTAAGTATAAAATCCTATATTACTATATGATTGGTTTGTAACTACTTTCTAAATATCAATGGATTAAAATCTTCTATTTAAAGAAAGAGATTGGCAGAGTGGATGAAAAAACATGATCCATCTATATGCTCTCTACAAGAGACCCACTTTAGATACAAAGACACAAGGAGGTTGAAAATAAAACGGTGGGGATAGATATCCCATCAAATAGTAATCAAAAGAGAGCTGGAGTGGCAAAATTATCGTCATACAAAATAGACTTTATGCCAAAAAATGTTACAAGAGACAAAGAAGAATATTATATATTGATGAAAGTTTCAACCAAGCAAGAATATATAACAATTATAAACATATATACACCTAACAACATATCCCCAAAATAGATTAATCAAAATTTGACAGAATAGAAGAAAGAAATAGTTCTACAATATAGTTGGAGACTTCAATATACCACTTTCAATAACTGATAAAACATCTAAACAGAGGATCAATAAGGAAATAGAGGACTTGTACAACACAATTAACCAATCATACCCAATGGACGTATACATAACATTTCATCCAACAAGAGCAGAATACACATTCATCTCAAATGCACACAGATCATTCTCCAGGATGGAGCACATGTTAGGTCACAAATGAAATTTGAATAAATTTTAAAAATATTGAAATAATACAAAATATCTATTTGGACCACAATGGAATGAAGGTAGGAATCAATATCAAAATGAAACCTGGAAAATGTGCAAATATGTGGCAATTAAAAACACACTATTAAACAACCAATGGGTCAAAGAAGAAATCACAAGGGAAATTAGGAAATTTCTTGAGATGAATGAAAATGAAAATGCAACATACCAAAACTTATGTGATGCAGCAAAGGCAGTGCTCAGAAGAAAATTTGTAGCTCTAGATGCCTACATTAAAAAGAAGATCACAAATCAATAATCTATCTACATCCCTAAAGAAACTGGAACAAGAAGAACAAACCAAACCCCAAGTTAGCAGAAGGAAGAAGTAGAGATTAGAGCAGAGGCAAATAAAATGTAGAATAGAAATACAATAGAGACTTAACCAAACCAAAATTTGGTGTTTTGAAAAGATCAACAAAAGTGATAAACCTTTAGCCAGTCTGTAAAAGAAAAAGAGTAAGGACACAAATAACTAAAAATCAGGAATGAAAGTGAGGACATTCTATCAATCTCACTGAAATAAAGAATATTTTAAGAGGGTACTATGAACAATTGTATGCCAACAAATTAGAAAACCTAGATGTAATAGACATATTTCTAGAATCATACAAATTACCTAATATGACACAAGAAGAAATAGAAAATCTCAACAGACCAATAACAAACAATGGGATGGAAACAGTAATTAAAAACCTCCCAACAGAGAAAAGTCCAGGTCCAGATGGCTTCCCTGCTGAATTCTACCAAAATTATCAGAATTAACATCAATCCTTTTCAAACTCTTCCAAAAAATAGAAGAGGAGGGAACACTTCCTAAGTTATTCTATAAGGCCAGTTTTACCCTGATATCAAATTCAGATTAAGGCAGTACAAGAAAAGAAAATTATAGACCAATATCCCATATGAACATAGATGCAAAAATCCTCAACTAATACTGGCAAACGGAATCCAACAGTATATTAAAAGGATTATACATCATACCAAGTGAGATTTATCCTGGGATTTCAAGGATGATACAACATAAGAAAATCAAACAATGATCAATGTAATACACCGTATCAATAGAATGAAGGAAAATAAAAACACACGATCACCTCAATTAATGCAGAAAAGGCTTTTGACAAATCCAGCACCCCTTCTTGATAAAAAACATTCAGAAAACTAGAAATAGAAGGAAATGTCCTTAACATGATGAAGGGTATATATGAAAAACTCACAGCTAACATGATTCTCAATGTTGAAACACTGAAAGCTTAACCCCTAAGACCAGGAACAAGACAAGGACGCCTGCTGTAACCACTGTGATTCAACATTGCACTGGAGGTTCTTGCTGGATCAAGTAGGCAAGAGAAAGAAATAAAAGGCATCCAAATTAGAATGGAAGAAGTAAACCTTTCCCTGTTTACAGGTGAGACAGTCCTATATATAGAAAATCCTGAAAAACCCACAACAAAGCTACTAGAGCTAATAAACAAATTCAGCAAAGTGGCAAGGTACAAAATCAACATGCAAAAATCATGGATTTCTATGCTCTAATGAAGAACAATCTAAAAAGGAAATTAAAAAAAAAAAAAACAATTCCATTTACAATGGCATCTAAAAGAATATGATACTTAGGAATAAATTTAACCTAAAAGACTTTTTCAGTGAAAACCACAAAACACTTCTAAAAGAAACTAAAGATAACCTAAATAAATGGAAAGACATCTTGTGTTCATTGATTGGAAGACTTAATATTGTTAAGATCTTAATACTATCTAAAGCTACTTACAAATGCAATGCAACCTCTATCAAAATTCCAGGAGCCTTTTTTTTTTCCAGAAATGGAAAAGCCAATAATCAAATTTATATGGAATTTCAAGGGGCTGTGAATAGTCAAAATGATTTTGAAAAAGAACAACATTGGAGGACTTAAAACTTTTTTTATTTTAAAACTTACTACAAAGCTACAGTAATTAAAACAGTGTGGTACTGGCATAAGATTAGACATTTAAACCAATGGAATAGAATTGAGAGTCCAGAAATAAACCCGCACATCTATGGTCAGTTGATTTTCGATAATGATGCCAAGTCCACTCAATGGGGAAAGAATAGTCTCTTCAACAAATGATGCTGGGACAAATGGAAATCCATATGCAAAAGAATGAATGTGGGGGGACAGATGTGACTCAAATGGATGGGCATCCATCTCCCATATGGAGGGACCTGGGTTCAATCCCCGGGACCTCCTAGTTAAAAAAAAAAAAAAATGAATGTGGACTCCTGTCTCTCACCATATGCAAAAATTAATTCAAAATGAATCAGTGACTTAAAGACAAGGGTTATTCCTATCAAACTTTTACAAGAAAACATAGTGAAATATCTTCAGGACCTTGTACTAGGCAATATAAAATTCTTAAATATTACACCAAAACATGAGCAACAACAAAACATTAGATAAATTGGACTTCATCAAAATAAAAAACTTTTGTGCCTCAAAGGACATTATAAAGAAAGTAAAAGTCAACCTACAGAATGGAAGAAAATATTTGGAAACCATTTATTTGATAAGGGTTTAATATCTAGAATATATAAAGAACTCCTACCACTCAAGAAAAAACGAAAAACAACCCAATTGAAAAGTGGGCTAAGGATTTGAAAAGACATTTCTTCAAAGAACATATACAAATGGCCAATAAGCACACAATTAGATGCTCAATATCATTAGCCATTAGAGAAATGAAAATCAAAACGA
Organism: Tolypeutes matacus; assembly: GCA_026826555.1. Lineage (NCBI taxonomy): Eukaryota > Metazoa > Chordata > Mammalia > Cingulata > Chlamyphoridae > Tolypeutes > Tolypeutes matacus. The sequence goes on from JAKSZT010053883.1 coordinate 23,144,703, forward strand.
CAATGAGATATGACTTCACATCTACTGGAATGACTATTTTTTAAAAAATGGAAAATAAGTGTTGACAAGGGTGTGGAGAAATAGGAACTTTCATACATTGTTGGTGGGAATGTAAAATGGTGCAGCTTCTGTGGAAAACAGTTTGGTGGTTCATCAGAAAGTTAAACACTGAATTACCATATGACCCAGCAATGCCACTCCTAGGAATCTATCCAAAGGTTTTGAAAGCTTGAATGGATATTTGTACACCAAGGCTCATAGCAGCATTATTCAAAATAGCCAAAAGGTGGAAGCAACACATCAACAGATGAATGGAATAACAAAGTGTGGTATGTCCATACTGTTTTAGTTTTCTAGCTGCTAAAACAAATGCCATACAATGGGAATTTATTGGCTCACAGTTTTGCGACTAGGAGAAGTCCAAAACTGAGGCATCAGCAGAGCCATACTTTCTCCCTGAAGACTATGGCGTTCTGGGGCTGGCTTCCTGCAATCCTTGGTCCTTGGCTTTTCCATCTCATGGCAATGCACATGGTGGAATCTTCTTTTTCTTCCAGATCCTGTTGACTTCCAGCCTCTGGCTTCCTGTGGTTGTTCTCTCTCTCTCTGACTTTCACTCTGTTTATCAAGGTCTCCAGTAATCCATATTAAAACCCAACCTAGTTCATTTGGGCTACACCCTAAATGAAGTAACCTCATCAAAAGGTCCTATTTACAATGGGTTCATATCCACAGGAATGGATTAAGATTAAGAACATGTTTTTCTGGGGTACATAACTCCAAGCCACCACACATACAATGAAATAGATACTTAGCCACAAAAAGGGGAAAAAAGTGCGGCCTTTTTCCCCCCAGTCCATGCCATAACATGAATGAGCCTTGAAGACATCATATTGAGTGAAAGAGGCCGGACACAAAAGGATAAATATTGAATGATTTCTCTCATATGGGATATTTAGAATAAGCAAATTCATAGAGATGGAAAGCAGAATAGGGGTTACCCAGATTGAAGAAGGGGAAGAATGGGGAATTATTGCTTAATGGGTATGAGTTTCTATTTGGGATGATGAAAGTGTTTTGGAAATAGTGGAGAAAGTTACACAATTTTGTCAATGTAGTTAATGTTACAGAATTGTTCACTTAAAAATGGTTAAAACGATTCTATGTTATGTATACTTCAGCACAATAAAAAATGTAAAATATTTAATAAATAAAAGCCAAGTGACAAAATAAATAAATAAATAAAAGAGGGAATGGGTGCCAGGTTTGGTTTCACCCCTGGGGCTAGAGGAGGGGCCCAGCAGCTCTGAGCATGTTGCTATGCTGTGGCCCAAATCCAGAGCTATGTAAGTGGGCAGCCACGTGGGTCCCCCACACTCTCTAGCTCCCTGGACAGTGTGGTGTCTGGGGTAGTGGCCAAGCCTGGGCCATGGGGGCAGAAAGTCCTGCTCCGAGTCTCTGAGCCCCTCATGCTGGGTGATCTGGGAAGTACTTGGCCGGCCCCCATCGCAGGCTCCTGCCCTGCGGGGTGGGGATGGTGGCACCTGCCTGGTGGTTGTGAAGATGAGATTGGAGGTGAGTGTGAGCACCTGGGGCATGGGTGGGGGTGGTGGCTCATCACCATCAGCTATTACAGCCCTTAAGCTGAGTCTGTAAAATGGGCATGTGGACGCCTAAGCCCTGGGGGTGGCAATAACCAGGCTAGCAGTTCTTAGTTTTGAACACTTCCCCTCGTGCTGAAAGCCTCGACTTGCACTGTCTCCTTGAATCTTCACAACCACCCAAGGAGGAGGGAGTTTCATCCCCACCACACAAATGAGGAAACTGAGGCTCAGGGGGGCGTCCCCACGCCACTGAAGGCAGACAGGGCTCGTGCCCAGGATGGTCACCTTCCAGCCTGGGGCTCTGACCCCTGCACAGCCTCTGGAAGGGCTGGCACACAGCAGGTGCTCAGATCACCCCTCCCGGCACGGCTGAGCCTCACGGGGGTCCAGGCTGGGGGCTGGGACTCACCTCCCTCCCCACCCCGCTCCCTGTCCCTCCTGGCATTCCGGGACCTCAGAACCTGTCGGTGGTGTGGGGACATCTGCTCACTGCCCAGCTGCCCCTCTCGTGGGACGATGATGGGCCACAATCCCACGTGCAGGATGCGTGGTCGTGGGGCTGGTGTCACTGTTTTTGGTTGTGAATTGGCAGCTTGCATTCTTCTGGGAAGCAGCATGCACTTGTGTAGAACATAAGCATATGATGATGGATAATTACCTTCTGTATTTATAGATATATCAAAATATGCAAACCCACTTCCGACAATGACACACCTACATGCATATCACAGTCTAATAACTGCACATGAGGCTCCTTGCCAGCGCCGTGCTGGAAGCTTGGGCACCAAGTGTGAAAGGAAACCTGCCGCCCAGCCCTGCTGGGGAAGCCTCTGCTGTCTCTGTTGCCTCCCCCCTCTCAGTCCCCATCCTTCCCAGCCTTCTTGGCTCTTAGGGCTTCCCAGAGATGGCCTAGTCATTGGACCTTCTGTGGGGGTGCCTGGAAGTGACTCTGGAGACCACGGAGAGCAACCTCCCCATTTTAGAGATAGGGAAACTGAGGCCCATTCGCCCATTCCGTCACTCACCCAGCAGTTTCCAGAGTGCCCACTTGTGCAGGCCCTGTTCTGTTCACTGGAAGAGACCTAAAGAGGGTAACAGGAGAGAAAGGGAAGGAGAGGAGACGTATGGGAGTCAGGGAAGACTTCTCTGGGAGGGTGACTGAGCAGAGAACTGGAGGGAGAGAGCCATGCAGATACCAGGGGATAACACCTGCACAGGCTGAACGGGGGTGAGGGTGGGGGTGGTGGTAGGGGTGGGGGATGTGAGCTTGCACCCAGAGGACATCCCTTCACCCACCCCCAGTGCAGCAGATATTTGCCTCTGGGTCATGCATGAGGTCCCCATGCTGAGGGTGAGGGATGCAGAGAGGAGCAAAGGTGGGTCCTTGTCCTCATGAGCCGGTAGGGGAGGTGGGGGTCAGTAAATGACGACAGTCCCTGGTGGTCAGTGTCTGATGGGGACGTCCCAGGAGCAGAGAGACATGGAGGCAATGCGGGGTAGTGGTTAGTGCTTTGTACCTGATACGACTGGGTTGACTTTTCTCTCTGCTACTTCAGACACAGCTCTCAGAGCCTCTGTTTCCCCATCTGTTAAATGCAGGTGAGGGAGAGGAAGACATCAGGGTTGATTTAAAGCACTAAGGTGTAGCATGAGATGAGAACCCCTGATTTGGACAATCAATCTTGGAGGCATCCTTCCAGCTCTGTTTAGATATTTAGAAGTATAGATGTATAGATGTATGGATAGATGGATAGATATCAGATGGATATTTAGATACATAGATAGATAGATAGATGGAGAGCTGGATAGATAGAAAAAAGATTTTGAGGTGGGTGATAGATGGACAGACTGAATCCTGGTCGCTCCCAAAGCCTCTCCCCTTGGCCCCCAGCCTCATAGCGCTCCAGCCTCCCAGGCTCTGCGATGTTAATGTTCTAGGGGACCAGTCGTGTCCCATCCTAACGCCTACTGTTTTATGAGACTTGCTTTGTGCTTTTGACTCTTATTATCTTTATGTCCTGCATTTCTATCTTCAAAGATTAGAACACTTTATTATTCAAATTTATTTTAACTTCTTCTAATTCTAACATTCCACAAGAGTGGTCTTCTGTGACCCTGAGAAATGCCCTCTCCCCATCCCTGGGAACAGGCAGCCAGCGCCCCCAGACCCGGATCTCTCACCCTCCTGCTTCCCTTTTAAATCCCAGGCAACCATCCTAGGCTTCTCCCGTCCTGGGGTCCCCTTCAGACTTTCTGAGTTTACGGCCATCACCTAAGGAGGTTATTAGCCATGACAATGGCAATTAGAATAATTATGCTGGGTAATGGCCTTCAGCCTGGGTGTAGACAGTGAGTTACAGGCCCGCTGGTCACCCAGGCAGCCGAGAGCATTGGCCGTGTTACATGTGGCTCGCTCCAGACTCACGTGGGCGGACGTGGCCGTCCTCTCTTGAGAAGCGCTGGCCTGTGCCACCCAGGGCCCCGCAGGGAGCCCACCCAGGCCCTGGGCCTGGGCTGTTTGTGCTCCAGGCTCCCAGCGCCCTTCCCTCCTCCGCTCCCTCCCTGCTCTCAGGACAGAATCTGAATGGAGGTCCCCTGTGGGCTTCCTCCAAGGGTGTGGCTTTTTGACTCAACCCCAATGCACAGGTGGAGAGAAGCAGTGTGCTCCAGGCTTCAGACGGCTTTGGTTTCCAGTCCTGCTCTACGACTTCCTCCCTTGCTTTAAGACCTTAGGCAGGTCACTTAATCTCTCTGAGCTCAAGTGTGATCACAGCATCCTCTACCATATGGGAGTGGGGGGAGGCAGACTCACATGTGACAATCAGTGGAGGGCTCTGCCACGATTACTGCCACTATTGTGGTTTCAGGGCTGGGATGTCCCCATCCCACGTGTGCCCAGGTGGGCAGCTCCATGGAGCAGTGAAAGGACAAGGGCTTCCGAGTCCCACAGACCCAGGACTGGATTCAGCCTCTGCCACTCACGTGCTGTCACTGGAGCATGCGGCTTAACTTCCTTGAGCCTCATCAGTTTTCCCCCTCTGTAAAATGGGTACAGTGGTACTGACCACATGGGGTTCTTGGGAGGATTTGCTGAGGTCATGTCTGCTGGACGTAGCATGTCAGGCGTTTAAGGCACGTTATGTCCTGGGCTCAAATGGTGTTGTGGGGTCTCCAGGACATAAGGTGCCTTAGACACCCGGCACACAGTGAGCCCTCGATGCATGTCACTCTCACTGTTACTATTATTGTTGTTGTTGCTGGCAGGCACCCGGCTTGTCTGTGCACTAAGCCCCCAGCTCAGGGGCCAGGAGGGTAGAGACCTGACACGCAGGAGAGCAGGAGGAGCAGGGACTCGGGGGCAGACCAGCCCCGTGCAAAGCCCGGCCCCACCTCTTTCAAGCTGTGTGACCTCGGGCAAGTTTCTCAACGTGTTTCCGTGTTTTAATCTGTAAGATGGGGGGATGATAGCCAGGCCCCCTTCACAAGCGTGTTGTAGGGTCGGGTGAATGAATGCCTGTCGGGTGCTGAGCTCAGTGCCTGGCGCACAGTAGGTGCTGAGCCAGAGCTGGCCCCACGGAGTGATGGCATCGAGGGCCCTGAAGAGCCCCCTTTCTGCCACCACCGCACTTAGAGATGAAGACACCGAGGCCAAGGGACACCAAATTAAACGTTTGAGAACAAGACAGGATATGGCCGTGCTGAAATATGCAGGGGGGCAATTAGAGAACAAAATGATCTATAATAAAGGGCTAATTGGGTGGGGCAGATTCTAATTGTGCCAGGAGCCTGGATGAGGGAGAGAAATGCAGCCAGGACCCAGGTATTCTTGTTAATAACTTTGGCTTTTCCCCCTTAATATAAGTAGTGCATAATTACTGTGAAGCATTTGGAAAGTGCAAGAAGGTAAATAGGAGAGCATCCCATCTCCCAAAGATGCTGGCTATTAAATTATTGATATCTTTTACAATTCTTTTGTCTATGCATATATGTTTTCATAATTGATGTACCTTTTCATCTTCATGTAACTGTCAGGATAAGCTAGGATGCAATGCGATAACAAACAAACCCCTATGTAGCAATTTGATATTATTTATGAATTCCAAAAAAGAAGGATTATATTTATAAACTGGTCTGTTCCTCTGGGTGTGATCCCCTTTGATTGTATTAGATTCAGCTGAGATGTCTTTGATTGAATTACATTTAAGATTAGGGCTTTAATTCGACCATGTCAGTAGGGAGTAACTCAAGGTTGAGTCCCCATCCCCTTGGTGGGCTATATAAATGGGCACTCACTCAAGAAGACACACAAAAGAACACAGAAAGAGAGAGAGAGCTCCATAGACACGGCAGAGTAGATGACTTTGACACTGGAGCCCCAGGGAGAGGTGATGGAAAGATGCCAACTTGTAGCTGAAAGAGAGGAAGGCTGAAACTTCACAGAGATCGGCAACCATCTTGCCTCAATACGTGGTAATTGACTTTGGTGAGAAAGCAACCTCGAGTTGGACTCCTTAGGGCCTTGTAACTGCAAGCTTTTACCCCAAATGAATACCTTTTATAAAAGCCAACAGATTTCTGGGACTTTGCATCAGCACCCGTTTGGCTGACTATTACACCCTAAAACACAGCAAAGGTGATTTCTCACTCTTGCTCATCACAGACACCCAGAGGCTCACGCAGATGGGAGCTCCACCAACTTCAGATATCAACATCTCATCACAAGCTTCTATAATCACAGCTGCAGAAGAAAGGATGGGAGAATTGGGCACCGGCTCTTAAATGCTCCACCTGGACGCAGCTCTCACCACCTCTGTCCACACCCCAGCCTCACAGGCTCCACTAACATCAAGACCCTCCTGTGGCCCAGAAGGGGAACTGGATGTGGTGACCCCTGCCGTGTCCTCCACATGGTGCAGCCAGGGTTGGGTCTTTCTTACCTGATGCTCTGGTCTGACCACTTTTCCATCTCATATATTCTTGGAAATAGTGCATTTGATTAATGTTCCATAATTTATGTTACTAATGTGCTATTTCTGGAATCTGTATGTTTCCAATTTTAAAATATAATTATAAGTAACACTGAAATGGGTATATTCATTCTTTAATCTTCTAAATTTCTATTTTGTTACAGTGGTTTCCCATAAAGAGATGCCTGTTGAAATAGTATGAAGTCTAAAAACAATTAATGCCTAGTATTTCTTGAGTCATTAATGCTCAAGTCCTGTTTGCTCAACCTAAACCTGTACCCAGATCCACTTTCTTTTCACCCTCTCCTGACTCCCACCCTGGTCCGAGCCACCACCATCACCATCATGCCTGGACCATTGCAGTAGCCTCCTAAGTGGTCCCTGCCTCTGCCCTGGCCCTGCCCCATCCACTCTCCTGCAGCAGCCAGCACGACCTTGTGAGGCTTAGGACAGAGCAGTCTCTGCTTGGGACACCCTGTGGCCCCTGCCTCCCCCAGGCACAGTCCAGGGGCTGACAGCGACATGGGCACTGCAAAGTCCCTGCCCCATCACCTCTAGGCTCAGCCGAGCCCACCCTCATCACTCACTCTACCCTCAGAGGCTCCTCCTGACCTGGAGCCCTGGGCAAGGTCCAGCCTCCAGGATTTGCCCTCGAGCTGCCTCCGGCTGGAGCCTCTTCCCCCAGGTCTGCCCGGCTCCCTCCCTCACCTCCTTCAGGTCCTTGCCCCAGTGTCACCTGCTCTGAGAGGCCTTCCCTGACCCCTCTTTATACCACCGTGACCCCTGCAGCCCCACCCACACCCCTGCTTCATTTTTCTTATTTCTTCATTTCTCTTTCACCAACCTGCACACTCTGCAATGTTCTGTATCTGTCTCCTTCTAGAATCTGAGATCCTCAAGACGGGTTTTGCCTGTTTGGTTTTGTTCTTTTTTGTGTGTGGTTTTTCTGGTTTTGGGCTTTTCCCTAATGCCAAGGACAGTGCCTGTACACAGTAGTCTCCAGCAAATATTTGTTGAAGTGTATGAATTGAGCATTGGCTATTTCCTGTGTGCAAGACACTGTTCTAAATGAGTGACTTAATCCCCACGGCAGCCCCAGGCGGTGGGTTCTGTTAACATCCCTGTTTTTCACAGGAGGAACAGGCGGGGACTGGCTTAGTGACCTGCCCAGCATCACGCCAGGGATTCCCCACCAGATCTGTCGGCTCCAAGGCTGGAGTCAGGCAGGTGTGACACTGCTCCAGAGTGTTCCAGAAAGGGTGTGTTCATGTCGAGGAGTGTGTAAGGGAGACCAGCTCACCATCACTGCCAGCACTGAGGGTCTTTGCTAATTTGATGCAAGAAAATGATAACTTGCAGATATTTAATTTACATTCACTTCTTTTTCTTCTGGTTGGAGTTGCAGACACCAAGAGACCAGGAAAAGCTTGGAGAGCCCAAGGCCTGTGGCCTCACTTCCCTGGTCGGCTCCTCCACCCTCCCCACCCCCTGGCTTCCTGTCATCAACATCAGGGACACCCAGATCTTCATCTCTATGACCCTTGACCTGTCTCCTCCACTGCTGGGTCAACCCAAAGAAATGTCCTTAGAGGTGCACAGGGGAGCCTCTGTGCAGTGTGGGGAAAGGCACCCCACTGGGACCAGCTACAAGAGGACAAGGCCCTTTTCCTGGTTGGTGCGGTGGGCACTGGAGGAATTTATACAAATGATGTCTTTGGGATGAGCCTCTCGTGCTGTCCACGTGTCTCTTGAAGCCTCTCCTTGCACATCTCAGGACCTTTCTCCAAGTGAATGCACCCCAACCTGCGAGGGCTGCCCCCAGCCCCAGTACTCCCTCTGTCAGGTTTTCCTTCCAAGAGAGTCACTGCCCTTCTTCTGGTGGCCCTGACCAGAGCCTGGGGCTGGTCTTTGAAGCCATCCTCCTGTTCACATGAAATCCAGTAAACCTCCCTCGGAAGCGTTGCTCCAGTTCCTTCACTCCCTGTCCCTCCTCTGCCATTTCTGGGCCGGGCCCTGTCACTGCTGGCATGAAGGGCTGCAGGAGGCCCCACCCTTGTCCTGCCGCTCCTACCCTGGCCCTCTTCACCCAGCCACTCCCCACATGGCAGCCAGAGGGAGCTTGAAAACACATGCTACATGCATTTCCATGACGTCCAGTGGCACTTAGAATAATGTCCTGAATTTCTGATGCAGCCTCCAAGAGCCTGCACGCTCTGCCTCCGCCCACCTCTGCAGCCTCAGCCCCTGCCTCTGATCCCCCATTCATGGTGGTCCAGTCACACTGGCCTTCCTTCATCCACTGAGACTTCTGAGCCTTTGCACATGTTGTTTCCTTTGCCTGGAGCAGCCCTCATGGCATCTCACCTGGCTGATGCCTAGACCTTCAGGACTCAGCACAGAAATGCCACCTCCTCAGGGAAGCCCATCTTGACTTCCCCCTGACAGGGTTAGGTCCCCCTTTGACTCCCATCAGGTTAAACTGATTACTGCTGTAGCTATTGGTGTACTGTCAGCCCACCCTACTCATCCGGAAACCCCTGGGGGTACAGATGGTGCCTGCCTTAGTCACCTTCCAGCTCTGGCATCTAGCTCCGTATTTGGTAGCGGGACTGGGCCTGGGTGGAGGGTGGAGACTCTGTAAGGGGCCTGTGGAGGGTGCTGGGAGGCAAGAGGCTCCTGGGGGATGAGGGGGAGGTGGCTGACGGGGCCAGGGACGTGGGCCAGTGGTGGACACACCCCGAGCGTTTGCTGAAGGATGTGCCGGAGCCCCACCTGCTCTGCTCACAGCCGCCCGAGCTATCAGGACGGAGCCAGCAGCCACAGCCCCTCCTCAGACCAGGGGGAGCTGGTCTGGCCAGCAGGCCGGGTGGTTGTGGTGACCTCTGCCCTACTCACCCCTCAGGGAGCAGGATCTGTGATGGATTTGGTGAAGTGGAGACACTGTGCCAGGCCACCCTCATTAGGGCGACCCCCATCCTGGGCAGGAGGCAGCCTGGGACCAGGGGAGCCGAGGGGTGGGCCGCGTTGCAGTGCAGAGCGGAGGCAGGGCCCGGCGAAGGGGCAGAGGAAAGGGCTGGGGCCTGCTGGAAACATGACCAATTCCCAGAGGCCCGTCAAACCAGGATGGATGTTAAGACTTATCTGCATGAAAATACTAGAAGAAACATAATAGTAAAAGAGAAAACCATCGGCACCGTGTCTTGGCAGAGGTTGTGGAGGAACAGCTGGTGTCCAGGGGCAGGAGAGGCCGAGCAGGGACTTGGGCCATGAAGGGTCGGAGGGGGACAGAGTTGCTGCCCCCTCGTCCACCTCCTGCCCCAGGGCATCTGGGCTAAATCTGGCCCCTGCCCCCCGCGAGGGCTGCTCACAGCCCGATGGAAAGTTCCTCAGAGCAATTCTCATTTTACATGAAACAGTCTCTGAGTTTTCTGCTGGCATCAGCCTCATTTTCTTCAGCAGGGATTATGGGGGTTGAAGGCCTCAGGGGTGGACGGAGGAAAGAAAAGAAAAAAGTATTTGTATCATAGGAGACGGTGGAGCTGGCCTATTAGAAAGTGAACAGAACGAATCCTTAGCTGAAAAATCATTTGGTTAAATGGCTCACTCACATCATTGTCCTGTAATCACCCTCAGGCTGTGTGGCTGCCTTTCTTCTCCCTGTCCTCCTTCGCCCTCATGATGCTTCATTTTTTCCCCTTCTTTTTCCTTAACTAAAGACAACACTTTTTGCCACATCATTTTCATAAAGATTCTCCAGGGAAATGAGGGGAGAGACACAGCAGAGCTGACTGTGTAGCTCCCCTTGCAGGAACCAAAGAAACCATTTTGCAAACTACAGGAAATGATTAGAAATTAGAACAGAATTTCTGCCGATTACAGCTGGAGCTGGAGGGAGAGGTGGTCTGGGGCCCTGGAGGGGCAGGGGCTGCTAACCCTCCTTGGTGATGGGGGCTGGGTGGGCAGTGGAAAGGGCTCTGGACTGGGGTGGGGGG